>CM037788.1:36599730-36649730 GCA_021229015.1 Solen grandis | reverse complement strand
TTTATGAAGATTGGGGTTAAAACTGTGGCCTGTAGAGAGTTCAAAGGTTTTCTAATTTGGCTTATTTTTGACCCCACATGACCCAATTTCAATCTCATCCGAGATATCATGTAGACAAATATCCTGACCAAAGTTTCATGAAGATTGGGCCAAAGTTGTGGCCTCTAGAGTGTTCACAAGGCTTTTCAATGATTTGACCTAGTGACCTAGTTTTTGACCACACATGACCCAATTTCGAACTCATCAGAGATATCATGTAGACAAACATCCTGACCAAGTTTCATGAAGATTGGGCCAAAACTGTGGCCTCTAGAGTGTTCACAAGCAATTGTTGACGACAGACGACTGACGACGCACAAAAGGCGATCACAAAAGCTCACCCGAGCACAAGTGCTCAGGTGAACTAAAAATAACAAAGGACAGTAACTAAAAAATAATGAAAGATAGAGTTATCATTCTTAAGAACTGCATACCTCTTCAATGAGATCTATCCACCTATGAATTATCAAGTTGATACCTCAAATACAAATAACAAAGGGCAATAACTCAGAAAGTATGAAAGGTAGAGTTATCATTTTGTGCACTGCACACCTCCTCAATGAGATCTATTCACCTATAAAGTATCAAGTTGATACCTCAAATACTTTTGGAGTTATGCTCCGGACAAAAATTAAGTCTAAAAAATAACAAAGGGCAATAACTCAGAAAGTATGAAAGGTAGTGTTATCATTATTGTGCACTGCACACCTCCTAAATGAGATCTATTCACCTATAAAGTATCAAGTTGATACCTCAAATACTTTGCGAGTTATGCTCCGGACAAAAAGTAAGTCTGAAAAATAACAAAGGGCAATTACTCAAAAATTATGAAAGGTAGAGTTATCATTCTTGTGCACTGCACTCCTCCTCAATGAGATCTATCAACCTATGAAGTATCAAGTTGATACCTCATATAATTTTTTAAGTTATGCTCCGGACAACAATGTCGGACAGATGGATGGACGGACGGACGGAGACAATTACTATATCCCCCGCCGCCTTTTGGCGGGGAATAAAAAACATTGGTGGTACAACAATAGAACACAGAATGACATCATCATTCTGTTTTCCCGAAAAATACTTGAGAGTATGTTTTCCACTACAAATTGATAAGTATTGATTCAGACCAATAGGTTTTTACCTGGGTATCTACTTTTGGCTTTTTTTGTGAGACTATCAGACCCCTTACTAACCAGACCATTCACAATGTAGACTCTAAGATAAGGCCACCAGCTTGAGGGGTTTGGATTTGAGTGATCATTTGACTGGACCTACCTTGCTCCTGGTGGTCTAGAGGAAGTGTCCACAGCCACAGCACCATTCTGTGTTGGGTCAGCTGAAAATACAACTAACTGGCTTAGTCATTTAAAACAACACAAATGATAGTCAATTAGTCACTGGCTGAGCTCAGATTCAAATTGATTGCTCGACTCACACAGAGTTTCATCTGCAATTCTAAAACACTGAGTCATTAATCACAACTAATTTTCAGAATCTGGTGAGTCAATCAATAAAGAGAATCTTTAAATTTAAGGGTGTTAAAATTCAAATAGGAGCATGACTGCTTGAAAGAACTGAAGATTAATTTATGAGTACAAATTATCAGCAATTAACAAATTCATATTTCATAGTTTCATACTGCTTCCTCCCTTTAATTTTTAGGTTAACTTGAAATCTGGAACAGTAATGACTTTTTGCACATACACCTTTTAGTTTTTACCTCATGAATATTCATGTTCACATTAATTTTAGGACATAATTCATACATATATCAATTTAATTAATCAATTTTCCCAATTTTCTCCTTTGTGGTGCAGACTCTAAAGAATCTGAGCTACAATATTGTATGAGCAGAAGACAGAAGGGCAAGTGAAAATATGAATTTCTTAGTGATTTTATTGATTTTACCATCCCGAATTGTAAATCAGTTAAACAGGGTGAGTGAAAATCATAGGTATTTTACACACCTGTAATTTCAAGAGCAAACACATAAAACAAAATATGCTTGCAAGAACAATCAAATTTCCAATTTAGAACCTGAAAATTTAGAGTATTAACACAAATTCTTAATTAAAATAACTTCAATCTGGCAGCAGCTTAAGCCTTCAACTTTCTTACGGCCTATTCCTAAATTGTGATTGGGTACTACACTATACCAGATCTCTTAGGAATAACAGTAGATGTTTTGAAGATAAAATAAATAATTATGCAAACTAAAAATAACTATAGATTTGTTTTCGTAGAAAACTGATATCTTCCCCCACCCCCATCCCCTCACACACATACACTGAGGCACACAGTCACATATGCTTTATTTGCTTCAAAAAAGTAGATCTACCATGATTTCAGTTACTAAAACATTAGCTCACTTTTGCAAACAGTAACTTGAAATAGAAATTTAAAATAGGAATACCTTATTATTTTTCACATGTTAAAGAATAATTATGATGACAAGCAACAGGCAAGCCCAGTGTGGCTAAGATACAAAATGCTTGCAGATGTTTGCAGTAATTAAATACATTCATGCCAAAAATCTGATCATTTTAATTCATGTTGTTTAATATTCATTGAATTTTTACGATACCGGGTAATTACGTCATCAGTATTCATGGAGTAAATAATTAAAGGACTGACTATATTGATCAAGCTCCACCCAGAGTTATGGACCTTGTGAGTGACACTTCCTCTATCAATTCTTTCCATAACTGAAATTTTGTTTCAAAAGCATAAGTAGAACACGAGTTATCTTGCAGTCAAGAAATTGTGAAAAGGGGGATAAACTCCAAAAATACTGAGGCCAGTTATGAACCTTGTGCATGATTGAAATTTTGTTTCAAAAGCATAAGTAGAACACGAGTTATCTTGCAGTCAAGAAATTGTGAAAAGAGGGATTAACTCCAAAAAATACTGAGGCCAGAGTTATGAACCTTGTGCATGATTGAAATTTTGTTTCAAAAGCATAAGTAGAACACGAGTTATTTAAAAATTGAAAAGAGGGAAAAAATTATGAACCTTTTTTTTCATCAATTTCTTCCCATAAATGAAATCTATTTTCAATAGCATGAGTCAAACTGTAGTTATTTAAAGGATATGGAATCGTATAAAAGGGGGAAAACTCTAACAAGATACCCTGACAAGAGCACCACATGCGGGTGCCAACGCTCGTCTGCTTTTGCCAATGTCACATATTTTTGTTAAACATTTATAAAAGTTGACCTTGAAAATTACAACTAAAACTGTAAGCCTTTAAATGCAAAGTTGAAGTATCATACCCTTTAAATTTGACCTTTGACCTTGAAGGATGACCTTGACCTATGCATGGACTAGAATGTATACAACACAAAGACGCAAAATGTGTAAATAAAAAATCACAATTGCTAATACATTGAGTTTTTGATAATCAACACAAAACTGTAAAATTTAAAGACATTTAAAAAAAAAAATTTTTTTGGCCGCAAAAAGGTAAAGGTCAAGGTTGGTAGATAAAATATTGAGGTATACCTGAATAGCCTTTGCAAAGATGAATATGCATACCAAAAATAAAAGTTGTATGTCAAAAAGTAAAGAAATTACAGCCAATGTTAAAGTTTTTTGTAACACATTCCAAAAATAGGTCCAAGTTCGAAGGTCAAAAGTCCAAAAGTGTAACATTGATGGAAAGGTCTTGCTACAAGGAATTTACATGTAAAATATCAGTGCCCTGTTGACAACGGTTCTGAAATGACAGGCACTTTATAGTTTTCAAAAGTTACAGAAATATAAGGTCAAAGGTCAAGGTTGATAGATGAAATGTTGAGGTATATCTGAATAGCCTTTGCAAAGATGAATATGCATACCAAAAATGAAAGTTGTTTGTCAAATAGTAAAGAAATTATGGCCAATGTTAAAGTTTTTTGTTAAAAATTTCAAAAAAAGGTCAAAGTTCAAAGGTCAAGGTCAAAAGTCTAAAAGTGTAACATTGATGGATAGGTCTTGCTATCAGGAATTCACAAGACTTGTGAAATATCAGTGCCCTGTTGACAACGGTTTTGAAATGACAGGCATTTTAAAGTTTTCAAAAGTTTCATAAAAATAAGGTCAAAGGTCAAGGTCAATAGGTTCAATATTTGCATATGTCTGGATATGTCTTGTAAAAATGAATATGCATACCAAAAATGAAAGTTGTATATTGAATAGTAGAGAAGTTATGGCCAGCATTAAGATTCCTGAAGACGACAATAGCTCATATTTTTTTCTTCGAAAAACAGATGAGCTACATTGGATTATGCTCTTGTGTACTGCAATTCTCGTCCATAACATCTACCCACCTATGAAGTTTCTAGATTATGTCTCATAATGCAGGAGTAATGCTCCATACAACACTTGATTGAATATGAAATTAAACAACGGGCAATAACTCAAAAAATATGATTTGCAGAATTTAGGTTCTTGTGCAATGCAACTCTCCATTGTGAGGTCTATCCACCTATGAAGTTTAAAGGTTATATGTCTCAAAGGGCATGAGTAATGCTCTCAAAAAAAAAGAAAATAATACGTATGAAATTGAGCATAGGCAGTAACTCCAAATTATTATGTGCAGGTTCTTATGCATGACACTTCTTCTCCGCGTGATCTATCCACCTGTGAAGTTTCAAGTTAATAGCTTTGATACTTTTTGAGTTATGCTATTAAGTATGAAATTTAGCAAGGGCAATAACTCCAAAAATATGTTGTGCAGAGTTACAGTTCTTAGGCATGACACTTCTCCTCTTAAGATCTATCTACCTGTGAAGATTCAAGTTAATAGCTTTGATATTTTCTGAGTTATGCTCCAGACAAAAAGTGACAACTCTGACAAAACAGTATTCTCCCGAATATAAATTATGGGGGGGGGGGGGGGGGGGGCCCAGAGAGAGAGAGAGAGAGACATAATAATTACATTTTACATGTATCTCCTTTCTTAAATTCTGTATCATTTTTCATTTATTTAAGATTTTATTGTTTTGCAATATTCTAATAAGGAAAGCATATTTCCTAGATTGAGCATACTATAAAAAAAAAATGTTGCTAATTAAATTTTAGGATTAATCATCTATATATAGAAATTAATGTACAAGAGCAGCTGCTGACATGTGCGGTCATGCTATATCCGATTTCAATTCCAATACATTGTGAAGCAGGATCTTATACAAACAATTCATTATGCTTTACAATTCAAGCTGCTGTTAATCAATAGTAAATAAGTACCGGGATCAAATTTAAGCTAACATGTTAAAGATGTTGACAGTTCAGATAGCAAATACAAAGTTGAGGACACAAATATTATAGTCTTTAAAACATTGAAACAAGAGATTCTTTAGAGCAATAAATTAGTCTAAATAAATGTATTTCAAAAGGATGACAAAAGTACAAAACATGCTGTTTTTTTCTAAATGCTATTCATGACTAAATAGATTAATCACAAACAAACCCTTACTCCAAATATTCAAATATCAGCGCCCCTGTACATATTCTGAATCATATAAAAAGGATTGTCACTACAGGGTGTTTTTTTTTATATCTGGAGCTGGTTATAGGCAAATCCCCCTCTGAAAATTTCTTCGAATTCATGTAGTTTTCCACTGTGTTTTTCTTTCCTGGACCCCAATTTTGAGAAAGGGACTCCTGTTTTCTGAGCACTTCTTATACGTCAAGAAGTCTAGTTTTCAAAATCATATTCAGTGAAACTCTTTATAAGCATCCCCCAGTCCCCATCTATTTTGTAGAAAAAAAAAATCAGGAAATTTTACAATTATTGCTGCACGAGTCCTGGGACTCACTTGGCTAAAAATTATAGGAGTCCCATTATGGAAAGTATGCATCCTACTTTAATTTCTATAGTGTTTTCCAATATTTCCATATATTTTATGTATCCTGTGAATGCACTGACATAAAACATTGTATCCACAGGAAAACTTTGCATCTAGGATGTAGGATGCAGAGGTAATTAACAGTTTTGTGAAAGTGGATGGGGTTGGGTGTGGGGGGGGGACATTAAATGTTAGGTAAATGTTTTACAACATTAATGAGGATAAATTGTAAATTTTAAAGCTCAAACCGCATTTAAACAAGTTGATGTGGTTTTTGGAAAATCAAAAGAAAATAAAATCCCCTTTTAAAACATGTTTTACACTCAAGAATTGGGAAAGAAAAGCCTATTTTCTTGCTATTAGCCTAAACAGCATTTAAAACATGGTGCAAGTCCTGAAGCTTATTTATATCTACCAGGTCACCTGAACCTGGCTTCTTTTCGCATTAGATAATAAATATGTTTTCTATTCAAACGTTTTTTTCTGCCTATTTGTAGGGTATGAATATCTGCCCCATTCCCATTTGAAAATAGTTCATGTTTTCCACTAATCATTGGCCAAAAAAAAAAATATGATGAAGTTTGTTAAATTATTATGTTTATGAAAAAAAAAAGTTTAACAATATCTTACATACTATTATCACTAGGTTGCTTTTCTGGTTTTCTTTTTGTTTGTTTGTTTTTGGCTTTTTTTTCTTGGTTTTTTTGTGTTTTTTTTAAATTCCCAATTACGTGAAATATTTCAATCATTTTTCCAAACTGGTGTCTTGGCTGAAATAAATCATTCTATCAGGCCATCATTAAATCAAAGCGCTGAATGCACTGAAGTTATGTGTGTCTCAAGTGGAAGAGAGTTGACAAGATGCAGATATGCAGGGTAAATAAATTTTTGCCAGATACCAAACTTTTATTAAAAAAATGAACAATGGTTTTTTTAGACTTGTTTCCTTTTGATTTAGATATGCATATTTGATATAAATCTTATAAACTGTAGGCTATAGAAATACTATAAGGGAAAGTAACAGTGGCTATGTGCTAATTGTTTACAGTCAGTTGAAACAAACAGTGTGTTCATCTTTAATTTCTTGTAATGACCTTGTTAACGCTAAGTTAAAGCAGGTTTTTTGTCAACTGCTGGAAAATTTGACCCCAGTTTATTAAAATTACTTTGATAAACATCAAAGTGCTGAAGTTGTGTGTGTCTCAAATGAAAGAGTGTTTGAAGAGCTGCAAGTTGATCACCAATAATTAAATTCACTTTGATAAACAAAAGAAATGCGGTATTCCTTTTCTCTCAGCGCTATCAGAGCTTTGATTTGTATTCATGCAGTGCCTTATCTACAACCGACTCTATTTATAGACTGAAGTAATTAAGCAAATTTTCTGCACAGGTTAGAGGCTCCAAACTCATTTCGGGTAGTAGATATACAGGTTTCAGTCATTTTTTAGTGTAAGAAATAATCCTTGGTGATTTCTGAGGTCAATAGATTGATGTGATTATTAGTATGTCACAATAATTTGTTTTGGACTTCACATGGGTTATTGTAACAGCCTAAAATGACCGAACGCTGCATATTTACTATCAAATTTATTTGCGAGCCACCTCTGCATCGAAACAAACTATATTTGTGTGCTTGGTAAAGTGATCACGTGACAAAAAATTACATCATTCGATTGCAGTAACATCAGCATAGAAAAATAAGTCCTATTGTTTTCATGTCACAGGAGATTTTTGTAGCCTGTTAGTATTTATCTTTAACATAGCATTGATTTTTTAGCATTTTTGCTTAATTCTAGTATACTTATGTTGTAGTGATATATACAATTGTTTTATCATATTTACACTATTGAGAGATTATTCGGTTTTAAATCTAGGAGAACCTGGGTTGAAAACGTAGTACTAAAGTTGGTGTGACTGACGTCACACACAACTAAAAGGAAATGCGACCACATTGTTCTCTCAGCACTATCAGCGCTTTGATTCTTATATAACCAAGTGACGGCACAGTCTCTATTTATAGATGAAAATATCAGTGGCTCCTAAGCA
Organism: Solen grandis; assembly: GCA_021229015.1. Lineage (NCBI taxonomy): Eukaryota > Metazoa > Mollusca > Bivalvia > Adapedonta > Solenidae > Solen > Solen grandis. Next base: position 36,641,817 of record CM037788.1, on the reverse strand, counting down.
ACTTCGGATAGGAGATATACAGGTATCGGCCATTCTATAGTGCATCATATAACCCCTGGAGGTATCTGAGGTCGTTAGCTTGATGTGATTATTAGTAAGCTACACGGATTTGTATAAGAAATTAAGCTTTCTATATGGATCATTGTAACACCACTAAATGACCTAACCTGCACATCCACAATCCAAATTCACCTACAAGCCACCTTTGCATCAAAAGAAATATGGTAAAGTGACAATTACACAACATCATAAAGAAATTTGTTCTTTTCTGCTTTTATGCCATACACAATTATTGTGTCCCTTGTATATAATAAATTTTTTTAAACTCAAAATTGAATTTTCAACACTTAAGCTGAATCTCAGCATACCTGTGTTGTAGAATTTTGTTCAATCGTTCAATCATTCATACAAAATTAAGAGGTTATTCTGTCTGCAATAGAAAGAAAAGGATGCTCAGAATAGTTACAGTATTACACTTTTGTAGATAACGTCTGCAATCCATCAAATATTACATGCATAAAAACTTCAAACAATTCCTTTTACGTTTAATATTATACTTAGTACTTTCTTACTACCATCCAAGTTTTTTTTTTGTCCCATTTTGACGACCAATATTTGGTTAGGTTCCCAATCACAAAAAGTATGGGTTTTTTTCCCAATATCAAGGAAAAAATTCCCTATTAAAGGGGAAAAAAAAAAAAATATTGCCATTTTTACAATGTGTTTGGGGGTTGAAAGAAGCAATTCTGAATGATACAAAGGTTGAATGAACCAAATATTTGATTTTTGTTTTATTTGATATATATAATAAGGTGCAAGTTTTCCCAATTTTGTCTAAAACGACACAAAAATTTCCCGATTCTGGGGTTCGGGTCATGTTCCCAAAATGGTGAGAAAAAAAATTGCCATCAGAATAACAAGTGCTATTTTCTAAGCAGCGTAAGAGCAGTTTTTTGTACATTTTATCTTAAGTTTTAAAGTACCAGTATTTGATAATCATGTTGCGGTATTATATTGTCATAGAAAAGACCGTATAACCGGTATACCACAGTATATTGCCCACCTCTAATTATTGTAAGTATATATATATTAGTTGAATAATATAAAGACATATTTGGAAACATGTTGTTGATTTGGATTTCATAATCACTGAGACAAGATTATTACATGTGATGCTGGAGGAAGATCCTGAATTCTGATTCAGATTTACCAGTACACGTTGTTTTCAGCTGATGCACATGAACTGCAGGTGCTTGTCAGTTGCTAGGTCAAGTTAGGTTAGGTCAGGATTAGTGTTACCTCCGGTGCATGCACATGAGCAAAAAAAAAATATGCATCTGTTAAGAGTAAAGTGCAACTGCCCCAATAAGACTAACAAAAGACCAACTATATATAGTGTACTGACAAACAGAACAAGTGAACAAAGTCCTGACTTGTCCACCTTCATCATCACCTGTCATCTATAAAAAGGACGGAAATCTGGCTTTCAAATAAAATTTGAAAAATATTAAACAAAAGAAAGGTAACATTGAAAATACTGTTGTCAGTGTATTCATTTACAAAGTGATACAGATTATAATCAAACTTCTGTTTCTGTCAACCATGTCATTGGTTTGTTTTGTTTTCATGTCATTTTTAAAATCGTACAATAATATTATTTTGACATAAAGACTCATAACGCGAATGTTTTGATTAGAAGATATTTACTAATAATGTGGTACGGTCATTATGATTCAGTCAAAAACCATCCTACGTTTGCTTAGCTGCTGTGTTTGTTCCCTTCTTAATTTCATTTTTTTGGGTCAAAATATAAAAAAAAATCATAAACACTCCTTAATCCAACTTTGTGTTGGTAACAGTTGTCTACTTACCATGCTTTTCAGGTGTTGTTGTATTTGAACTATCCATTAACTCCTTCGTATTAACTTTATCCTTGCTTTTAGCTGACATTTCCATAAATTAACAATCAACCAAACATAAAAGAATCCATTTTGTCTTTGGTAGCCGCCATTTTCTTATGACGTCACAAATAATCATGGGGCCTCGTTTAGGAAGAAAGAGAATTCAATCTGCTGCGCATTGGGCTACCTTAAAGACTAATAAATGATTTTATGTCCTGTAAAGACTTGATAATGAAACACTTCTATTGACATAATTTACTTTTTGAAAGAAATTGTATAGTGATTCCGTTTTATACTTGACTGACATTTCCAAATAATAGATATTCATAATTATCTATGCTACCTAACGTGGATAAAGCTGGTGCAGTCGAGGAGTATATTAGCTACCTGTGTTTTTTCTTAGAATGAATTGATAATGTATCATTTTTTTCTGTCCTTATTTCTTTCTGTTGGATATTCTTAGAATTGATTACAAACACTGAGAAAGTTCACAGCTCGTTCTTTTTGAGCTTACAAGTTAAAAATCATCACTCAAATATCGAATTCATTGTATACTCGAAGACTTGGCAATTAGGTCTCGAAGCAGGGTGTATATACATACAGTCATATAAATCTATACATCAAAATCAAAATAATTTTTAGTTCTTGATATATCCTCTTTTTTCACACTGATGTCAATTTTATGAAGTATACTGTTTATACGTATATATTACCGCGAGTCTGTCCAATAAATTACGGCACTGATATAAAGAAATAGTTACGAAGTTTTTTGATAATTGCCGGTATGCACCGTAAATAAATAAAGACGAAAACAGAAGGTAGAACTTTGTGCATGTGTGATTTATTGTTACTATACGGGCATTCGCGATATTATGTGTAAAAGTCAAGGGGAAGGGGGGGGGGGGGGGGCACCCGGTGCGCGTCCCCTCTAAAATTCCCCGACCATACATAAATGTAAACATGCACCCCCAAAACTCACAAGAATGCGCTATTTTACAGCTTTAAATTAAAAGATCGCACGGAAATTCCTCAAGATCCCTAGTCCAACCGGAACTACACATACTGGCAAAGCGGAAAGCCGCTTGCATTGGCACTGCCTACTTTTTTTTTTTAATATTGCGACCCTAATCTGAATTCCTGGGTCCGGCTCTGAAAGTGTAGAAGGGATAATTTCAAGGATCGATTGTGTGTGTGTGGGGGGGGGGGGGGGGCACCTGGCATCTGTCGAGAATTGAACAATGGACCCCTGGGTCAGTGGACCGACACGCAATAACCATTTCGCATGCAACTCAAATGTAAATGTAATGATCGAGTTGTACATGCTTGATAATATTGTCATGTTATGCTATGCCATGGTCCAGTGGTAGCATACACAACTGCGTTTTTATTATTTTTATGGCCCCCTCCAATATCATTATTCAATACATTTATAGCGACCATTTTTATCAAGTCTGAAGAAAATATCTTATTTTTTTATGTGAAAGTATAGATAGATTAATTGATCTATACACATTTACACCCTTAATCGTTCATCAACATTTTGAAAATTAGTTACAGTAACCACAAAGCTACTAAGCTTTCATATCTCTGCAGCAACTGTGAAATATAGTGCCGGCAGAGTTTAGTCTATCGATGACGTCATAACAAAGGGAGAGAAGTCAGTCAATCTTTTCTCTTTTCTTTGCCATTTCATAAAAAAAAACGCAAGTAATTTTCAACATTCTTTTTTTTGTACAGAAGGTCTTACATTGATATACTCTAATATATACATTATACATGAATTAATGAAAATGATTGTGTGTGTGTGTGTGTGTGTGTGTGTGTGTGTGTGTGACTTTTAAGGTTGTAGGTTTGGATCCCGTTGGTCAACGGTTGGTGACACAGAATTTTCTTAATCCTCCCAGGCGGAAGGAACTAGTCCAACCTAGGAACCGTCGAGACAGATTAGTATAAGTTAGACGAAAAATAAGTAAGTTTTAACAAACCAAACCTACCGTACATATAGTTTATATTATATATGCCAACCTAGAAAAAAACATATCGAGCTATTCCAATTCGTTGAAGATCTATATAGTCTATGTATTAGCCAACTATTACGGGACTATCGTGTGAATGCGTGTGTGTGTGTGTGTGTGTGTGTGAGAAAGAGAGAGAGAGGGAGAGAGAGTATTAGGGGAGAGAAGCCTTTCCGTTATAGACTATGTCAAAGTAGTATTATCTCCCTTACGACTACCTAACATGTCCCATCTTGTTTTACCTATATACTAAAATATCGACATTACAACTTCCGATCGTCGCGCGCATTCGCTTATAATACTATATATATAAGGGAAGTTTAATATGTTTACAAACGGGTACAGGATACACCGACCATGAAGAATTTTAAGAAGGCAAAGAAAATGAGTGCTAGACAAAGGGGTTTGAAACGGAAGGCGACTGACGCAGCTGAACTTAAGGCGAAGCGAGCAAAGGGCGAGACAAACCTTAGTGACAACCTAAAGTGGAATTACCACGGAGATGTTGTCAAGGGAGTGTGTCCGTTGCTCTACCTCAGTTCGAGCACCCTACCTGGGTGCACCAAGGCAGCTGGGTTTGATATCGACTTCACCGTTATCAAAACTGCAAGTGGCAGAAAATTCGCAACAGGTACGTATGCCAAACATCGATAGATTTTTTTTTTGCATCTCAACAACAACAACAACAACAACAACAACAAAAAGAGCACAGATAATCTCTACTTTCGATTGAGAGTACGCATCTACCCGTATATGTAGCATAGATCTACATTCAACTTACACCTGACTTTTAACATTGACATATATAGCCATACTACATTAGCAGAGTGTGTGGTTAAACTAGGTCAATATTATCGATTTGCTGTAGAAGTGTGTATAAACGAACACCGCATACCATTATGATGATAACTATGGATGTGGTCTAGCAAAACGTATACATACAGATCTAAGGTTTATCCCCCCTTCTCTCTCTCTCTCTGTTTCCTTTATAAAACTAAATAAAATGTTTAAACTTATATTTCACGACAGGCGCCAAGGATTGGGAATGGTGGGATGCAAAAGTTCCCCAAAAGTTACGGGAGCTGAACAAGGAGGGGTATCGGGTCATCTTCTACACCAACCAGGCGGGCATTGAAAAAATGAAGGTCAAGCCTGAGGAGATACAGGAGAAGATAGAGGCCATCATATCCGAGCTGGACATCCCAGTCCTCGTACGTTGTGATATTAATTTTGGTTGTTGACAAACTGTATCTAATGATTTAAATTTCGTGGCTGAAGTATTCATATATATTTTACTATTATTTTATTTTGCGTCAGTTACGTTTTACTCCGCCTCTTTTTGGACTCCTCCGTATGTTTTGGAAAGAATCGCTAATGGGGTCAGAGTGATATAGCTTAGATAGTGTTGACACTGTTTTGAACTTTCGATCAAATCAGCGGTATTTCAATATATTAAATATGTGCGGGTTTTATTTAAATTCAATGATATTTTTAACTTATAGGCATTCGTCTGCACGGGAGAGAACCATTACCGGAAGCCAAGTACACTGATGTGGGAATTCTGGGAAAAGAATTGTAACGGGGATGTCAAGGTCAGTGATCAATTGCCTAATATATAAATATACTCGTTTTGCCCCCCATTCATACACCTATAAATATATTAACATATTTACAATTGGGATATAACGCCATGTATAACTCGCATACCAATCAATATGATAATATACAAATACATATGTGATATAGTATAATACTATAATTGTATGTTGTATAATGTGTTTATTTTCTCAGTTGCAAAAGGAATGTGGAACTCGAGATTTCGTTAATTCAAATGCTTCATAATTTTTCCAAATGAACTGTCAGGCGATAAATAGTATGAGCATGTGTTGTTTCATTTCTCAAATACAGACATTTTATGGAGTCGTTTGCAAACGATATAATACATGAGCATGCTTTTTTTGGTTTGTTTGTTTCTCTCTCTCTCACACTCTCTTCTGAGTATATACACTACTATGGGTATAAGACAGAAAGAGGAAGGTACTTACAGTTACATTTTTGCCATGTTTTTGTTGTCAAACAGTCTTGTATTCATGTCATATTGTCATGTTTTTGTTGTCAAGCAGTCTTGTATTCATATCATAGGAATTAACGAAATGGGTCTTTTTGGCGTTGTTGCCTTTTTTTTTTCTTTTTTTTTTTGCATGCCGTTAAATTTGATTTGCTGCTATAAGTTATGGTAGTTTTTCTTATTTCTTATTTTTTTTTTAATTTAATTAAAACATAACATAATGAAATGCAACTAGCTATTTTATTGGTACTGTTGGACAACATCATATTTTTTTTCTTTCTCGATTAACGTGTCATGAAAACAATGTCTTTACAGGTTGACCGGACACAGTGTGATTACGTAGGGGACGCAGCTGGTAGGGCAAAGAATTGGGCACCAGACAAACCGAAGGATTTCTCGTGCAGTGACCGAAAGTTTGCAGAAAATTTAGGCGTCAGTGAGTGTCATTTTTTCTTCCACAGATAATATGATATTATTAAGAAATATTTTAATTGGGGACTTTTGATTAAAACCTTTACACACATTTTCTTGTCTTTATTTTGAAATCTTCCTAACAATTCTTAAGGTAATGAACAAATAATATTATATACATATATTTCAGAGTTTTACACACCGGAGGAGTTTTTCCTGAATGAAAAACCTGCCAAATTTGAGTGGAGAAGCGCTGATCCAAACGACTTCATGTCTAGCGGTTCTCCTACAAATAAAACGGAATACCATAGCAAGGTACGTCCTCTGCATATTAAATTTCTCTCGAAATAATTCTCGGAAAAACACAGTAATTGTCGCAAATCTATGTTTCTCTATCTTTAATATGAGTTTCTTTTGAGGACCGGTCTAAATGACGTCACCGTCTCTGTCTACTAAGTGTTCCAAGTGCCAACTCTCTTACACGTCGCCATACATTACATTCACGTTAGTGAGGAACGAACGACAACTCTGCTTGGAGATTGCCTAGTGCCGCGTTTGTTCAACATTTATGGCATCAAGGGTTTGGCTAGGGTTAATTTGATTATGACCAGAAAATGAAAATAAAAGAAAGAAAACATTGATCAATGTGCGTAGTCTTGTGACAGTTTCATGAAAACATTTTAACTTTCGAAATGAAAAAGACTGTACAGTCAGATATTACTGATTTATGAAATAATATATTTAACCACTTGTAATGTATGAAATACTGTATATATAGACATATGGCTGTTTCATAAAAGAAATATGTGTAATCTTTAAAAAATGATAACAATGAAAAAAAAAAACTGCTGTATTACAGACTCAGGAAATGGTGATCATGGTAGGGGCGCCCGCCACGGGGAAGAGCTCGTTCCGGAAGCGGTATCTCGAGCCGCAGGGCTATCTGGCCGTCAACAGGGACACCATGGGCACCGTAAAGAAATGTTTGAAGGTAGGTCGTGTACCACGTGGTTGCGACTTCCTGCTAGTGGTCCATCACCAGATGATTAACCCCTTTTACGTATTTACCAATCAATAAGGCCCTGTGTGTGGGGTTTTTTTTGTTGTTGTTTTTTTTTCTCACTTGATCTACATTTAATAACGTTACTTTCATTTCATTTTTAGATTATGACTCTAATTAATGTGCATTTTTATAATTGTGTTATTGTATCTGTCCTAAATCAGGCTGCTGCAGAGGCACTGAAACAAGGCAAAAGTGTTGTAGCAGACAACACAAACCCAACACAAAAGGCGCGGGCAGACTTTATCAACTTAGCTAAGAAGCACGGTAAGCATGAAATTGTGCTATAAAATAACTTTCATGTGCTGCATAACTAAGCCGGATGTTCTTTTCCAAAAACTGCAAATAATGACGGATTTAATTATTTGCATGTTATGTCCTCTTCAAGTTAGTGTCCATACCAGTTATTTATCTTCGCAGTTTCGAATATTTTATTTGTATGATTTTAGAACTATTTCTTTCTTGCATTGTAGTAATTTATTACGCGTTACTTTGATTGCCTAAGAAAACTATGAGGTCATAGCAGGTGAATTTTCTAATATCCCTATACTTAATTAACCCTTTCCCTCATATATACTCATTTTGACGTCCTCAATAGGTACCACATAAAGCCTGATCTGCAGAAAACCACAGTTAAACCTTACCAAATTTAATTACAAAATCCTCATTTCCAGACCACTGAGGAGCAGCGAACAGCATAAAACCTGATCAGCCTGCGAGTTACTCGCAGGCTGATCTGGTTTTATGCTGTTCGCATAGGTCTTTTCATGGTGTCCTCTATGAGGGAAAGGGTTAAAGCACCATCACATGAGGTACCTGAAGCCAAATTCTCCCGGATTAACTTTTTGTATCATAATAATTTGCACTTCTATTTCACAATACGATAAATTAATCTTTATTATTATAGAAAAGTCTGGAAGATAAAAACTTTATTCACAGCATCACAAATTTAATGAACTGGCTGTTCGTTTAAGTTTGATTTGTTCGAATTCATTGGTATACCGCCAATTCGTATTTATAAATGTGCGCTACCACTAAATAATTCCAATAATTTATTAATTATTTTATAACCTCTTTCACCAGGTGTACCGTGTCGGTGTTTTGTTATGAATACTCCTATCGAACTTGCCCACCACTTGAACTATGTACGACAGACACAGACGAACGGTAAAGTCCGACGTATTCCGGATGTAGGCTACAACGTGTATAAGAAAAACTTCGAGGCTCCAAACAAATCCGAAGGCTTAAAAGAAATTATCAGTATCGACTTCACTCCACAGTTTACCAGCAAGAGAGACAAAGAATTATTTCTTCAGTGGACTTAATTATAGGATGGAGTACACACTGTTTCTTTAAAACGGTGTTTGAACCAAAATGAAGGCAGCCATATTTACATTCGGAGATGTTTTGATGAATCTCGGTGAAAGCACTTGCAATTGGAGACTCAAACTTAGATATGATCGTGCTTAAGATAAGATGAAGCAGTGAAACATAATGGCTCTGTTGGACTCTATTAACAGTTTAACACATGGGCTCTTTTTTTCCCCTAATATTCAGGTCACTAGTATGACCTTTTTGTATTACTTTAATTGCCATTAGTGAAAATACACTACATGAATGTACATAATTTTATAATATTTACTCTTAATTTGTCACAGATTGGATCCCCGTTCACCTACTATTGTGCAAACTGATTATAATAAATATATAGTGACGGGTTGTAGAGAGGGATGTTACAAAGCATGGTGAACACGACTGATTAATGGAAAGAAAAGAAAAAAAGAAGATAAATAGGTTTATAACAGGATAATCGGAAACAATATGTGTAAAACCCAGTATTGGGATCTACAACATATAATATACAGATTCAAATATACAATAACTTGCTTGATTTAAAAATATATGTAAGTGCATTTATTTGCTAGCGACATATATCAAAAATGATCATATGGTGCAATACCTATACATGTATATACATGTATATATTCGAATGTTAGTAAAAATTCAATGATTCATCTTTCATTAAAAACTAGATCCAGACCAGGACCTGTCTGTGCAGCTCCTTACTGAAACATATCCTTTTTATATTCAGCCATGCATAACCATGATATTTCATTACTTACTACATGTATATTAATGATGACGTATCCATATGATACCGGAAAAGGTAGGTGTAGTGATATCATATGTGACGTCATTCATTCATTGAATACCCATTTTAGTGATATCTCATATCTTAAAGGTGCGGATAACTTTAATGGAAAATACCGTCTGCATTCAATATTCAGCTAATACAAATTTTGATGTTAAGATTCGTATCTTCTTTATTTTCATTCATTCTCATTTATTGCAGAGCTCATTCTCATTTATTGCAGAGCTCAATATCATTTACATGTAGCCTAATCATTTTATTTAAAAAAAAATATATATAAATTTTCATTATTTTTATGTTATTTTTTTATGTAAATATGTATATTTATCACAGTCTTTTAAACCATCACTTAATACATTTGCGTAAATACATGTTGCACTTAGCATTTCTCGTTTGCATTAAAAAAGTCTGTGATTTATATTAGTATCCAAGTATTGTTGAAAAATAAATGCAAAAAAGCTTAATATTGTTCGTGAGTTTTTCTTTCTTTCCATAAACTCGTATTTTAGAATATTATGATTTACTCACAAGTAAGTGAAGTACCTATATACAGGTACTCCGCTGTTCAACAACTATCGATTTAGAGTGTCACTGGTATATATACTGTGGGTATTCAGGGCTCCCGACACTGGCTTTCCTCATTTGCGCTATTGGCGAAAAAAAAAAAGACAATGCTATTCTTCAAGAGTCTCGTTGGTCAATGAAAAATGTCCTATAAATTGACTGGCGACATGTACATTTATGAACAAAATAAAAATTCATATGCGAATATTGCTCTGCTCGCGTGAATGGTTAAATGATGTTGAGAATGGATACAGGGTACAGGTATATTTCAACAACTTGTCCAAGTGGCATTTTCGCAACAACTTAAAAATTATAGAAGATATCTGATTTTTTTTCCCTCAGGAAATTAAAACAATATGTAAGACATAGTTCGATACAAAATGAACAAACACGGAATTAAGTCTAAAAAAAAGGTTTTTTTTACCAATCCGACGAAACTTCTGATTTTCAAATCTCTGATATAGCCAATAATTATGCATCAGTAGTAACTCATGCGAAAATTAACTGTTTTCATGCGATAGAAATATACTTGCAAATTTATTCATAAAAAAAAAAAAAAAAAATCGGATTTTTATCATTAATTTACTGAACTTGGCAAGGATGATCCTTGGGTGAACCTTCTAAAAAATTGCTAAAATGAACTTGATCCATGTAGAACTCTGGTTACAATAGTAACGGAAAGAAAAAAAAAGGATGAAAACTTAAAAATCATCTCCTTCAAAACTAATGGCCTGATTTCAAAATGTTTTAGTACAGATGTTCCTTGGGTAAATGTCTACCAAGATTGCTAAAATTATCACGATCCGTAAAAAGAACATGGCCGCCAGGGGCGGAGCTAATTTGCCTTAAATGTATATAGTGAACATTTAAAATGACATCTCCTCTGAAACCGCACGACAAAATTTGATTTAACTTTTCAGGGATCATTCTTGGGTAAACCTTCACAAAAGTTGCTAAAATGACCTTGATCAATTTAGATGCCATGGCAGCGGAACAAATATGAAAATTTTAAAAGTTCACCTCCTTCAAAACTACTAACCAGAAATCAAAATGTTCTTTGGGTAGCTCTCTACCAAGATTGCTAAAATTATTCCGATCCGTAAAAAACATGGCCGCCAGAGGCGGGGTTACTTTGTCTTAAATGTATATAGTGAAAATTTAAACAACATCTCCTCTGAAACCCCGGAACAGAATTTGATTAAATTTGGCAGGGATGATCCTTGGGTGAACCTTCACAAAAGTTGCTAAAATAAACATGATCTATGTAGAACTCTGGTTGCTATGTCACCGGAAAGAAGAAAGTGAAAACTTTAAAAATCATCTCTTTCAAAACTACTGGCCAGATTTCAAAATATCTTAGTACAGATGTTCCTTTGGTAACCCTATACTCAGGTGAGCGATCCAGGGCCTCTCTCTCTCTCTCTCTCTCTCTCTCTCTTTAAATATATATATATTTCAAGATTGACTTTCATATCATTTTTAATTTTATCTACTGGATAAATTTTGCGACTTGTAAATTAGGGCTACGTCATATAAATTTATTTGTAAGTGTATGTTGCAGAGAGAGAGAGAGAGAGAGCTTTCATTGTGATAAAGTCAAGTCGATAACTTGGCTTTATTTTCTTCCAATGATTTATTAGAATAACATGCCTATTCGGTTACTGTTAATGATCATGCATGCACTCCGGCATTTTATAACAGTTACTAATGCACCTAAAGAAACTTAAGTTCCGCCTTCACCATTCATGGCTAGGTAAGCTGCTCACAAACAGTATAACTGTAACGTGCGGGGTCTTCATTATTATATAGTACGATACTAAAATTAGAAAAGAAAATGAAACTAAGGCTATGAAATATATATAGGGTTGAAAATAGTCCATCTTTAGACAAATAAATAATTAAGTCAGAGTTAATGCGAATCTAATGATAGGAGTACCTCTAAACAAATATTGAAAAGAAATAACGCGTAATACTTATTTTTCTCTCAAGGGACTGCATGTTTGCTCAACAGGATTGGAGTACAAACTCGACATTTCCAGTGCTTTGATGACACCTCAACTGCAACGGCTTTACTCATTATACGACATCGCTAACCAGTCTGAATAATAGATTTCCGTACAACTCCGGAATACCACGGTGTATTGTGTCGTTTAAGTCAGCAAACTGTTTAATTTGGAGCAGGCAGTGTCATTAGAAGATAACAATTAAAGGTGAGTTGTTTAAAATATTATTTTCTGAACGAAAACGACCGGACGAATTTCATATTTCACACTAAATTGTCTTGCCAGAATTTACGGAAAATAATAACGTATAAATTATTATTCAAAATGGCGGCCATTTGACCTCATTCCCGAATAAGATTCTTTGTGAATAATGACATGTTTGCATATTCATATTTTCTACTGAAAATCAATTAACTTATTTATCTCACGTAACATTTAATGATTTACTTTCATCGCATATAAATGGTACAAAAGTAGGTAAAGACAACTAGAGTATCAAAGCAATCAGTTGTGTTTCTTTGGAGATAAAGTTGCCAGGTTATGACCGAGACACGATCTACTTTACATATATCGACATAAATGAAATAAGATAACATGTATATTTACCATTCGCTAGATGTCATGTGTATTTATGATTATGCATAAATGCAAATTAGGAAATGCTATTTGCATTGTAAATAAACAGTTCACAATCAAGGCCGAAATTATTTTCATGTTTACGCGATGAATCATTTCGATTTTAAGTGTGATATAAATAATAGATGAATTATATATTTATTATCATCTCAGTACTAGATCTCTATAGTATTATATACGCCTTGGCTATAGTTCTTTACTTATGAATCCAAGTTTTAATCATACATATGCATACATGGTAATTTGGGTGTAAAACTAAAAAGGGGAAACGTGTATTATACGTGTATTATATAGGTTCCTTTACAATATTTACTATATTTTACTACTGGTGCATGCAGTTTTCAATTTATCCAGTGTTATCTTAAAATAATGGTATCAGTATTCCTAATACTCTATATTTTCTTAAAGTTGCATGCATATTTCTGATACATAATATCATTTATATGAAAATTAATTACTCCTAATTAATAAATAATATATTAATTTCTTTGTTATTATTAGGATACATATATTTTGTTTGTATGCTGAAAGTAACTTATAGATTTATATTAACCTTGTACTGCAATATGAATAATTCTTTAATAGGCATTGAATGTATATGGTATCTATACATATAGTCTCTTACATTGAAAAGTTAAGGGTCAGGCTTATTCTTCTTCTCTCTATCAGGAATTGTTCATAGGTTTCTTGCTCGCTGAAAATTCTACTGTTTTTCCAGATTTGCTAGCTACCCCATTATTTTCCTCTCTCAAAATTCAAGAAAATGACACATTTTGCCCCAAAATTATTGTTTTAACACCCATTCTCCTACATCTGGAAAAAAAAAGGGGGCCAGCGATTTGGGGCAAGATGCCATTACCATCATCTTATGATTAATCATTCTATTAATCACTAAATCACATATCATTTATAACAGAGACCACTAGTTAAAGGAATATATCTATATATATATCCTTGTATATATGTTCATTGATTTTAGTGAATAGGGTTAGCCCGCCCCCAACAAAAAGACCGGTCCAATCCCCTGAAATTCTGTCAAATAAGATGTGATATCAGTACTTATTTTAAAATTAAGATAAGGGTTATACAGTAACTAAATTCTTGAAATGCAAGTAAGACTGGATATTTATATAATTTGGTCAAATTATATCTTGCAAACATTTGTTTTAAGTTACTGACACATTTTATTACAGTAGCTTGTACAAAGTCCTTGGAGAGCTATTGGATTGGGGTATGTTGTTTGGTGGGTGGTTGGGCGGTTTCAAACTTTAGTTTCTGCATGATAACTCCAGAACTGGTTGATAGATTTTAATTATTTTTGGTACACATGTTTATCTCAAAAAGACAATAAAATGAAGGCCGAGTTTGATTTTGGACAAAGCCCGTAAATTTTCAACACAGTTATGGTCCCTATTTAACTTTGAAAAAAACACCATGTGATAACTCCCATACAGATTGACATATTTAAATAATTTTTGGTACATATATATATATATATCCCAAGAAAATGACGGTTGATTTCGATTTTGGGCAAAATCAGTACATTTTTGACATAGTTATGGCTCATTTTCGACTTAGAATCTGCCAACCAAAAAAACCTTGTTTGTGCGATAACTTGGGAATGGGTTGATAAAAAAAAGGAAATTTTTCCCCTTTTAATTTAAAAAAACCAAAAAAAACCCCAAAAAACATGTTTGTGCGATAATCCAGAGCAGGTTGAAAGATTTTAATAATATTTGGTACACATGTTTATCCCAAAGTCTGATTTTGAGCAAAATCCGTAAAATTTTGACATGGCCTCCTTTGACTTAGGGTTTTTAAATTTTTACACATTTTAGAAAAAAAAATTAAGGTTTTGGAAAATCAGTATTTTTTTGACAGAGTTATTTCCCTTTTTTTTGAGTACCCTGTGATAACTCCTGAATAGGTTGACATATTTGAATAGTGTATTGTCCACATGTTTATCATAATTCACATTTGATTTTTTTAGCTGTTAAACCATACCAAATTTATTTACAAAATCCTCATTTCCAGACCACTGAGGAGCAGCTAACAGCATAACTCGCAGGCTGATCTGGTTTTATGCTGTTCGCATAGGTCTTTTCATGGTGTACTCTATGAGGGAAAGGGTTAAATGAATTGATCTGTTCTGCACTGGCAAAAACCAAGTGTGTGTGTGAAGTTCAAAGTGGTTATTGTACTTGACCAAGACATTAAAAAAAAAAACCCAAAACAAGCATTGCCTTAAAATTGGTAGTTGTCTTCTAGAGAATTTGCTTTTAATGGTTTTAAAAGAAGAAAAAAATTGGGGACATAAAATTTGAATAAGCTGATAATCAAGCTTGAAGTTTTATGATATAATAGGATGACATTTACTTACTGACTGTATAACCCCATTTAAATGTGGTTTTTGGAGGTTTTTTTCAATGAAAAATTCTGTCCTTTTACAGTTAAAATTGATGATGTCTGGGCTGCTCATGTTGACCTTTTTTTTTATCTGCTATAACTTCTATGTCCTCCATTGGATTGCTTCAGTATTTGGACCGTTGCTTAACCCTTTCCCTCATAGAGGATACCATGAAAAGACCTATGCGAACAGCATAAAACCAGATCAACCTGTTCGCTGCTCCTCAGTGGTCTGGAAATGAGGATTTTGTAATTAAATTTGGTAAGGTTTAACTGTGGTTTTCTGCAGATCAGGCTTTATGTGGTACCTACTGAGTGCGTCAAAATGAGTCTATATGAGGGAAAGGGTTAAGAGGATGAACCTTGAAATTATGTAGTTGACTTTTGACCTACTTTTGATGAAAAAGTAGCGTCTTGATAGGTTTACCTTTTGGTTAATCAGCTATAACTTTTATGTGCTTCATTAAATTGCTTCAATATTTACACATTTGCTTAAGTGGGTGACCTTTTGATCATGCAGTTGACCTTTGACCTACTTTTGATGAAAAAAGCCAGAAAAAAACAGTCCATAAACACCATCAGGTCTTGGTCTCTCATTAAACTAAGATTGCAAAACAACCCTTCATCCACTTGTTCAAAAGATTCAATTCTTCAACATAATTTAAGTATGTTGTGTTTTGAATATTGTTTCAATCACCTTTCAATGTTTTGTCCCAGTGTGGGGATCGAGCGGCAAGCTGACCAAGGGGAACTTGACCTTTTTTTTCTCATTTATTGGAGTCTAAATCCCTACCTTAAGGCATTAGCATTTTGTCAAAATAACAGTGGCCATTACTGAATGCTTTTAGCATAATTATGACAATATATATCTTATATATTTCATTTGACCAAACTTTTTAATTGAAGATAAAACACCTTAATGAACTTAAGGTTTTTTTTTCTGATTGTTAGGAAAGCCTCCAAATAGTCCAAAAAGTTGTGACAGAGAAATTATTGTCATATACAATAAAGAGCATATAATGATATCCCTTTCATAAACATCTCTCTTCTTTCTATATATATCATTATTCTAAACAGCAATTGTTCAGTTGACATGCATGGTATGATGAGATAAGAAATACAATAATAGTCATAAATATTCAGACATTGAATCAAGTTTCAACATTTGAATATAGATAGCATGTCCTTGCATTATGATGAGCAGTTAAAGCATAAGCAAGACTTATGCGTGTTGTATTTCTAATAATGTGCTTTGTAAGGCTACTCATGAACTCAGTCCCACAGGCAAAAAAAAAAGTCATAAGAACTAGTAATTATTATTCAATACAAATTATGTAAGTTTCAGGAAAATTACATCGAGAATGAGAATGTTTGAAAATGGAGCTCAATATACTTTAGTCCATTATACATTAATTTACTGAGTCTATATACTTTACAAAGCAATGTTTAACAGACTTTACAAAGGGATGTTTTTACTCATATAAATCAGTGACTAGAATTAGAATTCAGTAATACTATGTATTAAATAATGACAATATAATTACAGTTTAAACATTATATAGTAAAACCTTGCTTGAAGACCACCTCAAAATTAAGACCACACATGTTTGTAACCAAATAACTACAAGTGCTGTTCTGACAATATTGGTAAAATTCACCATTAAGACCACCTTGCTAATAAGACCATTAAGTGACTTTTCACTGGAACAGATGGTGGTGTTTATAGCCAGATTTTACAGTATATTGTTTTTTTAACTCTTTAACCCTTTCCCTCATACAGGAAACCATGAAAAGACCTATGCAAACAACATAAAACCAGATCAGCCTGCGAGTAACTCACAGGCTGATCAGGTTTTATGCTGTTCGCTGCTCCTCAGTGGTCTGGAAATGAGGACTTTATAATTAAATTTTGTAAGGTTTAACTGTGGTTTTCTTCAGATCAGGCTTTATGTGGTACCTACTGAGTGCGTCAAAATGAGTCTATATGAGGGAAAGGGTTAAGAACCCGTCCTACACAATTGGGAAACCCCCCAAAACAGATAAACCCATTTTGTTGGCCGCAAAAGGGAAGCAGCCACATTATGCTAGTACAGTAATAGACTGTAAGACATTCCGTGGCAAATAGCCTGGTTATATATATGATAGGTGACCTGGCAGCAAAAGGGTTAATTCATTTATAAATTATGAAAGAATTTACTTACAATTGAAATACCAAGCAGCCTGAATCCATGTCTAAAATATAGGTAAATAAGGTCTGAGTGGACCTACTCCTAATTCTAATTTTAGAGTTACACCCAGACTTATGATTCTGTAACTTCAAATAACCAAATCTGTCTATTATGATTAAGGAATACATTTACAAAAACACCCTATTTTCTGATAATTATAACCTTTACTGATAAAAAAAAGGAAACGAAGTAATTGAAACATATCTATAGAGGCAGAAAAAACATGAATCTAAAAAGTTATATGTTTATTGGATGGGTTTTTATTCACCTTTAAATTGATGATGTTTAGGGCAGGTGTTGGGTGTCCGCTCAGGTTGTCCTTTTTTTTTATTTTTTAAATATGCTGTGACTTCTATGTCCTTCAGTGGATTACTTCCATATTTGGACATTTGCTTAAGTGGATGGACTTTTACTTATGCAATTGATCTTGTGACCCTGACCTTTGACCTGCTTTTGATGAAAAAAGCAACATCTGGACAGATTTACCTTTTGGTTAATCTGCTTTAACTTCTATGTGCTTCATTGGATTGCTTCAATATTTGGACAGTTGCTTAAGTGGATAATTGACCACTTCATTATTCAGTTGACCTTGACTTTTGACCTACTTTTGATGAAAAATTCCCCCAAAACCCGTGAATAATACCATCAGGTCTTGTTTTGTTGAAAATATTTTTTTTGGAATAGAGGGTCAGCCACAAAGCAAAACAAAATTGATTTTAAGCAAATATACCGTAATGCAATGGAATTATGATGAAGAAGAAAAGCAGGGGTTTACTTAAGGATTTGACTTTCACTTGTCCAGGGGCAAGTTACTTTGAACATCTACTAGCCCCCAGTGTAAACAGGTTGCCCGATATTGAAGTTAGTTGGAGTTTGTTAATGTTTAAAACTAAATATGTGCAATATTAAGGTGGATTTTAGTTAATATGTATTAAATACAATTTGCAAGCATTTTACCCCTAATATACTGTAGAAAATAAAAAAACCGGAAAGATTTCATTTACATAAATAAACTTGCCCACCGGGCTATCTTCTTTGAAAAATCACTTGCGCGCAGTGATTTTAACCCGGCGCGGGCAAGTGGGCGTCCACTTAAGAAAACTCCTGAAAAGATATTTGCAACCTGGATATGTTCCTGATTGTGGTTTTGCATGTCTGTAAATCTGTATATTGAGACATGGAAAATCATATAAAAACCTTGAATCTGGTCCTGGTGGCTGAGTAGTATGACCATTAGTCCTGTTACTGAGAGGTCGTTATTTGATAATGGTATTGGCTAATATTTATAGCCCTTGTGCTTGGTGCTAGACAGTTTCAAAACCCAGTGGCCTGGTGTCAGGAATGGGCATGATAAAGTGGTAATACAAGTCTCTAAATGACTGACATATTGTCAGTGGGATTTCGAAAAACAAACAGAAGCCTTGAAGAGTCTGATTGCAAACTTTTGTCAAACAGAACAGACCCATATCAGACAGCTTAGATTCTACTGTCTGCACAGCAAAGAAAAACCCTTTGTTTCAAATACCATTTAAAACTCAGTGAATCAATATTCACCAAGTTATAAATGTAAATGTGAATATTCATGAGGTAAACCTCACAAGGATGAAACAGTATCCCTTTCCTTACAAAGACATGTCTCCATGGAAACAGAGGCAATGAGGCAGGTGTAATGACAGGTTATATTGCAAATAAATATCTGCCTGATCAAATTAAAAATGTTGAAAACACGACCCTGATAAAAATCATTATTTATTGTAATTCATTAAATATTAACATGCTTGGTATTATATAAGCCTTAGAATAAATAATTTCAGTAACCACAATTCTGCTATTGAATTTACAATCACACTTCATAGCTCACATTTCGATAAAAACTTATAGATTGTGACTTGATCAGACTACAGCAAGGAAAGTCAGTAAATATGTATTTTTCTTATTTCACTTTGATACATTGTTGTGAACAGAAAATGCTAACAGAAGTATGCATGTTTCTCACTAACTCCTAATTTGGAGTCCCATGTCTTCAATATTTAGAAAAAGGAGTCTTGTTATCCTGAGCAGCCCTTTTAAATTTCAATTATATGGAAGGGCTCAAACTTTTTGGCAAATCTATGTATAGGACTCCATTTTCAAAATAAGGTTAATCAACTTAATGCTGGGAAACTTAGCATGAGTGAATAAGGGAAATGAAAACTGAGTGAGTGAATGAGCATGCCAGTAATACTTGAAATCTTCATGTGAGTGAATAAGGATGTTTGGAAGTAAGTGAGTAAGGGAAATGCTTGAAAACTTAGCATGAGTGAATAAGGTTAATGTTAGAAGCATCAGTGAATAAGGTTAATGTTAGAAATCTTAGCATCAGTGAATAAGGTTAATGTTGGAATCTTAGCATCAGTGAATAAGGTTAATGTTGGAATCTTAGCATAAGTGAATAAAACTTGTGTTTTAAAACTTAGAATGAGTCAATAAGGTTAATACTTCGCTAACTGGGTGTGAGTAAATGCTGGGAAACTATGTCTGTATGTAAGTGAATTTGGTTTATACAATGCATTATATGGTAATATTTAGAGGTGCATGGTTTTACCTGTAAAAAGAAGCAGCTTGTGGTACAAGGACAATAATACCGTTACTTCGGTGGCTTTCGTATAACGGAAATGAATGAGTACAAATTTCCAAAAATTTTGTCGTAACTGGTAAATTTTATTGTTTATTTAACATGTGTAGATATGATATAAATGTATCAATTTCCATTTAAATATTAAAAAATGCAATTTTATTGAAAATATTTTCTCTTTACCAACAATGACCTTGAAAGGAAATAAAAGATGTCTTACTTGTTTTCCTTTGCAAAATTTTAATATATGAATAATCTTCAACACAAGTCCCGGAATTTTTTTAATATTTTGTGTGGTATATTGTGGTAAATACCATGGTATTTACCTAAAAACCACAATATACTTGACAAACAGAACAAAGTCCCCTTTGTTTGCTCATACAATATTGTAGCCCAGATTCTCTTCAGAGCAAAGAAAAACTCCATTGTTTAATATACCACTTTAAAGTTCAGAAAATTATTACTGAATAATTCATGAAGTCATAAATGTGTACATGAATATTCATGAGGTAAATAGTTAATAGACATACAGGTTTAGGTATTTAAGAATACCTGTCACTCTTAAATGAATTATTGGCCTCTACCTGAAGTCAAAGCTGCTAACTGTTTGAGGATAAGGCGTAACGCTTATTGAAGTACCGGTACATTTATAACAGCTGATATTTGATTGGTTAATAATTGAAAAAACTCCATGTTTGATTTTATGTTATTTTGATAGAATTTTAATCAATCTTGTATGGAACCTTGAATAGTCTTCATGTTATTTAAAGTCTTTCTAGAGGTCCAGACAATAGCCTGGATATATTTGTGCTGATTTTAAAGTAGCTTTTTCACAGATGGTTATTAACAAAGAATTTGATTTTAATTATATGTTTGTATTATGTCTATCAAAACCCATCTGCAGATGCATGATAACCAAATGCAACCATCTGTGATTGTAAAAAAATTGAGGTTTCCCCATCATTAGTGCACAGGCAATACTGTCATACACGGTATTGAAAATATATTTAGAATTTAGATTCATTCCCTTTTTGCCAATGCGATAGCTTCATAGACTTAACTTATGAAACTGCTACCCTAAACTAGTGAAGACGCCATGTTGTGGAACGTGTCACTTGGTATCGCAAGCACCTGCTTCAGGGATATCATATTCTACATTTAACCAATTTCATTGATGTTGCGGTCAGAAAATAGTGTTTTCATGTGCATTAGATGTAGAATTTATATATACAGTTGTATACGTATATTTGTTTATTTTCTATTGATCATCTGTGAACATGCTGCTTTAAGGTATTCTTATTTAACCCTTTCCCTCATATAGACTCATTTTAATGCACTCAATAGGTACCACATAAAGCCTGATCTGCAGAAAACCGCAGTTAAACCTTACCCAAATTTAATTATAAAATCCTCATTTCCAGACCACTGAGGAGCAGTGAACAGCATAAAACCTGATCAGCCTGCGAGTTACTCGCAGGCTGATCTGGTTTTATGCTGTTCGCATAGGTCTTTTCATGGTGTCCTCTATGAGGGAAAGGGTTAACAGACAGAGCAGCCCAAGATTAGACAGTTTCTTCCAAGGTCTCCTGTGTTTGCTGATATAATATTCAGCATTCTGAACCAATCTTAATTCTCGTTTGGAGTGTTTGGAAAAGGACTCTAGTTTTCTTGAGTAGCTTCTATATGGGGGGACTTCAACATTTTGGCAAATCTTGTGAAGGACTCAGACTTATAGAGCCATTGTAAGACCCATATGTAAACTTAGATTATACACAGTCTGCACTGCAAAGAAAAATCCATTGTTTCATATACCATAAACAGTTTCGAGGACTTGTCATAAAACTGTGGTGAACTACATATATGAATAAAGAAGCTGTATCAGTTGTTTTGGCCTAAGCACCCAATTTAATATTCAGTAATTCAATATTCATCAAGTCATAAATTTGTACATGAATATTTATGAGGTAAAGGGTTCAGTAGTTTTATGTGAAAATAGACCCTACATGTAAAAGAAATAACTGATATTGGACGATTTATAGAATTTGCAGGTTTGTTGCCTTTAATGCTGCCATATTTTATGGAAGCCATGGCAATATGTGTGTTTCATCAACAGACGGCTCACCAGTCTTGGTTCCCTTCTGTCACACATTACCAGAAATGTTGGGACATTAGGGAGTTGAATGTAAAGCGAGTAAGATATTTATGTTTAGCAAAGAAGCAAGAAATGAAAGAAGCAAGAAATGTTAGAGAAATATGTTCTTTGTTGCAAGAAATGTTGAAACATGATCTTCATTACAAGAAATGTTAGATTATGTTCTTTGTTACAAGAAATGTTGAACTATGATCTTCATTACAAGAAATGTTGAACTATGATCTTCATTACAAGAAATGTTGAAACAAGATATGTTAAGACATAGTCTTCTCTAATATTTAACAAGAGATTTAAACATATTTGTGAGCCTATGTTGACTTTAACACTCACTCAGCCCCTCACCGCATGGGTTCGAATCCTGGCAGGGTCATTCTGATTTTCATGTGAGGAAGCCTTCCAGCTGGCTTGCAGTAGGTCTGTGGTTCTAGCCGGATGCCTCCATGCATTCAGGGTCTTCCTCAATCTGTAATTAGCTGGACATCGCTATATGACTAAAATACTGTCAAAGTGACGGTAAACTCAAATAGTCAAGTCAAGTGAGCCTATGTAATATCTTATATTGTTTTGCTCCATATTTTATTATAAGTGATAACACTCAGTTTTGTGAGGTTAGTCATACTGGTATTTAAAATACTGGCTCAATTACCATAATATTACAGAGGGTTCTTCTTATTCTAAAAAAAATTTTATATAATGAACTCAAATTCAAAGTGAAGTTTTCAGAATTGCTTAATCTGGCCCGAATGGAATAAACACCAGATTTGCATGCTAATATCCTCCAGTTAACTGCACTGTTGCTGTATATAGAAGGGCAGGCCTTGGGCATTGGTTGGAGAGACATATTAATGCAAATAAGTGTGAATATGAGCAGCATATAAATTGTCTGGGGAGCTGGCTGGTTTATATACATGTTTTACTTATGTAAGGGAGAGAGAAAAAAGTGTAACTTGTCTGAAGCTCAAACCTGGGGCCTTTTGCTTACGGAGCAAATGCTTTACCTTCTTGTTTAAAACAATCTCTTGTCAGTACTACTTATTAATATGCTTTAAGGTAATCCATTCATCATTAAATTGTGATCATGGTCCATCAAGTGATCATGGGTATTTTTTTAATAAATAAAGGCCTTGACAGACTTAAGAGCTGGGTCAGTGGATGCTTACATCTGCACTGAAGTATTTTAAGCTTTGAAGGACCATGATTATAATTTAATGATGGATCGATGGATGACATAAAGTAAAGATAGTTAAGATACACTCATTATTTATTTAGTATTTAAATTAATCACAACTTGTTCCCATTATAGTTTTTTATTAGAAAAAAAAACAACTGCAATTAACTAAAAGAAACTCTATGGCATCAGTGGTATAGTTGTAAGGTTTAGTAGCAATTCCAGAACATTATAAACTACAAGGCGATGGATAAAAGCTCAAGCGTTATCATATCCCCAGATACTAAGTATATTTGTACTATTTAGGTGTCATGTCTGTTGGTCTGTCAGTCTGTCTGTCTGTATGTAGATGAGACTAGTTCACGCTATTTCTTAACAACCGTGGTCAGATTTTGATAAAACTATGGTATTCTTGTATTCAAGACTGCCAAGCATAATAGGCCTTCTTTCTCATAAAGTTAGCATGTCCTGATCAGCTTAATTTTAAATGAGTTATTGCCCTTTGTTATATTTAATGAATATATTTTGTCCATACTATTTCTCAGCTACCTTCGGTTCAATTTTTATTTACCTTTACAGCATTTATAGGTAACAAGCCCAGTTGCACATATAGTTGGCAAGTCAAGACAAGCTTTATTTCAATTGAGTCATGGCCATTTGTTATATATATTGAATATATTTTGTCTGTGCTTTTCTGAACTACCATATTAGTCTGATTTTGATTTAACTTCACAGCATTAATAAGTACCAAGCCTAGATGAATTGTGTAAATTATCCTTGGCACATCATGATTGGCTTGATTTAAATGAGTTATCGCCATTTGTTATATTAATTGAATATATTTGGTCTGTCAGAGCTGTACCTGTTTTTTATGTGTTTTTATTTCCATCCTTCAACTGTGTCAAGACTCATCTATCTCTGACATGGTTACAGTAAATGTGACAAAGCAGTATCTGGGTATATTGGTCATCTTCAATATTTCTTGTTAGTCCCCAACCAGTGTAATCGGAATGGACTCTAGGTTTGCCCTCCTTTCGTCTGTCCGTCAGTCAGTCCGTCCGTCCGCAAAAACTGGATCCCATGATAACTCAAAAAGTACTGAAGATATTTCTATGAAATGTGACATATGGTTAGAGGGCTGTATGGAGATTATGCACGTCTTTTTTTTTTTTTTTCTTCCTAGGTTGAAAAATCTGGTTGCTATGACAACAAATAGACTTAAAAAAAATATGGCAAATAAAGCAATTTATTGTGATAACTCAAAAAGTACTGAAACTTTTTTGTATGAAACTTAAAATATCGATAGATGGGTGTATGGAGATTACTTCTTCATAAGACAAGGGAAATCATCCTTAAAGCGATACTTTTAGAAGTTATGCCCCCTTTAAAGTTATATATTTTTTATTAATGATAGTGGTTGCCCTTTACCAACAAAACATTAACACCACATGCAGTGTTCTTATTTTTTTTCTTTCTTTTTCTTCTGACCAAAATTCTGGTTGCTTTGGTAATGGGAAAATTATGTACTTCACCTGTAGGGGACTCATGTGTTGCCTACAACACCAGACCTGTTTATACTGTCTTAATTTCTTTTTATATGTTCATACAAATTATATTAATTTCTCTCAGTGGTCCCTGGGATGAACCATTTGAGTACCTTGTGCCTGCACAGGTCATGAAAAATTCTCACTGCAGACGTCGCAGGGTTTGAACCTATAACCAGCGGATCATTTGCATCTGCAGTCATTTTAATGCTACTACTAGTCCACAGCCCCCCCCCCCCCCCAAAAAAAAAAAAAAAATGAGATTGCTGATTTAGATTTTACCTGTTTGATAAATGACCCAAACTGCCTCCAGGAAGTCTGGAGTTACAACCTTTAGTAATATTGTAAACTATGCAAAAATGTTTGTTATATGTCAGTTCATGATGACATATCCTGTATCAAGAGGTTAGGCAAAGCATTATAATGGGTTCAGCCTTGTTGGTTATTCAGTAGACCTTAGTTTATTATGCAAATATAAATCTTTTGGGTAAATAATGACTTTATATTGGATGCCATATATCACATGTCTGTGGTGAATAATAAACACAATGAATATTTAAAACATTCTTTGTTCAACGTTTTTACAAATGTGCCCATATTGAGGCGCTGTGTAAAGAAAGAGTTGAGGATTGGGAGTTGCATTTATATGTTCTTTAAATACATTTAATTTGTTTGCAGGGATTCTTTCTCCTTTCTGCATAAATAGGGGCCTTCATAGACATCTCCCTATTTAAATATGTCCTTGAATATACATTGTATATTTTTTCCTTAAAAAAAATACTATATTTAACCACATCATTTCTTTTTCAAAACTCTTGAAAAGGGTGTTATTATACCCCCCCTCCCCCCCCCAAAAAAAAAAAAGAAAAGGTGGGGTTTCAAGGCCCTTTTCTCATTATCAGGAATATTAGGCCTTTAAGCCTGATTTGTCTGTCCATCTGACTTTTATCCGGAGTAGGATGGATGATGAGAAATGAGAACAAGTCCAGGGTCTGTATCCTTCAATCTTCAGAATTTATAATTATATTATAGACTCAGGTCCAGAATCCTAAAATTTCCCTTTAGAAGGGTATGTGCAACCCACAGTCATGTAAACAACATATTAAACTGCTGCTGCTGATGGTGTGTCATCTTTCAAAAACAACAAAAAATTCCCATGTGCATTCAGATTTTTTTTAAATGTACACTGCAACCTGATAACCTTCAGTCAATCTTTCTCACTGGGAATGGTTGAGCCTTCATGAAAACAGGACTCAAATCCTTAGCCTCGGGAGTAAGGGTTTTGACTCTCAAAATTTTGAAAATGATGCATTTTGACCTTTGAAATTGAATGTTCAAGTGCCAAAAGACAAGAAGATCCACAAATCATCAAAATATTGTTCTTTTGAAGTTTGGACCATTTTGACCCTTGAATTACACTGACTATGGAGAGCCATGATGAATGTATCAGATGATATAGTCGCACATAAATATTCTAAATTCTATTATTAATATTCACAGTCATGCTTATAGTTTTAATCACATATGACTTTTTATCAATGTTAACCCTTTCCCACATATAGACTCATTTTGACGCCCTCAATAGGTACCACATAAAGCCTGATCAGCAGAAAACCACAATTAAAAATTACCAAATTTAATTACAAAATCCTCATTTCCAGACCACTGAGGAGCAGCGAACAGCATAAAACCTGATCAGCCTGCGAGTTACTCGCAGGCTGATCTGGTTTTATGCTGTTCGCATAGGTCTTTTCATGGTTTCCTCTATGAGGGAAAGGGTTAAACAGTATCAGTAACATATTCTGGAATTTCATTTTTTTAATGTCAGTATTTTAGTTATCATTCAACAGTTAGAATAACTATACCCTCACCACTATATAGCGTGGGAAATGTGCTCATCATCTTCAACACCTTCCCAATCCCCCTTCTTTTTTTCCCCCACTTCAAAAACAAAAAAACAAAAACAAAATGGTGTTTTTTCACTTTTGTTGATGTAGTGGGGGCATCAATTACCTTCAATGATAGCTCTGAATTAAACAGTACACTTTATTTTATTAATGAGGAAAAGATGTTTGTCTATACAGTCAAATCTTTATATTCTAATTAACAGCCAATTAAAAGCTAATTTAGTCACTGTACAAGAAGGCCAGTTTTCAGTGGCCTCTAAATGATCTTAATACGCAAGTTTTACTCTATATGTAAAAAATACATCACACTTTTCTGCATTGGCTATTTCACTTCACATTAGAACCCTGTCCGCAGGGAACACAACTTGTCTTAAATGTTAGCGAACCTCAAACCTTCCTGTATTCTCTTCTTGCAGTAATCTACCCCTCATTTCTCTCTAATTTACATTTAATCTCGAAATCAATTTCTGGAGAGAATGGGCATTAATATGAATGAGGTATTTATACAGGACTGCATTCATTTCACGCATTGTTGGCACTCTGTCATAAATATGTATGAGAGGCCCTGGCTGTTTGGTATTCCGTCTAATTAGTATTCATGACAAGTTGATATGGAAATAGGTCAGGAAAGGAAACACCTTGCAGACTCGGATCTTAACACATGCCTGTGCTAGGCGATGGAAAAGCAACTTGGAAAGTGTTTGTTGGATTAAACCTTGTAGGAAACATTAGAGGAAAAAAAAAATTATTGTAAGTTTTTTTGTTTTCTTTTATATAAATTAAATTTTGTGAGCAAACTAGTATTAACATATTCAAGTGGGAAGGTATATGTTTTATTCATCTCATGTAGCATACCAGTAAGTAGAAAAGTTATGAGTTGTTGTTTATTTTAGAGTAATCATTTCCTTGAATTGATATACATGTATGTATTCAGATTGTAGTTATATATATTATACTTTTTTTGCCATTCAGTTTTTTCTTGCATTTTAAAGGCATTAAATAGAGAAAGAAGAGAGAAAAAAAGAGTTATATATATATATTCATTACATGATGAGGATTACTGTAATGAGGTCAAAAGAATGTCAGATGTACCAACAAAAAAAAAGAGAAGAAAACAAAAAGTGAAATGTTAGTTTTGTTGTTTATGTGGTTAATCAATTCTTGTAAGTTTTGATGATGAATATGTATATATATGTCAAATTTTGGTTAAAAGTAATTAATAATAATTAGATGGAATAGTATCTATGGTTATTCTGACATTGTTGTTAAAAAAACAGAAGTTTAGTATTTCCATCGCTCTCCAATTGTTGAAGGATTTCAAATTCTTTGGATGTTGTCAGAGTAATAAAAAGACTTCAAATTAAGAAGATAGGATTTAAAGGGTATGGTGACTTTTCATAATGAATTCGGAGTTGCTTGAATCTGTTATGCCTCATCATAAAGCATAAGTGTTGTATACGATAATATGTTAAACTGCTAGAATAGACAGCTGAGCTGTTTAGTGTTTTACATAACGTCCATTGAAAGTCAGAAGTGGCTATCAGCATATGTGAAAAGGAGACTGATAGCCCCTTCTAGCTTTCAGTGGACGAACTAAAGTAATTGTGCATAGAGTATCTAAAATAATGAATATGTACTGGTAATATATTTAAGGATTCAGTTAGGGTTTTGGTATGAGAAATAATGAACTGGGCCAGGGGGTTTTGACAACCTGAGGGTATTATGTATCACTTATGACTTTACCCTCTGAAAACAATTGGAATTGTTGATCATGAGATATATTTTGCATTCCTCCTGGAACATGTACTCAGTGAACTAGTACCATGATATTAAAAAACAAACATATAAACACATCTATCTGTAACTTAAAAAATGAAATATATATATCTGTAATATACATATAAATGGACACTTGTAATAGTACTTCTTTCCATTGTGTTAGCTTTTATTGGTGACGTGTTTGAGTTTCGAACTTGCATTCTGCAGGTCCCCGGGTTTGAGTCAAGTAGAATTTTACTCTGTGACATTTGGTGCCAAATGTAAATAACACACACTTGTAGATTTACAGGCATTTGTTCTTCTGGAATCTGAGGACAGATTCTTGAGAGAGAGGGATGTATGTGGAAGATGTGTAAAATGGTCTTGTACTTCCTTGCCATAAAGCTAACTTTCGTAGCAACATGGTAGAGTGTCTGACTCGCATACTGAATTTAAAAATCCTGAATTTGATTCCAGATAGGGGCAGTAGGATTTTACTGGGTCAGATATCTGTTGTGATTTAGTTTTATCTAATAGAGTTATCTCCTTATGGGCCTTTCTATATTGCAACTGAAGATCAGTGAAAGTTTAAGCTTTATCTTTACTTATTGTTAAGGGATTTTTTTTCCTTACAAGGCCATATTAATTGCTCTTGAACTGTACCACAATAAATGCATGTGTTCTTTTGCATGTGTTCTTTTTCTGTCATCAGGCCAACCATTGATCATATGATATCATCCTAGTGCAGCATTTGTTTGATAATCTGTAACTTAAATGGAATTACTTTCTAGCTGATCTGGTTTAACACTGGTTTAATCCATTCAGCACTTTTTCGCACATGCCTTTCAAGCAAATGACAAGTGTGCCAGAGTATGGCTACAGTATATAGGCACACTTTAATCAGTCCTGATGGCAGTGTGGTTAGAGTGACTGACCCCAGAATCAGGCTGCAACATACCAAAGTCTTAAAGATGGCACAGGTATTGCTCCCTTACTTAGCGCTAAGCATATAAGTGTAGTTCAAGGACCTGTTGATCATAACCCTGTGTCAGGATAATAGGACTAGGTGTATAGTTTGTAATTGCATGGTGGTTGCCACCTGTTTGAGTAACCAGCTTTCTGTAACAGTAATTTTCATTGGTCAGATCATTCATAAACTGGAGTTCTGATATCAGTGTGGCCATACTACGTGGTATATGACATCATTTAAATCTAAGGTGTAAGGCATATTTTGCATCGATTCGAAAAAGAAATCAGCTGTAAGTATTTTATTTCTTCACAAATTTTAATGGGATAGAGCGCATGCGAAGCGGAAAATTTTGCCCTACACATAGGCTTCAGTGATTCTTTTGTCAGATGTACAGTTTTTCCCACATTTGGGAAAATCTTCCATGTTTATGAAATTTTGTTTGCTTACACGTAAAGCACATTGCTAATAATGTTTTCCCAAATGTTTGGAAATACTAAACATCTGACAAAAGAATCACTCAAACCTATGTGTGGGGCACAATTTTCCGCTTCACATGCGCTCTATCCCATTAGAATTCATGAAGAAATAAAATACTTACAACAGTTTTCTTTTTCGAATCTATGCAAAATATGCTTTACGTATTAGCTTAAAATGACATCATCTACCACATGGTATGGCCACACCGGATATGAGATGGTTTGAAAGAAATGGTTACATTTCTGTGAAGTGTCTTAAGGTGACACATGCTCACCTTTAGTTTTAATCAACATGTCACATTATTCAGCTACCATAGCAGGTGTCATCCCCTGTCAACTTTCTCTCAATTGACAACTGACTTAAAGACTGACACATCCAACCTGACTCCCAGAGTGAGCATTCAAACCATAGACTAGAGAAGCCCAATCAGACTGAAAGCAAGCACTTCTCAGTTTAAACAGGTTTACTATTTTATTTAATTAGACACTTACATCCTTCTGAGTTAATACTCCATGATGTGTACACAGCAATTGAGCTCTGGGGCCATCATGTGACTTTGTCCTGAAGGAGATAAAAAGTGACTTTAAAACCTGACAAAACATGTGCAGGTTGACTGTTTTGTAATGGTTGCAAATGACTAGAGGCTTCAAAATATGTCAGTTAAGATAAAAAAAACAACTCAAGTGACCAGTTCAATTTTGATCCATTGTTTTATCCCATTACCTTATATAGACTGGTTTTGACATGGGAACATCCAGATTGGACAGCTCCTTACAGGGTCTCCTCTGTTTGCTCATACAACATTGTAGCTCAGATTATACACTGCCCGCATGACAAAGAAAAATCCATTGTTTCATATACCATTTAAAGTTCAGTAAATTAATATCCATCAAGTCATAAATTTGTATATGAATATTCATGAGGTGTTGAAGGTTAATGGAATTCATTTGTGCAAAGTAATTTAAGAATGACTGCCAGCTATGAAGTATTGTATCAGTTTATGAATATATGAATTTATGATACTCATTGGAGATCTTGTTAATTCTTATATTAGCAGCTGCTTATTTCATCATTGACTTAAGTTTTTCATCTAGTTACACAAGGCTTTATAAAATTATATTAAAGGATAAAACACTACACTGCTTGACTGCTTTTTATGTGCAATTTGCATTCATTTGCATGATATGCTAATGAGATGAATATTTTAAACTATAATGAACCTTCTGAAAGAAAATCTTAGCCGCGCAAATGAATGACGTCTTTGTGTGATTTTTAAATTGAAAAGGATGAAGTCTGCTATATAAATGAAACAAAATATGAGAGAAAAATAAACAGAGAAAAAAAAAAAGTTTCTGTGTGGTTTATGGAAGAAAGGATGCGGTTTGAGTTGAACATGATATGCGTTTAGTTACAAAGTATAGTTTGTTTATTTCTAATTTTGTTCTATTCAATGAAAAAGTTTGTACATTTGTCACAGCATTAACAGAGTATTAATATTATAATGTGACAGCTAGCTATAAACACAGGCCTTTTCTCTGATGAAAGGGAAGGATACCATATTTCAGGGGTTTAAAGGTCCAGTATCATAAGAAAGGGGAATGGAAAATCCTGGTGTAAATATCAATTTCAAGGAAAACTGCATGAATTAATAAAGATTTTTAGAAATGGCCCCTTGTAAAAACGGAAAAAGCCCTGCCTGATGATGAAGTTAGATAATCAAAACATATTTATGCAAATTTTATTCATTAGCAGCTTATTTGGCCATTTTCGTTTTAAATTGAATTACAAAATTTTACATTTTTTTGTAAGAAGATGAAATCTGCAAGAAATGACAATGTTTACAAAAGCCAGTAGAATTAGCTATTACTCAGTTTTGTGTTGAGTCTAGGATGACATTGGCAGACACTTTCAAGAAACTGAAAATGTACAGATAGATATAAGAGGGTGTCTAGACTTCTTCTGTCTACTTGTGTACAATTTTATGATGGATGATGAAAGTTGAACAAAACATCTGTTAACCCTTTCCCTCATAGAGGACACCATGAAAAGACCTATGCGAACAGCATAAAACCAGATCAGCCTGCGAGTAACTCGCAGGCTGATCAGGTTTTATGCTGTTCGCTGCTCCTCAGTGGTCTGGAAATGAGTATTTTGTAATTAAATTTGGTAAGGTTTAACTGTGGTTTTCTGCAGATCAGGCTTTATGTGATACCTATTGAGGGCGTCAAAATGAGACTATATGAGGGAAAGGGTTAAATCAAAGCTGCAAGGCCATCATTCACAGTGATTGTAGAAAGATGATACAAAACGTCCAGAACACACTGGGATAAGCAAATTATGTTTAAACTGAAAGTTTGGCTGTTCTTCAGATATGTTTGTATCTAGGTGCAAATTTGGGGAAAGCTGCATGAATTAAAGGGAAAGGCACCAATTAACGGCCCCTGATAAAGAAGAAAAAAATGCCTGGCATCAGAAGTGTATTACTCACAGTGGGGATTATTTTGGAATTTAGCGTGACAGAATTATGGCGTCATGTGCTGTTCATATAGGACACATGTATTAGATTTTGAACAGACATTTAATTTGTTTTGCATTAACCTTTTATCTCATAAATATTCATGAACACATTTATGGCTTGATGAATATAAATTCTCTGAACTTTAAATGAAGTATGAAAGAACGAATTTGACTTTGCCATAAAAATGTATCTATATGAGGTGAAGGTTAAATGTGAGGATTCTTCATGGCCTTCCTGGGTGCAAAGTACTGGTCCAACCTAGGAACTGTAGTGAGGGATAAGTAATACAGGCACATTAAGTATAAGTTGTAAGAACTTGTTTCCCAAGTCATGTTAACTAAAACTTAAAGTTATACCTTACTTTATGTATTTCGTTACCTGTTTGGTCATCAGGATTTGTTAGTGTAAGATTATGTCAACAAAATGATGCACATACTATACTATGAACAAATCCATAAAAGTTCTGTTCATAACCATAGAATAGGGAGCCTACTGATTGTCAGTTATCACAATCGAGCTGTTTGAAAGTATCACACTTAGTGTGTTGAATGAAGCATTTAAAACTTTTAACTTTTACAAACACTTCAACCTGTCATTTAATACATGCATCAATAATTCAGGCATACTTGATAAACCAGAGCATCCAGTACAAATTTACCTTGCAGATCAGCTTCAATTATTTATAAGCTCACCTGAGCACAAAGTGCTCAAGGTGAGCTAGCCTATTGTGGTCAGTCAATGTCCGGCGTCCATCAGGACGTCCGTTAGTCTGTCCGTCCGTCAACATTTTCTTGTGTATGCTTTATCATCTTCATTTCTTCAGCAATCTTCTTCAAATTTTAAGACAATGTATATAGCCATATTCTTTCAGTCAAGTTCAATTATGGCTTATATCCACCCACTCTAGCATCTTCAGTTCTTAAGCAGTTATCTTCAAACTTTATGAAAATATTTATTGCTATAATCTCTTTGCCATGTTTGATTATGGCTGATATTGGCCTAGGTCAGGAGTTATGCCCTTTTTAATATTAAAAAATGCCAGATTTCACTTTGTTTGCACTCTAGCATCTTCATTTCTTAAGCAATCATCTTCAAACTCTATGACAATGTTTATAGCTATAAACTCATTGCCAAGTTCGATTATTGCTGATATCAGTTGATTAGGTCAGTAGTTATGTCCTTTTAATATTAAAAAATGCCAAACTTCACTTTGTTTGCACTCTAGCATCAATCTTCATTTTAAGAAATCACTAAGCAAGCTTGATTCTGGCTGATATCAGTTGATTAGGTCAGGAGTTATGCCCCTTTTAATATTAAAAAATGCCAGATTTCACTTTGTTTGCACTCTAGAATCTTCATTTCTTAAGCAATCATCTTCAAACTCTATGACAATTTTTATTGCTATATTGTCATGGCCAAGTTTGATTATGAATGATATTGGCCAATTAGGACAGAAGTAATGCATCGTTAATATTAAAAAATGCCAGATTTTTCTTTGTTTGCACTCACTCTAGCATCATCATTTCTGAAGCATTCATTTTGAAGTTTCACTGACAATGTTTATAGCCATGATCTCTCAGTCAAGTTTGACTTCAGATTTTGACCACAGGTACTGTTTAGTTTGTGGAATTGATGGATTATGTATTCAGTACAACTACCGGTATGCTATAATTTTGTAACTTGTACAGGTAATGAAGGACATTTTTCTCAGGTGAGTGTCTTTAGGGCCATCTTGGCCCTCTTGTTTTTAGCTCACATGAGCACAACGTGCTCAAGGTGAGCTTTTCTGATCGCCTTTTGTCCGGCGTCCGTCGTCCGTGCGTCCGTGCGTGCGTGCGTCCGGCGTCAACAATTGCTTCAAACAATATCTCCTCCTAAACGGCTTGGCCAATTTGAAAAATATTTTGCAGGAATGTTCCTTGGATGAAGCTCTACTAAAGTTGTATAAATGGTTCTGGTCCATTGCATAATTAGGTCACAGGAGCTAAAAATAGATTTTAAAAATGCAAACTTTGAAATCTTCTTCTGCAAAACTGCAAGGCCTAAGCTCAGATATTTGGATGTAGCATCATCTTATGGTCCACTACCAAGATTGTACAAATCATGCCTATGTGATAAAATGACCCCGCACAGGGTCACTTGTTTTACATAGAGTTATATAGGAAAATCTTAAAAAATCTTCTTCCATGAATGCATAGGCCTGAGCTTAGATATTTGGTATGAAGCATCAATTTATGGGCCACACAGTTGTACAATCATAGCCTATGGATAAATGACCTGCACCAAGGGTCATTGTTTTACATAGAGTTATTAGAAAATCTAAAAATCTTCTTCTATGCATCCATAAGCCTAGAGCTTAGTATTTGGTATGTAGCATCATCTTATGGCACTACAAGATAGTACAAATCATAGCCCTATGGTGTTTAATGACCGCACCAGGTCACTTGTTTTACATAGAGTTATATAGGAAAATCTTAAAAAATCTTCTTCCATGAATGCATAAGGCCTAGAGCTTAGGTAAAATGTTTTAGATTAAGTTATATCAGAATCCTTGTCTGTTTAAAAACCATGACATCAGTTGAAGCAATGGTACTCAGGTGAGCGATTCAGGGCCATCATGGCCCTCTTGTATTTACAGCTCATCATTTTGACCGTATCATGAAGCTGATTATATTTTATCATATCATAACTTGGAAACCTTTGAATGTTTAATCTGTCCTTAAATTGCAAGCTAAAGTATCAATGCTATATGTGGTTACAGTGGCAGATGTAACCAGGGTGGGTGGGGGTGTGGACACCAAGACCCCATGTATACTCGCACCAGCTGGCAAGTTTGAAGGTTATTGGACACAAATTTATGGATGGAATGATAAATTTTGGTAAATTATAACATCAAACATGTATAAGCAGTTGTGTTTGCCAGAGCATTGAATAGGATGATAAAAGGAAAGGACCTTTGACCTTAATCCTTTACCTCATAAATATTCATGTGCAACTTATGACTTGATGAATATTAATTGACTGAACTTAAGGTTTATGATTATGAACCAATAGATTTTTTTGTTGCCAGGTGGGTGACATTTTTTACATACATTGTATCTTACACAAAAAAAATGCACTACAATCTTCTTTGTATGATATTTATCATTTTATTACAGAAGTTGTCATGGCACATACTGAACGATAACTCTGCAACAATACGTAAGCAGGAAAAATTATCAATGAAAATACTATGAATGAAATTGTGTGACTTAAGCCAGTGGTGAGCTGTACAATTCTCATACCTCTGGCATGTAGTATTTCCTTAGTTAATCAAGTAGTTATTTAAATGAAAAACAAGTGTCCGGTCCTCAAAATAAAATGATATAATAGCTACAAGATCCGGAAAATCAACAAAATATTTCCAAATTTCAAGCCACTTGACTTTTCCTTTACTGTTTCAGTTTATGCTTAATACAACATTAAGACTCTCAGTCTTTTTGCTGTGGAGAGTTCTGAGATTCAGAATATTGTATGAGCAAATAGAGAATTAAAACAGCTGTCAGATCTGGGTCTGCTCTGTTTGCCAAAGTGTCAAAATGAGTTTTTATGAAGTAAAGGGTTGTAATATATCAAACAGTCAATTAGTAACCTCATCTTGGTGCCCCCTTCCTACGCTCTAGATCATACTACATGTATTTATACAGAAACTGTTGCTGTTATTCATTCAGTTTTCATTTTATTTTGCTGCAATGAATAGGCATTTCATGTGTCAATATTTACCGATAGTGAAACAATTGCATTGTATGCAGACTGAAACCAATAGTTAAATAAAAAGAGAATCCGTGTGTATAATACATTATTTATGTTTTGTTACTAAATGCTGTCATTCTTCATACATACAGCAGATACAGATGAGCTAGATTTTGAATGGCAGTTTCAGCTTTATATTTAACCTGATAGACCGTAATAAGCTAATACATACAGCAGATACAGATGAGCTAGATTTTGAATGGCAGTTTCAGCTTTATATTTAACCTGATAGACCGTAATAAGCTAGTTTCAGCTTTAGATTTAACCAGATAGACTGTAATAAGCCAGTTTCAGCTTTAGATTTAACCAGATAAACCATAATAAGCCAGTTTCAGCTTTATATTTAACCAGATAGACCGTAATTAGCCAGTTTCAGCTTTATATTTAACCAGATAGACCGTAATTAGCCAGTTTCAGCTTTATATTTAACCAGATAGACCGTAATAAGCCAGTTTCAGCTTTATATTTAACCAGATAGACCGTAATAAGCCAGTTTCAGCTTTATATTTAACCAGATAGACCGTAATAAGCCAGTTTCAGCTTTAGATTTAACCAGATAGACCGTAATTAGCCAGTTTCAGCTTTATATTTAACCAGATAGACCGTAATAAGCCAGTTCCAGCTGTTCACTGTAGAGATTCTGAACAGGAGTTGGTTCACAGATGTTCTCAACAGGTTCAACTTCCTTAACTCAAAATTTGAAAGGTCTAATATTCTCTTCTTTATCATAAACAGGACACATTTTTGTGTCAGCTGCTGTAAGCAGAGGTGTCACATAGGGATTACTTTTCTGTCATCTGTCCATCAGTCTGTCTGTCCATATGTCACATATTTTCCATCACGCTTCAGCGGGTGACACGCATGTTCCAAAGAACACCCTTGTTGTATAATATGAGATCGGTCAAAATCCCATTTGGACACAATCCCACACAAGTGGACAAAACCCCCTGGACAGACTGATGTAATCCCCCAACCCCCATGTATATATTTCAACCTGCAAATCCCCCTTATAAGTCAAACATATATTCATATATGCTAATAAAAAAAAAAAAAACTTCAATGGAGTATGTAAATGATTGAACATAGCATCTCAGCATGCACATTTACCCCTGTAGAGTTGTTTTTTTTTATGCCAAAATTATTTTAAAATTAGCCATGTGCCCCCAAAATATATGAAGGAGTACAAAGTCTAGGAAAAACAGCAATTATACCCCCATTTTCAGAACACAATGAGCACCCTGCATATGATATAGAATATCTAAATAATAAAACTTAAACACAACATCCAAAAATTACCTGTTCAAATATCGAGCTTGCAGTTTTGTCTGGTAAGAAATACATTCCATAAGGTTTTGACTGCTCTGTAAAAGTTATGGGGAGGGGGGAATGGATTTATATCTGTCCTAAAAAAATCACAAGTGAGGTTTTGTCCACCTATTCCCAATTTTGTGGGTGACATTATGTAAGTGGAGTGGGGGAGAGATTTGTCCTACACATGTATACTCGTATATAATTGTTTTGGTATATTCTTATTCTTGCAGAATATGGTCTCTGATTTACTGAGAAATACAAAAATGTAGAGATATTTGTACAAGTTTTGGAAACTATGAGTTGAGAAAAAAAAAGTGATACTATTTGTTTGTTAGATGCAGCTGAAATGATTTTCCTAGGTTTGCCTATACAATATTGTGGTACAGATTCTACACAGTCTTGATAGCAGAGAAACTTCCTTTGTTTCCTGTACCATTTAAAGTTCAGTCAATTAATATTCAAGTCGTAAATATTTGTAAACATTAATATTTATGAGGTAGAAGATCAAACATGATCCAGTCATAAATGGGTACATGAATATTCATTAGGTAAAAGGAAGTCCCAACTGACCTCTCAAAGTGACCAGTTATTTCAAAATTACTAGAATACCAGTTTAACATCTAAAAAAAAAATTCACCCTTTAAGTTATAGGTCAGTTTTAAGTTTTTCTTGAGTGATCTTTATTCAAAAGTTTGATTTGTGTCCTCTTGGTTCCTGTTATTCATTTAACTAGCCACAAATAACAGAGTTGAATGTACTTGAAACAAACTTGTACCTATCCAGAAAGATAAGCCATTGAAAAGACTCGGTAAAAATTGTTGACCACTGTATCTGTTTTAGACATCCCACGATTGTTAAATGATGTTTTTAGCTCACCTGAGCCAGAGGCTCAAGGTGAGCTATTGTGACCGGTCTTCGTCCGTCGTCCGTCCGTCCGTCGTCCGTCCGTCCGTCGTCCGTCAACATTTTGCTTCAAACGACATCTCCTCCTTAACCGCTTGGTCAATTTTGATAAAACTTTACAGGGATGTTCCTTGGGTGGTCCCCTTTCAAAGTTGTTCAAAGAATTGAATTCCATTTGGAATTCTGGTTGCCATGGCAACGGAAAGAAAAAACTTAAAATGTCTTCTTCTCCAAAACAACCAACTGAATTTCAAAATGTTTTGGCACAGATGTTCCTTTGGTAAGTGTCTACCAAGATTGTTCAAATTATTTGGATCCGTAAAAAAACATGGCCGCCAGGGGCGTGGCTAGTTTTCCTTAGATGCCTATACTCAAATCTTAAAAAATCTTCTCCTCCAAAACTGCTGGCTGATTTGCTTGGTAAGTGTCTACCAAGATTGTTCAAATTATTTGGATCCTAAAAAAACTGGCCGCCAGGGGCGGGGCTAGTTTTCCTTAATGCTATATAAAACTAAAAAATCTTCTCCAAAACTACTGGCTTGATTTCAAATTGTTTTGGCACAGATGTTCCTTGATTAAATGTCTATCAAGACTGTTCAAATTATTCCGATCCGTAAAAAAACATGGCCGCCAGGGGCGGGGCTTATTTGCCTTATATGTATATAGAGAAACCTTTAAACAACATCTTCTCTGAAACCACTGGACAGAATTTGATTAAACTTGGCAGGGATGATCCTTGGGTCAACCTTCACAAAAGTTGCTAAAATAAACTTGATCCATGTAGAACTCTGGTTGCCATGGCAACAAAAAGAAAAAAAAAATGAAAACTTTAAAAATCATCTTCTTTAAAACTACTGGCCAGATTTTAAAATAAATTGGTACAGATGTTCCTTGGGTCAACCTCTACCAAAGTTGCTAAAATTATTCCGATCCATAAAAAAACATGGCCGCCAGGGGCGGGGCTTATTTGCTTTATTTGTATATAGGGAAAACTTTAAACAACATCTCCTCTGAAACCACTTGACAGAATTTGATTAAACTTGGCAGGGATGATCCTTGGGTCAACCTCCACAAAAGTTGTTAAAATAAACTTGATCCATGAAGAACTCTGGTTGCCATGGCAATAAAAAGAAGAAAAAAAAATGAAAACTTTAAAAATCATCTTCTTCAAAACTACTGGCCAGATTTTAAAATAAATTGGTACAGGTGTTCCTTGGGTCAACCTCTACCAAATTTGAAAAAAAATTTCCGATCCGTAAAAAACATGGCCGCCAGGGGCGGGGCTTATTTGCCTTGTATGTATATAGGGAAAACTTTAATCAACATTTCCTCTGAAACCACTGGAAAGAATTTGATTAAATTTGGCAGGAATGATCCTTGGGTCACCTTCACAAAAGTTCCTAAAATAAACTTGATCCATATAGAACTCTTGTTGCCATGGCAACAAAAAGAAAAAAAATGAAAACTTTAAAAATCATCTTCTTCAAAACTACTGGCCAGATTTTAAAATAAATTGGTACAGATGTTCCTTGGGTCAACCTATTTATCTCAGGTGAGCGATTTAGGGCCATCATGGGCCTCTTGTTTATTTGTTGTTAAACCCTTATCATGCTATTTCTTAATTTGACTTGTCCTTTTGTTTTAACCATTAATTGTTAATGGGGGTGCCAACCATTAATTGTTAATGGGGCTGCCTGCTGAAAAATTGATTGACTAAATAGCAGTGCAGGCCATGATCAGACTGTGTGGATGTGCATACTGATATTGGTCTGTACTGGTCACAGAGGCAGTCACAAGTGCCCACAGCATTGTAAGTGTTAAGTGGGCTCAGTGTTTGAGGCCACAGTTATATGTAATGACTCAGACTATGTTGATATATTTTCAGGGTGAACCATGAAGAGTGAATCGGACACGTCGGAGAGTTCCAGCATCTCCGAGTCCAACAAGCCTCTCAACCTGGTGAGTGTTCGCCCAATTTTCTTGGCGTCAGGTCATGTGTTTGGTAGTTTAGCACCTCAGAGCCTAGAGGTCTTAGAGTGATCAGAATATCGGTCTCATAATCTGGACGTTGTGGGTTTGACTAATCATAGTTATTGAAAAATGGTATCAGAATAGTTTGGTGCATAATACTTCAGGGTAGTTCAAGGACTAGTTGGCTCATTGTTGATATGATGTGACTGAGTGTGGTACTGGTATTAATCATGTCACCTGTCTACAACATGATAGTGCAGTAAGGTAGCACTAAATCTGTCTCAAGCATATTGATGAATGAAGTCCCAACTTTACTAAAATAATGTCATTGGGATGTTCAACCATAGCAATAAATCCAGTTGACATAAAGAAATCAGTTTAACCCTTTCCCTCATATAGACTCATTTTGACG
The DNA here is from genome assembly GCA_021229015.1 of Solen grandis. NCBI lineage: Eukaryota > Metazoa > Mollusca > Bivalvia > Adapedonta > Solenidae > Solen > Solen grandis. The sequence continues at coordinate 36,600,876 of CM037788.1, read as the reverse complement.
CACTCAATAGGTACCACATAAAGCCTGATCTGCAGAAAACCACAGTTAAACCTTACCAAATTTAATTACAAAATCCTCATTTCCAGACCACTGAGGAGCAGCGAACAGCATAAAACCTGATCAGCCTGCGAGTTACTCGCAGGCTGATCTGGTTTTATGCTGTTCGCATAGGTCTTTTCATGGTGTCCTCTATGAGGGAAGGGTTAAGTCTTATCTTCATGTATGAACCAGGTGACAATTGCTGCAAGCGGGGTGGTGACCAGCCAGGCGACGCCCCAGCCTCTCCAGACTGTTTTACAACAGTTGCCACTGGCAGGGATGCAGCAGGGTGGATTCATACTGCAGAACCCCTTCGCCCAGCAGGCTGTGGTGAGTTACACATGCGGAGCATATATTTTTACTTGACCCACATTAAAAAAAAGGAAGCAGATTCATCAAGCAGTGAATAGGGAAATATACCCGAATGGTAATATGTTTGATCCTTTTCCTCATATAGATTTGTGATGAGGGTGCCCTCCGTTCATGCAATATTGTATCTCAGGGACTGTTTTCATAAAGCTCCTTAGGTTTTAAGGAAAAAATAAATGTCCTAAGGTGTTTTACATATAAGACTAAAGGAAATACTTCATGAATACGGCCCCAGATTTTATATTGTCTTCGCTGCAAAGAAAAATCCATTGTTTCACATACATTACAAACTGTCCATAATGACACCTGTTTATAACGACATCCTGTATTATCTGACACTTTTCGTCGGTCCCATTTTTTTTTTCTATTCAAAGTCAAAATAACCTGACCATAACAACACCTGTCTTACCTGTAATCCAACATACGATTTTGGCCCCGTTAGTGATAATTACACTATTATTACACTGCTTTATCCGACACATCTGCAAACTGCTACTTTTCGGTGTTGAAGCAATTACAAAGATGAATCAATTATGTTATTATTAATTAACTTTGATGATAAACTTCTCCCACGTGTTTTTGTTTACACATGTATACATGTATTTCAACATTATTTTCGAAATTATTTAAATAGATATTATATTTTTCATTTTTAACTTATACATATAGTATTTTGTTACATACACAATACAATCATTCATATAATACATGCATCACTAATGGTATACAAAATGATTT
>CM037788.1:36549630-36599630 GCA_021229015.1 Solen grandis | reverse complement strand
CTAGGCCTTATTGATTCATAGAAGAAGATTTTTTAAGATTTTCCTATTTAACTCTATGTAAAACAAGTGACCCCTGGTGTGGGGTCATTTATCACCATTGGGCTATGATTTGTACAATCTTGGTAGTGGCCCATAAGATGATGCTACATACCAAATATCTTAGCTCTAGGCCTTATGGATTCATAGAAGAAGATTTTTTAAGATTTTCCTATATAACTCTATGTAAAACAAGTGACCCCTGGTGCGGGGTCATTTATCACCATAGGGCTATGATTTGTACAATCTTGGTAGTGGCCCATAAGATGATGCTTCATACCAAATATCTAAGCTCTAGGCCTTATGCATTCATGGAAGAAGATTTTTTAAGATTATCCTATATAACTCTATGTAAAACAAGTGACCCCTGGTGCGGGGTCATTTATCACCATAGGGCTATGATTTGTACAATCTTGGTAGTGGCCCATAAGATGATGCTACATACCAAATATCTAAGCTCTAGGCCTTATGCATTCATGGAAGAAGATTTTTTAAGATTTTCCTATATAACTCTATGTAAAACAAGTGACCCCTGGTGCGGGGTCATTTATCACCATAGGGCTATGATTTGTACAATCTTGGTAGTGGCCCATAAGATGATGCTTCATACCAAATATCTAAGCTCTAGGCCTTATGCATTCATGGAAGAAGATTTTTTAAGATTTTCCTATATAACTCTATGTAAAACAAGTGACCCCTGGTGCGGGGTCATTTATCACCATAGGGCTATGATTTGTACAATCTTGGTAGTGGCCCATAAGATGATGCTACATACCAAAATCAAGCTAGGCCTTATGGATTCATAGAAGAAGATTTTTTAAGATTTTTCTATATAACTCTATGTAAAACAAGTGACCCCTGGTGCGGGGTCATTTATCACCATAGGGCTATGATTTGTACAATCTTGGTAGTGGCCCATAAGATGATGCTACATACCAAAAATCAAAAGGCTAGGCCTTGTGGTTTCGGAGAAGAAGATTTTTTCAAGTTTTTCCTATATTAGCCTATGTGAAATCAAGTGACCCCTGGGGCGGGGCCAATTTTGACCCCAGGGTCATAATTTGTACAATCCTGGTAGACAGTCATAAGATCATGCTACATACCAAAAATCAAAAGGCTAGGCCTTGTGGTTTCAGAGAAGAAGATTTTTTAAATTTTCATTTTTAAAATCTATTTTTAGCTCCTGTGACCTAATTATGCGATGGACCAGAACCATTTATACAACTTTAGTAGAGCTTCATCCAAGGAACATTCCTGCAAAATATTTTTCAAATTGGCCAAGCCGTTTAGGAGGAGATGTTGTTTGAAGCAATTGTTGACGCCGGACGCACGGACGCACGGACGACGGACGCCGGACAAAAGGCGATCAGAAAAGCTCACCTTGAGCACGTTGTGCTCATGTGAGCTAAAAATGTGTAAGGTGGGCTGGATGGCATACACAAGTCATGTCGCATGCTTGTTTACAGCTGACAAACTCGTGTGGTATTCTTGCTGTTGATGTTTTATAGTTAACCATAAACACAACTGTAGTTCATGAAGTCATGTACCATAATCTAGCTGATTAACTTCAGGTGAGGGAAGACTGTTTGCTAACCTACTGTTGGAAGAAGACTTCCTCATAAAAAGACCTGGCCCCATGTTCTCAAAAATAAAATGGCATTTAAGTATGATTTTCTACACAAGACTCAAACCATGCCCATTTTCATGTTCAACTGACACTGAAACTTGCGCCTGAGATTGTACTTAAGAGATGCCTTAGTATCATAGTGGGGATTTTAAACCATGCATGTCAGGTTCACATTAACCTGCAGCCATGCTGGGATCAGTGACTGTTTTACACTTCACATTTGTGTGAATCTTCACCAACTGTCTGATTTTCCTGCAGACTTGTAACATCACTGATATTCCATTATCATCTTTTCTGACTGATGTATTACTTCTGATATGTGTAACCTTTAATTACAAAGCAGCATATCGTGCATCAGGTCTAGTTAGCATGCAAGTACATCATTCATTTGTTCAGCACAGGGATTGATTTTTTTTTTATATTTTTTTTTTTTTTTTGCTTTCAACACTCAGCTTCAGTAAAGATCAAAGTAAGGAGGGTGTCTGGTATATTGTGAAATCAGTCAGGAATGTTTACATGAAACCTGTCATTCATGATAATTAATGGCATTGTACAGCTTAAAAATGGTCCAAAACTATATACGGTGAAATCATTAATCTTCTAGGGGCACTTGTTTTCCATTATTTTTGACAACATCTTAACCCCAACATGTTCATTTTTATAGACCATATGTTTTCACAAATAAATAAATGTACTCATAAATTTCCTTTTATTAAATAATCAATGAAAATTAAAGTATATAAATAATTACTGCAAAGTATAATTTTCCATTTTTTTTTTTTTTTTTTGAACAAGTCGATGAATCATCCAGAATACAATCAAAAAAGGCATTTCTCAATACAGCATTTAAGGTAACTGATCAATCATCAAATTATAATTGTAGTCCTTCAAATGCTTCAAAAAACTTCAGAGCAGATTCAAGCATCCATTTACTTTGAGTTAAAAGCTATTTTGTTTAAAAAGGCTTGCATTTACTGTAACAATTCCCAATATCACTTGATGGTCCATGGATCATATTTTAATGATTTACCTATAGTACAAACCTCTACACATTTCACAATGATTTTCATTAAATATAAAAGATTATAGTGAAACATTACTTATACGATAACATAATAGAAACCTTGAGCATTTATATCTACCATGGTATACATGTACCGGTACATATGGTGTAATATCTGTGTGGATACCTCAATAATCTCTCTTGTTAGCCCCTAATTAGCACTAAATGTTTGATTCATTACTAGCCCTGATAAAGATGTTCTGCAATGTTTTTTTGATTACCCACTGTATAACATTATCCATCCAATTAATGATTGCAGAAGTACATTATCTGTGCTCAATTTGCCACTCATTAAGGGGCAAGGATGATTAAGTGGCACATGATAACATGTTTTTCTGTTTATATCACTGTTACCCTTAAGGGAGAAAAGCCTGAATAACACAATGGACACAAAACCGGAATAAATGACATAGTTGATCATGTTCAACCCTTATCTTCATGAATTTCATGTACACACCTATGACTTGATGAGTATCAAGTTACCAAACTTTAAATGGTACATGAAACAATAGATGCTGATTAGTGATAGTGTAGATTCTGAGCAACAACGCTGTATGAACAAACAAAATCCAGGAGCTATCTGATCTGTGTAAAATCTGAGCAACAAAATTGTATGCAAACAGTGGAGACCCTTATCAAACCGCTCCTGCAGGAAACTGCCTGGTCTGGGTCCACTGTTTCCTTCAACTAAAAAATATGTCTATATGTGGTGGAGACTTAACATTATACTGCTCAGAAGAAATAACTCTCCAACCATTTATTTCTCAGGTATTTGTTTAAGTACCCCCCCTCCCCCCACTTACCATCCCTCTCCATTTTGTGACAGCCATTTTGCTTCTTAACATTTAGTTGTATTCATACATTCCATGATGTGTAAGAGAAAGTTGGAGTACAAAGACCCCACAAACGGGTGAACAATCGGAACATATGTATCTTTTGCACATAAAATACCAACTGGATCAAACTACGGTTATACTGATGAAAAGCCAATGTGCTGATCACTCCATTATCTGGACATCTAATCAAAGTTCTATATAGACCAATCATTCTTAACTCTCATCCACATGCTGACACTACAGAGTCGCAACTGTACATACAACAGCAGGGAATCCCCCTTCCATCAACCAGCTCGGTGAAATGAATCACAAAAACAATGTATTCATCTACGCTGCCTTGTTATTGTTATCGTAACTGTTATGAATCAATATGGTTTCTCGAAGCCTGCCCTATGTTTTTCTCCCAACTGTACTAATTGACCGGCTGCCCCCCTCGTTCCACTGAATCCTGAATTAATATACAATCCATTACAATATTAACCACAACAGTGAACAGCTGATTATCCAAACCTCTCTAGTGTACTGCAATGGCCAAAGACCAACCATGTGTTCAACCCAGCTTATTAAGTGACTTATGGATGTCAGGTATATAATACACCGTAAAAACCAGACCTACGAAAAAACATGACTTTGTCTTGTAATGATGTAATTTCCCTGAAAAACATTTTGCTATCTGACATTAATTCATCACCCTATTCAGACAAAGAGTGACACAAATAGTTTTCTCAGACGTGGTTTATATTCCACTAACCATACTCAGTTCTAAGGGATACTTAAATAGTTCAGGGCAAATTTCATCGTCCTTATTTGTTTGATAAAAAACCTAAATATTTCATTTCTTAACTAAAGTTTTTAAGGTCATAATTTATGTCAACTTGGTAATCACTTGAATATTTTGTAAACCAGGAGTGGCTGAATGCTCTTCTACCTAATGTTAGAATTTAAAAATTCGCGCTAAGTTTTGTCGGAGTTTGCGTCTGGCCTGCATGAAAGTTTTTTTGTTTTTTTCTGGCCAGGCCAAGTGTCCTCAAAATTAAAAATTGTACTAAAGTATGACTTTCATACTCAGAATCAAACTATGCCTTTTAATTTCAATAGGGATTAAGTAGTAAAATTTGAGCCTGAGATCATACTTAAGTGTCTGCAAGAACATGGGGCCTGGTGTTCATCCACAATTTTCTGCATATTTTCCAAGCTTAGATATACCCCAGCTAATCAAAAGTTACATGGAAAAAACTTATTGGAGCATAATGAAGGCAGTGAACATGTGAGGACAATAATCAATTGAATGTGACATTATATACAACATAACTTGGTGTCTCGGGAGACTCCGGGCTTGGTGCTATTGCATTGTAGAAGACTGTTACAATTGATTGAAACTACATGTCCCATCTTCCATTTTCATAATGAAATTTGTGTACAGTGCATATGCAAGATATGAGTTACAATAATACAAACTGGTACAGTCGCATGTTAAATGATCAATCAATACTCAAACAGAAAGAGGAACAAATAATAAATACATTTTTTTTACCAACATTAAAACTGGGGGAAAAAACATTTTGTAAATTCATGTACGATTCCATTTCCCTTAAAACAAAAATTTGTTTCGAGTAATTTAGTTAACTTTGTTGCATTTCTATGCCAGTTCTTGGAACTTTTTCGTTTCGCAATTACTGTATACATTACTGTAGGGGTTAATTCAATACTTGAGAAAACTGTATTTTCAGTAAAAAGTTTGTAACAGAGGGTCACAGTCCAGTAGTAGCATAGATGCCTACAGATCCTAGGGTTCAGGGTTTGAAACCCATTGAGAGGGAAGGAATTTTACCTACTTCTAAAAGGCACACTATGCTGGTCCAACCATAAACCCTGATCAAAATAAAAGCAGTTTTCACTCTGATCTGGGTTTGATGATTCAACGTGGCAGAAAAGAGGTGTGTCAGTATAATACAGTGATATGACATATTCAGTACCCTTTACATGTATTTTGTATTCTTATACTTTATAAAGTTAATATGTATGCACATGGTCTAATTACAATATACATTTTTAATGTTGACGACCAATTCTTTAAGTTTATTGTATACTACAAAAAAATGAATATACATATTTTCTATTCAACATTCCAAATTGGTGGAATCATTTTTGCATGTGAGTATGTAGAAGTAATAGTTTTCTATGAAATATTCAACATTATAAATTCAGCCTTCCTGTCTTACGTAAACTAAAAGATCATTTATCATTTCATAACTACAAGTGAAGAGAGCCATAACTAAGTTTTGGAACTTGCAGCTTGAACCACTCATAAGTCATCTATTTGGTTTAGTTTCTTGTATGTTTGTTATTATGTATAACTACATGTATCAAGACAAGCCCATTTATCATATCAAAAGCTATCAATTTCATCCCCTTCCTGGACCACACCTTTTCCAGTCCCCTCCACCCATATTTACAATACACCCAGAGACAACATGGCCCTGCACTGTGGGTGTGTGAGTCACCTGAAAATGTATCAACTGTGTTTATACAGAAGATCATAATGGTCCTGGAATGTTTATTATTGGCTCAACTATTTATTCTATATTCAAATAAAATTTTCCCTTGCCATCACTCTGGTTTAAATGTCCCCTACAGCTGAGTATTGAAATCATACATGAAAGAATATTGAACATTTTCTTAACCCTTTCCCTCATATAGACTCATTTTGATGCACTCAATAGGTACCACATAAAGACTGACCTGCAGAAAACCACAGTTAAACCTTACCAAATTTAATTACAAAATCCTCATTTCCAGACCACTGAGGAGCAGCGAACAGCATAAAACCTGATCAGCCTGCGAGTTACTCGCAGGCTGATCTGGTTTTATGTTGTTCGCATAGGTCTTTTCATGGTTTCCTCTATGAGGGAAAGGGTTAATTAAATATACAGAATAAAGAATCAATGTAAATGTTACATATCAAAACAAGGGGATGTCCCAACAACTAAAAAAAAAAACCTTTAAAAAATATGTGCACAGCATTGCTAATGAGCGTCTAGATTAAAATATCTGAATCCAGCTGGTTCAAGCAATATGACCAGGAAATGTCTAAATCTGCTTTTACCGTCATCCTGCCCTCTACACTTATAAACTAGCTAAAAAGCAAAATCCTTAACTTCATATACCATTTAAATATTCAGAAAATTTACATTCATTTTATCATAAATGTGTACATGAATATTCATGAGGTATAGAGTTAGTCAACTTATCAATCCAACAAAAAAAATGTTTCTGTACCACTGACTACCACAGTTTCATGCACGACCTTTAGCCTTTATCATATAAGAGCAAATGGGAAGAGACCTAATATATATGAAACCTGCCGTAGAGTTACTTAATGGATGTTCATGTTTGATTCAATTACCTACCCCATGGTACCTTGGATAAGGAGAGAACCCTGCAAAACCTGTTCAGAATGAAAATTTCTTTGGTCTGATCTGGCTTTCCTATGGCATACCATGCTGTTTGTTTTAGCGACTTTGTCTACTAGAGCTGCAATGAGTACCAGTGGGTTGGGTAGGAAATTGCCAGTACCCTGGTAAAAAATTATTATCCGTTACCCGATGCCAGCTTTTTCTTTGGGTGTACAAAGTCATATTGCAATGTGTTAAAAACAACAATTTCAATGGTTAATTATTACAGGAGGTAAAGTGCTTTATGAAATGACTTCATCTGTATGGGTACCCACAGGTAATAGTTAAATGGGTACTGGGTAAAATAATTGGGACTCGTTTCAGCCCTATTGTCTTCATGAGACAGATGCAGGGCTGCCTCTAAGGAGGCTGTCATAATGCAAAATGGTGTAACAGAATGATAAGGAGTGAATGTAAATATGGTAATGCACATACCTGGTGAAGTTTTCATCATCAATAGTTACATGTTTAGGCTTGGTGGTGACCCTGTTGACATCCTCATGGAGACCTTCCAGAAGGTACCGCAGGAACTCCTGAGCGTCCTGCTGCCTGTGGAACAGAGAGTGTGAGACTGCTATGGTGATACAGTTCAGATGGGTAAACACTGGTGACAGTGATGAAAAGACTATATAAGTACTGAATCTAATTATATTTTTTTTTTTTTTAGTTTGATTGGGGGACTTTTGGAAACATGATTTTACAATTCATACATATCCTACGTGGTGGTTCCTCATTTGGACCAGTACTTTGCTCCTGGAAGAATCATAAAAGCTTCCTGCCCACAATCCCTTACACAAGCACTGGACCCTGCTGCCTTCAAGTATAAGATGCCATTTAGTGTTATAGCATAGAACATTAACTTTGAGAGAAAAACTTTAGCAGTAATATTCTATTTCATTTTAACATTCACTAGCTACATTTTTTCTATTATAAGAAACAAAAATAAATGTTGATCACATATGCTCATGGGGTTGAATGACAAGCATTTTATGAAACAAGTTTACATTTCCATATAAAAGCATATAAACATAGACAGCAGAATTTTTGTTATGTATTTTATGCAGCATATGAGTACACAGTAAAATACACATTTTCTCATTATATAATTTGTATTATATTCACCATTGGTAATTAACGTTAGAAAATCATTTTGATAAAACTCATTTCAGCTTAACAGGTATTTACTCTTTGTGTCATCATTTAACCTTTGACTTCATATCTTCATACAGACACATCTTGGCACCATGGCTAACAGAGAAAACCCAGATCAGACAGCACATTCAAGAAACTGTCTGATCTGGGTCTCTTCTGCTTGCTCATATGCTACTGTAGCTTAGATTATAGTCAGTGTGGCCAAAAAAAATCCCTTGTTTTCATATACCCTTTACAGTTCAGTAAATTAATATTCATCAAGTCATAAATTTGTACACAAATATTCAGTAGAGGGAACAATCTTCTTAAAACATAATTCACTTACAAAATAGTCAATTCACAAACAAAAAAAGTCAATTCTTCAAATGTTACAGTAAGTTTTATCAGAACTGTTGAATATATTAAACAACAATTGAAATGTTTTCTGTTTAACAGTATCATACAACCATCACATTGTCTCATCTGTAGGACAGTTTCTATTAGTTTTCATAATTTTGGAAGTAAATCAATGGAGAAAATAAGAAAATCTTCCAAAGTCAGTGATCCAAATACCAATTTCAGGAGCATTTTATACACGACTTGCTGATAAATAAATCGCTGATACGTACCAAAATTAGTTTTCTTTTGTTTTTTAAATTACTTTTACCTTTTTTACCTTTATGCAGATAATTACAAACAATACCATGACCTATACCATCATACAATTCACACAATCATACACTATCAGTTGACTTGTTTACTCCAAACATACCACACCAACAGTATAATTAACAAAAAGATAAAAACACTTGAACTAAAATCCCCTGGTTCAACTATAACAACACACAAGTTTAATTAATTAAGTTTTCACAGCAGTGACTGGCAATGAGCGACACACTGCACAAATTATTCATAACCAAGTCTGAGTTTGTAACTTCAGGTCAACAACACTGCAGTAATGGTTTGTTTTACAGCTGAGAACATCTCAAACTGCAGACATCTTGAACGGACCCCTGGTTGATCACTAATGAAATTTTGACATGACAAGTCATGATAAATTACCCATAAAAAAAGCTTTTATGACGTAAATAGCAGAAATCACCAACATTTCAGGCCTAAAAAAGAGGTCAATGAAACTAAAAAAAAAATTGCTTGGCTGTTCACCTATCTTTTTTGCTTGTGAATGTTTGTTTACTTGGGCTGAGCATCCCACCAACAACATTTCAATCTTTTGAGATCTAAGACTACATGAGACAGGCATAGTTCTGGATATGTCAAAGTCAGGGACCTCTCACACTCACAATAATTGAATGGACTAAAATCTGATGCACAACTCAACCCCAAGATCACAGGCCAACAACCAGCAGTAACCTTGTTTTATGATCTTACAATAATTAATTGAGACAATTTTCTTCATGTAAAGACTACCATATATATGTTTCCATATACACTGGACATTACATAGTAGTGTCTTCAAAAATTCCTGCCTCAAAATTAAAAAAAGAATTATCCTTCTTTGTTCATTTAAATAAAGAAATCCCTCATCAATTAAGAACCTGCAAAGTCTAAATAATAGATTTAAACTTATTTGTTCCAACTAATTTCAATCTATACAAGATCTTCATCAAGGCAATATCAGGTAAAATATCAAAATTTTAACTTAAAATTTAACTGAAAAAAAAAAGAGAAGAAAAGTCTCTTAAAACAAAAACATTAACAAATCCTCATCAACTTCAAAGTTGTGGCTTTCAGCAGGTTATAAATATTTTCACCTGCAAATGTTTAAATCATGGCCTTAACCTTTACCTTATGAATATTCATGTAAAAACTTAACTGTATGTCTATTAATTCAATGAACTTTAATTGTGTATATAAAACAATGAAGTGTTCTTTGCCATGTGGACTGCGTAGAATCTGAGCTATAATACTGAATTAAGAAATAGAGGTGACCCTGATCTGACAGCTCCTGGATGGAGCTACTGATCTGGGTTTGCTCTGTCTGCCAATGCGTCAAAATGCATCTTAAGTAAGTTAAGCGTTCAAGTGTGCTCAGTCATATCCTGTACTACTGGGCCTCTATTGTTCTCTGCATGTGTGAGTGTGTATGTGACAAGAAAAAAACCCATTGACAATTCATTAATTGGAGAAAATCTTTTAGAACCAAAGCTCAGGGAAAGTGAAGTCTCTTTCAGGCCATCTAATGAAAAAATACTTGCCCCCTCCCCCCAAAAAAAAATCATATAAAGAATTCTAAATAAAGATCAAAATGTGTTAGGTCCAACTATCTGTTAGAGTGCAAAAAATGGTAATATACCAAAATTTCTGTTGTGGGAAGAAAATTGTTTAAATTTTTTTATAAAAAATAGAAAAGGTACTTGATATGCACAAAAGTAAGGGGGAACATGTGGACAGGATTTGTTTAGAAAAGATACATTGTCATTTAAAGAATAAGATACTGCTGCTGCCGCTGCTGCTGCTGATGATGATGATGAAAAAGAATCTTGTGTGTCAATTTGAAATAGGGATTCTATCTAACTTAATCATATGTGGTTAAAACTGGTAAAATTTGAACAAATATATGCATGCAGTTAGTAGAATAAAACATGTACAAAAGAACAAAATTGTGCTAGTTGATGAAAAATTCATTAATACAGTCTGGCTGTCTTATGATGAATTTGTATTATAATGATCTTCAATTTATGCGGTGGATGTGTTGTGCAAGCAGCTGTCTAACAATGTGTCATTATGTAGAAATTCTCATCAAGGATGTGCACAAGTGGTGGTTATTGTGCAGACACGGGCAATTCAATGTTTGAAAGTATCTTTATCAACATTGGTTAACATGGTCTAGCATGCTGTCTATTGCTTGCATCAAGGTCATCCAAGGTCAAAGTTAAATTTTACAACATAACTGTACCTGTGCTCCAAAATTGAAGGTTACAGCTCCCTATATAAGTCTATGTAAAATCAAGTGAACATTGGGCATGGCTAATTTTGACCCCACGGCCATGATTTGAACAAACTTGGTAAAGGACCACAAAAAAAATGACAAACACCAAATATCTTTAACTCCAGGCCTTGCTGTTTCAAGAATAAGTGGGGGGTTTTTCTGTTGTTTTTTTTTTTTTTTTTTTTTTTTACTATATAAGTCATATATTAAACCAATGACTCCTTGGGTGGGGTCAATTTTGACCCCAGGGCCATGATTTGAAAAGATTGATAGAGTTCACTAGGCCAAGTTACAAACCAAATATCTATACTCCAGGCCTTGTGATTTCAGACAAAAAGATTTTAAAGATTCATAAGAATTTTTATGCTTTTATTAGGGAAACAAGGATAGCAAAATATGTTCCTAAGTATTAAAGTATTACTTAACACTAAGTAGATTGGTGGAATTGATGCCTGATTGATAAAGTGTTACTTACTGGTATCCTGAGAAGCGTGGTGCAAACTTCTGGATCTGGGACTTGAAGGAGTTGGGCGACACATAAGTGTTGTTCTTGTCCTTCCAGAATGAGGATATCAGGTTGGCATAGGCTGAAATAACAGAGGGTTGTCCTTACTGTATATACCCTTACCTTATTAATATTCCTGTACACATTTATGAACTGATGAATATCAATTAACAGAACTTTAAATGGTATATGAAAAAATTGGATTTTTCTTTGTCATGCAGACTGCATAGAATCTGAGCTATGATTTTGTATGAGCAAACAGAGAAGACCCTGAACAGACTGATCTTGGTCTGCTCTGTTTGCCAATGCATCAAAATGAGTCATTATGAAGTAAATGGATATCACTGTGGAGCAAATCTTTTTGAGCTTAGTACTTCTAATGTAAAATGCAAAACAAGTTCTTACAACTTTTAGATCCAGTTATATGTGCTAACACAGGACCATGGCATCATCATATTTCAGATGTCATTAAGTGTGACAGCATAAAATGTTAACCAGTTTCTTCAGTCTAGTCCACATACGAAGATCTAGATAACGTTTCAATAAACAACACAAGGATTCATCTAAAATGTGCTCCATTTTATCGCAAAATCTGACAAAATTTAATTATCTAGACACAGATACCAAAAATACAGCATGAACAAGAGGGCCAAGATGGCCCTGTGTCGCTCACCTGAGTAAGATAGCTGTGTTAGGCAATAATGACAAACAAGAGGGCCATGATGGCCCTGAATCGCTCACCTGAGTACCATTGCTACAACTGATTACAAGGTTTTTAAACAGACAAGAATTCTGATATAACTCAATCTTAAACATTTTAGCCCTTACAATACTACACACCAAATATCTAAGCACTGGGCCTTATGGTTTCAGAGGAGAAGACTTAGTGCGGGGGGGTCACTTATCTCCAAAGGGCCACCATTTTGAAAATCTTGATAATGGACCATTAGATGATACTACATACCAAAAATCTAAGCTATAGGCCTTATGGATTCATAGTAGAAGATTTTTTTTAAAGATTTTCCTATATAACTCTATGTAAAACAAGTGACCCCTGGTGCGGGGGCATTTATCACCATAAGGTCATGATTTGTACAATCTTGGTAATGAACCATAAGATGATGCTACATACCAAATATCTAATCTCTAGGCCTTATGGATTCATAGAAGAAGATTTTTAAAGATTTTCCTATATAACTCTATGTAAAACAAGTGACCCCTGGTGCGGGGGCATTTATCACCATAGGGTCATGATTTGAACAATCTTGGTAATGAACCATTAGATGATGCTACATACCAAATATCTAATCTCTAGGCCTTATGGATTCATAGTAGAAGATTTTTATAGATTTTCCTATATAACTCTATGTAAAACAAGTGACCCCTATTGCGGGGGCATTTATCACCGTTTGGCTATGATTTGAACAATCTTGGTAATGAACCATAAGATGATGCTACATACCAAATATCTAATCTCTAGGCCTTATGGATTCATAGAAGAAGATTTTTAAAGATTTTCCTATATAACTCTATGTAAAACAAGTGACCCATGTTGCAGGAGCATTTATTACCATAGGGTCATGATTTGTACAATCTTGGTAATGAACCATAAGATGATGCTACATACCAAATATCTAAGCTCTAGGCCTTATGGATTCATAGAAGAAGATTTTTAAAGATTTTCCTATATAACTCATGTAAAACAAGTGACCCATGGTGCGGGGGCATTTATCACTATAGGGTCATGATTTGTACAACAAGAGGGCCATGATGGCCCTGAAACGCTCACCTAAGTACCATTGCTACAACTGATTACAAGGTTTTTAAACAGACAAGAATTCTGATATAACTCAATCTTAAACATTTTAGCCCTGACAATACTACACACCAAATATATAAGCACTGGGCCTTATAGTTTCAGAGGAGAAGACTTAGTGCGGGGTCATTTATCTCCAAAGGGCCACCATTTTGAAAATCTTGATAATGAACCATTAGATGATGCTACATACCAAAACTCTAAGCTATAGGCCTTATGGATTCATAGTAGAAGATTTTTTTAAAGATTTTCCTATATAACTCTATGTAAAACAAGTGATCCCTGGTGCAGGGGCATTTATCACCATAAGGTCATGATTTGTACAATCTTGGTGATGAACCATAAGATGATGCTACATGCCAAATATCTAATCTCTAGGCCTTATGGATTCATAGAAGACTTTTAAAGATTTTCCTATATAACTCTATGTTAAACAAGTGACCCCTGGTGCAGGGGCATTTATCACCATAGGGTCATGATTTGAACAATCTTGGTAATGAACCATTAGATGATGCTACATACCAAATATCTTATCTCTAGGCCTTATGGATTCATAGAAGAAGATTTTTAAAGATTTTCCTATATAACTCTATGTAAAACAAGTGACCCCTATTGCGGGGGCATTTATCACCGTTTGGCTATGATTTGAACAATCTTGGTCATGAACCATTAGATGATGCTACATATGAAATATCTAAGCTCTATTCATAGAAGAAGATTTTTAAAGATTTTCCTATATAACTCTATGTAAAACAAGTGACCCCTGGTGCGGGGGCATTTATCACCGTAGGGCTATGATTTGTACAATCTTGGTAATGGCCCATAAGATGATGCTACATACCAAATATCTAAGCTCTAGGCCTTGCAGTTTTGCAGAAGAAGATTTTCAAAGTCTGCATTTTTAAAATCTATTTTTAGCTCCTGTGACCTACTTTTTTAACCAATCTGAATAATTTGTACAACTTTGATAGAGGGCATCATAAGGATGATTCCTGTGAAGTTTGGTCAAAATCCCTTCAGCGGTTCATGAGGAGATGTTGTTTAAAGCAAATTGTTGACGACGGACGGACGCACGCACGCACGACGGACGACGGACAAAAGACGATCACAAAAGCTCACTATGAGCACATTGTGCTCAGGTGAGCTAAAAATCTGTCATCTAAAGTGTTTTTCTAACATTTGACTAAGTGACCTACATATTGATCCTACCTGAATTTGCACTCAACTGGGAATTCATGCAGTCATCATTCATATCAAGTTTAATGAAGACTGGGACAAAAATGTAGGCCTCTAGAGTGTTCACAAGATTTTTCTAAGATTTGACCTGGTGACCTAGTTTTTAACCCTACATAACCCAATTTCGAACTTATCCAAGATATCATGTAGACAAACATCCTGACCAAATTATGAAGATTGGGCCAAAACTGTGACCTCTAGAGTGTTCAGAAGGTTTTTCTAAGATTTGACCTGGTGACCTAGTTTTTGACCCAACGTGACCCAATTTCGAACTCATCCGAGATAATATGTAGACAAACATCCTGACCAAGATTCATGAAGATTGGGCCAAAACTATGGCCTCTAGAGTATTCACAAGCAATTGTTGACGACGGACAAAAGGCGATCACAAAAGGTCACCCGAGCACAAGTGCTCAGGTGAGCTAAAAAGGAGCTGCATGGTTCTTATTTCAACATTGGCTCCAAGTTAGACCTAACAGGGGCTTGTGTGTCTGAGAGTACTTACCAATCATGAGGGCTCCTTTCAACTTGCTGGTGGTCTTGTTCTTGTCCAGGACATAGTCCTCCTGTAGACAGTACTCCAACAGTGGCTTTGTGTTGCTCAGACACTGCAGTACCGAGTTCATAAAGCACTGAAACAGGCAAGAGGAAAATGTACAAACATGGGTAAACTGTACCAACTGTTTCATCATTTAATTGTAATAAATGTGACTGTCATACTGTTATCATGTGTATAGTATATAATTATGTGTTTATTTGATAATGCTGCCTTATGTATGGGCCTTATTGTGTCCACTAAATGAAAACTGAAACTGAAAACTGCACTGGCAAATTGTACAAACTGTCACATGGGCAAATTGTACAAATTGGCATGGGCAAATTACACCAACTCTTACAAGGGCAAATTATGCCAACTGTCTTATGGACAAAATGTACCAAAGGCCACATGGATAAACTGTACCAACTGCCACATGAGCAAATTGTACAAACTGCTGCAAAAACTGTACCAAATGTTTAATGAGAGATCTGTACCAAATATCACACTTGTAAATTGTACAAAATGTACTAGAATGTCAATAAGAATACCATACTAGCTAGACTTGATTAAAATAGTTGAAATGCTAACCAAATTCACAATCTAAGTGACCTTTCTTTTCTCTTATAATGACAGGAAGTATGTATTCAACAAATTAGGTTTTTTTTGTCAGTGACAAAATGCCGCCATTCGATAGATCAGCTTTTCAATCAATTATGAATATATATATATTGATAGATAAGTATATGTAATTATAGAAGTACCGGTATGGATTCTTTAACTGTAGCCAATGTTCTGTTTTAGCAAAATGATAAGTTCCATAACCCTTCACCTAAATCAGACATGGTTTGTTTGTTTGTTTGTTGGGTTTAATGTGCCACCGACAGTATTTCAGTCATTTGGAGACTATGTCTGCTTAAGACATATATAGTGCTGCCACACTGCAGTATCACACTGTAGACATAAGGCATGATACCACACCCAGTCACATTATCCTGACACCAGGCCAACTAGTCCTGTAACTACCTGTACCCTTATATGCTGAGTGCCAAGAAAGAAAGCTATTCCAGTACCATTTTCTTATGACTTTGGTATATTGCGGCCAGGGAGACAGGTTTTAACACCTTGTCAAACATAGAAGACAGAGAGCTGTCTGATTAGAGTTTCTTGGAGATTTCTGTTGATTCACACAGTACTTCAGGTTATGAATTCTACAGTCTGCATAAAAAACGATACCGGTATATATCTAGCAATTTTGTACATGAATATATTCATGAGGTAAAGGGTGCTTGTATTGTATTGTGTCCTGGGATTGCTTGTATTTACTGAAAGAGAGATAAAGACTATCTTATTTACACTTTCTGTGAATATTGGTATTAAAAAATCTGTATTGTTACATGAACCAATATTGAACGACTGAAAATGCCAATACATCAATGTCACCATAATCAATGACAGCACAAGTAAAAACTGATTCCCGGAGAAAAGTGAAAATATTTTTTGTATCTTCAGCACAAGACACATTTGGTATGACTTGTACAATAAGATGGGAAAATTAAAGAACAGTCACAATAAGCTGCGTAAATGACACCACACCCACTGAGAGACAGGTGTATTTCTTTCATTTACCCTTTACCTTGATGATTCATTAACGTCTTTCAAGAAATATAGAGGATACAAAGATGAGAAAAGAGAGAGCAAAATATGTCTCAGCATAAGGGAATTCAGATGTGTTCTTTGGAGCACATGTGTCACCTGCTGAAGCCTGACAGAAAAAATTGTGACAGACGGAAAATTAATGATCCCTATGTGCCTACTCTGCTTACAGCAGGTGACACAAAAAGAGACTTGCAGAGAAAGGGGTGGGGAGCTATACTTACAGTATTGCCAATGTTCCTCAAACCCACTTTGCCACATGAACTGAAACGTGATGCATTTCCCTGAAAACAACAACAAATGGGTTTATTAGTTTAGCAGATCTATACTATTTCATAAAACAAAGCCACGTCACAATAAGCCTCAGGCTCAGGTGAGCTAGAAAGATAAAAAGAAGAAAAATAATAAAGGCAGGTTCATTGATTACCATTTTCATAATAAATAATAATCTGAGTTAATATGAAATGTCCAGTATTAGCTGACTCAGCAACAGCACTGAGTATGTTCAAAAGTAACAGTAACTTCACACTGTTATAATCTAGAACAGTGCATGTGTACATATATACCTACAGGTACACTATCAGTCAACTGTTACATGTACTTTACTTGCTCCTATCTATATGGCAAACTGGCTTCATTTCACAGGCTAGACCTTGCGGTCAAGGTCATTTGAAGGTCATGGTCACCTGGTGGGTAGAGCTTATCAAGGTGCATGCACCTGTGAAGCATGGAGGCTGTAGGTGGAAAGACTTCTGTGTTATGGTCAATTTGTGACAGACAGACAGACCAAAAACAATATGCCCAGATCTATCGATCCGGTGCATAAAATCCATTGTTTCATATACCAATTAAAGTTCATCAAATCATAAATATGAACATAAATATTCATAAGGTAAAAGATTAAATGCCATGTTTTCCTTTTATCAAATAATGAAAATGAATCCTTTAATCTTTGAATCAAGTTAAAAATAATTTTATCTCAGTTACCTGATATATATTTTACACGGTCTACTACCTAATTCTACCTTTATAGAAATAAATAATTTATCAACAATTCAATATAATTATCAAGCACAGATTGATCAATATCTGTATTTGTTAGAAAAAAAGAACATTTCAAATGTATTTCAGTTCTTTTTTCTATATTAATCAGGGCTGTAAAAATCCACACGTCCGCTCGTATTTACGAGTGAATTTCACGGTCGGACGAGCATAATTTCCCTGAACACTCATCCGACTGGACGAGTAACTTTTCGCGGCCAAGAAAGAAATGTTTTAGTAAAAAATGAATTTCATATTGTTACGATGGTTAATCAAGATCATAAAATTTACTTGATCAGGGGAGCGAATTTTGACAAAATATATATAGCAACGCTTTTTTTTTTTTTAGAAAGATCCATAAGGTGCTAGCGCAGACTGGTTCACAATATTCTACAGTGTTTTTTCAATACGTTTTATGTTAGTCTGCGGTACAGTCTGGGACTGTGGCACAGTCAGGGACTGCAAATATGTTTTGATTCTGGCGGTCAAAATGACGAAACAATTGTCAATGAAGACACTTCTCGGTGACAGAGACGACGAAAATAAAAAAAGTGAGAGTTAAAACATAGGAAGCACCAAAACACTTACGATAAAACAAAACGCACAAGAAAAGATCATTGGTTTTCTGGCTTTCGGTTGTTGACGAAAAAAGAAGAAAAAATTGTTTTGCGGTGTTTCCGCAAAATATCAAAAGCTTTATACAACTTTACGGGAAGCAAAAATTAAAATCTTTTAGGACGAGCTAACCGTGTTTAAGGACGAGTAAGATTTTTCACCTACTCGTCCTACAGGACGAGTGACCTAAAAGAAAATTTTACAGCCCTGTGAATTATTAATAATTTTTCGAAGTGCCTTACTTTCCTTCCAGTTTTTATTATCAATATCATACATACATAATCAATATGAGAGATATAAACAACCACATTTGTTGCAAACTGCTATAATCATGTTCATAAAACACTCTTATTACAAGTAGTAAACCTCTTTGATAAAATGCATTTTTTCAACCGATGGTTATGCAAATAAACCCATCATTTATCTGAATGACACAACAGGGTTTCCTTTCTTTCAGAAAGAATTCCTGAATTTCAAAGAAGGTGTTCTGTCAGGATACCTACGGAAGCTTTAAAAGGTTAGTGTCAAACGCTAAACATTTTATGATTATACAGTATTGTACAGAGCCATTATAATGCTCTCCATTACTGTGAATGGGGCCTCCATGGCCAAGAGGGTAAAGTCGCTGACTTTAACACTCACTCAGCCCCTCAATGTGTGGGTTCTAATCCAGGCTTGGCCATTCGGATTTTCATGTGAGAAGCCTTCCAGCTAGCTTGTGGTAGGTTGGTGGTTCTACCCAGACGCCTCCGTGCAATCGGGGTCTTCCTTTACCTGTACTTAGCTGGACATCGCTATATGACTGAAATACTGTCGAAGCGACAGTAAACTCAAATAGTCAAGTCCATTACTGTGAAATCCAATGTAACACAGTCAAACTGTGGACCCCAATTCCTAGTTATTTACAGATTAGGTGCAACTACTCAGTTCATAGCACAGTGCCTTTCAATAGACTTGAACATGGAAATGTTAAGTCATGAATGTAAATGTAAGGCACTGTATTCATACCCATAATCTTGGCTACATTAAGACAGGTTATCAAGAGAAAGGCATGCTGTATTTGAATGACATGATACAGGAAAGAAATCTACACTGAGACAGTGAGTGAATCAATGACAGTTAACTTGTTAAGTGTCTCGGTGTTAGTTCTAGCTGAGAAAATCTAAAAATTATCCACAAAGCACTATCCTGTGTATTTCTAGGCAGTTGTCCAAAGAGCAATCATCCTGCTGAGTAGTTGTCCAACATGGCAGCTGTCTAACAAGACTTTTTTTTTTAAAACAGGCATTCAGGATGAGAGATATATAGAAAGAGAGTTTGCCAGCTAAACAACCAACTTAAATGGGAAGCAACCATAAAATCCTTATAACTTTCATTCTGATTTGCATATATACAGTAAAACCTTTGAACAATTAGGCCTGTCAAGAATAAACTGAAAACTGGACTTTCTATGGAGGTATTTAATAGTTTGTGATTCATACACAGAGGTTATATTCTCCATAAATTCAGAGCTGGGAATCTAGGCACTTGACATTGTTCACTAGTTCACTGTTGTCCAGAGGTGACCACTGACACAGGTTAGTCTGTATGTATCATTTTAAAGGGTCGACTATCCCAGGTTTAAACATACATAACAAACTGACTCAGGGGGGATAAGTGACAGACAAGTTTTCTCAAATCTGATGACATCTGTCCAACACCCTACAACACCCTCTTATTAGTCACATTCTTACAGGTGGACACTATACATGCAAGCTGTCTTCAAGGTTCACTGTATGTCACTATATGTGGTCATATGCATAATTAATACCATGAAACAGGGAGGCAAGGGTGAAATTATGTCTTTTTCCGGTACACCTTCAGCATTGTTTTCAACTTTATTGTTCCTTCCCATGGGAAGGAACATCTATAGTCATACATTTCAACTTGACAGTTTCAGATTCGCTTCCTGCGGAGATGTTATCCCGCTTAGTATCTGATTTGCCTCATGATACCTACGATGAGACGGGATCCAATCGGAAGTGACGTGATAGCAGAAACCGCCATTTATCCGCCATTTTATTTCACGTGATGTCCGCCATTTTATCGGCCATTTTAGTCAGTCTAGCAGGTGCGCATAGGTTTAAATTACGGCTTAGTGTTGTCCCGTTTAAGAAAATACGATGTCAGCCTAAATTAAACTTAGCCCTATTTAAGTCCTTGAATTTCTTGCTTCATTTCCTGTGCTACCATGATTTAAAGAAAAAAGAAGAACTTAAGAAAGGTTTGACTTGGAGAGAAATGTTCAATCACCAATACAGTTTGTCCTTTTCGTACTCTAAGGTTATCCCTTCCATATGCAAATGCTGAAAAACAGCTTTCACTTCATACATCATAGTTTAAAATGCCCTGGAAGGAACTTTTGGTAGGCTAAAACTTGTACAATACATGTATTATTATTATTAAATTTCAGGGCTCTCCTTTGACCCGGGAGATTTCTCAATGAACGCTTATTTGACCCGGGGTAAAATTGTACCAAGCGTCATTTTGACCCGGGGCAGTAACAGCTGGTGCGTCAAAACCACCAGATCAGTCAGTCATAAAAGTACCGCCTCAAACAGATTACGTGATCAGTAAGTGCAACTGACCCCCCATTGACTCCCTATCACTGTCAGTTACTCTAATTAGCCTAATAAATTCTCGTATTGCTTCGGCAATCTTCGTATACACCATTGAATGTAATCGTCGATTGCATAACCAACCTAATTACAAATTCCCGTATTGCTTCGGCAATCTTCATGAACTCTCAATGTTACTGTTTGCTTCTGTACACGAGGTTGCTGGATCCCGTTTTTACGACGTGAGAAAGATTAAAGGCAAGGAACCATGACAAAATGTGTTTACTTCCTATGGCTGTTACTCAGGTTAATTACCGATTGGAATCAGCTGAAATTTTTATTGTTTGATAAATAGTTTAATGGCAGTACTTTAACCATGCTGGTTTAAATGAAAGGTATGATGATTGTAACAAATAGGTATGATTAGTCTGTCAACTGAAAATGTTGGACCAAAACCGAAAGTAAATCGACTCTTACAGAATTAAACGATGAAGGTAAGTAAAACTTTTATTTTTCCTTAGCTATCTTTCTGTATTGAATAACTGATAATGATTTGAGCAATTATGTTTTGGTATGCCTGGATATTTATCTATGTAATTTTGAATGATATTGGTCAGATTATTTTTTTTTTTGACTCTTTTGAATTTGTTTTTGACTCTTGAAAATTTGCCATTACCAAATATCATCTTTTGTTTTCTACTTTAAATAAAAAGGTAGCTCTAGTCTCAATAAGAATATTGCAGCTGTCATTTTCTTTCCACATTAAGGGAATAATTTTTTCACCATTTTTTTAAAAATAAAAACCTGAATATTCTAGAATTTATCAATTAAATTATCCTGTTTACATTTGAAATTGACAACCGTTTATTATGACGACTTGGACTATTCCATGATAAAAATGCAGCTTCCCAATAAGACATGGAACATATTATAATTCTTATTTTCATTTATTTTTTGGTTGACTATTTTCAGGAGTTCCAGTCGCATGCTTTGTGTTTCATTGTGACAAATAATCTGTCATGATGGCCCAGAAGGAACTCATCACCATTCAGCAGGAGAAAGGGGGCTACCTTCCTAGAGGACAAATCATCAGCATATGCTGTGGTCCAGATATTAATTATATTCTTGTGTTTTGTATGCAATATTATAGAAATAAATTTAATTTTCATTTTGTTTTGTTTTGATTTAAAACAGGATTACTTTTAATCAGAAAACTTATTGCAAATAATATGTACATACAATAAACAAGTATACATTATATACAACCTTTGTTAATCTAAACATGTATATCGCTACATGTAAAATTTGTGACATATTACGATCTAAGCGAAATACTGCAAATTTTATTAGACTCTTAAGAATTTGTTTTTGACTCTTGAAAATTTGGCCCCAAGAGTCAATGACTCTTGGGTTTCAAAGACTATGGAGAGCCCTGTATATACAATATCCAATTGGTGCGTATAATCTAAATTATACATTCACACAGCAGTCCCTGGCACATATTCTTAGAATTTGAATGGGCCTAGACAGAAGTGAACTAGCCCAATAAAAAGAATAAATACAAAGCAAAATAATTAAGAAAAAAAAAAAGCACATGCCTTTACTGGATGACTGTAAATCATATTGTCATTTCTTATAGTCAAAACAAAACAGTTAAAAAGAATTATTGTCTCTTTTTTTTTTATTAACCACGCCTAGATATTTTTATGGGTTGCAGGACTCATATATCATGAAAATGAACAAGTCCAGCAGGTATCTTTGTCCAAGGCTCTGTGCTAATTTCAACTGTTGTTAACAATATCACTAATGGCCTTAACTTAGTCTAAACTTACACTAGTCTAATTAGTAATGACCTGAAATCCAAACACAATACTCAACAGCTTACAGGTGAAGTAAAAGCTTAAATGAATAAAAGCCTCAGTGTACACTTTTCAAGACAGTACAGCATTATGTTTATATATATAACAATTGGCAGAAGATCAAATTCAAATTTATCAATTGATGACAAACATAAGAACATACCTAGGAATAAGATTTGTCTGGTGGTAATGGAAAAATTCCAGTATCAGCCACAACTTTGTATTAACAAAAGCACCACATGCAGATGTCAGCACTCATCTCTTTGGGTTTTTGTTAAAAAGGGGGAGATAAATTAGGTAAAAATGGACCTAGGAGTGATCAGGGCTCAAAATTAACACTCGCATTTTGGCAAAATGCAAGTAGAAAATGAAATTTGCAAGTTATGTTTTAAACCACTAGCATTTTTTGCCAGTGAAAATTTTGGCTTAAACATTTTCTTAAACATGTCTACATGAGATAGTTTAAATAAGATAATCAATAACATCATCAAAACTAAAAAATCCTAGCTTGTTTTTAATATAAAAAGCAAAATTTATACCAGTAAATTGTTGTATGACTAGTATGAAACGCGTGTCCGGTCTGTCGACTATGTTACACAACACACAAACACATATATGTTAAAACATCATTCTGTTGTTTTCAATTAATATTTCCCCTAATGAATATTGATACTTGATACCGCTTTATTTTCTAAATATGATTCCAGTTATTAAAGTTTAATATAACAATATTAATTCAGTTTTCAATCAATAACAGTTATATACACCCTTGTAATGACCATGAAAGCCTTTTTTACACTAGTCCCAGTTTGCAATGGAAACACATCTGATGCTGATTTTGATCATCATTTGAACAATGTCAAAATGAAAAATATCTAAATTTTTTTATTATTACATCGTGTGATGTCAATGAACTTTGCACAGAATCTGAAATCGACAATCCAAAGAAAGCACATAGATTTAACGCACTGGCGATAAAGACTGAAGAAATGGGAGAAGGAGTTGGTTGAAAAACTTAAAATAGAGTCCGGGCTCAAAATTAACACTTGCCTAATCAGCAAAATGCGAGTAGAAAAAAAAAGTTTGCCAGTTATGTTTTAACCCTTTCCCTCATAGAGGACACCATGAAAAGACCTATGCGAACAGCATAAAACCAGATCAGCCTGCGAGTAGGCTGATCAGGTTTTATGCTGTTCGCTGCTCCTCAGTGGTCTGGAAATGAGGATTTTGTAATTAAATTTGGTAAGGTTTAACTGTGGTTTTCTGCAAATCAGGCTTTATGTTGTACCTATTGAGTGCGTCAAAATGAGTCTATATGAGGGAAAGGGTTAAACCACTCGCATTTTTTGGCAAGTGGGAAAAAATATTAAATTTGAGCCCTGGTGATGGCCCTTGATCAGAATGTAGACCTTGTGACATTCTGAAAAGTACCTGTCTGCCTGACCTGAATGTTGATTTGTTTCGGTCCTGTGAATATTTCAATTCAGTCTGTTTAAATGAGTTTCTAGCAGAAATATTTATTATATACACATATGACTGACCTAAATGTTGCAAATTCATTTGATTACAAAAAAATTTACATCAGGAATCTATAAAGATATGGTTAAAAGTGTTAAAACTTAACCAAATAAATAAAATTAATGATAAACAATAATGAAATCTTGTTTGAGTTAGATCCTATAAAGTTAATTTCGATCCTTCGATCTTGTAAAATTACAGGACCAAATGTCCAGTGCTTTAATAATTTAGAAGTTATGGCCAAGGTTTTCAGGATGACGGTGCTGACAACAACAACGACACTACAGTGATGACAATACCTTAAACCTTTTTCTTTGAAAAACAGACAAGCTAAAGATGTCCAAGATATTGATGGAAAAAGTCATCACATCTGATCATCATCACAATGTCATCATGTTCTGCTCAGCCTCTTCAAAATTAATTGCTACAGTGGCCACACCAAAGACTAATTCCACTTTGAATTAGTATAAATGAAGTCTGTTTGTTTGTATATTGGGTTTAACATCCCAGACAGTTTTTCAGTCATTTGGAGATGATACTTGAGACAGATATAGTGCTGCCACACTGCAGTATCACGCCGTAGACATTGCAGCATGATACTTGTACCACACCCAGTCACATTATCCTGACACTGGGCCAATCAGTCCTGAAAACTACCCTTATCTATGCTAATCGCTATATTAAAGGGACCTATACCAGTACCATTTTTTTATGGCTTTCGTAAGTTGCATCTGAGGATCAAACCCATGACCTCCAATTCCAGGGTGGACGATCTAACCACTTGGCCACCAGTATTAAATACATGGAGTCAGTTCACTCAATAAAAAGAAAGTTCAGAAATGGTATTCAAAAGATGGTATTATTATCAAATTTTTTTTTCAGTAACTTTTTGAACTTCTCAAGATATTTTTACATATTTGAGAGATATTTCAAGGTCTTTAACCCATTACTTCATGAATATTCATGTACAAAATTATGACTTCATGCATATTAATTACTTGAACATGGTATATGAAAAAGCGATTTCTTCTTTGCTTTTCTGACAGTTATGCAGAATCTGAGCTACAATAACTCTGATCAGACAGCTCCTATGGATCTGGGTCTGCTCTATTTGCCAATGTATCAAAGTAAGTAGAAAACAATATAAAACATATTCACCTATTCTAAAAAAAAGACTTGTATGATGCTAACGCTTAATCATTTTCAACTAGAAATGTGTTCAGAGGACATAGATGCCCCCACTGGTAGCATTTTCCAAAACAAAGGCCAACACCAAGGTGCGCAAGTCATGTCCCATGGCTTTACTTGTTATTTTTTCAAAGTTTCAAGTCTGTAGTACAAATACTTTTGGAGTTATGCGTGTCCGTCGGGACGGACGGACATATGTACAGACAGACAAAGGCAAATCTATATGCCCCCACCCCCATTTTGGGTGTTAAGCCTCCAGACCACTATAAACAAATTGATTTCGATTAATGAGGCACATTTCGATGCATCATTTTCAGATTAGTTTTCAAAAAATAAGAGAAGTTCTACCTCATTTTCTCATTGATCTGTGTATTAATTAAATAAGTGAACATGATTTAAAATGTGAGCAATCCATTTAACATTCTTAAACTTATTTGGCTGGAAGTTTTTCCAATATCTAACTTCATAAACCACTTTCAAATGGAAACAAATGGGCCTAATCTGATTTTAATAATATTAACAAAAAACTTACTGTTGATAATGAGCTACTGGAACTCTGTCGTGATAAAGACTTGGAGTTGATAGTATCTGTTAAACTGTCCCTTCTTTTGGTTCCTAATACATCCCTTGACACACTTGTATTACGAATATAGCTGTCTTTCTCTCTTGGAGTAAATATGTCATCATTATTTATAGTTTTACTCTCTGAGTGCGACACTCGACTCACACGGGATCCTGACCTAGAATTCTCATCGTTCAAATTTTGTTCATGGTTAAATCTTTCTCTCCTTGAAATTCTACCGATACCATCATCTGAATCTAAGTGTCTCAGTTTTGAATTGTCATATCCAAGACTTAACTTACTGGTATCAGAAGTTACTCTGTCTAAATTAGCGACACTTCTGGACCGCTGTCCTCGCACAGAATCTTTTGATGTGTAACTGTTAATTCCAGTTGTAGAAGTATTACTTTGGAATTTTCGTGGAAGGGTTCCAACTGAGGGAGTATAGGTGTCTTTCGTTGTATTAAGAAAATGATCTGCTTTCACAGGTCCAGACCTGACACTAGAGTTCCCATATCTCCTGCTTTCAGTAGAGTACGAACTTATCTTCCGGCCAGTAGAATCAAGAGGTCCAGCCCCAGCAGGTAAAGGTCTTGATGACGGACGACTGGATGTGCTATGCAATGATGATGAGTTGGAAGGATAATTCCTTGAGGCTGAGGTTGTTCTAGTCCGGTAAGATGAGGAGTAGGTTGTCACACCTTTGGAACTACCTGGCATGGTCCCAAGTCCATACATTGGAGCAGGAGAAACAATAGTGGCTCGGTAATTCATTGAAAGGCTGTCTCCGTGCAAACAAACCTTGTAGAAAGGGCATCAGTTTTGATGCTTCTTGTGTTGTCATGTACTCATTGAAAGTTCTGAAAATAAACAACAAAAGTATTCTATAAAACCACAAGATCAAAAAATGAAATGCTTGGAAAGCAAGAGCTGTTTTAAAAATAATCAACATAAAATATTTCCAAGGATATATATAAATGCAGCATGGGAATACAAAAGCATGAACACGAGATTCTGAATATCTAACATCTTTGATATATAAATGTAACCAAGTAAAATCCTACTGCCCCGAGCTGGTATCGAACTCGGGACCCTCGGTATGCAAATCGGACACTCTACCACGTCACCACAAAAGCTAGCTCTATGGCAAGATAGTACAAGTGCCATTTTATACCTCTACTACATACACCCCCTCCTTTCAAGAATCTGTCCTCAGATTCCTGGAGTTTGAACGTCTGTGGGACTTTCTAAGGGTGCCATCCCTTCTACAACTGTGGGTTATTTACGTTGGGCGCCAAATGTAACCAAGTAAAATCCTACTGCCCCGAGCTGGTATCGAACTCGGGACCCTCGGTATGCAAATCGAACACTCTACCACGTCACCACAAAAGCTAGCTCTATGGCAAGATAGTACAAGTGCCATTTTATACCTCTACTACATAAATATACATTTTTTACAATTACTTGGTAAATGAAAATATTTTTGAGCAAATGTCATAGGATCAGATCAATTCTCTGAATCTCTATCATTAATTCCATGCAAATTATATTATTAACTAAATGGTACATGGTCTTTTCAACTGGACACCTATTTTTTGACCTGCTCTTCATTATTACATTTATAACTATTCTGTAAAAGAAAAAAATCCTTGAACACATCCCTGCTTTTAGTATCATTTCAAATATCTAACTCTACTGGAAACATGGATATCTCTTAAACATTTCTTACGTATATTAAAAACAACTTTAATGACATGTTGTTGTTTTAGTTTTAAGATAAGCCACACATTGTCACATTCAAACATGTACTGCATGGCCTAAAAAAATGCAGAAATGTGAAAATAGATGATTTTAAAACTTTGGATGAATTCCAATTTAATTTATTCCCCAGCGGGATGGTGACCTACATAATAATAAAACAATATATCGAATTACAAATTAATCGAAAGGAAAAGCTCAGTTTAGAGAAAAATAAGTCATAAAACTAAAAATATATCTATTCAGTTCATGCAAAAATATTTCCCCAATATAGAGATTCACAGATAGGTATCAAATGACATCACATCTCGGGCAGACCCAATTTTCTAAGTATCCTAAATAACTTGGATTTTCATAATCAAATGACAAATGCGTATCGAGATTTAAACATAATTAAAACGTTTACCAAATTTATTATCTTTAACTTTATCCAACTTAAAAGTATGCACAAATATTCACATATATTCAACCGGCTCAAATTCCAACGAATACCTTACCTGTCAAATATTTTCAGAAACATCCGCCATCTTGATTACGACATAACTTTCTGCGTGTCTCTATGGAAACATTCTCGAAATAAAGAAAATACCAGGACGAACATTGTTACGAAAATTGCCTTCAATAAATTAGCAGGGCAAAAATTATTGCAACGATTATACGAGAAGCAGAAAATTCAGGCTAGGATGTTTTAATAAATATCCATTCATAATTCAATAATAATTCTCTGCTCTACCAAGTTGTTTACTATGCGGCTACCTATTGTGTTTCAGGTTTAGCTGAAAAAGGGTCAACCGATTATCGCTGGATCGGCGACAATTAGTTGTTACAGATGAGATCGGTGATAATCGATTATGTTTCATAACATCGCCAAGGTCGCGGAGGCCTTTATAGCTATTTTCGGCAGTAAAAATCGTTGCTTCCAATTGTATTATTTACCATACAAATATATAGTTTTAATTCAATTTTAGGTACAGTTTTAAAGTTCTACAAATTATAAAAAACATTTATTAATCAGTTATCTAATCAGTTGGGCTTCGGATTATTTCTGATAAATCGATTCGCTGTTTTCAAACTGATTCTAAGCACTAGTTTTTTTTTTATTATTATTTAACTGCCTAATTTTTTATTGTAAAGATTGTTCCATTTACGATATGGAATAATGTATTTCAATAATGGAATTATTCATACATTAGAATTATATACACAATTCGGCAATTGAAATTATACCAAGAAACCGTCGCAGACGGGTGATGCTCCCCGAATGTTTATTTGTCACAAAAACTATAGCTGTCAGGGTAAAAATATTTGAAAAATATATTGAGAAAAAAAATGCTGTCAGAGTATGAGATTTTTTTTTAAAGCTGAAACATTTTGGATAAGGTTAAGCAGGGTCTCTTTATATTATATATGTATTAAAGAGACCATTGATTGAGTAAAAGGAAAAATTACAATTGGCCATACTGACTAAAATTATGTATAATGGAGAGTTCAAATTCTACCCCACTGCGCTTCCTCTCGATGATATCAACTAATGAACTTCAAGCATCAATATGAAACTTCAGTGAAGTTTCATATTGATTATTTTAATTCTTCTTCTTCTTCGTTGGATCAAAACAACGAAGATATGTTTTCATGAGTTATGCTCTGGACAAAATAATCTAATTATGAAATGGGAAACATCTTCGTAGGATGATAACTTTTTTTCGGTCTTATGAAATAGGCACGGAAAAAAAGTCTTTGATATTTGACCTGAAGTTTGACTTTAACCTTGACCGTGGAGCAACGGATCAGGCGCTGCACATTGTCTCGTGAGGGTGAACGCATTTGTGCCACGTATTCTAAAATTCATCAATAAATAAATGTCCAAGTTATGGACCGGAGACAAGTATACCCTATTTTTTTTATCTTTGACCACTTAATTTGACATTGACCTTGGAGCAAAGGACATGTGTCTTGCGCGCTGCAGACCGTCTCATGGTGGTGAATATTGTAAAAATGTTCAACCGTGAAATATGGGTCACAGCCATATAATGGCATAAATGTGAAACAGTTAATATCATGAGGTACATGTGAATCAAGTTTCGTGAAGTAAACTTCATAGAAAAAAAAATAATCGCAAAGGTAAACCTGAGGCAGAACATCCAATTCATCATGTTCTTTCAACCGTGAAATATAGGTCACAGTCACAAAATTGCATGAATATAACATGATGTACATTTATTTTCATGATGATGCGAAGTCATTTTCATAATCCAAAAAAAAGAAGAAAAGAGAAGCATAAACGCAAATGTAAACCTGAGGGATAACGCGGGCGGATGAACGAACGAACGCACAGATTGAAAATCTATATACCCCCAACACAGTTGGCTGGACGTATTTATAGAAAATAGTTAGATATGAATAGAAAGAAAGGAAACAAGAAAATACATAAACTCAGCATTCGATCGTTCGCTCTTAACAAAATAAGACATACATTATGTCAAAATAAATTGAAACTTTAGGAAAAGACAAAACCTGTAACTTTCCTTTTTCTTTAATAACTCACGAAGTAATTCCATACATTTAATTCAAAGACTTTAGCTTAGAGGGCACCATCGCATTCAAGATTTACTCACCGCGGATAAAGATAAATACAACATATAAATGAAAACGCAACAAAACATAGCAAAAGAATTCAAGCCCTGCATATATTTGAGTGGAAGGGGTATCTACTAGTGATTGGAATCAGTCGAAAAAATATTCGTCGATTAATCAGAGACAAAAGTCACTGATTAATTGATTAAACTTGATTAAATACCAAATATACCATGTTTGGAGTAAATGCCTATTAAACCCCTCTTACTGTACAACATGAAAACAAAGTATTCTGTACTATATAGATTATATAGATATGCATTAGGTATAAATTTTAATTTCTCAAATATTCAATTACATGTATAAACATTGAACCGCAATAAAGTGTAAGAGGTTACAACCAGAGGCCAACGATGTGCGAAGTGCAACTTTGCGAGTATCAATTTATCAAATTAATGGAGTTACTCAATCAGATGCGCGTTGAAGTATTAACAACACCCCTTTTTTTGGTCAATAATTCGTCAACGAATTATTTTCGTCGTCATCGTCACGTCAACTAGTAGCTCGTCACTGATTCGTTGACTTTATGATTAATCAGCTCACCACTAGTATCTACAATATAAACAGATCCAATGGTTGACGAAAACATTGCTTTAAAATTGGTCATATATCAACGACCATATATAACGTATGTTGTTGTTTTTTTGTGTTTTTTTTTACATACAGTGCAGTGAGCTCACGGGGAAAAAAGGCATCGATACTTTTGTCATGTTCATATGACCTATAGATGTAACACTATATTTTCATAGTGCTTCGCGGCAACATCGTAACAAGTGGTA
This sequence comes from Solen grandis, assembly GCA_021229015.1. Lineage (NCBI taxonomy): Eukaryota > Metazoa > Mollusca > Bivalvia > Adapedonta > Solenidae > Solen > Solen grandis. The sequence goes on along the minus strand of CM037788.1, from coordinate 36,568,233 downwards.
GGGTTGAATGTTGGACCGAATACATCTTTAATGTAAAAATATACCATATATATTTTTATTGTCTAAAGATGAAAATAAAATTGATATATGCCATCCAATGAGACACATTGCATGATCGAGGTGTTAATATTGTGTGTGTGTGTGTGTGTGTGTGTGTGTGCATTTCGCAGTACACGCTCTTTGTAAAAAAATATTTCCTGTAGCATATTGTTACTTTTTTATAATACGCTGAGATATTGTTCCGATTTTTGTTTTCTATCTTATCGATGTTGATATTATGCTTATCTAAACACAATTACATTATGGATTTTAAAACTGAATCGAAATGTCTTTAAAACCATACTTAAAATAACATGTTTAAATAATGTAATATAAAGAAAAGAAAATGCGCGAGCGGATCAATAAAATTCATTCGGAAACGCTCAAACCATAATCAGCACTATACGTATTGTAATTGCCTATAAAGATACACAGTCATTATATTGAATATCTTATAAGCTGTCAGAGAGAGAGAGAGAGAGAGAGAGGGGGGGGGAGAGAGGATGGGTGGGGGTGAGGACAATACGTTTAATTGTAAACAAATTTTGTGTTAGCGTAATCTTTTTTTCCCTTATTTCCATGGTAACGCAAGTAAAAGCGGATTTTTAACATTGGCTTAAAGATATTGTTTTAGAATTTGTTTTTAAATTTTATCAAATTTACTATGATGAACAAAATAAATGTGACATCTATAATTATTGCTATTTCGGTGCTATCAGTGCTTTGGTTAATCTATGTGTACTGGAGTCTAAACGTGTGCCGTAACTTACAAAGCAACGCGTCAGGAAAGAAAATCAAGATGGCGGATAGAGGCTCGGTAAAATAATCTTATTTATGAAAGGATTTCTCATCATTATGTATAATCTTTATGATATTTTAATTTTCAGACTTTGAGAGAGGTATCGCATGTATTCAATTAAATGCGTAAGCTATAGATGCTTTGGTATATGCTGGTGTGTAAACAATGCCACGCAAAAATACTGTGAACAGTTACTTCCCCTACATTCCAGATCTTTTTATTTTTTATTTTATTTATTTACTTTTTTCATGGTGGGGAATGCGAAAGTGCCATATGATAAAACATCACCAAGAAATAAAAGGACATAAAAATATGAAAAATGATTTTTTTACCCATAGGTGGCCGTGCAATGTTTCGTTTTCAGTGCATCCACTGGATATGCACCTTTGTTCTTTATGGAAATCAGCATTGGCAGACAGAACCCTTCTAATGATTTTTTTTCAGAGCGGAAGTAACCACCTCCCGTTCTTCCAAAGTTATTTACAATTCAAAGGTGTATTTTTGATGGAGGCATGGTTTAAACCTTGCTTACTCAGCTGGATGAATTTTAAACTTAAAGGTGCCTCTCTTTCACAATATCTCAGTTGCTTGAAAATATAAACCAATCCCTATATTTTGTAGAAATATTGCATGGTCATAACCCACATTTCCTTGAACAATATCAGCAGAAACGCCACTACTTTTTTCACAAACGTATCAATGGGTACCAGACCCATTCACAGTTCAAGGAAAAAAATCACTGTTTAAAACCATGTTATATGGCTGGCAAAACTTGCAGCCAAAATAACTTTGATACCAACATTGATATTATTCTTTTCTTTTTTATGTAGAACTATAGTGAGGAAGGAAATCGTAAAAGAAAGCGCCATGACAGTGAGGAGGAGGATTCTGAGAAGTTCAGAAAGCTTTTCATCGGAGGCCTTAGTTATGACACCACAGATGAAACTTTGAAATCATATTTTGAAGAATGGGGGCAGATTGTGGATTGTGTTGTGATGAAAGATATGCAGAAAAGGTGCTTATTTTATTCTTATAAAACAGTCTTAAGACCACAGGATCTCTACACTCAAGTGTTTTAAATGAAAACCAATGAAAATTAAAACATTCTCTATCCCTACTAGCTCAGGGATCATATTTTAGTCAACGTTAGCATAGCTTGAGCCTGGTTCAGTGCTTGTCAGTCTTGGTAAAATTTTCTTAACCCATTCTTAATGCCAAGTAGTGTTGTTTTTTTTCAATGTCTCAAAATCCTATTCTATCAAAATATTGCCATTGCTTACAGAAAAATTATGCCATCTTTATTTCTGGTTTGACACTCTGACCTAGTAATAAGATCATCTGGTGATACATGTATTTGGATTATTGTGTCAGCTGTAAGCAGAGGTGACACATAGCGGTCACTTTTCCATCATTTATCCATCTGTCTGTCTGTCCGTCACACTTTTTGCATCATGCTTCAGCAGGTGACACATGTATTCCAAAATTAGTAAACAATCATAATCAATGATTGGAAATATTGGGCAAGGCATTTTGATCAATCATCGATTATGTAATCGATTTGCTTGTAAACAACCACTTATATGTAGAATGTGACTTTGAAATAAAAAAAGACACTTTAATCAAATAGGCAAAGAGACAAGAATTAGCAGGTTATTAATGCAAGAATGCAAAATAATTGGAAGAATAAGAGAAAAAACTTTAAAAAAGAATTTAAAGAATTCAGAAATGGAGTAGATCTAGTGTTGATATTATTTCTCTTTATATCTTTTATTTATTGGTACACATACTTTTAAATTTTCTTGAAAATAAGAATATAATGATTTTTATATGTGAACTGACAATAAATACAGATATTTATCACATGACTTGGAATACATGTACAACGTAACCTTTTTTCTATCTTAATCAGTTTTTATATCTGAACAATAGTTTGAAAAATTAAGAAATATTAATGAAAGAAATGTTTCAATTTCAAACCGATTGTAGTGGGTGGAATTACAATGAACACCAGCGGTAGTTCGATATTTATTTGACGGTTGTAAACCAGAAATGGTATTAAATCAAAAATGGTATTAAACCAGAAACCTAAAGTATAATTAAAACATTTCATTAGACATAGTTTACGGACACAATGTTATAATAAATACGAAGTCAATCGAAGATTTTACAAATCATCGCGAGGAATAAATTACTTGCAAAATACATATTTAATCTCTTTAGTACAAATATAAACTTACCAGACACGTCTAAATAAAGTTACATTCTAACATAGAAAATGCTCAAAGGTAAGAGCGACACAATGTCTAGCAGAATATATCTGGATCTAACAATCAACTTGCGTCAACGGTGATCGATTGGTGAATGATTAGTAAGAAAGACGGAGGCTTTTGAGCAGGAAAAAAAGGGACAAAGGGGCAGAGCCAACCAATCAGGGTATTTCCTTAAAATAGAACACTCACTCAACCAGTTTACATACGGACTCACTCAAGACATGCTCACTCTCTTGGACAATAACAGACATGTACAAACATAGCATAAACAAGGACATGAGTACTAACAAGACACTACAATACAGAGGGACAAAACTGCACCTTGCTACACGATGTGTAGGTAATTGTACAAAGTTTTCACTTTTGAATAGTATAAGTAGAGGCAACTCTTGGTCACACTTAGTCTAAACTCAGCTGTTAGATAATCTGCAGTGTTGTTTATAAAACTGCTTTGTTAAAAGGTCAAGAGGATTTGGCTTCGTCACATTTAAAGACTCCAAGATGTTGGATGCCTGCCAGTCTTGTCGTCCACATAGGATAGATGGGAGGGAGGTCGACACTAAAAGGGCCATGCCTAAAACTGTAAGTATTAATTCAGAGACGTGTTTATGAATTGGTACGAATTAAGACAAACAGCAGTTTACATTACATTTTGACTTATTCTTTAGGTAAAATTCAGATAAAATAAATAAATTAATACAAATTTACAAACTGATATGTGCTTGGAAAAGTTTATTTTTGTATTGTTTCTTGGTGTGTTTCCAGTACCATAAAGTTTGTAAATATTAAAAAATAAAATGTAAATCAAACTTTCGTGAGTAAGCTAGGGTAATCATGGCCCTCTTGTTTAATATATTGATAATTGTGATTATCGTAGGAAAGACCTTCAGTGATAGCTCCGTATATACCATTGTGACTAATTATAAAAAAAATTCATCATTTTTATCAGAATCTTTTTATTTGTTTCCAATTTCAAAGCAGACCAGCAAGCAAATGATGACAGAGAGTAAGGAGTCAGTTAGAAAGTTGTTTGTGGGAGGGATTCGTGATATAACTACAAACGAGTCGCTCCGTGAGGTGTTTGAACAGTTTGGGAAGGTGAACCATGTGGAACTGATGATGGATAAAACTACAGGGCGCCACAGAGGGTTTGCATTTGTAACCTTTGATGACACAGATTCAGCAGATAAAGCAGTCAGTAAGTATGCATGTATCTAATGTTTAAAGACCTACAGTGTGAAAGAACTAGGATGCCTTTAGCTGATGGCCAGTTTGAAAATATTTATTAAACTCATGATTTAAATTGGCATAAATGAAATTGATAGCAACTAATAACTAAGTATGAGTTTAGGATTTTTTTATTTTTTTTTTCAAAATTAATTAATTTTTGTTTTCAAATATGATGGTCCACATTGTTGACTTGTTTTTTTTGGGTTTTTTTCCAGGCAAATTCATATAATTCTTTTAAGACTTATAAATCTTAGTATGTAGCTAAGAATAATTAATGATGTTTAAATGGCCTTTCATCTCATAAGGTTTCTTATGACTTTTGATAGTTCAACTGTTTATGCATTTGACATTTAATTCATAACCCGCCCAGTGCTAAGAGCATCTGCCCCATTTTCGAAAAGTTGTGGATTTGATCCTCAGTTTTGACATACCTTAGTCATTAAAAGTGGTACTGGCATATCTCCTTTGTGCTGAGCACTCAGAAAATAAGGGTAGTTCTTGGACTGGTTGGCCCATTGTCTTGACAGTGTGACTAATAGTAGTATAATGCTGCTTGTCAATGGCATTATATCACAATAACTTAAGAAAGCACTTTATTTGCTTCATATAAACAAAATACCAAATGTCTGGAATACTGTCCATAGGACAAAACACCCAAGCAAATGCTCTTTTTTATGAGATGTTAAGCAGACATTATCATTGTTCTAGACTTTAAATTTGGATTTTTAAATTCTTTATAGTTAAGAAGCATCTTGAGATTGACAACAAAGTTGTGGAAATACGGAAGGCAGAATCCAGACAGAGTGTTAAATGTAAGTATCCTCAGACTTCAATGTGCACAAATTTTCACATTTGTGGGAAATTTCTCAGATTTGTGCACAATTTCTGTGACTTATTCTCAGACTTTGGTATTAATTCTCAGACTTGTGCGCAATATCTCAGACTTGTGCTCAATATCTCAGACTTGTGCACACATTTTGAGACTTGTTCTTAGAATTTTTCACAAATTCTCAGACTTGTGCACAAATTCACAGACTTGTGCACAATATATCAGACTTGTGCACACATTCTGAGACTTGTTCTCAGACTGGCACAAAAAAAAATTTCTCAGACTTGGGCGCAGATGGTACTGAAAGAATACATTCAGCAGATTTGACAGCATTTTATCAAACAATGAAAAGATGGAGAGACAGAGAGAGAAAAAATGTTGGTTCTTCATCCCTAAATGTTTTCTTTCTCAGATATATAGGTTACTTATACCCCCAGATACGTCCGTCTGTCAGTTGGTCGGTCGGTCTGTAGACGAGATTTGCCCACCCTATTTCTTGGCTACTTTTATTTGGATTTTAATGAAACTTAACAAGACTGATATGTACCAAGCCTAGTTGAGCATATTGTTGACATGTCATGATTTGCTTGATTTTAAATGAGTTCTGGCCATTTGTTATATGTCTCAAGATTGTCTGACATGGTAACAGTAACTGTGACAAAGCGGTCACTGGGGGTATTCATCATCTTCAATGATTATTTTGTTTATTTTAACAACCATTGATAACAATTAAATAATTCTCGAATCTCTATTGAATTTAATGGCCGTATTTGGTGTTTTATCATGAAAAGCATACTTACCAGTAAGTATGGTTTCAATTTTTTGAAAACTTTGATTCTGAACTTCATGAATTGGGAAAGCCATGGTAAAATCTTGCTTAGATCCATATTCGGAATTTGTAGTCTTTTTCCGACATGTATTTTCCAGGGACTTGATGAAATATAAGATGACTTGACGTAAATTTTAGCCTATAAGACTATTCACTAATAAGATGGGACCCGTTTCTCACTCCCCTAATTTGTAGGTTTTTGCTTTGACTCTGCTTATAAGAAGACCTCCACACTTTGAAACTCTGATCTTATGAAAAAAATGATATTACAACAGTGACTTGGAAACCTGTGCGACATGCGCCATAGTCCCATTAAAATTGAAAATGTCCCATTGTTTTCATATTCCCATGCGCCATTTGTCTCTTTTGCTTCGAACCCAATTGAGTATAAAATGCATTGAATCATACTAGTCCGTCTTGCTTTTTTTTTTCTCGTATATCGAAATACATTAAAATTTTTTTCGAGTAAGCGGTATATTCACAGGCGCTTATTAAGGTAAGATATCATATGGGCAACTGAACTGGACGCTTATTAAACCATAAAGAATGACGCAATTGGAATACTCAGTTAATATCTCGGAAAAGCTTGTCCGAGATATTACATTCAATTTCGTATCAATAGACGCATTGAATATTATCTGAAAAGATCAAGAATGCCTCCCAAAATAAAAATTAAAAGGTCCGAACGACATAGGTCATTTCATCGTCATTTCATCGTTTTTGGGCTTACAATCCAGAAATAAAATGAAAAAATTTTTTCCCCCCTCGAGAAGTTTCGACTGATTCATTGACACAATCTTCCCCTCGCCCTCAAGATACCTCGATACCTACCAGTAACACCATGCAAATATAAGTCTAGAAAAATACGAGAAAGTGGAACTAAGATTAAGGAGCTGAACTTTTAGTTTAAAACTTTTAATCAGGCCTATGTTTTATTTAAACAGCTTTATTTTATAGTTGCTTCAGCTAATTGAAGATACTGTTCTGTATAAACAAGGATATGTGAAAAAATCTTATTTACCTAATATTAGTACATATGTTCTGAAACAAAATAAAAATTAATGTTTAACAGTTTTATTTTTAACCCTCTAAAATTTGTCACATCAATAATTCAAAATGTCCCATTAGATTTGAAAATGTCCCATTGATTTTATCAAATGATGGGCCAAAGTCCCATTGAAAAAAATTCTTTCCAAGTCACTGTTACAAGTGGGAATATATGTTACCTTCTGCAGAGTTTCCATTTTGCTTTGAGATAAGAGATGTGTCATTGTTCTTCCAGATAAATCCAACCTGATGAATATGAACATGGGGATGAATATGGGAATGAATAAAGGTAGAGAGCCAGATGTAGTTTGAATATTGCTATTAATGTAATCCATCTATCATGAGAGTAAAATCATGGTCATTCAAATGCTTAAAAAGACTTCAGTGCAGATGCAAGCATCCATTGACTTAGGAGTTGAAGGCTCTATTTTAAAAGTCTATAATGGCTCTATGATGGATGGATTACCTTTAATGCTTAATATCAGATTACCGGTAGGTACTGCATCAATATTCAGCATTATGGATTTAAAAGAAATGAAAATCAATTTCTGTTAAACCCTTTTTTCTGATATATTTATAAGCAGTTTCACAATTAAAATGTTGGATGTTTTCCTTTGGTGGATGAAGCATTCACTTAGTGATTGTAAACCTTAACCATTATTGTATATTTTCCAAATAATTATGAAGGCTATCATATAAAATGATATAATTTCCCTTTTATTTTCAGGGAACATGGGAGGAAAGATGGGAATGGGAAACAATATGGGGATGGGAATGGGCAATATGGGAAACATGGGTATGAATAACATGAATGGTGGTGGAATGGGAATGAATAACATGGGGATGAACAATATGGGGATGGGAATGAATAATATGGGAATGGGCATGGGGAACATGGGCATGAACAATATGGGAATGGGAGGGAATATGGGTATGGGAAACATGGGCATGAATACCATGGGGAATATGGGTGGAAATATGGGAAACAGCAACAGTGGTGCCGTGACAGGGAAAACCTCAACAACAACCAGCACGACAGACAGTAACAATAAAGCTGTGACTTCCTACAACAACCAAGGCACAGGAGCAGTGGCTGGGAACCAGACAGGGACAGGCACTGGAGGGCAGATGGGCATGATGGGGAACCAAATGGGGTTGATGCAGAATCAGATGCTGATGCAGAATCAAATGGGGATGATGGGCAACTACAACCAGATGGGAATGATGGGGAACCAGATGGGAATGATGGGGAACCAGATGCCTAATCAAATGGGGAACCAGATGGGGAACCAAATGTCCAATCAGATGGGCAATCAGATGGGCAACATGGCCGGGAACCAGATGGGGATGATGGGAAACAGCAGTAACCAGATGCAGCCCCAGATGACCAATCAGATGATGGCTGGTAATTATGGTGGCCAACAGGGCAGCTACTCTCAGCAGGGGGCTGGCAGTAGCACTGGTACAGACAACAGCAGCAATTCCTATAGCAGTACGTCTGCACAGGGCATGTACGGCTCTAACACACAAGGTAGGTTGCCAGGGGGACATTTGAATATTTAGTGCATTGATAACACCTAGGAAATTTAAAGGATATTTTATAATGGTTATTTTTATGTTATCTGCTGAAAGCAGGATAATCTCTTCATTGTCTGTCTGTCCAACCAACCATCCGTCCATCTGTCTGTCACACTTTGTCACATGATTTCCATCATGCTTCTTTCAGCAGGTATCACGTGTTCCACAAAACATTTCTTGTTCATGTTAAGAACTTTCTAAATTAGAAAATTTTAAGTTTCAACATTTCTTGACAGTTATAAGTAAGTATTGAAAAATCATAAACAGTTGTATGTTAGGAGTAAGGTACTCGTTTATTGTGATACTAGGTTCAGATAAGCATGTTCCTGTGTATGTTCAGGTCAGGGCTGGGGCAGCGGCACCCTCAGTGACGGGTACGGGGACAATATGGGGGTCGGGTCTATGAAGGGGAATGCTGGGAGCTCACCCAGGGACATGAAGCCTTTCCACAAAGGTACACCTTCCGAATGTCTCTGACTGTACTCTGGCCCCAACATCTTACACTGTCTTGGTACTGCTACTCCTACAGGATATCTGATCAGTACACATTATCCATTTCCAATCTGTCTGTTCAGGGGTTATAAATGTTTGTTTTTTCTGAAACATGCTCAATTTGTTCTAATATAAACCAGAATGGACATTGTCGGAACTGGGGCGGGAAAGATTGTCTCATGTGTTTCCTCAATTTTGGTATTTCTTTCTTTTAGGTCAAAGATGAGGGAAAACTCAAGACAGGATTATTTGAAAGGTATGCTATGATTTATTTTTTTTTTTGCTAAGTTAATAAGGTAGTGGTAGCAGTTATCAACTACAGGTGTACATTTTTTAAATTAAAGACAACAGCAATATAGGTCAAAAGTAGATAAATTGATTTAATATCTAATTCTCGTAAGCTGTAAGTTTAATTGTGCCTTTTTTCGCTTTGTATGACAACTATCTTAGTTATAAATTTGTTATGATAAGTATCCAGGATAAAGATTGACCCGCTGTAGATGAAATGGTACAAAGCTTCAGTTTTGTCTAATGTTACTGTTAATGTTTGTTGGCCACACTGCTGAATGTTTCGTAAGGAGATGACAGTAGAATGGTGAATGAAAATATAAATATCATTATATCCGTGCAAACAGTACCTAACACACAGATAAACCCTCGTGACACTTCTAAACCTTGCCTATTTTGGTTTATCTGAAAATATAAGTAAGATAAGTTCATTTGTTGTGATTTTGAAAAAAAAAAGATAACCCATTCTCAGCCATTTCATTTGGTGTCAATATCAAATTTCGAATGAAATGCACAAAAATAGAATAATTATCCTTGATTAAAAAGCTCTCTTGATACTGACTACGGCAAGCCTCATTATGATTTCAACTGCTACTTGTTGCGTCATCTCTCTGTGGGGTCCATTAAGGAGTTCATGTGTTGGATGAAATTAATATTAGGATATCAGTGCATCTTAGAAATGCCACCAAAATCATGTGTAGGGCAACATATAGATCACAAATACAACCAGTGTTAACCCAAGGCCTTATTTTATCTATCTATAGAGTCCTTAGACTCCGTTACAAGCAGCACATATTTTTTCAACAAGATGTAGTACTAAATTTGTAGATATTTCAGCAACTTTAATAAAATGTCTTAAGAACATAGCGGAATGATTATAAAATGATACATTATTTCAATTGTGTAAATAATAAAAGAAAAAATGAGCTATTTCAAATATTAGCACTCTGAGTTTGATTAAATAATAAAGGTTCAAGACACAGATGGATCCGTTTAACTGTAATTTAGTTAAAGTTTGGCTGTTGTCAGTGGGTAGATCTGAGTGACTTTTCAATATGATTACTATGGAACTTAAACTTAAACATTGTCATATAGAACGTTGTTATATCCATGTTTGTAGTGAAAACATAAATGATCTTCTGTCAGATAATTTGAATGCAAAAGTTTCAAGACCTTTCCATACCTCTCCATGCATATTTGAAGTGATAAGAAAGAAACTGTGCAGTTTTTGATCACAAGGATTTAGGATTCACCTAATATTTGAGTATGTAAAGTAAGGAGCAAAGTTTTAGGGACAGACTCAGGATATCATAATTGTTAAATGACACTCATGCCCTGGTAGTTGTAGTTTCCATTCATATTTTTTTTTTTTTAAATGTTAGCTTAATCAGATGAAATCAAGAGATCATAGATGTATCTGTCTATATACATGTAGTGCATTTAGTTATTTGAATATTTGCCCATGCATTTATTTATTCTTTTGTCTAGGTGGACAGTATTTGTGTTTGGAGAGACAGTGACAAGCAGCAGTGTAGTAACTATTTTGTTTGTTGCTATAGTTTAGTGATGGTCGTGTAGTAGCACACAGTACCTGTATATATACGGCTCTAGTTCATAGACCAGGAGACTCGTGTATCAGACAGTACATGTATATGAACCATTTTGCTATCTTCAATTGTACTGAAGTTCTTCGGTGTTAAAAGAGACCATAAAAAGTATGACAGTAGTAAATGTGTATTTTGAATATTGTCTATGTTATGCAGGAAATTGTTTTGTGTTGCTTTGATTGTGGTCAGTTCAACTGCAGTAGTGTATTTTTAAGAGAATACAAATAATGATTAACAGAATTTTAATAAAATCTTATCTAAAACTTGTTTTAACTCGTGATTTTAGGTAACAGATTGCATGGCAAACAGTTGTGTGTAGATAGAGCAGTTGAAAAATTTCTCTCTTTGTTTTAATCAAATTTTATTACAGTTGCAGTTAAAAAAGGAAGCTATGCTTTTTTTTAAGTAAAAGAAAATGCCTTACTTAGGATTTTAGTAGAGTTAATGTTGTGAATGTGGAACTGTGCTTCATATAAAATTGAAAATCATACATTGTACATTCCTTTCACAGTAGATTAAAATTCAAGCCTTTTGTCTAAGAATTAATCATGTAATTAATTATATTTGATTTAATAATTCAGTAAAAAAACACACCAAAAAACATTAAATTACATGTTCCAGTGTCAGTGTTAATTGTATTTTGTATAAATAGTGCAATTCTTTCCTCCAGATTTGGCAAAACTGGGCACTTTAAACCAGTTTAATTAATTAGAACTTACGATTATATGATGAACTTATAATGCACAATTCAAATGACTTTCATTTCTTTTCAAACATTCTTATATTTGTCATTTCATTCCATATTTCAATTTCGTGTCTTTTAAACCTTCTAAATAAGACCATGCATAATTGCCATTTGTATTAATTAAATGAATGTACATCCACCACTTTCGTGGAGGAGCTATATGGGAATCAATTTACCCTGAACATTCATCCATAGGTCTGTTTGTTTTTTGATAGTGGGACAATTTTACATTTTATTTTATTTTGTGTCAAGGTACAACTAACCATCAGTGATAGCTCTAGTTTGAATCAGTGAGCAGTTTCTGTGTTATTTTTCTTCATATATTAAGTTATATTCTGACAAACATCGTTATCCCTGTGCAGTATATTTTGTAGATGATTTTTGTTATAGATAGCTTCCTGTTTGTTGTGGACACCTGCTCCATCATGTGTAGTTCAATCAACGACCCCAAACTAGATAGCTTGCTTCATTGCTTATGGTTTACCTGCATGCTACAGATTGCCCCCTGCAGTGGTCAGAATGTATTTGAAAGATAGGGATTTATAAGAATGACTTCTGTACTGGTTAATCTGATCACTGACAACTCTTTGATTGAAATTTGCAGCCCCTTACATAGGCTTAGTTTTTAGTTTACATCCCTGTGTGGTGAACCTTGTAAAAGTACAATATGAAATACATTGTTATAAAAAGATAAAGTAGAATTTAAACAATTTGATTTTAAAAAGTGGATAAGAATTGTAGTGTACATTTTGCATCTATTAATTTCATTTTTATGTAGACTCAGTGTTTCTGTAACAACATGAAATATATTTAGGTACATGTACTTATAAAGCTGTCCATCCCAAAAGGTACCCATGTTAATTTTTATTGCTATACTAGTGTAGAAATTATACAGGTGATATAAAAAGTTATGTAGCCCTAATTATGATATATCGGAATTGAACTGGAATTCATGCTAGTATAACATTGGTATTTAAAGAGAATAAAGACAAAAAGTGGGGGAAAATATAAGAAGTTACAGGTATTTATGTTTATTAACTGTAGTATTGTAGCAATGCATTTTTTCTGTTGATTGGGGTGAATATCGAGACAGTGTGTCTGCCTGTGCAACAGGGAGAGAGAAAGAGAGATTATATGTAGTTTCGTCAATTAGTCCTTCAGTAAGATCTAATATGTTACTAGCAGTTCCCATGGTTACTAACGTAAACATTTTAGCCATGTTCTTTTACATTTGTAGGTTCGTCAGTATATTGTGAATCTGTGTTATTGTAAAAAGAGTTGCTAGTAGTCAACATTTGTGTGTACAAAATCATGAATAAAAAGTAAAGAGACGAACTATTTTTTGTTTTATGCCCTTTTTCCCATCTCATCGGCCCTTTACCGGATATAGCCCTGTTTAAAGCCTTGGTAAACAGTGCAGACCAGGGTCTCTATATATAGTATTTAGAGACTGCGAGCAGACATTTAACTTCAAGGAACTGTCTGATCAGGGTCTCCTCCATTTGCTCATGCACTTGTGTAGCACAGATTTTACAATGTCTGCATGGCAAAGAAAAAATGACATTGAGTTTACTGAAAAGTCATAAATAAGGAAAAGGGTTTAAGTCCTTTCCCCATATAGTAATGAGTACAAGTATGTCTCCTAAGTACTAATGTGATTAAGTGAAACTGGTAACGATATACAAGTATGTGAAATTTAAAATAGACAAAAATAAGTAATTTATAAGTTGCACAAATGCGCAATTGAAAAATAATAAAGAAAAAAATCTAGTGAGGTGAGCTATTGTGACCGATGAATGTCCGGCGTCCATCGTCAATATTAACATTAAAATTTCCGCCTAAATTCATAAATCTTACAGAATGTTCCTGGGATTGCCCTCTTCAAAAGTGTTCAAAGAATTAAATTCCATGCCAAAATTCGGTTGCCATGCATCCATCTATAATGGAACAAGAGCTGTTCATAAGACAGCACGTTCGACTAATCAAAATACTTGTTGGTAAAAAAATGAAATCTATTTCATCTCTTGTCCTTCACATACCCTGTATTTAATAATAGTCAAAACTCATATACCCTGCTAGTCTGATACCCCTGAATATGTTTATGACGTCTAAAATCAACCCCATGCCTAGGTACTAAGACGTAAGCATAATAACACTATGTATGCTGCATGCAAAACTTTAAACAGAATAGGGCCATAGTTTGTATTAAATTAAGTCAGAGTTATCCTTCTTGGTTTTCTGATGTCCCTGAACACAAACTTTCAAGTCAATGTATAAATGATTTCTGAGATGTTAGCTGGATAGTAGCTTACATGCAGAACAAGTTTTTTCTATTGCATGCAACACTTTCACCAAAATTTCTAAGTTAAAAAGTTGCCAAAATCTGCATTATCAATAATCAGCCAAAAACTATCTGTTTCTGTAGTATTATACCACTGAACATATTAAAGAAGTTTCAAATCAATCCTATGCTCCCGGTAGGGACTTCGGATTTTTCATGTGAGGAAGCCTTCCAGCTGGCTTGCGGTAGGTCGGTGGTTCTACCCGGGTACCTCTGTGTACTCGGGGGTCTTCCTCCACCTGTAATTAGCTAGACGTCGCTAAACGATTGAAATACTATCGCAGCGACGGTAAACCCCAATACAACAACAACAACAACAATTCTATGCCTGGTTACTGATATATAAGTAAAGCATGAAATTCCTTGCATGCAAAACTCTAACCAAAATTTTAAGTTAGAAAAGGGCCATCATTTGTAATATATTCAACCATGACCTATTAACCTTCTTAGTTTGGTACCTCTTAACATGTTAAAATTGTTTCAAATCAATCCTGTCTTGATAGTGAGATACAAGCATGAAAGTACTTTGCATTCAAAACCAAAACCAACTTAAACCAATTTTTAGCTCACCTGAGCACGAAGTGCTCAAGGTGAGCTATTGTGATCACCTTTTGTCCGTCGTCCGTGCGTGCGTGCGTCCGTCCGTCGTCAACAATTTGCTTTAAAGAACATCTCCTCCTGAACCGCTGAAGGGATTTTGACCAAACTTCACAGGAATCATCCTTATGATGCCCTCTATCAAAGTTGTACAAATTATTCAGATTGGTTGAAAAAGTAGGTCACAGGAGCTAAAAATAGATTTTAAAAACTCAAACTTTGAAAATCTTCTTCTGCAAAACTGCAAGGCCTAGAGCTTAGATATTTGGTATGTAGCATCATCTTATGGGCCATTACCAAGATTGTGCAAATCATAGCCCTATGGTGATAAATGCCCCCGCACCAGGGGTCACTTGTTTTACATAGAGTTATATAGGAAAATCTTAAAAAATCTTCTTCTGTAAATCCATAAGGCCCAGAGCTTAGATATTTGGTATGTAGCATCATCTAATGGTTCATTACCAAGATTGTTCAAATCATAGCCCTATGGTGATAAATGCCCCCGCACCAGGGGTCACTTGTTTTACATAGAGTTATATAGGAAAATCTTAAAAAATCTTCTTCTGTAAATCCATAAGGCCCAGAGCTTAGATATTTGGTATGTAGCATCATCTAATGGTTCATTACCAAGATTGTTCAAATCATAGCCCTATGGTGATAAATGCCCCCGCACCAGGGGTCACTTGTTTTACATAGAGTTATATAGGAAAATCTTAAAAAATCTTCTTCTGTAAATCCATAAGGCCCAGAGCTTAGATATTTGGTATGTAGCATCATCTAATGGTTCATTACCAAGATTGTTCAAATCATAGCCCTATGGTGATAAATGCCCCCGCACCAGGGGTCACTTGTTTTACATAGAGTTATATAGGAAAATCTTAAAAAATTTTTAAAGGTATGTAGCATCATCAAACCAAGATTGTTCAAACCTTGGTGATAAATGACCCCGCACCAGTGGTCACTTGTTTCACATAGAGTTACATAGGAAAAGACCTAGAGCTTAATCTATAGATTTGATGTGAAATATTGTCTAGTGGTCCGTACCCACATAATTCATAATTATAGACCAATCATAAAAAAAATATTTTGCAATATTACTAGTTTGAGAGATTATGACTAGATAATGGTTAAAATTTGGCCCTTGATTGAATCACTTTTTACTTTAAATTACATACTTGATATATGTTTTATATTAAAATCAGTATCTACGATTAAATAAAATGATAAAAAGACTAAGAGAAAATATTGTGTCAATTGTATATTAAATAAAGGTTTTCTTTAAGAAAGATATGAAAGTACAGATAATCGTATTGTTGGTAATAAAAACAAATTCGGTCGTTTTAGGTTATAATATTATTAACCAATGAAAAATTAGGAAACTATTCAGCCCTCCATTTCCGGTTTCAGTTTGGTAGGTATACGATTCTCTTCAGAAATTTCAACGAATTATCGAAGATCATTAATCTAACAGACCTAAAAATCGATTGAAAAGTAGGTCAGTAGGTCAAATCTTAGAAAAACCTTGTTTACACACTGGAGGCCACAATTTTGATTCAATCTTCCTCAAACTTGGTCAGCACAAATGTCCTCAGGTGAGCGTCTTTAGGGCCATCTTGGCCCTCTTGTTTAAGTGAAAACGGGGCCATAATTTGCATCGAATTCAGTCGAGAGTTACCTTCCTTGTTACTTGATGTCCCTGAACTTACTCATTAACTTTCAAGTCAATACCCGAATGGTTATTTAGATATAAGCTGGTTAGAAGCTTGCATGCAAAACTTAAAATTAACCTCTTACCACTTTTTTAAGTTAAAAGGGGCCTTAATTTATAATAAATTCAGCCAAAAGTACCTACCTTGGTTGTTAGAAGCCACTGAACATATTCATAAACTTACAAGTCAATACCATGAATGGTTATTGAGATATAAGTTTGATAGTTACTTGTATGCAAAACTTAAACCAAAAAAGCAACAACACCGACGCAAGGGTGACTACTGTACCTTTATATTCTTCAAATAATATTTTTGAAAATGCGACGTACAAAAGTACCTGCTGGATTTTAAAATATTTTGGCACATATGTTCCTTGGTCACTTTTTACCAAGATTGTATACATTATTTGGATCCTTCGAAAAACATGGCTGCAAGAGGCGGAGCTTGCTTGCCTTGTATGCATATAATACAAATTTGAAAATCTTGTCCAAAAGTACTGGCTGGATTTCGGAATTTTGTGGCACGTATGACCATTAGGTCATTCTCTACCAAGATCGATCGAAAAACATGGCAGCCAGTACTAGCTTATAGTACAAATTAAAAAAAATGCCCTTAAGTACTTAAAGGATTTCAATAATTTATGGCACAGATATTCCTTCGGTCACTCTCCGCCAAAATTGTAAAAAAAATATTTGGATCGGTCGGAGAAAAGAAAGCCGCAAGGGGACGGAGTCAGTTTCACGTATATATGCATATACATTGAAGTACATGTTTAAAAACAAATCTTATCCAAAAGTATTTGCTGGAGTTCAGAGTTTTTTTGTTTTTTTTTGCACAAATGCTTCGTGGGTGACTTTCTACTTAGATTGTAAAATGCGTCGAAAAATATGGTTGCCAGGGGGCGGAGCCCCGTATCCTTATATACATGTATATATATATAGTCCAAATTCTTGTCCAAAAGTACTAGCTGGATTTTAAAGTTTTATTTATTTATTGTATTTATTTATTTATTTGCACAGATGTTCCTTGGGACATTCTCTATCAAGATTGTTAAAATATTTTTGGATCCGTCGAAAAAACATGGCTGCCAGTGGACAGAGTATCATATTTGATGTTTCTCTTCCAACTAATACCTGTTAGTGCCATGGAAAATAAGATGTAAACAAATGTTCGCAAGTATAATATGTAGGTTTGACAAGTATTTACACAGCCTCAATGTTCGGAAAAAGAAGCACATGTACTATAAAGGTGTACCATTTGAAGTAGACCTTTCTGGTGATTACAGGTCTATTAAATTTGACTTACATGCAATTTAATAGTTATTTTGGTATAACAGGTAATCAGTGGTTGACATGGTATTCATAAAAAACATTATGTTTGTGACATTGTGAGCAGTTGATATAGCCATGAATGGAAAAGACGCAACTAACTTTTTCACTGTTAGGACTTGAAGGAGCTTACTGAATTCGCAACTGCTTTAAAATATGGAGTAAATAACCAAATCAATTATTCCATCGATTAATAAAAGCATTGAAATTAAAACGAGTTTTCAGCGAATATGCATACACTTAGGTTTACAATATGTGATCCTTTTAGCTTTGTTTATTGGCTCTGCAAAAAAAATGCACTTCTGTACACTCGCAAGATCTCCCTTGCTTGTCGCTCAAATTAAGGTTACTTCCTGACTCGAATTCTACCGGTAATAATAACTAATTAAAGATAAAATTCATCATTCTTGTTTCATAAAAAAAACATTTCATAACATTTTGACATTAATATTTTTGGCAGCCAAGCCTTCCGCCTGAATATTTTGTATATTGAGAATGGTGGAATGCGATTCTACCCAATTAAAGTATTTTTGGTGGAAATTAAACTAAGACGGTTTGCCCGATGTCTGTATTATGACTGTGTGACATCTCAGTGAGGGAGCACTGTGTCTGTCTCATATAGGTAAAGTCCGCAAAATAACTGGGACGTTAAATCCAAGCAAACATAACATCGCACCCACTCACATCACAAAATGCGAACGGCATACATGCTAAATGCCAATAAATGATGATACAAAGGGTATGTAGGTTGTAGCCAGATATCGATCAACGGCCTTCCGTTCCCGAGGCAGTCTCCATAACCAACCAGGCAGTACTCTAACAACAGACCACGAACAAAATTATGTCCCCGTAGTCTGATTAAACGGATGAAAAGG
>CM037788.1:36499530-36549530 GCA_021229015.1 Solen grandis | reverse complement strand
TTCTGTTGTAGTGAAAAGTTATCTGTTTTTAATGACTCCAAACTGTATCAGGGGCATAAGGTAGCACTAAAATGTCATTATACAACCTCATGTGCATGCCATAACTAAAGGTTTGAATTATTGATATTAATACATCTCCTCCTAAACCACTGGGTCAGTTTTAAAAAAAATTCACAGGAATGTTCCTTATGTGAAGCCCTTTCATAGTTGTTCAAAGAATTTGATTCCAGGCAGAACTCTGGTTGCCAAGGAAACAGAAAGAAAAAAACAAATGAAAATTTTGAAAATCTTCTCCTCCAAAACTACTAGCAAGATTTCAAAGTTATTTGGTACAGATGTGCCTTGGGTCACGCTCTACCAAGATTGTTCAAATTATTTAGGTCCGTTGAAAAACATGGCTGCAAGGGGGCGGAGCCCGTTTTCCTTATATGCATGTATATAGTTAAAACTTCAAATATCTTCTCCTCCCAAAGTACTGACTGAATTTCAAAGTTATTTGACACAGACTGATGTTCCTTAATCACTCTCTACCAAGATTGTTCAATTTTTATGCTCACCGAAGGTGACGCATATAGTCGCCGCTTCGTCCGTTCGTCCGTCTCTCCTTGTCCGGACTATTTCCGGAAGCTTTATTACCAAGAGGAGATGCGCATATCGTCAACATGACCCGGTTCCTAAATTTTTCAAAGAGTTATGGCCCATTGACTTTTCGGCCTATAGTACATATTGCATGATTCTTGTCCGGGCTATTTCTCAGGAACTAATGGCTTGAATTCAACGAAACTTTATGGGAAGCTTTATTACCAAGAGGAGATGCGCATATCGTCAGCATGACCTGATTCCTAAATTTTTCAAGGAGTTAAGGCCCCTTGACTTTTCGGCCTATAGTACATATTGCATGATTCTTGTCTGGGCTATTTCTCAAGAACTAATGGCTTGAATTCAACAAAACTTTATGGGAAGTTTATTACCAAGAAATTTTTCAAAGAGTTATGGCCCATTGACTTTTCGGCCTATAGTACATACTGCATGATTCTTGTCCGGGCTATTTCTCAGGAACTAACAGCTTGAATTAAACGAAACTTTATGGGAAGCTTTATCACCAAGAGTAGATACGCATATCGTCGGCGTGACTTGGTTCCTCAATTTTTCACAGAGTTATGGCCCCTACTACCATGTTGTTGACTGATATTCATGTCATTTGCCTAATTTAACTGGAGATATCATTTAAACAAAACCCTACAAAATTCAATATGCTAGTAATGTCAATCATAATCATGTCAGCTAATTGTTGTTTAGGCCATTAAACACTTTCAAATATCCAGTCATATGTCAAGAGTGTTAGTTAACCTCTTTGATATGAGCACACATTGAAATGTATGACTTAATTTTCAGTAGTATAAAAACTTAAAAAAAATCAATGAAAGATCTGATGAGTAACACGTATTATATTAAATAGTAAACTGTTACTAAGTCTCCAAATTAGAGTTGGTAAAACATCTCATCTGATGAGGAGAATAGATATGATTTAGGAATGGGGATTTCAACAGCTTTGAGCTGAAAGGTCCTAAGTAAAATTTTGGGGGTGGGGCCTGACCCCTGTGTGATCTTGGGGGACACCAAAGTATTTACCATTTTATCTTCTGTCTCATCAAAAGGAACAAGAATATATAATATGGTTTACTGTTTAGAGAGTTAAGAGCTTTTTTTTACCTTTTTTTATGCTCACTGAAGGTGACACATATAGTCGCCGCTTTGTCCGTCCGTCTGTTTGTTCGTCCGTCACACTTTCCTTGTCCGGACTATTTCTCAGGAACTAACGGCTTGATTTCAACAAAACTTTTTATGTGAAGCTTTATTACCAAGAGGAGATGCGCATTACCTGGATTCTATACATGATAAGCATGTGCTGATCCCATTCCGGTCCTTAACATATCCTCCCACCCATTGACCAAGGCCTTATTTGTAACAATGACGTTCTTCGGGGAGCATCTGTCATTTCTACTGACTTTCTTGTTTATGATCTGCTGAAAAACATGGCTGCAAGGGGGCTTAGTCCATTTTCCTTATATGTATATAATATAATACAAATTTGAAAATTCTTCTTAACCTAAGGTATTCACTCGATTTATGCCTGGCAGAGGACAGAGCCCATTTTCCACAATATCATACAGGGTTTAATATATACATTTTCATTGTTGGGACATGTGTCCCCTCGAATATTTGATTTAGGGGTCATTTGAAATTTTAGGGGGACATGCTTGCAGCTAGGTAATAATAATAATAATAGAACTTAATACCTGCGCTGTGTCTGTTATATAAAACCTGTGTAAATGGAAACATTGGAAAATAAAATAAAGTAATATAACTGTTTTGTTCAACAGTTTATGATCTGCTTTATTATCTTAAGTAACTTTTTTTTTTTTTTTTCAATTCTAATGTTTATGTGTGGAGCCCTTGTGTTTATGATGGGCTAACCTGAAATTTGAACATCCTTTAACAAATGGATTCATTTGTTTTGCATCAATGCATGGCTTGCATTTCATAGTACCGTCTGTTTTGTCAAGAAATACCCAGGTAAATCGTTTCAACCATTTGTCAAAAAAGCCCTGATGAACGGTCTTTATTCTCTTAGCCGATGGACTATCAGGCTCAGCAAAACTTAAGATTCCGCTGCGTCATTGTTGCAGCATTGCGATGATCCAAACGACGTTGCTATGCAACAACTCTCCATCATTGGTTTGGACTAAGTTGTACAGAACGTATCGGAACATCAGACTAATTTAATTATAAAGGGATAATTTTTCTGTGATAAAATTTATCCAAATATATAAAAGGGCGATATATGGTGAGAAAAATCAAAGTAAATCTAGTTTTCACAAATAAAAACATGTTTCCATGCATGTAAACAGACAGCCTTATATTCGGGACGACAACAACGTGAGGTCATCGTTTTATGCAATGCTGGCAGTCCGGGTTCTATTTTAAGAAATGGAAAGACCCATATCTTGATCTGTTATTCAGAGTGAAGCAGAAAAAATAAAATGAACATGCTTCTGGAAAGTCACATGTTGTTTCCAGAAAAAGGAAACACATATAGTAGGTTTAAACTGACAGCTATTTGATATCAATCGAATGTGTCTTATATTTAGATCCTGGTTTTGAAAATGCGTCATTGACGGCGCACTAGCATTCAACATTATTGTACTTAAGCTGGATGGTATATCACATTTCACTCCTACCCACAATATTCTGTTACTTTCAGCATTGTTTGAAAGCCTCTCCCCATTGTTAGGCTGAGTATACTGTTCTGCAGGAACGACAACTCCACATTACAAGAAAAGGGGAATTATACCCCAGCCTCAAGTGGTGGGCTATATAACAAACACGCTGAGTGGCTTGTCTCATTCCCTCGATCCTGTAACAATCACATTGCATGAAGACATTAGGTGGGATGCTGGGATGTTAATCACTTTCAGTGATAGTTCTCATTTGACTGAAAGGGAACTTCTGTATAATTATGTACTTAATAGTAATTTTAAGAAATAGCATACTGAATAGTTTACAATTATACTCTGTGTTTTTTAGAGAAATTAAAACATGGTTTATATTGCTCCCTTTATTAGCATTGAGGCAAAATAATTAACATTTTATTACTAAAACTTTTTTTGTGTAAAAATGTCATTAGATTGCTACAAACAATTGTTTAAAATCTTAAAGATGTAACTGTCAATCAAAATTGATAAATAAAATATACGTTGGTGTTAAAAAACAAAATGTCATTTTTGTGGAGGCATCACTTTTTAGGGAAGGATAACAGTGCCTTTATCTTTACCCTTAATCTCATAGATGGTCCCAGTGTTCTCGATATCTCAAGCTTTAATCCCTATTGAAACTAATGGGCATAAATTATAAGTATAAATTATGAGTATAAGTACGATTTAAGTACCGTTTTTATTTTTGAGAATATGGGGCCTGATTCAGGCAGGCAGCTTCATCTAGGAGCTGTCTGATCAGGGTCTCCTCTGTTTGCTCATACAGTAATTACTTGTTAACTCTTGCTACATAGTCTGAAGCCAGACGGTTTTATATATCATTAATTAAGCTTGAACATGAATATTCATGAGGGATTTAGGGGTTAACTTGTGAGATATAGAGTGTCTACTCTATCAGATACAGACAAGATCAATACTGGAAATCTTCTCCTGCAATAGGTAAATTCTGCATGAATCCAGGGGGGTCCATTGACGGACTGTTTTGTCTGTCAACACAGTGTAGACAGCACTTCCTCTTGGGACTCAAGGAAAGGAAGCCCAGGCAGATATTTACAATAGCTTTTGAAAAACGACCTCAGACATTATTATCAGAAATTTCTTTTGCAGTTATAAATTTGAAAAAGGAGACCTTTCATACTTTTTTTTTTGTTATCATTCATTCATTGTAAAAGGCTTAAATAGAATAGCCTGTCATGTAAGTCAAAAGAAGAAATATAAGTCTGGTCTACAATGTTTTGTGTGCAATTATTGGCAAGTCCTACACTATTAAGACCACAGAGGCAGTCTAATCTTGTAAAGCTTGATTTTACATGTCTGTAATACATTTTGTCTGACTGTGCACATATGTAGGTACATATTTCCTGATGATGGAAAAGTCGTCCATTATGAGTATTGAGTAAGATTTATGGCATATTAGTGGGGTAAAAGCACATACCTGACTCTCTCGAGTTTTTTTTTTGGGGGGGGGGGGGGGTAAGGAAAAAAAGACATGGGGTAAATGGAAATTTTGGGTAAAATAAAAATTTGCAGATGCCCAATTGAATGACCAGTCTGATAGTTTAAGAATGGAAAAAATTCTTTTTTTTGTCACCTGCTGTAAGCAGAGGTGATTCAGACTAAAATTAAATGCTTAGGACATAAATGTCAGATACTCTGATTTATACCTGCATAACTTAAATATGCTTTTTTTTTCAACTCTATACACCTGAAAATCCATATAAGACTGATTCACTCTGTTACCTTGTCAAATCTACTGTATATTGAAGAGGAGCAATTAGCAGTTTTAAACCTGATAAGCCTGCACATTTATCATTTCATTTGAGATTAAAACTGTAAGGTTGGCAATTTTATTTATTCATTTTTTTTTTGTTGCACTTTTATCGCTGACAGCTTTCAAAATTCCATACAGCATAAGTATACCTCATTAGAAAATGTTTTGAAGCCTTTGCAAACATTCTTAAACCAGAAACCTATCAGAAGAATTGTAGTTTAGATTCTACACAGTCTGCATGACAATGAAACATCCATTTTTCCATATGCCATTTAAAGTTCAGTGAATCAGTCATAAATGTCTAAATGAATATTCATTAGGTAATTTCAGGGTTAATTAACTCATGCTAGGATGACAGTACTAGAGTAGATAGGATAATTATAATGTTATACTAAGCTGAGAGGGAGGTGGTCCTGGGAGTATTCCTATTTAGTGTTTACCCACGAGATCTGCAGAGGGTAATATATTTACTCCCCCCCTCCCAGATAGCTAAAATTATACATGGGGACCCCTTGTATAGAAGTTGAAAAAAAAAAGGAAAAATGACTAAATGTTGTTTATAAGTAACAGTAATACCCCTTGATCTATTTAAAAAATAAAATCTGCGGGAATGCTTTGGGATAAGCTAGCTACAGCGAAGTTTGGTAAAATCAAGCTTTTCTGAGATGCCAGATTTTTTTTTCCAGCTGGTTTTAGCTAATGATGTGGCTACATTCCCAATGCTATAAAGCACATATATATTTCTCCCAATCTGAATTATAAAAGAATTTTCAGAAGAAAAATATTTATAAAGAGACTTTTTTTTCCCACACAGGCATCAATTTCAGATAAGTGATCAATATACCCCTCAGTTTCAGTCCGTAGTTTTACATTTTCCCCCATTTCTTCTTTGGATGAACATTTCCAGTCTAAAGATTAGCTGTAAAGGTGTAAAATTATTAAAATAATTACTAGCCCGTCCCAGCAATTCCAAAATGTGAGACAGTTGCAAAATGTGCTGATTTTTCACAGCGGGGAATTTTACACCCCAGGAAGAGTATCAAATGGCCAGTGTGGAAAAATCCCAGGGACTTGTTCCTCAAAGTTACCTATTAAATATGTAAGACGGTCTACATTGCAGATTACAGCATGGTACACAGACAGCAGATACCTGTTCAGCAGGAGACAGTCTGTCCCCTAGCGTTAGAGAGGTGTATTGATTTATGCACTTGAATAAACACATACCTGCAGGATTCCAGTTTTGGCTCATCTGTTTCAGCCACTGGAACGAAATAAGTTATGATTTATTCTGTATTGATTAACAGAATGTAGAGCAAGCTGCATGGAGTATATATATAAAAATATCAAATTTGAACAATATTTACAGCCAGGGTTTAAATGATGTTACTTTTGATCACATAATTACATGACACTCTTCCTTTTTTTAAAGTGTAAACGTATCACATAAAGTTTGTTCTGTAAAGATCCTTAAGAGACTGTCTAATGAAAACTCTGCTGAGACTTAAGTTCTTATCCTTAACCTTAATCCTTAACTTATCTCCAGGCTGCATTCTTGGTTCCAAACCTTTCTTGTATAAATTGCTCAGAATGTATTTGTATTTTTGTGTTCTTGTTGTTTTTTTTTCCAAAAAAAATCTTGTTTAAGTCTTTTTGGTCCATTATATTTCAAGTCTTCACCTGCATAATCATATAACAAATATTGACTGTAACTTTATAAAATTTCTTAATATTTGACTCCTTTCATGTTCCTGTTGTGTTTTTCTGTTTTAAAAGATCTTTCTGGTTCCTATAGATAAATATGTTATTTTCCGATAATGGCAGTTTACTTTTTTTTTCCTTCAGCAGAAAAGTACTAATTGTTGCTAATACCTTATTAGTGTTGCTTATCCATTATAAAACCTCTTACTTCTCACCATAATGTTAAATGTGATGATTTTCTTCTATGATACTAATTCACACTTGTATCATACTGCATATCGCTAATCAGATATTGCAATAGGTATAAGATTCAGAAGCAGCACTGGTAATAAATAAACAATCTCCGTATTATTGTAGCAATGTGCAGTATTTTATCTTAGACTTCTTAAGTTTGAACTCAGATACTCTTATATATAGCTGATAAATTCCATGCCAGTGTCATAAAGAAGTAGATATCACCATTAAAAGACTGGATTTTTGCATGTTATAAACCATACAAGGAGACTGAAGTGTACAACAGATATCCAGTAGCTCTCAGTTTATTCACAATAGTGTTGAATTATTCATACTCACTAGAGAGATATGGTGCATTAAAGTAATGTAGTTTCGCCTGAGTCACCGTGGTAACTTTAACTTGTCATATAAGGCCACTGTGCCACTCAAAGTGCTTAAAAGTGTGTCAAATTGAGGATGGTTTGTATATTGGAAGAGTAAAATAAAATACATATATGTTCCAAGAAATTAATACTAAAACTGTTTTGTTGAACAAAAATTCTGGTCATTAGAATGGATATGTAGTTAGGGGTTGGCGGGGGAGGGCATGCAAATAGGTCAAGGTCACTGTTACTAAAAATAGACTTTATGTTTCTGTCAAATAATTTCTTCTAGGAGTGAGGTATGATGATCAGATTTAGTATATAGATACCTTATGGGAAGGGGAAGATTGGGATTGATTTTCAGGTTGATAAGGTCAAGGTCACTGTAACTAAAATTAGTTTTGCTTGCCTGTGGCTACACTTGAAATCTTGGTTTCCTGTCATTTGAAGTGTTTCTTAATTTTACTTTAATGCAATATACTGGCAGGTGTGTCATTATATTATTTGGAGTAAAGGGGTAAACAATAGAAAGCCGGGGATTAACACTTAACTTGATACAGTTATGTTCATTCATCTGAGGAAAAAAAAAAAGTATCTGGGTGACTTCATTATGAAGATAGTCAAACCTTAAATACTTATAAACCTCCAGTGAAGTCAGTTAGGCTTGAGGGATGTTTTTAACCAATCAACTAATTTATACATCTTCATGACGCAGAGGAGACCTGATGAAGGTCAAACAGTCAAGGGTCTCCAGTTTGCTCATACAATATTAAAGGTGAGATTCTACACGGTCTGCACGGCAAAGAAAATTCCATTGTTTAATACACTGTTATACACTAATTAAAGTTCAGTATATTAATATTTGAAGAACTCCTAAATATTCATGAGGTAAACTGTAAAAGGTTGAAAGAGCAGTGCAAAGTGTTGTTTAAGTTGTGGGAGAAAATTATGCAGTTGTGCAGGGTGGAAGTGGTGTTAGTGGTCCGGAAACTCCTAGAGTGCACAGTTGGTGTTTGTTTCATGCTGGAGTTACTTAATATAACATTAATTGATCATTTCATCACTCATTAGTGGCAGAACTTCCTCCCTCTGAGAGGCTTCAAATGTTTATTAGTTTATGGAAATGCATAGATCATTGCATAAGACGGGAAGAGGTTTATAGAGTTTCAACAGTGCTTGCAATTGCTCTCTTTTAGCATTGAAAGATCAACATCATCTATTTTTATGTGTTTTGTATAGTGTTTCATCAGAGTTCATTCTGCTTTATATATTGCTTTGTGCCTGTGGGTTCTTTTGATTCTGGAGTTTATCTCCAGTCCTTTTGTATACTCAGAGGCTTTTATTTGATGTGCAGTCTTGATTTTAGTAGAAAACTGATTGCCAGAAAATCAGCATTCAGTGAGTGAAACTGAAGAAGAACCACAATTATTAAGGTAAAGTCCCTGTAATGGTTCTGCTACATTTCTGACGTCATGGCCTTTCACAGAGATAACCAAGGTTTCCTAATGTTTCATTAGGGTACCTTGGTTATCTTGGTAGAGGATGTTAAGTGATGCAAGACATATCAGAACCATTACAGGGGTTTTACCTTAAGTCTCAGATCTAGATTGGGCTTGTTGGAATTTTCACAAGGATTAAAAAAAAGATTTGCAACAATCCCTGATGACTGAGTGTTAAGAGCCTTAGAAGCTGGAGGTCAGGTTGGTTCGGTCCTTGACTGCGACATACCAAAGTTGTAAAAAATGGTACTTCTACCAGTACAGCTCCCTTGCTTAGCACTCAGTACATAAGGGTTGTTCCAAGACTGGTTGCTCTGGTGTCAAAGTGAATTGTGACTGGTTGTGGTGTCATACCATGTCTGTGGCATGATACTGCAGTATGGCAGCATTGTATCTGTCTCAAGTAGACATAAGTCTCCAAATCACTGAAATACTGTTGGTAGGACATTAACCCCTTCCCTCATAGAGGACACCATGAAAAGACCTATGCGAACATCATAAAACCAGATCAGGTTTTATGCTGTTCGCTGCTCCTCAGTGGTCTGGAAATGAGGATTTTGTAATTAAATTTGGTAAGGTTTAACTGTGGTTTTCTGCAGATCAGGCTTTATGTGACACCTATTGAGTATGTCAAAATGAGTCTATATGAGGGAAAGGGTTAAACCAAACAAACAAAGATTAAGTCCTCCCATTTAATTATAGTCCTATAAGAAGGACTCAGAATAATTGGAACTAGAATCGCAATCAGAATTGCGATATCATCGGTTTTCGCAATTCAATCACTTTTTTAAGCAACAGAAATTGAAACGTATCATATTAGATCGTTTTAGATTTGGGGCTTTTTTGTGCAAATAAAAATGACAATAATTGGTATATGACCTTGACATATTATGCTTGCTTTTTTCTATGATTTTATTTGTTTTATAAAAATGCATAAACAGTGAAATAATGATGAAGATTGAACAAAAAATAAAGTCAGGAGCAGCAAAAAAGAGGAAACATATGGATATACAATTGTTTGATAAGAGGATCAAATTTTGGACTGTGGTCATTTGATCAAATGAAGTCCGATCTTCAAAAACTAAACACCAATGGAAAATCTTCACGACAAAACTTTTGTTCATATACTTTCTATAAAATATTTTTAGATTTGGAGCTATTTTATGCCGATAAAAATGACAATAACTTGTATATGACCTTGACCTTTGCATATTATGCTTGATTTTCGTTTCTATGAATTTATCCGTTTTATAAAAATGCATAAAAAGTGAAATAATGATGAAGATTGAACAAAAAATAAAGTCAGGAGCAGCAAAAAAGAGGAAACATATGGATATACAATTGTTTGATAAGAGGATCAAACTTTGGACTGTGGTCATTTGATCAATTTAAGTCCGATCTTCAAAAACTAAACATTAATGGAAAGATCTCTTCAACGACTAAAACTTTTGTTCATATACTCTCTATAAAATATTTTTAGATTTGGAGCTATTTTATGCCGATAAAAATAATAATAATTGGTATATGACCTTGACCGTTGCATATTATGCTTTATTTTTTTCTACGAATTTATTTGTTTTATGAAAATGCACAAACAGTGAAATATTGATGAAGATTGAACAAAAAATAAAGTCAGGAGCAGCGAAAAAGAGGAAACATATGGATGTACAATTGTTTGATAAGAGGATCAAACTTTGGACTGTGGTCATTTGATCAAATGAAGTCCAATCCTCAAAAACTAAATATTAATGGTAAGATCTCTTCACAGACTAAAACTTTTGTTCATATACTTTCTATAAAATATTTTTAGATTTGGAGCTATTTTATGCCGATATAAATAATACTAATTGGTATATGACCTTGACCTTTGCATATTATGCTTGATATTTTTTCTATGAATTTATTTGTTTTATAAAAATGCATAAACAGTGAAATAATGATGAAGATTGAATAAAAAATAAAGTCAGGAGCTGCAAATAACCGTAAAAGTCATGCTTTGAAAATGTTGATTTTTCGAAAATATTGGTAAAGTTTGACCGCATACTGTGGACAAACCATGCATTTCTCAAAATCGCCACACCATATATTTTGTGCGTATATGTCTTGCGAATCACATGCAACAAACAAAATTCTCCTATCTCATCTCTAAAAAAAATGGGGACTTTTTTCGTAAACCTACCTTTATATCATCGTTTTTTCGAGATTCGAACTTTCAACCTCCTGTAGCACGAAAGTTTTATATACGCAAATAATTGAAACGTATCATATTTTATTAAATTTCTGACAAGGAACACAATGCAAAAAACCGCATTTGAATCGGACCTCAAATAACAGAGTTATTAGCCCTTAGTCATTTTTACAAAACGCCACCTAGCGGCAAAACTAAGACAAAAATGAAAATTTTCTCAACGTTAGGATCAAATTCAAATTATAGGACAAAACTGGTAAAAAAATCAGAAATGTGACTTTTTTCTATCATGGTGATATGCCGTTCACAAAAAAAGGTTAGAAAAATAATAATAAAAAAAATAAAACAGAAGAAGAACAATAGGTTTTCGCACTGCGAGGTGCGAAAACCTAATTCTTTTCACAAGAACTGGAGTTCATGACTTTGAAATAGGAGTCACTTGAACACTGAATGTGTTATTTTATATAGCTATGCTTGTTGTTATAACATTTGACATTATGTAAACATTTGATAATGGATGCAGGGTTTGTCATCGACAGTCTTCACATTTTGATGACTCATGGTTAATTAGGTGATATTAAGATGAATTGGACCAACTTATAATTTGAACTTGTACGAGAGGCCATTAATGTGTTGTCAATTAAATAAATATAAATGTTTGAAAATATACTATTTTATCTTGCATCATTTGCAAAGCTATCCTTTTTCTAAACACAACTTACGTAAATCAATTTCGATGGCGCTGGTGTTGATTTAGGTAGGAATTATTGTGAGAGGAAACAGGAGAACCTGGAAAACAAACAAGGATTTAAGCTTTGTTCACAAAGCACATTAGGGCCCTTATTCATCAAATTCCTGTGTCTTATTGTAGACTCAGATTTAAAATAAATGGAAAGTCAATTTCTGTTCTTGATAATGAATGAATGAATTTTTATAAGCATTAAGCAGGGCTTGCATCAATGTGTGTACGGCTGTAATGTACATTATATGCCTTGGTTTGTTAGACAGGACGTATATGAGACATCTTTAATTCCTAATATACGCTGACCAAAACATACCAGATGAATATGGGTGTTAATTAGTCCATGTGCAGGGGTTTACTTAAGGATTTGACATTCACTTGTCCAAGGGGCAAGTTACTTTGAACATCTACTAGCCCCCAGTGAAAACAGGTTGCCTGATCTTAAAGTTAATTGGTGTTTATTAATGTTTAAAACTAAATATGTGTAATATTAAGGGGAATTTTAGTTAATATGTTTCAAACACAATTTGCAATCATTTCACCCCTGATATACTGTAGAAAATAAAAAAGAAAGATTTCATTTACATAAATCAACTTGCCCGTCGGGCTGTCTTCTTTGAAAAATCACTTGCCCTCAGTGATTTTAACCCGATGCGGGCAAGCAGGAGTCCACTTAAGAAAACCTCTGAATGTGTATAGACACTGAAACAATGATTTAAAGAACTAACCTAAAATGATAGGATTTCTTGAGTCTAAAGTCTGAAACATAGTCTCTAATGATATGATAACCTTGTTTTCCGTAACCCCTGCAATGCTGTTGGCATTTGTAACTGCCTTTGAAACTAATAAAGACCAAGACCAGCCTGTACATTCATGCAGTCTGATCATGGTCTTCTCTGTTAGCTATTTTCAGTCAAAAAAATTTCAGCCAGCAAACCCATAAACAACTAATGGCACAGTCCAGAATGTAGAAATGACAAGTCCCAATTAGGAAATTTAGCATTGTAAAGGTTAAATGAGCCATTTCTTGTTACAGCCAATGTGGATGCATTTTGTGTGACTAATGCCATGATGCTTGGAAAATATTTTCAGATGTGACACAAGCAGAACCAACATACTGTGCATACAAGAATCTCCCTTATGACTTGAACACTACCATCAGCAGCAAGGATCCCTTGGCGATATGGCTTCATAATGAGTTTATCACCAAGCTGCCACGCGGGACATTCCTGGACAATGGGTATGAGCGGTGTGATGACTCGAAGGGCAAGAGCTTCTGCTATACATTGTGGGCTTCTTCAAATGGAGCATCAGGTGCTGGAGCCTCAGAGGAAACCATCATACGACAAGGTTTGTTGCAACGAGAAATCACTGCTCCATGTAATAGCAATTTTGATATAGATCTTTTGACAAAGTTTAAGACTGTCTTGGTAGTGGGGGTTAGAATGCAGGTCTTTTTTCAGATGTTAAAGACTTTTTCAGAGGGGAAGGCACCTATGAATGGCCCCTGATAAACATGGAAAAAAATTCCTGGAATGTCTGTCCCTGGAGCGGTGGTTGTGAGTTCAATACTCAACCACGACATATCAGTCTTTTAAAATGATACTGGTAGCTCTCTGCTTGGTGCTCAGCATATAATTATACAGTCTCAGGACTGGTCGGCATGGTGTCAGAATAATATAACTAGGTGTGGTATCATCACTATTTTTTCTCTAAACTGGAAAAAAACAAAACCCTTTACTTCATTTAGACTCATTGTTTCCTGACAAATAAATCTTGGCAAGTGTATGTCACAGGAAAACACTATATTCGTAAACACCACTTAGACGAAATCAGTTAAATATATAATACGGTACCTCCAAGTATGTACATGTACTTGCAATATCACGTGGACATGTTCTGCATCATGGCACCAGTTCAGGGCAGTGATTTAGTAAGTTCAGCTGCTCAATATGTTTCTTTTACTCTCTGATGTTTGGAATTAGATTTTTAACTCATTTTGGTCAGAAAAAAGGTCAAATTTGTATTTCCCACACATGTAAACAAATATACTCTGATAACTAACTTGATAAAGGCATGCTATGTTTATAATATATTACAAATAATCTAGGAATGTGTCATATTAAATTGATTTCTACAGCACGGCCTTTGGAATTGCGATTTTCAAGGCGTGATTCTGATTCCATGATGTATAGATGTAATGGTGAATCGTTACAGCTCTAATATTGAGAGAGATACTGCGAGAGATGCTACAGGCAGTTGTTGGTATCTGATGCTCAGTTCTTATCAGAATTAAATCCCGATTGAGGATTTCAAATTTCGTCCTAAACCTTTATAATCAATCATTAGCAATACTTGAAAAGAAAAAAATATTTCGTCTTGAATTTACAATCATAGCAAACAAACTGTGTTTACTTAAGGTCTTCAAGTATGGGTTATACAGCAAATGCAATGCGGAATAAGCCATATTGAGCACCAATGCATGAATTATTTAACCATCTTACACAACAGAGGCGAGTGCTTACACAAATAGTTTCAATGTAATTTGTAGTCTAGTTCCCGGTCTTCCTCAAAGTTACATATACTGTAGTGTAAGAGGAAGGTACCCCAGCTAAGAACCAGACTATAAAACTTATTTGAACACATTGTGTGTGTTACCCCCCCTTGGAAAAAAACTCAAGGTGTTTTATGTGTCACACGAGGAACTGACGGACTGCTTATTTACGTAATTACTTAACTCGAAATTTGCAAATACCCAATTAGTTTCAAAATGAAACTGAAGTGAAACAAAACCCCATTTAAGATCAGGGTCAAATACCACCAACAATTCTTAGCATTAAGTAAAACTTATATACCTAAGGGCAAATCTCAGTAGTCTTGTATCTCTAATAAAGGTACCAAAATATTTCATTTTTTAATATTTTTTTGTTAGCTATTAAGGTAATAATTCATTTCAGCTCAGACATGTACTTAATTATTTAATAAAATAGTAATGGTAGAATATGTATCTACCTGTCCTACTTTAAGAATTTCAGTATTACTTAGTGTTAAGTATTGTTGGTGGAACTTGAACCAGGAAGATTCAGGTAGTGCAGTAAGGTCTCCTTAATCAGATATAGACCTGTTTTGATGCTATGGTAAATAGAGCAGACCAAGATCAGACGGGTTCCTCTCTAATTTCCCATACAATATTGTACCTCAAATACTACTTGTTACCTGGAACTGGTGACAACGCCATGTTGCGGTACGTGTCAGGTGGTACCACAAGCACCTGTTTCAGAGATGTTGTATTTTATATATATAACCAATTTCCCGAATTGGGCGTTAATGAAAATAAAGTTTTTCCATGCAATGTGACCTACACTCACCAAATTTATTGGTCAGGAAATAGAGATTTCACCAACACGTGAAATGAGAGTGAGTAGAAAAAAAATTGATTTCTACTGATCATCTGTGAACAAGCTGCTCTAACCAATAGAACAATGTAATGATAATAAAATTTGCCTCATTTGAAACGTGATATATCTGTTTCTAAACTAATAAAATTTTACACAAGTTAATCATAGAATCTAATAAATAATTAAAATGAAATTGATTTGCCAAGGATGACAGCCTTTATATTTTGCTTGACTATTCGAAGAATATGAGAGTTATTTCAGGGAATCACTTGGCGTTAGCATGCAGCTTTTGGTTAAAGTTTTGCATGCAAGTTACTATCAACCTTATATCTCGACAACCATTTATGGTATTGACTTGCAAGTTTATAAATATGTTCAGGGGCATCAGTCAAGCAAGGAAAATAACTCTTTACTGAATATAATATAAATTATGGTCCCTTTTTAACTAAGAAATTTTGGTTAAAGTTTTGTATGCAATAGAAATAGAAAATTTGGTTAAAGTTTTGCATGCAAGATACTATCCAGCTTGTATCTAAATAACCATTCATGGTAATGACTTGAAAGTTTATGAATATGTTTAGGGGCATCAGACAACCAAGGTAGATGACTCTTGATGGAATATTTTACAAATTATGGCCCCTTTTTAACTTAGAAAGTTTGGTTAAAGTTTTGCATGCAAGGTACTTTCATGCTTATATCTCAGTATCCAGGCATGCATTTGATTTGAAACATCTTTAATACATTTAGGGGTATCATACTATCAAGGTAGATAACTTTTGATGGAATATATTGGAAGTTATGGCCCCTTTTTTAACTTAGAAAATTTGGTTAAAGTTTTGCATGCAAGGTACTTTCATGCTCATATCTCAGAGTCCAGGCATGGGATTGATTTGAAACATTTCAATGTGTTTAGGGGTATCATACTATCAAGGAAGATGACACTTGATGAAATATATTACAAGTTATGGCCCCCTTTTGACTTAAAAATTTTGGTTAAAGTTTTGCATTCAAGCTACTATCCAGCTTATATCTCAGAAATTGTTTATGGTATTGACTAGAAAGTTAAGGAGTGTGTTTAGGGGCATAAGAAAATCAAGGAGGATAACTTTTGTACTGAATTTTATATAAATTATGGCCCTTTTCTAACTTGGATACTTGGTTAAAGTTTTGCATGCACAGTCAGTGTAATTATGCTTATGTCTCAGTAACTAGGCATGGGATTGATTTTAGTCTTCATAAAATTATTAAGGGGTATCAGACTATCAAGGTTTATGATTTTTGACTATTATTTTATTACAGGGTATGTGAAGGGCAAGAATTGAAACAGATTTCATTTTATTTACCAACAAGCATTTTGAATAGTCAAGCATGCTGTCCTCTGACAGCTGACTTCTTTAATTAATTGATTATCTGTAGATGTACCATGAACATGATTTTGCAAGTGCAGTCAGTGAAAGGCATCCATGGCTACAATTCACAATCTTCTTTTAACTTAGAGTTTATCAGTTTTTATGTACTAGGCAAACAGATCTAGAGCAGATCCAGACCGGACAGTTTGGTTCAAGTTGTCTGATTAGGGTTTTCTCTGTTTGCAGTTACAATATTAGGTTTTGCACAGCTTGTATAGTAAAAAAAAAGTCTGGTTTTTTTTTTTGTTTTTTTTCATACTTTGTTTAAAGCACCTGTAAATTAATATTAGTCAGACCATAAATGTACGAATGAATATTCTTGAGATAAAGGTTTAATCCTTAGACTTTGTAGTAACAGGATAAATGTTTATACTTTTGGATGTCATTTCTGTCTGGAATGATCCCGCAAACAGCCATAATTTCTTTAACCTTTAAATTTCTGTTATGCAGACGGCAGATGGATGATATTACTTGCCTGTTTAGCATTTATTCTGGCAGAGTTGCACACACAGTGAAAAAGACATTGAAACTCACAGCAGTTTAAATTGTTAGCTGTGGGGAAGTTTCAAGAGAGTGAAATATCATATTAATGATAGATAGCCTGCTTTTTATTTTAGTCTGCATTAAAGTGAGCATTTGGTTTAGACATGAAGTAATAATTGTATGTTTGGATGTCTACAGCCAATATTAGGCCCAGTGGATGTAAGTGACTCAGATTAGACATCTCCTTCCAGGAACTGTTTGATCTGGGTTTCTCAGTTTGCTCATACAGCGATTTTATTTCCTTCTATAACTGATTAATAGACCCATACACAATTTAGAGAGGAGCCCAATTGATTCACAATTGAAAAGTAACTTTTAAGCTCACCTGAGCATGTGTGCTCAGGATGAGCTTTTAGGATCGATGAATGTCCGTCGTCCGTCCGTCCGTCTGTCCGTACACACGTAGGGGTACGTCCGTCCGTCGTCCACAATTTGTTCGTTTGCACTCTAGCATCTTCATTTTATGAGCAATTATCTTCAAACTTTAAAACAATGTTTATAACCATAAAATCTCGGCCAAGTTCGATTATGGCTGATATCGGAACATTAGGTCAGGAGTTATGCCCCTTTTAAAATTCAAAAAAGCCAGATTTCACATTGTTTGCACTCTAGCATCTTCATTTCATGAGCAATTATCTTCAAACTTTATATCAATGTTTATAACCATAAAATCTCGGCCAAGTTCGATTATGGCTGATATCGTACCATTAGGTCAGGAGTTATGCCCCTTTTAATATTCAAAAATGCCATATTTCAAGTTGTTTACACTCTAGCATCTTCATCTTTTGAGCAATCATCTTCAAACTTTATGACAATGCTTATGACCATAGGGTCTCGATTTAGTTCAATTGTGGCTGAATGGGTCATTTAGGTCAGGAGTATCCCCTTTTAATAAAAAAAGCAATTTCACTTGTTTACTCTACACTTCTTTTTATTAGGTCAGGAGTTATCCCTTTTAATACAAAAAATGCAAGATTTCACTTTGTTTATTCTCTACCAACTTCATTTTTTTTAACAATCATTTTTAAACTTTAAGACAATGTTTATTGCCCATAATCTCACAATCGGGTTCAATTATAACTGGTATTGACTTGTAAATTTAGGAGTTATGCCCATTTCACCATAAAAAAAAGCCAGATTTCACTTTTACACTCAAGCATCTTTATTTTTTAAGCAATCATCTTTCTCAGGTGAGCGACCATGGGCCATCTTGGCCCTCTTGTTGATAGAGGCATGGTTTAAATCCTTCCTTCTCAGCTGAATTAATTTCAAAGGTTCTTCTCTTCCACGATATATATATCTCAGAGTTTCTTGAAAATACAAACCATTCCCTACCGTTTTGCAGAAAAATTGCAAGGTATTCTGTCATAGCCCACATTTTCTCCTCACAACATCAGCAGAAATGCTGCTACTTTGCCCCCCCCCCCCCCCCCACATTGAGAATTCAACACAATTTTCAACCAGGTACCGGACCCATTCACATCAGTCGTTGCCCATACAGTTTATAGTCTGTCGCAAAGAACATACATTATACATACATTTCCTAATGTCATTAATGTTCATCATGTCATAAATTTGAACTTAAATATTCATGAAGTAAAAGGTTAAAGTGATGTTTATTAATGTGGAAACTATTTTGTATGTCCAAAGAAATTTCTAGAGGTCCCTTGAGTTGATTTATTCCATGATTATGTTGGAAAGACTGACAAATTTTATACAGGAGCAAATGAATCTACCAGTATGATCTTCTATGAGGGGAGTTAAACTTTCATCCAAATTAAAAAAAAAAGAAAAAGAAAAAAAGGGCATGAAATAAATAGAGCCTTTGTTGGATTTTTCATATAAAATTAATTTTTTTATCTCTTATGGCTGGCTTTGCTACTTGTGATTTTTTTTTCTAAAAGAGTATGAATGGTCTTGTTACCTCCTGGCTGACTTGTGATTAAAGTGGTTTATATTGTCGTGGCAGCTTTCAGATGATGAGTGTACATATACATGTATTGCTATTTCCTCAAATTGGAATCTAGGGCTCTTTCAGCACGTGAGATTCTGTGACAACAAGCCATTTTCACGTAGTTCAGAAGCCATTTGATTCTCAGATTGCAATGGGTGTATTGCAAATGTCCTAGTCACGTTCAGATCTGTGATAAGAATTTTCTGTGGATCAAATGATTCAGTGAATGATGATACTGTTTTCAAATTTTATATTATAAAGCTATGTTACTTAACCCTTTACTACATGAATATTCATGTACAAATATATGACGCAAGAATATTAATATCCTGATCTTAAAATTGTATAATTGTGAAACAATAGATTTTATAATCTTAAGGTAAAGTCCCAGTAATGGTGGTTCCTCAACATTTCGGACCTTTTGGCCTTTCACAGAGATAACCAAGTTTTCCTAATGTTTCATTAGGGTACCTTGGTTATCTTGGTAGAGGTTAAGTGGTCCAAGACGTAGCAGAACCTGTATAGAATCTGAACTACAAGGTTCTGACTACTTTCTATATTTTCTAATGTAAGTACCAATGAATTATGATATTCCTACACCATTTGTGTGTGCGTGTGTGTGTGGAGAAGATGGGGAAAAAATCAACCTTAAGATTGGTGACCAAAATTAATGTAGAGGCATTTTTAGTGGCAAAAATCTTCTACAAAGAGTGTTTTTTTTTTAGCTCACCTGGCACAAAGTGCCAAGGTGAGTTTTTTGGACCAGCCTTCGTCTGGTGTCGTGAGTCGTTAGTCGTCAACAATTTACTTAAAAATCTTCTTCTCTGAAACCATTGATGGGAAAGGGATCAAACTTTGCAAGGATGTTCCTAAGGTGATTCCATATAAAAATTGTTCAAATGGTCTGTTGCATAATTAGGTCACAGGAGCTAATAATAGATTTTAAAAGTGAAATCTTAAAAAATCTTCTTCTCTGAAACCACAAGGCCTAGAGCTTAGATATTTGGTATGTAGGATTGTCTAGTGGATCTCTACCAAGTTTCTTCAAATCATGACCCTAGGGTCAAAATTGGCCCCACCCCAGGGGTCACTTTATTTAACAAAGGCTAATATAGGAAAAAACTTGACAAATATTCTTCTTAGAAACCACAAGACCTGGAGTTTAGATATTTGGTGTGTAGCATTGTCTAGTGGGTCTTTACCAAGTTTGTTCAAATCATGACCCTTGGGTCAAATTGGCCTTGCCCCAGAGGTCACTTGATTTAACATAGGTTAATATAGGAAAAACTTGAAAAATCTTCTTCTTAGAAACCACAAGGCCTGGAGTTTAGTTATTTGGTGTGTAACATGGGCTTATAGACCTTTACCAAGTTTGTTCAAATCATGGCCCAGGGGTCAAATTGGCCCAGCCCCAGGGATCATTTGATTTTACATAGCATTAATACCAGGTGAGCGATCCAGGGCCATTATGGCCCTCTTGTTTACATTGTTATTTGCAGATTTATTGCTTAAGCTTGAATTGCTGCCCAAGTTGCGCAGATATTGTAAAACGCTAAAACCAAATTCTTCCTTGATATTTTTCATCTCATTATCTACTCCAAGTTTTGAACAAGAGAATGCATGCAGGTGCACATGGTGTGCGCTTGTTTTGTCTGGATGCTGCAGTTCTTGAAATTCCATGCAGATTGATTTCTGTTATTTTAATGATAAGAAAAAGAAAAAAAAAGGAAAAGCAGATACACTCACAGAAGCAGTGTGTTACTACTGAACCTTTGTAAATACTCTGCAGACTCCAGTTTGCATCATTTGTTTGATTAGAATTTCACTCTGAGTAGATTTGATCTGTTGTTTTTTTGAGAGGCAAACAGTATTGAATCTGATCAGCCTGCAAGATGTTAATGTCAACGATGCTGTTGACAAGAGGTATCTTACATTACTTTGGATCTGATGGTTGTGGATTTATACCCCTTTGTGATAAATGATTTTTTCATGATCTTCCAAGATGCAAGTACTGGGTCCAACCTAGGAAGTGTTAAGAGAGATTAGAATTAGTTGTATCAACTCGCTTTCCCAGTCAATATAAAAAGAAAGATTAAAACTAAGATGTCAGTTGCATCCATTTTTTTCTGTATAAGAGCTTTTTTTTACTACAGGATATACTAGAAGAATTGTTTGTTTACAGTAACCCTACAAAATCACTGAATTTGCATTTACTGATTTCTATTCTTTGATCTCAGGTAAACGTTTTATTTTTGTCAAAAAGTGGACTTTTCTCAGAACTTCCTTTTAAAACATTTGGTGGGCATGAGCTTATTCCTTATTACTTTTACCTACATTGTATTTTGATGCCTTGGCAATCAGAGCAGACCCAAATCATGCAGACAGATCTTGCCAGGAGCTCCTAGCTCTGCTCATGTATCATTGTTGCTCATATTCATCACAGTAACGTTGTTTGAAGTTCTGTAAGTTTATATTCATCAAGTCAATGATTTTTTACAGGAATACATATGAGATAAAAGGTGAAAAAGTGTACAGAGGGGTCACACCTATAAATAACCCATTCCCTTGTCCTTGCACCTAGTTGTTTTGTTATGCTGCTCTCATGTGCTTAAACTTTGTCCCCAATGATCACTTCTTTCTATGAAAATAATATTGCTGTACCTATGTATTCAGTTAAAAAAAAAAGTGGGTCAGGCAAGGCCAAAAACATTTTTTAACAGGGTTGATTGCAGCACTGTTCTATGGTAGCATACATTTTGAATTGGACAGCAATTCGGGGCTGTATTTAGACATTTCCCCTTTTTTTACTACACAAAGGAAAAGGCCAAAATTTGCTTTCTCTCTTATCCCTCCCTGAATGGTGGTGATTTTCATGTTGAAAATAGATGCTGGAGAGTAATGTGCTTAGTGAACTGTAATAAAAATAGAAAGTATGCTGGAGGAAAAATTACAAAACATTCGGAGATATTTCGAACCATGGCTGGTGGTAATTTTCCAGTGATAGCCAACAATACAGCTTTAAAATTTTGACACACGCAACATTTGGCTTATTAGCCTAGCAGATAAATTAGTCTGTTCGCATGCCATGCAGTATTGTAAAGGGGTGTGGGTTCGAGTCTCAGCAGAGGAACAAGATGGTCTGTAATAAGGACAGATTTTAAATGTAGTATGAAACCTCTAGTACTAAGCTGCATAATTTTAATTGATTGATTAATCTGATGGTACTCTAGTGATTGATCTAAGGCCATGATGACCCTCTTGTTTTGAAAATTGGCCCTATATGGTCAAATTATGCAGTTTTAGTGCAGTGTATAGAACTTGTGACTGGAAGCATGACTCATGTTTTTGTGTAATTCTGATTGCAGGGTGTTTTCTGGACCCTTCTGGCAGGCAGGCATGTTCACAGGGCTGGTGTGATGCTCAGACTCCAACCAATATAGAAGAATTGAACTTCTGCTGCTGCCATGGTAACAAATGTAATGAAATTGACACAGGCAGCAGGTCAAGAAATAATGATGTAAATGATGAAGAGAGATCTCCTCGAAAGGAAGTTCCTTCAGTTGTCAAAAAGACCGGTGAAAAGCCAGGTAAATAAATTTCTCGTTACTATAATTATACAGAGCCAAAAAGTCCAGGCCTTAAGTTCACAAAGATAAAAAAAATTGTACCCATACTCAAACTCAATTCAGACTTCAGTATGAATATCATGCTAAACATAGTTTGATCAATGAGCAGTGTTCTCAATATCTTTTAAGCACAGTCTTAGCTTAGTTGAATTTTGTACTCAATTATGATGTGGGAATTTAGAGAAAACAAAAAGAGAAAAAAGTTATGTTAAAAGGATGTGGTCTTAGCAAAGACATAAAATCAGCAGCATATGTCTCTAGCTTTTAAGTCCTAGACATGGCAGTTTAAAGCTGAAATTTGTTGACACTAAGATATGAATAATTGATATTCATGTCAGTTGACTGGTTAGGGTATTGATTGTATCGGTCTGATGAACTCACTTGGACTGATTCCTTGTAATAAATGGGTGGGTGGGGGGATTTTATGGAATTGTCATGAATGTCATGTTAACTTTTTTTAAAGGAAACTAGGATGAATTTCTTCTAGAATATGAAGTCATATTGATGTCTGCAGAAAAAATTTAAATCTAAAAAGCCATGTCTTTATCTGTCTAGCTTGCTCAAATCATTTTCGCAATTTTATAAATATGATAATCTCTTTGTATGTGCCTTGATTATACCCCCCCGCACAACAAAGTTGTAAGGGGGGTATACTGGATTCAACTTGTCTGTCTGGCCGTCTGTCAGTTTCTTTGTCCGGGCCATAACTCAAAATTGAAAATTATCTGATGGATTATGTATTCAGTACAACTATGTTATGATATAGTAACCTGTACAGAAAATGAAGGCAAATTTTCTCAGGTGAGTGTTTTCAAGGCCATATTTGCCCTCTTGTTTTTCTGTAAATGTCTGTCTCTGTCTGTTTCTTTCTTTCTTTCTTTCTCTCTCTCCCTTTCTTTTTTTTTTTTTTTTTATTAATTTCTGATAATAATGTAAGTAACACTTTAACTCCTGATAATTTTTAGCATCTC
This sequence comes from Solen grandis, assembly GCA_021229015.1. Classification (NCBI taxonomy): domain Eukaryota; kingdom Metazoa; phylum Mollusca; class Bivalvia; order Adapedonta; family Solenidae; genus Solen; species Solen grandis. Next base: position 36,525,860 of record CM037788.1, on the reverse strand, counting down.
CTCCTAAACTACTGTGCCAATTTTAAAGAAACTTCACAGGAATGTTCCTTGTGTGATGCCCTTTGATAGTTGTTCAAAGAATAAGATTCCATGCAGAACTCTGGGTGCCATGAAAATTGAAAGAAAAAAACATAATTATGAAAACTTTAAAAATCTGCCCCTCCAAAATTACTGGCCACATTTATTTGGCACAGATGTTACTTGAGTAATTGATCAAATTATTTGGATCCGTAAAAAACATGGCCGCCAGGGGATGGAACCTGTTTTCCTTATATGTATATAGTAATAATTTGAAAAATCTTCTTGTGCAAAAGAACTGGCTGGATTTCAAAGTTATTTGGTATCTATAGATGTTCCTTAGGTCACTCTCTACCAAGATTGTTCAAATTATTTTAATTTGTTGAAAAACATGGCCACCAGGAGGCGGTGCCCATTTTCTTTATATGTAAATTCATAATATAATTCTGAAAAAATCATCTTTCCAAAAGTACAGGCTGGATTTCAAAGTTATTTGGCAGAGATGTTCCTGAGGTCACTCTTTACCAAGATTGTTCAAATTATTTTGATCCGTTGAAGAAACATAGCCGCCAGAGGGTAGAGCTTGTTTTTTCTTACATGCATATAGTTCAAATTTTAAAATTCTTCTTGTCTAAAAGTACTGGCTGGATTTCATTTTTTTGTGTCGCCTGCATAGCATGGCAGACACAAAGGGATCACTTTGTCCGTCGTCGTCGTCGGTGTCGTCGGTGTCGTCGGCGTCACACTTTCTTGTCCGGAGCATAACTCGAAAAGTATTTGAGGTATCACCTTGAAACTTAAAACATGGATAGATCACATTGAGGTGGAGTGCAGTGCACAAGAATGATAACTCTGACTTTCGTATTTTTTGAGTTATTACCCTTTGTTGATTCTGAGATTTAATTTTTGTCCGGACCATAACTCAAAAAGTATTTGAGGTATCACCTTGAAACTTAAAACATGGATAGATCACATTGAGGTGGAGTGCAGTGCACAAGAATGATAACTCTGACTTTAATATTTTCTGAGTTATTGCCCTTTGTAAAAAATTTTTGTCCAGGGCATAACTCAAAAAGTATTTGAGGTGCTGACTTAAAACTTTATAGATAGATAGATCTCATTGAAGAGGAGTGCAGTTCACATAAATGATAACTCTCACTTTCTTTTCTCCTGAGTTATTGTCCTTTGTTGATTCTCAGTCTTTATTTTTGTCAGGAGCATAACATAAAAGTATTTGAGATATTGCTTTGAAACTTCATAGATGGAAAGATCTCATGGATTTGTAGTGCAGTGCATAAGAAATGATAACTCTGTTTTATTTTCTGAGTTATTTCCCTTTGTTGATTTTCAGACTTAATTTTTGTCTGGGGCATAACTCGAAACGTATTTAAGGTGTTGACTTGAAACTTCATAGATCTCAATGGTCTGAGTGCAGTGCACATGAATGAAACTCTGTTTCTCTTTTTCCTTGATTATTGCCCTTTGTTGATACTCAGACTTCATTTTTGTCTGGAGCATAACACGAAAAGTATTTGAGGTATTACTTTGAAACCTCACAGGTGGAAAGATCTCATGGGGTGCATTGTGCAAGAATGATAACTGTTGTATTTTTGGAGTTATTTCCCTTTGTTTATTTTTTTGGATTTAATTCTTGTGTGGTGCATAACTTGTAAAGTATTTGAAGTGTTGCCTTAAACATTTATAGTAGATAGATCTCATTGGTCTGAGTGCAGTACACAAGAATGAAAACTCAATAATGATAATGATGACTACAAACTTGCAACATATATATAATTAACGTCATAAGTGCTTAATGACGTCATAATTTTTCTTACAGTTAATGTTTTGAATTCATAGTCATTCTGACACTCCTCTGATGAAGACTGGATAGTCGAAAGTGCTCGGGAAAATTATTACATATTGCACTGTTTGAATATTTTATTCCCCCCCCCCCCCCCAAAAAAAAAATAAATAAAAATATATATATATATATATATATATATATATATATATATATTTGTGTGTGTGTGTGTGTGTGATTTGGTGTTATTTTGTACCTCACAAAATAGATTATGCTTTATCAATAATTTGTCAAAAGATCATTTTCTAGTCAATTCTTTCATCAAACATGCTTAAATGCAGGCGACACAAGTGTTCCGAGGAACACCCACATCTAGTTTTGTACAGATGTTTCATGGGTCAGACTCTACCAAGATTGTTGAATTATTTGGATGGGTAAAAAAACATGTCCACAATTTTTCAAAGCCCATTTTCTTTATATGCATATTTGAAATTTGGAAATTCTTCTTGTCCAAAAGTATGCATTGGATATATGGCTGGCAGGGGCAGAGCCCATTTTCAATATCATAAGATATTTGCTGTTTCTTTTCCACCCATTAATACCTGACTCTCAGGTGAGCGATCCCAAGGCCATCATGGCCCTCTTGTTTTTTGGCTCATGGGTAAAAGGTTTTGCACCATTTGTACCTTCAATGTAGTATGCCATGAATCTTAAATGACTGTATATGACAAAAGAAGTAAGGAAAAAAAAAAAGAACTTTTCTATGTGCATTTTATTAATTTGAAATAAGGTAATGTTTTAGCATCAAAATGATAATCTTGTCTTTTTTTGTCACCTGCTTTAAGCAGAGGTGACACATAGGGATCACTTTTCCGTCGCCTGCCTGTCTGTCCGTCCATCTGTCTTCACAGCCAGATTGGAGTAAAGGGCCATCTAATGGTAAACAGAACAGAAGAGAACAATAGACTATATTCCGTAACAATAGAATAATGGGCCATGGCCCCTTAAACAACAAAAGAAAATAACAAAAGAAACGGCCCTTAACTTCAATCTGGCTGTGCGTCTTTCTATCCATCACACTTTTTCTGTCACACTTCAGCAGGTCACATGTGTGTTCCAAAGAACACTCTTGTTTTTTTCTGTTGCGTTTTGAATACTAAATGAAGTGTGAATGAGGGATGTTAGAAAACAATTCAAGATAAGACTTTCAAACTTCAGTATTTTAGAAACATTTTCAGAATTTACTGTCTGGTGTTAGAAATCTCAATTAAATCTCACTTTCTCCTGACCCCTAGCAGGTAAGCATAAGAAGCAGAGTACCCGATGTGCCTACAAGTCTCCCAATCAGGAAGAGGTGTCGGGCAAAATGAGCTCCTCCTCCACAGACAACCATGGACTTGGGCAGGTGCAGTCAGATGGGAAGACGGCCGTTTGTCTTCAGGACCATTTCTGCTTCTCCTTTTACACTGTGGATCCTAACAACCGGTCACTGATCACACCAGAATACCAGGGTAGGTAGTTTGAAGTCTGTTTATCTCAAAAGTTTCCCCGTTATATACTGTATGTCCCCATTTGAACACAATCTAGCAAAGGTGAGGCTTAAATGTAGATTTGTATTGGAAAAACAAGTTGACTAGTGGTGATTCTAAAATGGCGACTGGCAGATTTTATGAATTTGGCCTGCACACAGTTTATGGAAAATCAACTTTTTCAGCCCCAAAGTATGGGTATGCACTATCTATGGGGTGTGTACTTTCTATGATCTTATATGGTATTAGAGTACTGACTTCGATTTACTGGAAAGATTTACTAGATTGTTGCCAACTTTCCAGTCTGGCTACGATTATTCAATTCTATTTGATCATCACAAAACCATTAACTCAATGAATTATATCATTATGATTAGCTGTTTGTTTACTTCTTGTATCAGACGCATTGCAATTTATGATGAATGTTTAATAACATATATCATTTAAATGCTCCTTTTGTAACAGCATCACATGTATGAATTCAATCACAAGTCTTAAACAGCATTGTCATAATATGGTAGTCTATGGCGATAACATAGGTGATTATTGATTTCTCTGGTTGTTTAGGTAAGGTTTGGAAAAAGAGAAAAAAATGTTCCCATAGATTGTGCACAAACCCTACTCTTTGATTGTAAATTTTGGAATAGAAATAAGCACTATCTATGATTTTCCACTAAATATCAAAAGGATGTTACAAATACTTTGCATTTCAAAATACAATCTATCTATAAAACAGATTAAGCCAAATAAATCAATTAAATTATATGCACGTTTTTCTAAAAAGGGGGGGGGGGGAGGATTCTAATTTTTTATTTTTCGTAACTGAAATAAAGGCATGTAATGATAATCTGAAACTCGGAAACAAAATATGATGTTCAATATACATTGAAGTGGAGGTTGTCTTGGAATAAAGTATTTTACTTTCTATGGCAAACTCTTACATAGTTAGAAAACAACTTTGTATATACATGATTAAAACCTTTGAAACTGGTTTAAACTTTTACTTCATATAGACTTCTTTTGACGCATAGGCAAACAGAGCAGACCCAGATCAGACAGCTCCTATAGAAGCTGTCTGATCAGGGTTTCTTTTGTTTGCTCATACAATATTATAGCTCAGTTTCTACACAGTCATCTTTGACAAAAAAAAATACATCATTTCATACACCATTTAAAGATCAGTCAATAAAAAAAGTCATAAATTTGTACATGAATATTCATGAGGTAAAGTGTCATTTTTTGTGTCACCTGCTGTAAGCAGAGGTAACATGTAGGGATCACTTTTCATTTGTCTGTCTGTCCATCTGTCTGTCTGTCACACTCTTTTTGATCACGCTTGTCCATCACACTTTTTCCGTCATGCTTCAGCAGGTGACACATGTGTTTCAAAGAACACTCTTGTTTTGGTGAATCAGTTGCACAGCTTCAAACCAGCAATTTTTTCAATAATGACTCAGTGCCTTGACTTCATAATGTGTAAAATAGTTTAGACAGTATGACATGACCCTCAGGAAAATGGAAGGAAAATTCTAATTTTTAAACGTAGCGTAGCTTAAGTATGGAAAAATATTGGATGTGTTGTTAATACCCATTGCCTGATCCATCAATATTGTCGATATGCCTCAGATCAAACAATACACCTCAGCTCTGTCATCATGTAACCTACATTTCCTTTGGGATGGTACATTCAAACGGAAGGCATTGAGTTCTAATATTAACCTATAATGTACCATGATGTTGATGTCAGTTTTAGGGTTAAGTTAACTCTGTATTAGAGATTTTCTTGGAGAGTGTGACTCCTTGAAAGTAATTCAGCTTCCTCATTGATTTTCTGGTACGATCACAGACATAAGGGAGTGTTGCCGTGGTAACTGTCTCCCCCACATGCTGCCACTTTTTTGAGTGAAGAACGCTGTTCTGTAGGTAGGTGTCTTCACAGCAGAATCCTGATACTGTAGAATCATTATTTTTGGTGGGGAACTAATTTTCGTTGATTTCGTGGATGACTTTATCCACGAATATTTATCCCCATGAAAACTGTTTATTTCATAGACCTCATGTTTTCTAGAACATGGTTCCAGGAATATATGTACCAACGAAATTATTCCAATCACAGATTCCACAAAATTTAATGTCAATGAAAATAAATGATTTTATAGTAGATGAACAGTTGATTCAATTTTAATCCAAGTGAAAAGGCAGTATTGTATTTATAACATGATATCTAGGGCCTGCAGGAGGCTTAATGAGACTCCAAATAGACACAAAGTTTCATTAGATTTTTAGCTCACCTGAGCACTTGTGCTCGGGTGAGCTTTTGTGATCGCCTTTTGTCCGTCTTGCGTAGTCAGTCGTCCGTCGTCAACAATTGCTTGTGAACACTCTAGAGGCCACAGTTTTGGCCCAATCTTCATGAAACTTGGTCAGGATGTTTGTCTACATGATATCTCGGATGAGTTTGAAATTGGGTCATGTGGGGTCAAAAACTAGGTCACCAGGTCAAATCTTAGAAAAACCTTGTGAACACTCTACAGGCCACAGTTTTGGCCCAATCTTCATGAAACTTGGTCAGGATGTTTGTCTACATGATATCTCGAAGGAGTTTGAAATTGGGTCATGTGGGGTCAAAAACTAGGTCACAAGGTCAAATTTAGAAAACCTTGTGAAAACTCTAAGGCCCCAGTTTTAACAATTCATGAAACTGGTCAGGATGTTTGTCCTATAACAATCTTGGGTGAGTCGGAATTGGGTCATGTGGGGTCAAACTAGGTCACGTCATATCTTCAGTATAACCTTGTGAACACTCTACAGGCCACAGTTTTGGCCCAATCTTCATAAAAATTTGGTCAGGATGTTTGTCTACATGATATCTTGTATGAATTTGAAATTGGGTCATGTGGGGTCAAAAACTAGGTCACCAGGTCAAATCTTAGAAAAACCTTAACTCGGGGTCAAAAACTAGGTCACCAGGTCAAATCTTAGAAAAATCTTGTGAACACCCTAGAGGCCTACATTTTTGTCCCAGTCTTCATTAAACTTGATGTGAATGATGACTGCATAAATTCCCAGTTGAGTGCAAATTCAGGTAGGATCAATATGTAGGTCACTTAGTCAAATGTTAGAAAAACACTTTAGATGCCAGATGTTTTGTCATTATGCCTAACACAGCCATCTTACTCAGGTGAGCGACACAGGGCCATCTTGGCCCTCTTGTTTCAATTCCATTTTCTTCCCTCAGGATTTATATCTTTGATCTATTAGACATCTACAGGCTTCAGACTTATGTCTCACTGCGATGGTATCTTTTGAAATGGACAAGTCATGTACTGTATTGACTGGGGGTGCATTTCTTTGACAAAAAGTTTCAAGATGTTTCATTGTAGTATTCCATTTATGCAATGTTATGTTGCAAAACGAAGTTTCGAGGTAGGAAGAGGTACTTTTAAAAGCTGTCTCATGCAGTCACATAGGATACATATATATGGCCGACATGGGTTTTGAATAGATATTTCTGAATTGTTCAATGTATGTAAAATTTATGGAAAAACAACATGTTAATTGTTTTCTTCTCCTTCACTGAAATTATTGTATACATTAATATACTACATTGCTACTATTTGTCCAGACAACACACACCTCAGTGGGTTTTTTTTCACTTTGGGGGGAAAGGTGTCTGGGCCCATAGGAGGGGGGAAAAATTGCACCAACGAGCTAGGGGAATTTTTCTAATTTGTATAATGTAGGCATTTTGTTATATTTTACTCTTATTTAATGAAGTTTTAACGCATAAAAGATAAATAAAAACAGTGATATAACATGTTTGCACAGTTTTATTAAGAATACAACATTTAACTACAACAGTGAGTCCATGCACACAATATGGTATGTAAACTCATAATTTTGGAGGGGGGAAATAAAAAAAATGGGGAAAAACATATATTCAAGGCAGGGGGGAATGCCGCCCATATTCTCCGTATATTTTGACCAAAAAAACACTGCACCCTTAGTATCCGAATTGTGTCATCTGCTTTATTAACCAATGAGAAGTGTACAGTTCTAAGGGCACCAAATCTCATAAACACTGGCATTTTCGTGATCCGTATATTGATTGTTGCCTTCCTCAATCTCTGTGGTGTATTCTTTTTACTTGAATTCAAAAATATATATCCCATCTAAAAATTAGGATTATAGTGAATGAAATTACAGAAATATAATTACAGTCGAACCTGCTTACAAAGGCCACCCAAGGGAAATTACAATTTTGGCCTTTGTTAGCAGGTGGCCTTTGTTAGCAGGTGTCATGTTTTGTCTGATGTTCGTGACTGTACATATATGTATGTGGTCATCTCTCTCTCTTTCTCTCTCTCTCTCTCTCTCTTTAAGTTCCAATTATGTGCAGAAAGTTATTTATAGGAGGATATACATATTTTAAATAACAAATGTGAAAACATAATAATGTTTAATAATTGATTTTATAAATGAATAACATTTTGAACAACAAACATGTATTTGTCTTGTGTAAGATTTTCACAGCGTTGTTTTGTTACCATGGAGCTTGAAGACAGAAGAATGAATAGGCAGATACGAAACAGAATGAAAGCATAAGAATGCGTATATGTGTTCGTTTGTTGTAGAATATACGTAATAATCATAGAATAATGTGTATTTGTAATGTGAGAATCGATTCTGATCAACCTTCAATCAATAAAGCAAGTGTTTCTGTGTTAAAACCAACTTTCTCATAACGCGAAAACATGTTACACTCTTTACTATGTCTGGCGATAAAATCCGAGTAATCCACAATTTGAGCGTCGGCTATTATACGGTCCTCAATACCTTGTGTATTTTTAACAGAGATACAGATAAGGTGCTTTTTTTTCTCTCTCTAAACTCTTTGAAAACAAAACAAACCAAAAAATTATTTATAATTAATGACAAGACCGCATCTTAAACACGCTTGAAGCACCGCACTTTACACTCAATCATTGTTATCATTTTCCCGGATTAAAATGAGGAAGACATCTTGCTAATCAATGCCAATTAAGGTCATCCACACCTGACAAACACCACCTGTACGAACAGTAATGGTCACTATGGAAACCATCCTCGCCACCCTCGATGATTACAGTATTGTCTCAAATCTATTGTTCGGCTCTCACCTAACGGTGTTAGCCGTTACGCAACTTCCTGATGGGGCGCGTCAGTGGCGCGTGGCCGTTCGTACCAGTGTGGGGTACCAAATGGGGTCAAATATGGTGGCCGTTGGTCGTAGTAAGCAGTTGGTCGCTGATAGCAGGTGTAATATAGAACGAAATTGGTCGGGGGGAATTTGAAGTGGCCGTTGTTAGCAGTTGGTCGCTGCTACCAGGTGGCCGTTGGACCAGGTTCGACTGTATGTAAATATGATTTTTAAGGCACAAAGTTTCAAACTTGAAAACACCTTTTTGGGATCATGGATTAATGACTGATAACTCAAATCCACAGATCATTCCACCAAGAAAATAGTGCACCCATTTCAAAAATTTTAATCTATAAAGTGCCTATAAATGTGTCCACTTTTCATTATTTTATGGCTCTTTCAACTATGCTGTCCAATGATCACAGATGTATTCAAATTAACTTGCAAGCTTTCTTGTATCTACCTTGAGATAATACCGTAACACTTTTAAGTTTTGGTACAGGGAAAAAAAAAAAAAATTGTCCAAAAACTTAAAAGTTGTAAAAAAGAAATTGTTTTAAAAAGTATCCCAAAACTTGGGTACATGCCGATTTTTTTTTTAAGATAAACACTTTGAGTATCAGTCTGGTTTATTAATCAGATAAACGAATAATACCTCACCTGCTTTAAGTAAATATCACAACAATATAAATTTCATGCACCAGCTTCTAAAAAGCCATATGAAATTTGTGTAATGGTAAGGAGAAAAAAAGCATTGGGTAAGCTGTAGTAGAGAATGCCACATTCACGTATTAGTGTTTGTGTATCTGTTTTGTTAGTCCATGTCATGTCACTACGTTATGTAATATAGTTCATCCTGAGTGGTGTTCCATGATCGTCCTTTGTCCAGTTTTGTCATGTCAAGTTAGGCATGAATGATTGAATGAGAGCGATTGGTCAGTTTATTTTACCCCTGCGCATTTTGCTGCACCATGAAAGTAATATTTCTACACATCACTCAAGCACTTGAGTCTGTGTAGATCAGAATGAATTTTCATGATATTAGCTTGATCTTACCATTGAGCATTAATTGTTTTTTTTTTGGATAAGGAGCGGATCTTGTAAATATGGTTTTCATTCTTTGTCAACAATATTCATCCGTCGAATATTTAAATATATCGGATACCGGGATGTGTGTGTGTTCTGTCATTATTCATTGACATGACCCCATACTACACTGTAATTATGGAATAAAATTTTGTTCCAAAACTTAAGAGTCAGAAAAAATTTATCAAATTAAAAGTGTCCAAAAATTTAGGGACACAAAAAATAATTATTTTCTCAAAACTCAAAGGTGTTCCAAATCTTAGAGTGTCCCAAAACTTAGAGTGATTACGATAGGTTGTAAATAGTTATTCTGGTTTACTCAAAAGAATTTGTTTGGAATACTGTTGCTGAGCAACTGACCAAGCCATGAGTGGAAAAAAATGGTGCTTAAATTATGGCTGCTAAAAACTAGAAAGGTACAAAGTAGATCAAAGCGCTTTTGAACTGATATTGAATTTGACTTTATTTGATGTACACACATTAGTGTAACTGACAATGTTTATTAAGAATGTTTTATCTGACAGGTTGCTGGGAGGATCGTGATGGGCGGAACTCATGCAACATGAGCGTGTGCATCCCGAGGGAGGAGACGCACCACTCCCACAAGCTGCAGAACAACTCTCACTTCTGTTGCTGTATGGGTGACATGTGCAACAACAACATCTCCCGGAGCTTCATACCCTATGTGCAGCCTCCCACCACCCCTAGCGGTCCAAGTGAGTTGCATCTTCTTTCCTCTTGACACCAAAGTAACACATAATTTTTTATAGTCAGTTGAGTATCACTTTCAATTACAGTTGAGTAACCATAACAGAAGGCAACCTGTAAACCTGTCTTTGGATATTGATTAACAAATGTATATAGTGACAAAAAAAACGTGATACAGTGTTAAAAATATTTAATCACAACATAGTCAATAAAATAATAGCTTTTCAAGTACATTTTCAGGACTAAGAGATTTACTACTTACTGGAAATAGTGGCTGGTACATCAGTTATACAATGTGAAGGTTACAGAATTTATTGATGATTTTAGAGTATAATAAAGTTTTGTAACCCATTGATTTGAAAATTATAAGGTTTTTAGCTGTTTTTATTGGGTATGTATGTGAATACACATCCTGTGTGTTCCTTTGCACCTTAACCCTGTCCTCCCCTCTATCAGGGATATGCATTTACCACTCGATTACATAAAAAATTATACTCTTGCAAACGAAGTTTGAGAGGGGGATATATAGGAGTCAGTCTGTTGGTGTGTTGGTTTGTTTATCCATCCATCCATCCCAAAAACTTGTGATGCAAACTACTTCTACATTTATTAACCAATTTGGTTCAAATTTTGTGTGTGCATTGTTAATCAGGTGGAGAGATGCATGACATAAATTTCATTTGAGTTATCTCGAGGATTACAGAGTTATTGCCCCTGATTCGACTCTAAATATCTTGGGATGCAAACTTCTTCTACATTTCTTAACCTGTTCAGTTCAAATTTGGTGTGTGCATTGATAATCAGGTGGTGAGGTGCATGACATAAATTTCACTTGAGTTATCTCAAGGATTACAAAGTTATTGCCCCTGATTCAACTCTAAATATCTTGTGATGCAAACTACTTCTACATTTTTTAACCGATACTCGAATACTATACATGGTATTGACATGAAACTTAAAATGTAAACAGCTGGCGGCTAGGAGAAGTGCAGTGTCCAAGAACTGTAACTCTACATTTTTAAACTACTGTGCCAAACAATCATAACTGACTCTCTATCCAGTTTAAATAAAGACTTTACTTACTTATTACTTACTTATTATCATAACCAATGTACAATGTATACAGGTTCTTATCTATGCTCCACCTGGAGTGTGGCTTCTCCTGTATTAAAGCATTTTGTGAGGGTATTGATCACCTTCAAGTAGACATAGTCTCCAAATGACTGAAATATACATGCAGGACGTAAAACCTAACAATCAAACAAAAATCCTTTCACACCACAAAGACACACTCTAGAATTTCACCAAACCATGCTTAGCCCACAGTAAATACTTAGGGCTGAATTTCATCATCTTTATTTAAAAAAAAACACTGAAAAAAACAAACTCAAATATTTCATGTCAACTAAGTCATCTACTTGGATATTTCTTAAAACTTGAATTGTAGAATTCGTTTTGACCTTATTTAAGAATTTACCTGTAATTATTTTTTACGTTGCACGAAGCATTGATGATTCAATGAGAGCCTGATCAGACTGAAAGACAATCTCAGTCAGAACAAGTTAAATATGATGTTAATTTCTGATCTCCAAGGCATTAGGTGTAGCAAATGGTATAATACTTGATCAGCTTACAAGTTCATCGCCCTGTAATCTTGTTATCGTACAAGCTGTTTAGTAATCAAATATCTGCTTCATAAAGTGAACAGGACTATTTAGGTATCGCATGCTATGTTTTGTCCTATCCTATTTTGGTCACATCTGGCTTTGCAAAAAGTCAATAAAAGCGAGTCAATATTGTTGAGTTAAGGAGACGAAGTTTTGGTATTTATCATACTAGTTTCTGAAGGCCAAAATTAAAAAAAAAATGTTTGTTTGTAGTTTGACCCCTACTCAGATTTCTTTTATTGGGGCCTTTTTATTTATTTTTTTAATCCCCTGCTGCGAAGCAGGAGGGCGGTTATAGGAATGGCCTTCGTCTGTCTGTCTGTCCATCCGTAATGTTTTCGTGTCCGCTCCATATCTCCTATACCACCTGAAGGATTTTTGTGAAACTTGCCTCAAATGTATACCTAGTTGAGACGATGTGCAGAACACAGGTGACTGCCATGTTGGCTCACGGTCAAGGTCACACTAGAAGGTTATGTGTTTGAATCTTCAATTTCCATTTCAATTTCTTGTCCACTCCATATCTCCTATACCGCTTGAAGGATTTTAATGAAACTTGCCTCAAATATAAATATAATTGAGATGATGTGCAGAACACAGGTTGCAGCCATGTCGGCTCAAGGTCAAGGTCACACTTGAAGGTCAAGTGTTTGAACCTTCAATTTCAATTTATAATTTTGTGTCCGCTCCATAACTCCTTTACTCTTCGAAGAATTTTAATGAAACTTGCCTCAATTATAAATCAAATTGAGGTGATGTGCAGAACACAGGTGACAGTCATGTTGGCTCAAGTTCAAGGTCACATTTGATGGTTCAGTGTTCATTCCTGGATATTTTTGTTTCCATGCTATATTTTCTGAACATAAAATGCAGTTTTAAACTCCACTACAACAGTAGTGCTGAAAAGGTTTTTATTAAGGCAGCGGTGGGATATATAGCTGACCTTTGGACTGCCTTGTTTTATTTTGATCTTTTTATGTCCATTCCATAGGAAAAAAACAAAAAAACACTTTACAGCTATATTTTTATCATTTGAAATAAAAAACAATACCATGTTATCCATCCGTGGAATACAGGGTCTGAGCACTGCAAGCAAAATTTTTTTACTTATGGCCTAGTATCTTTCTGTGGGTATAGTGTTAAAGATGTGTTATCAGATATAACAAAATCTTTTGAGTGTAAAATATTTATCCTTCTAGATGAGGCATGCATTCTTATGAAGGACCACAATTTCAAAATGAATCTTTTTTTTTTTTTAACAATTTTATATTCAAAATGAGTATAATTTTTTTCGTCTAAATATATACTATACAATAGGAAGCCATTTTTTGGTGGTAGACCATATGACATTGTATTTACTAGGATACTTATGTCAGAAAAAAGCATGAGAAAATACAGCTTATTTGGGCATAAATTAGAACTTGCTCAGGGGTTTTCTTAAGTGGACGCCGCTTGCCCGTGCCGGGTTAAAATCACCATGGGCAAGTGATTTTTCCAAGGAGATAGCCCGTCGGGCAAGTTTGTTTTCTTTTATTTACTACATTATATATGGATGAGTTGCTTTCAAATTGTGTTTGATACATGTTAACTAAAATTCATTTTAATATTACTCATATTTAGTTTTAATCACTGACAAACACTAACTTAAAGATCAGACAAGTTGATTTCACTGGGTGCAAGTAGATGGTCAAAGTAACTTGCCCCCTTGGGCTAGTGAAAGTCAAATCCTTAAGGAAACCCCTGTGTGTATGATGTTGGGGGTCTTAGTATTGATTTTTACTTAATAAAGCCACAACTTGTGAATAAGAAAATTTTCCATATTGTATGTTTAAAGCAGATATAACAAAAGGAATGGTGTTTTGTTTTTGATAGGAATAAAGGGGGTGGGGATCTTGATTGATATTATAACAGTGAAATTTTTCAAGTAAGTTGTTAGCTGATTTTGGTTAAAAACAGCTGCATGGGTCACTGTAGGGGTAATTTCCTATGAGTTTACAAGAGCAATTGCAGCTTGAAGTATAAAACAGATGTGTCTTAGTATTTTAACTCATAAATAACTATAAGATAGGTCTGTCATGGAACAGACTGTATATACATTGTATGGTGGGAAGTAATATATTGGAATAACCATTTTGTTGCATGGTATTATGAGTATATGTTTCCCTAGACTGCCCTTTCTTGTAGGATCAAGGTAACATTACGAGCGAAAGACATTACTTATATCTCATATATCTGTTCCGTCTGCACTTTCCGCGCCTGATGCACTCTCTCTGAATATGATATATTGACCTGGGGGAGCAGTCAGTCAGTCAGTCAATATATTAGATATGCATTCTTCATACAGGGGAGCAGTCAGTAGTTAATTGCTGATCAGCTGGAACTGTCTGCATGAAGCTGATAGGAGCAGTTAGGCTTATATCCCACAGAAGCCATATCTATAGTGCTGATAAAATAGAGCTACACTCCTACCTCAAAGTGCTTCATTTTTGGCCAGCCAGAATATCAGTTAGTTGAGATTAAAATGTTGTTGTAGATACCACAGCTTCTGTATGTGAACAAACAATCTTAACAAGTGCTTGAGTAGAAATGTTAATATTTTTGCCAAGCAGTGCACCCAGTTTATTTACACACTTACCATCCAAATGTTTTCCTACTTAACAGCATCTACAGATGTCTTTCATTGTAAGGCTGATGTAGGAATCTTCGCACCATTTGCATCTGATGTGTAAAAATGAAAAATCCATTTTCTTAGAATGTGCCATGTCTCTCTCCGTAATACTGTAACCTGTTGGTTGTGAAGTCAAATGAATATTCATTGGAAGTTTATATTCAGATGCTTTACTATGTAATATTGGAAGAAATTAAAACATTTTTTGTACTTTCATGTATACTTTCTGACACATATCAATCTGTGAATAACACAAGCATTTACATGATCCCCTGAATCGTTTTGTATGTTTCTGTGATCTGTCAATATATTCTTGCACTTAATATTTCCAGGGATTGAGAGCAAAACTAGGCTGTAAGAGTCTATACATACATAATTATATACATTTAGCCTAGATTTGCTCTCACTCCTCGATTTGACTTCCTCAAAACAAAAGCTGAGAGCTGTTCAGAAAGGAATTAGGGTACCATTCCTGGTGGACAAGTGGTTAGAGGGTCTGCCTGTTAAGTGTGGGGTAGATGGTTCTATCCCCGGTCATGACATGTCATAAGTCGTTTAATGGTTCACCTCAGGAGCGGGAGTTTGAGGGTTTGTTTCCTGACTGCAACATAGTTTGCAACATCATTGCATTTATTTAATGAACTATTTTGGATATTTAGTTACCTAATTTAATTGGTCTATTTGTTGCAGCCAATTTATGTCATTCTCTTTAGACATGATGAAAGATTAGGAAGCAAAGTCAGGGTTCCCACAGTCAGGGAAAAGTCAGGGAAATTTGAAAAGTCAGGGAAATTTAAAATTGGTCAGGGAAATTTGGAAATTCAGAAGTCAGGGAAAAGTCAGGGAATTTTACAATCAAAGAACGTTGACCAAACAGCAGGAGGATTATAATAAGGAAAGGCTAAGGCAGTTTCTTCCATTTGGTTTATTCAGTCAATTTGAATTGTCAGATTGGCATACTGTTAAATAAGTTCCCAATAGCATCCAACTGGCACACCATCATTTCATAGATGATCCTTATTTGGCGCTGAATTTGCGCTTAATTTGGTCAGGGAATTTTGAGTTTTGTCGGGGAAAAGTCAGGGAGTTTTGATTATTCAATTTTGTGGGAACCCTGCAAGTATTGAAGGAACAGAAAGAAAGAATTTCTTATAAAAAAAAAAAAATCAATCCTACAAAATAGAAAATTGACTGAGGGATTGTGCAAGGTATGACAAACCTGTGGTCCATTAAGTTTTTTTTAACTAAATATTGTTAAAGTGTATTCCTGTGTGACAGTGAATATTTATACTTGAATGCCATGTGTTAATAGATCTGTGATGAATATTGAGCGCAGTGGAATGATACAAATTGCTTCATTGGTAGTTATCCCTTTCCCTCATATAGACTCATTTTGACGCCCTCAATAGGTATCACATAAAGCCTGATCTGCATAAACCAAAGTTAAACCTTACCAAATTTAATTATAAAGTCCTCATTTCCAGACCACTGAGGAGCAGCGAACAGCATAAAACCTGATCAGCCTGCGAGTTACTCGCAGGCTGATCTGGTTTTATGCTGTTCGCATAGGTCTTTTCATGGTTTCCTCTATGAGGGAAAGGGTTATAGATTGGTCTTCATTTGGAATTTGGCCAAGTTTATGAGCAGCAGGTGTATGTTTATCAAAGCAAATAAAAGCATAGGTTAAACTATAGTATTTCTTTACTTTCAGGGTCACGTCATCTTCATGATCCCTCGTATAAAATACGAACCATTGTGATATCGCTGTTGTCCGTGTTCCTACTGGCTGTGTTCATCCTCGGATTTTACCTAGTGTACCGGTTCAGGTTCCACGCGCGACACATACCGGTGAACAACAACTCCATACATATTCCTCCCTCCCCAGCATTTGACATAGATGATATCAAGATCAGCTGCTTGATCAGCAAGGGACGTTACTCCGAGGTCTGGAAAGGATCACTTAATGAGCAAGATGTGGCCGTAAAAATATACACCCCTCCCTATAAACAGTACTACTATAATGAGAAATATATATACTCGTTACCTCACATGGAGCATGACAATTTACTGAAGTTTTTTGGCGGGGAAGAAAGGATTTTACAAGATGGGGGAGTGCAGTATTTGTTGGCGCTACAGTACATACCGGACGGGACATTGATGAACTACCTGAAGAATAACAATCTGGACTGGTACACTATGTGCAAAATGTGTCAGACGTTGGCAAAAGGTCTGTCTCATTTACACATGGACATCGGCTCCGGTGGTGAGTGACCATGATTTCTTTCTTGTAACTTCTTTGTTTTATCACTTTATACAAGGAATGTCATATCAAATCTAGTTATAGGCTGGTGGTATAGATACTTTTTTTTCGGGCTCTTGTGTTGTTTGGGGTTAAATAAGACTCAAGAGCAGAGTCTTCAAAAAACTAGTACTGGTATAGTTCCCTTGTTTGGCGCTCAGCATGTAAGGAAAATTGCAGGATTGGTTGGCCCGGTGTCAGGATAATTTCCCTGGGTGTTTTATCATGCCACATGTCTCTTGTGTGATATTGCAGTGTGGCCTCAAGTAGGCATATCTCCAAATGGCAGACATACTGTCTGTGGGAAGTTAAATCCAACAAATAAACAAAACATGGTCTGAAATGTTACCAAATACCTACCTTTAAGATTTTGTATCTTTGGAATTTTGCGCCCTTGGGCCTCTTATACTATAAACTTTGGACAGTTTCTCAGGGATAATCTGGTCTGACAGAATCATGGGAGCAAACCTCTCATTTGGGTCAGAATAAATGAGAATTGTCCACTGAGATATTTAAGTCCATTTAAGTTTACATTTTGATGAGGGATTTTTCAGTGAGATTTTAAGCCATAAATAGATAATTCTAAGTCTTGCCTTTAGTTAATCTCTGGTTCCTGTATTTTATGTTCCTTTTAAAATACTGTCAGAATGTTGCATCAGTTCCATATATATACTGCTGGGTTTCCAGACAATTTCAAGCCGACTGTCGCCCACCGAGATATCAACAGTCGGAATGTGCTGGTGAAGCCCGACCTCAGCTGCGTGATTGCTGACCTGGGCTTCTGTCTGACAGCCATGGGTTCCAAACTGATCCACAAGGGCCACACAGAGAATGCTGAGCAGACATCACTAACAGATGTAAGTTTTTGGAGTAGGACTTAAAGTTATGAAAGAGGGGCCTTAGTTGTTAGGGTGGAACATAAGTTGTGAAAATGGGACATAATTTGTTAGAGAGGGGCATAGCCATGAGAATGGGACATAAGTTGTAAGAGAGGGGCATAACCATGAGAATGGGACATAAGTTGTAAGAGAGGGGCATAGCCATGAGAATGGAACATAATTTGTAAGAGAGGGGCATAGCCATGAAAATGGGACATAATTTGTTAGAGAGGGGCATAACCATGAGAATGGGACATAAGTTGTAAGAGAGGGGCATAGCCATGAGAATGGGACATAATTTGTTAGAGAGGGGCATAGCCATGAAAATGGGACATAATTTGTTAGAGAGGGGCATAACCATGAGAATGGGACATAATTTGTTAGAGAGGGGCATAACCATGAAAATGGGACATAATTTGTTAGAGAGGGGCATAACCATGAAAATGGGACATAAGTTGTTAGAGAGGGGCATAACCATGAAAATGGGACATAAGTTGTTAGAGAGGGGCATAACCATGAAAATGGGACATAATCATGAGAATGGGACATAAGTTGTTAGAGAGGGGCATAACCATGAGAATGGGACATAATTTGTTAGAGAGGGGCATAGCCATGAAAATAGGACAAAAGTTGTTAGAGAGGGGCATAACCATGAAAATGGGACATAAGTTGTTAGAGAGGGGCATAACCATGAAAATGGGACATAAGTTATTATTTATTAGCTTCTCAGATACTGTTCATTTGAATATCTGGCTGAACCATTACTGCATTCTCATTCTGTCAGTACATGTATTTGTCTACCTTAGCATGAGACTAAATGTTTTGATACAACATTGAAACATTAAAGGTAAGACCTTCTTTGACTGGTGTTGCAATGCACAAATAATTTCTAACACATGTGTTTTATTCTAAGTATGTGATACATATTAAATTGCCACAAATATTGCAGTATGCATCGCAGTTCATTTGCTTCTGCAATATGTATCATGAAATGCATCGTTTGAAAAAAAAAAATATTGTGATACAGTCAACATCGTACATGTGACCACCTGTATTAAACGACTTTTTTATTAAACGACCGTTATAAATCACGCCCGTACATTTTTACTATATCAATTTATCCCATTAAGCGACTTTTTTATTATGCGACCAGCGACCACAAAACCAAATCCCAGCACGTAAGATTATGCACAAAATCAACTTTTTTTAGCGACCGTGTTTGATTCCGTTGCTGATTATCATGTACGCTGAAGCATGTCTATATTCATCTTTAACACATCCGAACAAACAAACAATTATCCCGATCAAAAGTGCTCACCTGAAACCAATTTGTTTTGACCACACATGACTGCACCATGTGCAACTAAATTCTAAATATAGTTCCTGGTTCCCGTTTCAACAGTTACTAAGCATAACATAGGTGAAACCATCCCTCCAAATGCCGAATGCTTCGAATTCTGGTAAATCAATATTTGAGAATAAGGTAAATTAATACTTCCGGATGCAGTGCGTACCATTAATA
Organism: Solen grandis; assembly: GCA_021229015.1. Taxonomy (NCBI): domain Eukaryota; kingdom Metazoa; phylum Mollusca; class Bivalvia; order Adapedonta; family Solenidae; genus Solen; species Solen grandis. Next base: position 36,506,505 of record CM037788.1, on the reverse strand, counting down.
ATTCGTACCTATAAGTATGTACATTGCGTCTTAAGATACGCGACCAGGGTGCACTTATCGGGGGTTTCTGGATTTATGTTAGACAGAGACATAAAGAAAGCTCATTGCTAAATAATATTTTTTCTTGAAATTGTCAGAATCCATCCATGAATTTGAGGTCAAATGTTGTGTTTTTCCACCGAAACCAAATGCAAAGACATGGCAAAAATAAACATGTTGACACATTGTGTAGTAATATAACGTTATGATACAATTTAGATTACAGTTTGTATATATATGACTTGTTTACCTGGATTTCCAAAAATATCTATTAAGAGACCATTTTATTACCCTTTACCACACAGACCCGTATATTCCCGTGTCTATCGATTACCTAACAGACCCGTATATTCCCGTGTCTATCGGTAGCCGTATCGATACGTATATTCCCGTGTTACGGCCATTTGAACAGACCCGTATTTCCCCGTGTGTCAAAATAAATCGCTTTATTTTCGCATTTTTCATAAAAAAATGGCTTCCAGATGTTTACTTCCGATAAGTATGGGATTTCATCATTGTTATTTTCAGAAAATCGTATAGGGTTACTATTAATAGTTTTTGAATAAATTGTACCTAAAGTTAGCTGGGGTTCATCTCACTTACGTCATACAAAAAAGAGTACAAAAGAAACCGTTATTGTTTTATGACCCCCTGATTAATACAGAAGTGCTAACTTTAAACGATTTATGGCCTTTGAAGTAATTGGAGCGGAAATCAAGCGTGGTCTACTGGCCACTGATCACCAGTCAATTACGTAACACACGCATTCTCAATAAGAAGGTGCACATGGCAATTTATGTTGTCGCCACATTATTACTTGTTCTGATCCGCAACCAGAATTGAACTAACTATATTATCTAGTGCAGAGATACATTGCGACATTGTATGCATGTATTTGAATTAATATAGTTTTCATTTGCCATGTCGTTAGTGAGAATGAATGTACATTTTGTAAGGTTCGCTACTGTCGCCGATGGGGTATCTTAGTCATACTTTGATGTTAAATCAATTATGCTCTTATACTTTTAGTATTCACAATAAATATTGTGTAATAGGGGGTCCTACCTGCCGAAAATCATTGATGTTGTGGTCTTTTTTAGTCGAAAAACAATTAACGGTTATCTTGAATGAATAATAAATGCATAAATCTAAATATTTGTATAAGGCTTTCACAAAAGAAATTTAACATTGTAATGTTTGTTACCCGTTATTTATGCATAAGTATAAAGAATAAATTGACTAATTCATTATTTCTTTAAAGAATATATACTACAAGTACTTTTGAGATTAAAATAAAATTCTGGCATTTAAAAACCTTTTTCACAGTGGATCACAAAGTCCATTCGTAAGGTTCGTTTTGTAAGGATAGTTACCAAAACATCGATATTGTTGGTACTTTGATCTGTATCATAAGTCATGAGCATTCTTACGTCATTAGTTTTAAAAATGACGTCATTTGATGAAATACGAGGCATCGTCGCCATTTTACATGTTGTTTGTGTTGAAAAAACTGTCTTTATTTATCAGCGCTGGATACCAACAATCAATGTAAGATTTTTATCACACTCTTTTCGCATTATATTAAAATCTTCTTATCTGATATAGCTTTATATAAAACTACTTTTGATTACTAAGCATAATTAAATCATGATTTACAAATTATGTCATGGTTAAAAGCTGTTTGACTACCATGTAAGGTTCGTATCTTTTGGTAACGAACCTTAACAGTTTTGAACAGCACCTATATATATCGAGAGGTTTGTATATAAAAGACAGTTTAATGACTATCATTTTCTAAAATGACTTTTCTTGAATTTTTTGCCTGGGCAAAATGTGAAAATTAAAAACCTAACATGTTTTTTCGCTTTTGACAATACCACTGTATGCAATTCAGCTGTCTTTCAGCAGTGAAGCTTTATCATACTTACCTTTAAGCCTATAAGTGTATTTTCGTATTAGAATAAATGCAAATGTATGTCTTTCTTTGTTGAAAGTTTTATTTATATCATGCCAGTAGATAAAACTTGGGACATTAAACTTTGATAATAGTAAGGATTGTTACCAAATAGTAACGAACCTTACATATAGATAAATGAAAGCGCAGAGAGTATAACAGCGATTTTTATTTATTTCAGAGAGCTAAAATGGTAAAGTTAGCTAGGGAAAAGATGAAAGAGTATAGAGAAAGACTGAAAAGTGATCCTCAAAGGTATGAATCGTACCTAGCAAAGGCAAGAGCAAGGAAGAGAAAGAATTATACACCTGTTGACCAGCTGACGAGGAAACAGAAGGACGACCGTAGAGCCAAAACCAGAGAATATGTTCGAAATCACAGAATCAAGAAAAAGATAGCAGTAGAACAGAATGCTGGAGGTCAAGATGAGGAAGGTCGAAGACCAGAGAGTGGATATGAAACACAGGAATCAGCTATGTCTCTCATAGTTAATTTACCATTTCCTAATCGGAGAAATGGGCCAAAGAAACGCACAAGTAAAGCCCTAGCAAAGAAACATCGTGAATATAACAAGTTGAAGTCAAAATTTCAAGATTTAGAAAAGAGGTATAAGAGAAACATGAGAAGCCTTCAGCGTCTAAAGAAATTAAAGCTTAAGAAAGGAGAAGAAGAATCAGATCACGAAATGGGGACTGAAGATGTCAGTACGCCTAGAAGAAGTACCAAACGAATGATAGCATTGTCAGGTGTGAAGAAAAGTCATCGTGAGAAAATTAAGAAACAACTTCTTTTTGCAAATGTTGTTCAAAGACAGCTCAAAACGTGCCGCCAGGGAATTGCACGAAGTGAAGTTGGAGCTTTACGGGGTTTGATAGGTGGGAAGATTCTGAAGAAATACAGACTAGCTAAAACAATCAACCAGTCAACAGGTCTCGGAAGAAATAGGATAGCGAAGGTAAACTCTAGTCTGACAAATATCCGGAAAGGCAGACGACAGAGAGAAATTGCCCGGTATAGATCCAGGGTTGAAGCATTTCTGATGCGTGATGATAATTCCAGATGTAATCCAGGGAAGCAAGATAAACTGAAAGTGAATGGAACAAATCACCAGACAAGAATTCTTACAGACTATCTAAAGAATCTCCACAGCAAATTCCTTGGTGAAAATCCTAATGCGAAGCTATCTTTAGCGTCATTCTGTCGTATACGCCCGCCACAAATAAAACTTACAAAGTTTATCTCCCGGAGCAGCTGCCTATGCACAAAGCACCAAAATGTCGCCCTTTGCACACAAGCTATGAAGAAGTGTGGTGTTAGAGTGCCCCTAAACCCAGAGACATTCATAAATGATCCTGTCAATGTAGAAAACATGACATCAGACACACCTGAGGAAATCACCTTTGGTCAATGGAAGAGAGTCACTGTAGAGGAAAAAGGTAGAAAGAAAATGATTATGAAGATAGTTTCTAGTACCATGAAGAAAGATGAATTCCTTAAGCACATGGAAACTCAGATAAGAGAATTTCGAGACCATGTACAAAGGGTCCATTGTCAATATCAGGCATGCCAGAAAATCAAACAGGATCTCCCAACAAATGAAGTCATTGTCATTATGGACTTTGCTGAGAATTACGCATGCAAAAGTGTTGAGGAGGTTCAATCAGCCTACTGGAACCAAAGTGCTGTGACTTTACATCCCGTGGTCATATATTACAGAGCCAACACTTGTGAACTACAACACAAAAGTATCGTGGTAGTCTCTGATGAAATGGGTCATAATTCAGCAACAGTCCTCAGTTTTATTGACCATATCATGCCTGAGGTGAAAACGTGTGTCCCATCTGTGAAGAAAATCCACTACTTTACTGACAGCCCTACTTCACAGTACCGGAATAAAACAGTATTCAAAGTTGTAGCAAATCACGAACAAATATATCAGTGTAAGGCAGCTTGGAACTACTATGAAGCAGGCCACGGTAAAGGACCGTGTGATGGATTAGGGGGAACAACTAAGAGAATGGCAGACGATGCTGTTAACACAGGAAAAGTAACGATACAAGATGCTCGTGATTTTTTTCAGTGGACACAATCATCAAGTTGTTCCATGAACACAATGAAATTCTTGTACGTTTCATCAGCGGAGTGCCAAGAGAAATTACAAGCATTGAGTCAGTGTGAGGTCAAGCCAATCAAAGGCACCATGAAGCTCCATGCAGTGGTTGGTATCGGTAACAATCAGATACTAACATCAAAAGTCAGTTGCTACTGTAAAGAGTGCATCAATGAGAAGAAATGTACCTCCAATGAATGGGTATTGGAAACACTTGCCTTATCTGTGACAAAGGATGGTGAGAACCAACCAGATGCATCAGTCCACACAACTGATAATCAGCCAACAGAAGATGCTGCTACTGAAAACAATTTAGTGTTGATTGCAAAGATCAAAGTAGGAGATTTTGTTGCAGCAAATTATGACAATAGAATATATGTAGGGAAAGTTTTAGAGTGTGATGAGGAAGATGGAGACGTTGAAGTTACATTTATGGAAAATGTTAGGAAATTTTTAAAGTGGCCAAAGCACGAGGATAGAATCTGGGTAGACAAACAGGACATTATATGCATAGTTTCAGAGCCCTTACCTACGGGAAAATCGCAGCGAATGTTCAAATTATCTGAGACAGACATAACCACCATCGAAAGTAGAAAGTAACTGAATTGTGTAGATCCCCTCTCATGGGCACGAACCTTACATATTGATAAATATTTTGTGCAAAGTTTTCATGTTTGAACATACATACAGATACATTTTTATGTAAAATATGTGTTTGATTACATGTTTACAAATTTGTTTAAGTTTCACATATTGAAAACGTTAAGAAAGTTAAACATTTCATTTTTAAAGTTAGTAGTTATGAACCTTACACTTTAACGAACCTTACATGAACAGATTAAAGTTATATATTCTCAGACCTAGTAGAAATGAGACTCATACCATTTATGAAGTCAACTCTGTTTGCAATTTTCTTAATGAATATATCATGTAAATAGTCATGTTTCAAAAAGAAGTATCAAAAGTAGCAGAGTGATGAGATATGCTTACATGATGTTGGATTGCTTTATGATTTTCAACTTCATTTTGAACAATCAGTTCATATAATATGCCAATAAATGAAATTTAAAGTTAGTTCTGTTCTAAATAAACATTTATTGTTTGAATAAACAGCATTATTTTTCCTTTTATAATTGCAGTTTTTAATAGACTCCAAAAAACTATTGGTGGTAAGGTTAGTTACTTTTGGGTCAGTATGTTTAAGGTACATAAAATTCATTATATGGATAAAGTATGTAAAGGCTGTATGAACAGTGACTTAATTGCAATATTTCTTAATTATAAGAAACACTTAAATGCAAACTACTATGGGTTATGGTTATACATTTAAGAAATGAAAGGTTGTTATTTTAATAACTGTTAAAAAAATAGAAACAAATGAAAGTCACGCACTGCTTAGCAATAAATTTCACAAAAGTTGGAGCTCATTTTTGTATAGGGTATAGCATATAGCGAATCTTTTACTATGCATAGTAAATAAATTTGTGTAAGATTAATGATGCTGCATAAAAAAAACATATTTTATTTATATCTTAAAACATACAACCACTAAAGTAACTAACCTTTCTAATGCAAAAAAATGACTTTTAAGTGGTAACTTTGAATTACAATATCACGCTTAAAAAGAATTTCATGTTCAAAATATTTTGCAATATTACTGACAATACTATAATCAATGTTTCACAAATATTAAATCATGAAAACTAAGAACCATATTTTTTATCAATTGCTCATTTAAGTGTGCACCTTTATATTGAGAACGCGTGAACAATGCGTAACTTATGGCTAATCCGTGGACAGTACTGGCCTGCAGACGCTGATAAGGGATACTCTAGCCTGCAATAAAACCACAGGTGGACAGATAGTTTTGCATTGGTCAATTGTTTTTGCCAATGTGAAAGCTTATTTCAATATTTATGAATATTAATTAGCTTAGATCTTCTATGAATATGTCAGAAAAAAATGATCAAATCAGTTAATCGTATGAGAACACTTGCCTAATCGCATCAAAATTTCTAATCTACCATCTTGCGTAATTAGATTTACAACAATGTCTGACTCTGATTCTGAAAGCTTTGCTTTTGAGTTGATTTTGATACTAGCAAGTCTGAGTTTTCTGGGTTTTCTTCCTTTGATGACTCTTCCGAGTCCGATCATGATGATCAGGAACCCATTTCTGATTGGGGACGTAACTTTTCACCACAGACGGTGCGTTTTTATTTACTGAATACAAGAAATTGCTTGTGATATAAGATAAAATTACATGCTCTTTTTCAACTTTCCTTTGTGGTGTAGTGGTTAGTGCGTTGGTCTACGAAGCCAAGGGTTGCACGTTCAAAACCAACCTGAGACTTTTTTTTTTTTTTTTTTTTTTTTTTTTTTTTTTTTTAATTTTTTTTCCAAATCAGAAAAACATGCAACATAATAAATAACAAAAAAAAAAAAAAAAAAAAAAAAAAAAAAAAAAATATAATAAAATTATGGAGAAAAAAATACAAAGTCACCTACTTTAACACTTTATTACTGCTAAACAAAGGCATAAAACTGTATAATATTTAGTACCAATGGAAAGAGAATTTAATTTCCTACAAACTTTCAGTTGACCATATAGGTAAAAAAAATTAACACAGTGTGTGTAAGTGTATTAATAGTGTGAAAACCCCTGTTAGATCAGAGGAGAGATTAGTGATGTAATCTTATCAGTGTTCTGTAAAGGATGCTGTACAGCTATATGTACTGTGTGGTAAAGGGTTAAGCGACCACTTTTTGGCAGTCCCATGAGCGGTCTCTTAATACAATGTCGACTGTATATATGGTGACAGAAAAAAATAGCAATGCACAGCCCTATCAACCAAGCAATTTTACCTGACTA
>CM037788.1:36449430-36499430 GCA_021229015.1 Solen grandis | reverse complement strand
CATCACATGATTTTAACATTGTGTCTTGTTTCAGGTGGGTACGCTGCGTTACATGGCTCCAGAGCTGCTGGATGGAGCGGTCAACCTGCGAGACTGTGAGGCCTCCCTAAAACAGATTGACATATACGCATACGGCCTTGTTATGTGGGAAATTGCATCACGGTGTTCTGACTTGTATCAAGGTATGCTTCTAGGCCAGAAACTCTGAATATGTTTAGAATACATCTGAATATTTCATACACTTTCACCTCTGATGTAAGTTTAAAAGGGGATCATAGAAGGTTGAGTTGGGGTTATATATATAAATCACTTTGTCCTGTTCTGTCCAATTGGGCTATGCATTACTTTCAATGTGACAGGTGTAATTTTAAATTTGGTGATATAGGTTTGCCATTGTCTGGCCTGTCTGTTTGTCTGTCCATCACAAAATCATGTCTGGAATAACATCAAAACTGTATGAGCCATAATTATAAAATTATAAGAATGTTCACCAGCGTGGGAAGTTGTGCACTTTGGGTTCAATTCAAAATTTGTTAAGTCAAAGCAGATTTATGGCCCCTGTCAAAATGAATTTGGACTGTATAGGAATCCTGGTTTTGTGTCTATTCCTGTCATTTCTGAATTAGAAAATAGTTCAGTATCTTTTATCAATGATGAATCAGGTAATGTTGCTGAGGTATTTATCACCTACAGTGATAGCTCTAGTTCAAAATACATTTAAAAGCAGTACACAGAATATGTTCTTGTCTCAAGATAAGTTCTATAAAAGTAATTTATCTGCATAGAAGTCATTTGGACAAAGGTCACTGTGCACAGAGGTCAAATATGGGTATTCTCCTGGCTTTATTATGAGTACTTAACTGTCAGGCAATTATATGGGACAATCACATTTTATTATTTATATATAAGATCTCATGTTACTGCCTCATTGAGTTTATGACAAGTAAATACAAAGCTCAGTTGGGAGGGAATGTTTTATTACAGCAATTAGGCAATCCCAGTCTGCACATCAAAGCTTCTGTCTTAAATGGAGGCTGCAAAGTGAGGCCAGAGAAATGTGACTGAAGAGACCGTCAGTCTGTCTGGGAGATGCCATGATCAATATTTATCATGATAGAATCTTTGTGGTTCTAAAGGGGAATGGTCCGGGTGACCTGAACGCGGGCTGAGTCACGATCGCTGTCATAGGTGGCGCTGTAGCAATCAATACACCCAGACAGCGATGATTGTATCAGTATTGACCATTACCTTTCTTATTTTTTTTTTTTTTTTGCTGATAGATTAGGCTTCTTCTTCACAAGACCAATTTAAAGACCCTGGTCTTCTGGTTAAGGCATAAAACCCTAATTGGATGCGTACTCATAAACTTTACTTATTTTTGTCTAGTCTGCTGATTAGTCTCATTTCTGGTGTTACCATAGTGATGTGCATCTTTGTAAAAAAGAGCATACATCAAGTCCCGTCTTCTAGGTAGCTTTAGTATGTTTGAATTTCTTGGAATTTGTAACAAAGTCAATTGTGTTTATACGTATTACATGTATATTCTTGGATTCATGTTTCAAAACGTGATGTCTGTTGAATAAATAGCTTTTGTGGGGATTGATATTTGCTGGTAAAGCCGTCCAAAACAAATAGTCACATATAAAAAATATTGATTCTACAGTGTTAAAATATAATTGATTATAATTTTGGAAGCCAGAATGGTGCTGTCATAATGGTTTGCACAATTTCTTTCCTTTCTTATATTGTAGGTCTAAGATAATACTGTATGTTACTTGGCTTTGACATTGACATTGATATTGTAATTAAATGATATATTCAGTTCTATAAACTTTTTCTACAAAATAGCAAATTAACCCTTTACTTCATATAGATGGGTTTTGATGGCATGGCAAACAGAGCAGACCCAGATCAGACAGCTTCAAGGAGCTCTCTTATATAGAGCTGACCAAGTTTAGACAGCTTCAAGGAGCTCTCTCATCAGGGTTTTCTCTGTTTGCCAGTTTAGTATTGGAGTTCAGTTTCTAATTTATAGTTTGTTCCACAATGCCAGGACAAATCATTGTTTTATATGCCATTTAAGGTTCAGGAGATTAATATTCATCAAGTCATAGAATTGTACATGAATATTCATGAGATAAAGGGTTTTAAGTACAAAATGTGTGTGTGCGTGTTTTGTTTTTTTCTGTGAGTGAAATGTGTGTGTGTTTGTCATACATACTTAAGGAATTATATTGTTTATTGTCAGGTTGTCCGATGCCAGAATATGCGCTGCCATTCCACGCAGAGGCTGGTCCCCATCCTACATTTGAAGAAATGCAACTGCTGGTTTCCAGGAACAAAACTCGACCGAAGTTCCCAGAGGTGTGGAAAGATTACAATCAGGTGGGTATACTGGTTGGAAGCATTGTCTTGTGCATGTGAACATTCGGAGTACTATATATATGTATAAAACAAAGATCTTAGCATACAGGCCCAAATATATCAATATAAATAAAAGCCAAGTATCTTTACATACCCTGGCTTGACCTTGGAACACAGACCTGTGCTGATTTTGATCACAGATATTTTGGGTCTAAATTTAGATACCTGGCTTTATATCGGATGTCCTTGTAACCATACTCACTAATTTGGATTTACTTATAAATATACCCTGCTATGGATGTTCATATAAATACATGTATACTGTAGTATTAGTAATTTTTGCGTGGATTAAATTTCGCGCAGTGCTAACTTTGTGGATTTAAAAAAAAAGTTGAAATGTCTTTTTTGTTGTAATGAACTCTTAATATGGCCCCGTTTATCGTGTGCTACTTTATTGCTGATTGGCTATTTGCAATAACCTCCCTAGGCAATGGCAGATGATTGAATATACGGGGCAGGGGCTCTGATAAGATGCTGATCGGGACCGTCTCCTTAATTGCTGCGGGCAAACTGTTGTAAGCTTGTTGACCTATTGTTGTTGACTGCAGCGCTTCCGGTTATATAACTTACTATTCTCCGGGACCTTTTGTATAAACATACATAAAGGTCAGTGTCAGAATGTGTGGATAAAAAATTGTGAACATCACATCAAATCTAAATTTCATGCACTGGTTAATCACCGGTAAAGCAAATGAAAGCTATATCTCTTAAGGTCTTAGACAGAATTATGATTTATATGAACTTAAAATCCCTTTGCTAAATGCTGCTTTTTTTTTATTTGAGGTGGCATCAATTATAAAAGAAAGCATGGAAACTGTAATCAATCACCATCAAATGAACATTTTCTGTATAATCCCTTGGACATTTTCCGAGTATATGGACTTTATATTGCAAGGTCTTAAGTTCGCGGAATACCCATTGTGCATAGATAGTGAAAATTATAGCTTGAAAAATACTAATACTATAGTATCATAAATGTACCACGCTATATTGGATGTCCTTATAAATATACCACTCTATATTGGATGTCCTTATAAATATACCACTCTATATTGGATGTCCTTATAAATATACCACTCTATATTGGATGTCCTTATAAATATATATATTTATATGTGAAGAGTGGTCCTTAAATTTGTTTAACAAAAATCAAATTATAGCCTTTTGGTAAAATGTTGGATGATATAATGGAGTGTATTATAACTGAAACAATATCAGAGGAAAAAATCAGAGAGTAAAAAAGATAATTTGCCACTGAATCTTGATGTTTGTTCAGAACTCTCGCATATATAATTTTATATGTCATTAGTCCCATACCGGTGTTTACAACAGAGGGGACTAGAGGTTAGCCCTCCACCTGTCTGTCTGTCCGGAAAACTGGATCCTGCGATAACTTATAAACTGTTTAAGATAATATTATGAAACTTGGTATATGAATAGATGGCAGTATGGAGATTCTGCACTCTCTTTTTTTTTCTTTTTCTCAGATCAAAATTCTGGTTGCTATGGTAATGGAAAGAAAAAAAAATTGAAAACTTTAAAAATCATCTCCTTCAAAACTACTGGCCATATTTCAAAATATTTTAGTACAGATGTTCCTTGTGTAACCCTATATCAAGATTGCTAAAATTATACCGATTGGTAAAAAAACATGGCCACCAGGGGCGAAGCCAATTGCCATATATGTATATAGTGAAAACTATAGAGATCTGTTCTTCAAAGTTGCAGGCCAAATTTTTTTTGGACACATGTTCATTGGGTAATTTAGACTATAGGTTTGCCCTCTGTCTGTCTGTCTTTATGTCTGGAAATCTGGATCCCGCAATAACACTAAAAACCGTTTAAGATAATAGTATGAAACTTTGCATATGAATAGATGGCAGTATGGAGATTCTGCACGTTACTTTGTTGTTTTTTCTCGGACCAAAATTCCAGTCGCTGTGGTAATGGAAAAATTATGCACCTCACCATTAAGCGACTCATGTGTTGCGTGCAACACCAGTTACTTGTTGAATATGGGTCCTTGTAGGTATATAATTAGGTTTGTAGGTCTTGAAGTGATTCTAGTTTTGCCCCCTGAAAGTAATTGGTTTTAAATCTAGTATATTGTTGTTATATTTATATAATTTATTTATACCACCATTTCACAGAAGTGGAATCTCATCTGTGCTACACTCCCAAGGAGACATTGTGTGAAGTGTAGGAGTATTAATTACACTAAGTGATACTGTTAAATCATTAATTTTCATGGGACACTAATTTTCTTCGTTTTCGTGGAGAGTTTTAATCCCCACTAAAAATTGTCTCTTATAAAGACCTCACATTTTTTAGAACATAGATCCACAAATAATGTACCTGTACCAACAAATTTCCCTTAGGTACATAATCAACGAAATTTAATGTCAACAAAAAGTAATGATTTTACAGTAGTTTTAGTTTTCCCTGGAACAAATTGTGATTATGAATGATTTAAAGCAATTAAATGAGGGACAAATCATTGAATTCACTTGTTGACATTTCTAAGAGGCTATGTTGGCTCATAAACCTCTCTATAACTGCAGGGGATTTTCTAATTAAACCTTCTATAGGAGCTAAATTGCCATAGGAACAAATTGATAATAAGTTATTTTTTTCTCTAGTGCAGAAAATTTGCCTTAATGAACAAATGGATAAAAAACATAGAAATAAATTTTGTGTATCAGTAGTCTTTAAGTAGAGATTTAATGAAAATTTGAAATGGGTATTGTCATGTTTCCAATGCTAGGGTATGAAAGAGGGAAAGTTAGAGTTATAAATAGCTCTACTGCATCAGTATAGTGAATAATTTTGAAATATTTTTGATACTCTCAGACACAAGGTAGATGTGCTATATTGGAGCCACGTCTGTCTATCCATCCATCTGTAGACAACTGTTTCTTAGCTGAAAAGTTGCAGATTTCTAAGTTTTTTTTCCACTTAAATCTACCAAGATCTCAATGACAGAAACTGTTATTATATATTTTAGTATATAAAGGATATAATTAAAAAATATTTCTTGTTTTTATAATCCAATTACAAAAAAAAGAGAAATTATTAATACCAGTAATTCAGATTTAAGAATGTCAAGTTGTGAGTTTAAACTATAGACTGAGGAGCTTGATGAATTAGCACACTGGTGTAGTGCTGTGTGTTGTGGGTTGCAGGCTATCCGTGCCTTGAAGGAGACAATAGAGGAATGCTGGGATCAGGATGCTGAGGCGAGACTGACTGCGCTCTGTGTAGAGGAACGTATCCAGGAGATGAAGATGCTATGGTCACATGACAACAGGAATAAAGGTACAGACTCCTCACTTGTCCGTTGCTGTAAAGGTTGTGTGCTATCAGTGTTGTTGCTGTAATAACTTTTGTGAGATTGGTCCCAATGGGCTAGTGGTTAGAGTATTTTCTGCGGTTTAATCCACATACCAAAGTTGTATAGCTCCCTGGCTTGGCTCTCAACATATATGGGTAGTTCCAGGATTGGTTAGCTCAGTATGAGGATAATGTGACTGTGTGTAGTATCATGCCACATGTATAAAATGTTATACTGCAGTGTGGCAGCACTATATGAGTTTCAAGTAAATATCCAAATGACAGAAATACTGTCTTGGGATGTTAAATCCAGTAAATGAACAAACAAAACCTTCCCAGTTTTTGAGTGAAAATTTAAGCCACGCCCATTGTCAAGGGTTATACATAAGAATGGCAGTTGTCTGGGATTATCTGAATACCATGCCTGTTCAGAGATCTGTTCAAAGTCCCAACACTCAATTACTTACCATGAATCTACAGACTTGGTAGTCCCCCTACTGGTGTTTACACCAGAGGGGACTATAGGTTTGCCCACCGTCAGTCCGGATCTGGATCCTGCGATAACTTAAAAACCGTTTACGATAATATTATTAAATTTGGTATATGAATAAAGGGCAGTATGGAGATTTTGCACGTCTCTTTGTTTTTTTCTTGGACCAAACTCTGGTTGCTATGGTAAAGGAAAAATTATGCACCCCACCTGTAGGGGACTCGTGTGTTGCATGCAACACCAGGTACTTGTTCTCTTTGTGGTCTTAGCCACATGATAATCAGAGAACTTTATACTTCCCCTTCCAACCTTGTGGGTAAAAATTTTCCGGAATTTTCTTGAATTTCATGATTTACAGTTTGCCAAATGACTTTTTTCTCTGTATAAAACTATATAAAAAAAATGCAAAAATCAGTTGTTTTTTTAAATTTCCAACTTTTACCCATGCATCCTTAAATTATGGTTATTAAACTGTATTTTTACTGTAGGATGGTGTTCACTCATATTGGGTACTAAGGACGGAATAGAATTAATTATTGAGTTTTATCTTCTGTTTCTTTCTGTATGTCAATGTTATTCTAACTTTGTACTACAACTACAATTTTTTCAGCCTTTCTAATAACATATTAAAAACAAGTAATTTTTTGCCATGTTTGGATTACAGAAAATATGGCTTTTCTATTCAAACATTATTTTTCAAATAAAATTTATGCTTTTTATCATGGGGAATGCTCTGGTACATTGAGTTTTTATTTCAAAGGCTATGTTTTGCTTAATTTACTTATTAGTTTCTTGAAGCTTGCATCTGTTCTCTTCTAGGTGTAACTCCAACAATCAACACAGCCCTACTGTCCCATGTTTCACACAGCAACCGTATTGGTTACCATGGAAACGGACATACCCAATGGGGAGGACTTAGTTCAACCACAGAGTCCTCGTCACCTAATGTTGTCGCTGAGGGTAGCACGTCTGCACTTATTATCAATGACATCCGAGACATGAGCAGCATGAGCCACAGTGAGTCAACCTCCACTCTCCCGCCTACTTGGACGGAGAGGCACGGCAGTTTCTCCACTTCTACGCAGGAGACGACCCTGGCGCAGACACCCAATCAGCCGTCACACCCCAAGTCACAGAACACAAACATCCTGAAGAACCAACAGATACCCCCTCATCAGGGTCGCAACCCCATTGTGGAGCGCAACACACACAAGAGGAGTGATGAAGAGTTGGCAGTAGTTGGTGAGTTATTATCACAACAGACTTTCGTAGCTCATTGGCTTCTAATGTAAATTCTCCTAAGTTTTACTTAAGCCTAACTGCAATTGGTTTAATCCTGCCAGGATTGTCTATTTGAAGAAGCCATCCAGCTGGCTCATGGTAGGTTGGTGGTTCTACCAGAGTGTCTCTGTGCACTAAGAGTCTTTGAGGGTGAAGAGTCTTGTGATTGGTGTTAATGCGCTGAACATTGGTGTTGTTGTAAATCATACATTGATGAGAGTCTTAACTCATAACTGAAACAATGGTACAATAGTGAATATTTTCCATGTGTCATATGTGATATATTTCCCATTAAATTGGAATCTCCATTCAAATTAATCAGAACCTTATCAAAATTTGATATTAATTTTTTTCATTATTAAAGCTGGTTTCCGGTATCCATATTAATAAAAGGGTGTTGAATGTTGTGTTATCTTCAGCTGGAGGAAATAATGTACCATATGTTGTATAATTAGTTTACTGCTAGGAGGATGCATATGTGAAACTTCTTGGATATTTGTTGATTTCTTTGTGTAAGACTTTTATGTTCTTTAATGCCTGGTCATAGACAATATGTGTTTTCAAAGACCAAAAATTTATGTTTTTTCATGAGTTTTTCCCTGAGTTTTCTTTCATAGGAGTAAAAGTGTCTCTCCTCTTTGGAGATAGTTATCTCCTGCACCTTTTGGGGATGTGATTTTCAGGTTTGTGTATTTTTCAGTCTTTTCACCAGGGCATACGAAACAAGTATCCTGTATTAGATAATCAAACTAATTCATTTGGAGCTGACATTTTTAAGGGATGACCCCAGTAGAAGTTTTAGCATTAATGAAAGATTTTTTTTACTACTGTGAACACAATCAGGTTTTAACTCCACCAACCATACTAAGCACTAAGAAATATTTAGTAAAGTATTTCATCATTCACTTCAACATTTCCCTGGTAAAATACCTTGATGTTTCATTTCTTAAACAAATACAGTAAGGTTTCTGTTTATGTCAACTTAGTCAAATATTTAGATTTTTTTTAAAAAAAGAACCTGCCTTATTTAACCATTACCTCATGAATATCATGTACAAATTCATGACTTAATAAATATTAATTAACCAAACTTTAATTGGTATATTTAAATGTCTCTTTGCCATACAGATGAGCTGAGCAGTCTGTGTAAAATCTGAGCTACAATATTGGTCTGGAAGGAGCTGTGTTGGGTTTGCTTTGTTTGCCAAGGCATCAAAATGAATCTCTATGAGGCAAAGGGTTAAGATTTTAAGCCTTGCTAAGTGCTAAGCATTCTTGGGTAGGGTTTGATAAATAAAACTAAAATCTTCATCTATACTTTCAGGTAACAATTTGATGTATGGCAAGGATCAGCACGAAGCAGATGGGATGCAGAACTCAGACACCATATTTGATAGTCTGACAGACAGTCTGGAGACGTCCCTGATGCAGAATGACGTGTTGAGTCATCACAGGTCCCCACCCATCTCGTTCCTTCAGAATCGAGTGCACGTGGGGACAGGTGGCGGGGAATTGCCCCCTAAAATTGTGAACAATCCGAATGAAAGACTGGACAATATAGCCAGTGCGGGGAATGCTCTCCTGTCCCATCCGCCTTGTAATTTGGAACAAAAACCACGGAAAGGGAAGGAGATTGGAATTTTAGGGCAGTTGGCCCTGTTCGGGCGTCGTGCATTTGGGGGGAAGTTTGACAGCAAAAAGACTGTTCTTGATAATAAAAACAGTGTGCAGTTAGAGAGTGGGGCTGTTGATAGTGTGGGACAGAACAACCCCATGTTTGAACCCTCGCAGTCGGTGGAAACCGAGGTGAGGATGACAAATACAGGAACTGTTGTTCGACCAGCCAATCTCCGGATGAAGCAGGCCAGTAATTCACCCAGAGACGGCTCAAGTACGCTGTCTAACCATGACAGGCATTGTGATAATGTGGCCGAGGCTTGTCATATTTCTGCGGCTCGAGAAATACACTCGGACCCGCCAGTATTCTCGCGTCACAGGGGCGCCCCCTATTCGAAGAGTACATCGGATCTTAGTCCACAGAAGCTTGGTAGGCCGTTACTGGTGGGCCAGGAAGAGGAGGATGAGGAAGAAGATGGTGAAGAAGAAAACATGAAGTTCATACGGCCTAGTACGCTGGCTTTGAATGGCCATAATTACGCATCACGAGGTATCCGGGGAGGCAGTCTTAACTCACTGCCTTCGAAAGGTGTCTCGGTCAACCAAAACTATCCTTCACATGCAAAGACATTACACAACAGTGATACGCGTGTGTGTGAAGAGTTGTCGCGTAGGACGTCGGCGAAGAAAGAGGACACTGCGGAGAAGGAATCAGATCTGACAAAGGACAAGATAAAGCCACGTGTCAAAACACCGTTGTTGGAGAATCGTGGACGGTTGTCATTGTATGACGACAGACTTATGTCGGAAAAACATTCGAAAGTGGATGATTGTTCAAAGCTAAAGAAGTCAAGCATGAGTCTCCAACAGTTTAAATCTATTGATGAGAACTGTGTGAATGTGTACACGGACTGCACGTGCTAACTGCACGTTTTGGGTAACTGCACGTGGTCCTAGACCTCACTGTATCTCTTGAATGGCTCTTTTCTCAAGTGTCTGGAATTGCTTTTTGTCTGTTGTTCTCATTTCCAGGTGCACATTTTACAGTTATCTTGTTTTTTTTTCAAAGCTTAAAAGGCACAATGTTCCACTAAAAAGAGTAGATGAAGTTCAAAGTCTCTTAGATTCACTCATTGTTGTGCAGTGATTTCACTGGTTCCATTTTCTAGGTTCCTATGAGATTTTCATATTTGTAATTAAACTCTTAAAACTTTGAGATACATATGATAATGCAGTCCTCTAATGCTAAGTCAAACTTATTGAAAATGACAGCAATATCATTATGATTAGATCTTATGTTAATTTTATGTAAAGAATGTCAACACATTAAGTTAGATTGATTTTTATGAGAACTTTACTCATTTTTTGGCTGATAGTTTAATATTAATTTCATGACAGATTCATTATGAAATCATTGCTTTGGAAGATAACACGTGTGTACAGTCTAGTTTTGTTAATTTGGATGGCTATTGGACAGACTGAAATACTGTCGAAGTGATGGTAAACTCAAATAGTCAAGTCAAATAGTCATTGGACAGACATACAAATTTGAGCAATTGTCGGAAAAATGGCATCATACTGATGGCAATGGTTGCAGTTCTTTTATGGCGTAATGATCACTATCTGTCCATTTGCACATATCTAGCAATAAATACAAGTTTTGTTACACCAATACAAACAAAGACCTGTGATTAGCTACAGTTAAAAATGTTGCATCATTTCAAACTCCCTGTAGCTTCTAAAACAGCAGCATGGCTGTGTCTGAGAGATCACACACAAGATTGTCATGGTCCAATGGGTCTGATTTGAACATACTGATGGAATTTTCCAAATTATTGCAATTCCAAGCAGTAATCATATCTCAATTGGAGTTACTGTACTTGAGTAGTGATCACATCATAATAAAGAATAAACCATACTTTAGTTGTAACTGCAATAGGGGTTTCTTTACTCAAGTAGTAATCACAATCAGAGTTACCGTAATTGAGTAATCCAAATCACTGTAATGAAGCTGTTCAATCAATAAATGACAAAATAAGTGCATGAGTGCATGAGAGGATATTTAATAAGTGAATGCTTTTTTTAACCTTGTTTTATCTTTTAGCTTAGCTTCAAAGCAAAATGATTTTTTTTTTTTTGTATACAGTCGACATTGTATTAAGAGACCGCTCAAGGGACTGCCAAAAAGTGGTCGCTTAATGAAATGGTCTCTTAATAGATTTTGTTTGGAAATCCAGGCAAACAAGTCATAAATATACAAACTGTAAGCTAAATTGTATCATAACGTTAGATTATATTACAACATAAATACGATGTAATAATACCTTGGATCATTGGCTGAGGTTTGCATTTGGTATTCGGTGGAAAAACACAACATTTGACATCGAATTCATGTATTGATTCGGACAATTTCAAGAAAAATATTATTTAGCAATGAGCTTTCTTTATGTCTCTGTCTAACATAAATCCAGAAACCCCCGATAAATTTATTTCAACCGTGCGCCCTCGTCGAGTATCATAAAACGCAAAGTATATACTTATAGTTACGAATTATTGATGGTACGCATTGCATCCGGAAGTATTAATTTACCTTATTCCCAAATTTTCTTTTACCAAAATCCGAAGTATTCGGCATTTGGAGGGATGGTTTCACCTATGTTATGCATAGTAACTTTTGAAACGGGAACCAGGAACTATATTTAGAATTTAGTTGCACATGGTGCAGTCATGCGTGGACAAATTGGTTTCAGGTGAGCACTTATGATCGGGATAATTGTTTGTTTGTTCGGATGTGTTAAAGATGAATATGTACACATGCTCCAGCGTACACGATAATTAGCAACGGAATCAAACACGGTCGCTCAATAAAGTTGATTTTGTGCATAATCTTACGTGCTAGGACTTGGTTTATGTGGTCGCTGGTCGCATAATAAAAAAGTCGCTTAATGGGATAAATTGACATAGTAAAAACGTTCGGGCGGGATTTATAACGGTCGTTTAATAAAAAAGTCGTTTAATACAGGTGGTCGCATGTACGATGTTGACTGTATTAATATCTGTAATCTGGAATGGCATTTTATGTCAATTTTGAAGAGAGAAAAATCAGTGATTGATGAATGAATAAAGACTTTGTTGTGTAAGAATCTCTGATAGTGAGGTAAAGAGGGTCCAAATTCCACCAACAATACATAGAGTTAAATAATATTTAAAACTTGAGGGAGAAGCATATTCCTTTTTGTGGTACAAGAAGTTATCGTAAAATGACTAAGTACATATAGATGAGTAGCATATTTGCTGACAATATTTTGTTCAGAAATGAGATCTTTATTAATAAACCTGATTGATGGAATACATCCCCTACAATGCTGTGGGCACGTGTGACTGCCTTTGCGACCAGTGCAGACCAAAATCAGCAGGCTCATTTGTGTGGTCGAATCATAATCTCTACTGTTCTCTATTCAGTTAATAAATTTTCAGCAAGCACCCCCATAAAAAACAACGGTACAGTCCATTATGATGAAAGGACAAGTCCAGTAAAGAAATTCAGCATGGTAAGGGTAAAATACTACTTGAGGTGCTATGTAAAGTTGGTGGAATAGATGCCAAGTCATGTGAGTAATGATGTTATTTTCACTGGAGGTTGCTATCACTACTAAATAGGAGCACAGACACCTTCCACCTTGTATAATCTGTGTATCTGTATACATATGTGTGATGTCAACAATATTCACCCAGGCACTGGGTCATTTAATGTGCAACACAGAAGTATAGATGAAAGAATACGGCTGTCTAACAGCAGAGATTCCAGTGTTATTTATTATTCTTTGTTAATGCAAGAAAGTTCTGTGAATAATTTTAATTTATGTTGTGATAAAACCTTTACTTTCTATGCGAATAACAAAATGAGGACTTATCTTTGGAAATGCAAAATCTTATCTCGGTTAAGTCTTATTTTAAACATGTAAGGTATTATTGCAGTATTATATAGTTTTAACAGGTCAGTAGGACATGTTGATGTACTGATGTTTTATAAACTTTAATCTGTTGTTTTATTGCAAAAATATTCACTCTTCCATTATGATTTATCATGTTTGACAAATAGTCTTATACAGTGTTTTTGATACAATATTTGCTACTCATTCTTCTTTAAATTTTTTTACACAATTTGTGCTACTTTTGTTGTTGCAATATAATTGTTGCCGTTTCTCAACCTATGTGAGTTTGTTATAACAAATTCAAGTTGTACAGACAAATCAATAGGGCATACAATTTGTTATAGACTGGGTTTTGACTGTGGGACTTGGAAGTTAACTGTCATCAGTGAAGTTTACGGCTAGGTTTACAGTGAAGTTAAATGTAGTTTACAGTTAATCTGTAAACAGTTAACAATAAGGTTTACAGTGAGGTTGACCAGATTACTTTAACCTTTGAACAGTTAGCAAAAACAATTTGTGATGGACTTTGAAGATTATTGTAGGCAGTAAATTCAACTGTTGGCAATGATGTTCTGTAGACTTCAGTTTTGGTTGTAGACAGTGAAGTTTACATTCAACAGTGAAGTTTACTGGCAACATTGAGGTCTACTCAGTGATGAATTGTCAACAGTGAAGATTAGTAAAGGCCATTTTTTGTGTCGCCTGACTAGTCAGGCGACATAAAGGGGTTAATTTTATTGAATGTAGACTGGTTTAGTTTACAGTGAATTGCAGCACATTTACTGTTAACAAATTACTTGCTGCCAGTGATGTTAACAGTCTGTTAAGCCATTTACTGAATACTGTTTACTTCATTGTGGTACTCTTTTTTTTCTAAGCTGGTATCATTTGGAAGTTTGATGCAGTGATGGTATAGTTATTTCTGTCCCATGTTTATTTTTTTTGTATGTGCCCATGTTTTATAAATTTTGATATATTGTTACATGATATCTTTTAACACTCAGTGTACAGTACATGAAAGTGCATTGGATGCATGGGTGTACAAGTGTATGCTTTTATATCGCTCACGTGTCAAGGGTGAAGTGGACAGGTAATTCTGTTGCCGTGTGATAAGTCTCGTGTACTGGCAGGTATGCACAGGTGTAAAACATAGTCCACATGAGAACAACAAATGTATTGTTATTAATTTGACACTCGTAATCTTGTGCTTGTTTGACTACTAGTTATGTGCTTTTGAAGCTTTTATTGTTAGCTGCCACATGCTGGACCTGACCTTTACTGCAGAGAAATTTTTAAAGGAAAGTAACCTAGGTCGTCAGTATGACCAGATCTGTGTTCAGTTATTGGTAACAGTTGCCAATGTTAGCGTTTGCATCCCTGTTTTATTGAAGCATATAGAATGCAAGCAGGGAACCAACATGCAAAAAGTCCTGAATGTTATCTATAGATGAATGCAAGGCTGTCTTCGATTTACCTGCATGTTGATCTGGTTTTAAACTACCTGAATACTGATCTGGTTTTATTATGGTTGCGTAGGTAATTTCCTTGATTTTTCTTGACTGGTAAAGTGTTATTCATTGTAGCCCATCATGCTGCCAGTAGAGCATGATTTGGCATTTTTGTTAGGAATTGTGTTCCATTTTGTTGAAAGCTTTATGAAATCATTTTTGTTGACTATTTTATGTGTTTGTATTTTATTTATATCTTGTTGATGCTTAAAGCACATTATTTTATAAAGAGAAAACATTTTTACATGCAAATATTTGTTGGTGCACACATAGGAGGTAAGACGCATTTCATGAGAGTGCTGATGAGCAATATAAGAGCTAACCCTGAGGGGTGAGATAATCATGATAGGGAAGTGTAAGTGACAGGTAGCTATAATAGGTATATCCACACGGTATTCAAGTGTTTCTGCAGTTTGACTGAAGTGTTCTTGAAGACTTGCCATGTATCAAATTGATAAATCATAGCTGCAATTAGTTGTTATCAATAAAAGTCAAAATCTTTACACAGTGCTGAAGACAAAACCTTCATTTTATTTTTTTCTTCAGTAATTTTTTTTTTTTTTTTAGAACCTAAAAGAATTTACAACTGACACTCAAAATCTTTAGTCTGTTTGAGCCACTAAAAATGCACTTTTTAGTTTTTCCTAATTAATTTAAACACAGAGAAGTGATTTTCCTAATTAAGTAAAAAACAGAGAGAAGTGTTATAATGAATTTTGGACATGTACTTCAGTTAAATTGCCTTTATTGCTAAAAAGTGAGATTCTGGTACAAAGTACAAGATCTCACACAACACATTTTGTGGAAAAAGAATCTTCAGTTATTGGTTCAGTTTGTGTGATTTGTTGCTTATGATTGTCACATTTGCTTATATTTTTCTCATATGAATCCAATTCATTTAAAATTATTAAGTTTGTATTTAAAAAGAATCACACTTACCATCTTTCATTTGTGGTTTACATGGTTTCCAGTGAGGAAAAGAAACTAAACTAAATGATTACTAACTTAATTTAAAATTACTTGATAGTCATTTTTTTTAAGGAAAGAAAGAAGAAGGGAAAAAAAGTAAAGAATTATTCTTATAATTTGGGAAGGAAATTGAAGATATACATATTTTGTGTATAAGTTGGGTTATTTCCAGGGATTATTTTTAGTTTAAAGTGCATTTAGAGAAGATCCTGGAAGAAACACCATAGCAATACATCTATTTCCAGCAGCTCATGCTGTAATAGTCACTATGTTTAAGGTGTGTTGGTAGTTTGCATTGTCTCCTTTTCTCATAGCGACAGCGTGTGCATGTCTACTGTTCCTCCACTTTCTGCTGGACTACCGTAGTTTCAGAGTCTCCATTACTCTTCCATGCATAAATCCTGTAGAAATTATCATGAGAAAATGAACCTTTACCATCATTATCATCATCATTGTTATCATCATTATCATCATCATTATCTATATAATTATCATTATCTTTTAATTAGTGTGTTTTTTTTTTCTTCATAACATTGAGATGCCCCTATCACCTGCATGGTATATAAGGTGACTAAAATTTGATCTGTAAGAGTATGTATTTTATGTGGAGGAACCTGCCAAGAGGGCTTATCAGTGCAATCTCTATGTTTGTGACTGAAGGGGGTGTTAGAGAGCACCTGCCCCCAAGTCGAGTGTCAAGAGGCGAGTTGCTCACACAAATAGTTTCTATGTTTCAAGGTTACAGGTAGTGTAGTGTAATTGGAAGTAAGCCCAGTCAAGAACCAGACAATGAAACTTATTAGAACACATTGTGTTAGCATCTCGCCCCAGCTGCGGTTCAAGGTCTCGCCAATATCGGCATCAATTAACTGTTTATCGCATGAGTTGTCTTGAAATCACAAAAAATGATGGAGATTTTTCCTCCACTCAAAACGTTGAAGATATTGCACTCCCTTATTTATTGGTTTGGAAAACAGAATTTTGCATACATGCTATTTTAAGCAAATGATCTTCAGTTTCTTCAAAATTGTTATGATAGGCAATTTGAGATACTTGAGATGAGGAAAAATTTGGATGATTTTAAACACCCTTTTTTATATAAAGAAAAAGTAAAGTTTAATCACATGTTAATGTTAGTGTTCTTTTAAAGGAAACCTTTGTTTTTTTTCAGAATTTCAAAGTTGTGGCAATACAGTCTTTGAGATTTTCAAATTAAAAAAATATCAATTTTTAGATTTTCATCAAATGCAGACAAAGTTGCTTAATACTTTCAGGCTGATCTGTTTTGATATTGGCTACAACTGTCATATGTCATTTTCTTGTATAGAAGCTAAAGATAGGAGACCTACAGACCGTGCTGGACAAGGGGACTCGGGAGGTGGGGGTTGGTTAGAAAACTTTGCAGACTGTATATATACATTTATGGCAGTTTTGGGAAAATCATAGTTAATATCATGCATTTTGGTGTGCTAAACCTTGAAAATAGAAAGTTAAACTTGCATGACACATTTATGATATACATGTAAGTTAAATTCATAAGAGAACTATACAGTTTTAAGAATCTGTTGAAAAAAAATGTCACTGAGTAGTAGTATTTTTCATTTAAGTTAGCATAAATAATCAAGGGCTCAGCGCAAATGAGTCTTGACTTATTCTTTAATATATTTTTGCGTTGAGCCCATGCATTGAAGTATTATGAATTATTAAACTTCAGCAGTTTTGTAAACACACAATCTTGCAACCAGTTGTTTTCTGCTTTCAAGGTTTACCATCACCTGCTTTGTCAGTCTATTTTTCCTTCATACTTTAATGCTCTTTTGTGATGTTGCAAATATTGTATTAATTCTATGGCAATAAAATTGCTGCTTCAGTACCAGGTTTGTGTGGTTGTTTCTTGTCCAGTGATGTAGCCCCGGTAACCAGGTTCTATGTTTGATCCCTGGCTCCCACACACGTCATAAACGTATTTCTGGTTTATCCTTCTTTATGCAACATTTTGTGATTGTAAATAAATAGTAAATCCTCCCATGTGCTTACTCCCTATGAGCCACATATTTCAAAGGATCAAATTCATTTTAGCAATTTTGTTAGAGGCCATGAAGTAAACATTTGTGCCAAATGAAATTAAATTCAGACCTCTGGTTTCATAGCTACAGGTATATGAACAAGAGGGCCAAGATGGCCCTATAATTGCTCACCTGAGAAACATTGCCTTCATTACCTGCACTCTAGAAGAAAAGCTGCTGGAGTGGAAAAAAAGTGAAATCTGGCATTTTTTTTTATATAAAAAGGGCATAACTCCTGACCAAATTCAGCCATAATCAAACTTGATCGAGAGATTAAGGTCATAAACATTATCGTAAAGTTTGAAGATGATTGTTCAAGAAATGAAAATGCTTGAGTGTAAACAAAATGAAATCTGGCTTTTTAGCTCACCTGAGCACTTGTGCTCGGGTGAGCTTTTGTGATCGCCTTTTGTCCGTCGTGCGTCGTCAACAATTGCTTGTGAACACTCTAGAGGCCACAGTTTTGGCCCAATCTTCATGAAACTTGGTCAGGATGTTTGTCTACATGATATCTCGGATGAGTTCGAAATTGGGTCATGTGGCCTTGTGAACTCTCTAGAGGCCACAGTTTTAGCCCAATCTTCAATAGATTTGGTCAGGATGTTTGTCTAATTGATATATTGGATGAGTTTGAAAATGAGTCACATGAGGTCAAAAACTAGGTCACCAGGTCAAATCTAAGAAAAACCTTGTGAACACTCTAGAGGCCTACATTTTTGTCCAAGTCTTCATTAAACTTAATATGAATGATGACTGCATTAATTCCCAGTTGAGTGCATATCCAGGTAGGATCAATATGTAGGTCACTTAGTCAAATGTTACAAAAACACTTTTAGATGCCAGATTTTTTGTCATTATGCCTAACACAGCCATCTTACTCAGGTGAGCGACACAGGGCCATCTTGGCCCTCTTGTTTATATTAAAAGGGGCATAACTCCTGACCTAATTGGCTGATATCAGCCATAATCAAACTTGTCTGAGAGATTATGGTCATAAACATTGCCATAAAGTTTAAATATGATTGTTTCAGAAATTAAGATGCTAGTGTTAACAAATTAATTGTGGACGACAGACATTCAATGATCCTAATAGCTCATCCTGAGCACATGTGCTCAGGTGAACTAAAAAGAAACATATTAAACAAATGGCCCTTTCATTTTGACTGAGCAGTGCTTTTGCCAGAAAGATTTTGAGCGCAAGTTTTAGTGTGTGTGTGTGTGTGTGTGGGGGGGGTAGATGCAAGAGGGATTGGCTTCTTCCATGGGTCACTTTTTTTATACACAACTTGCACATATGTGAACCAATCTTAATCAAACTAAGTCACAACGTGAATGAGGACAAGATCTTGAACCAGATTGATAACCAGCCAGATTGTCCAAGACACTCTGTAGTTATGGCCCTTGAATTGATGAAAAAAATAGCTTAACAGTGTAAGCTCTAAAACTCTCATAAACATGACGTGATATTTACCAAACTTAGTCACAATGTGAATGAGCACAATATCTTGAACCAGTTTGATAACCAGCCAGTATGTCCCAGCTTTCAGGAGTTATGGCCCTTGAATTGATGAGAACTTGTTTAATTAATAGTGTGTCCGCTCTCTTACTCTTACAAGCATGAACCCTTGTCCTATTTTGGTCACAATGTTAATGAGCACAATATCTCGACCAAGTTATGGCCCTTCAATTGATGAAAAATTGCAAAAGTAACCTTGTCTGCTCTCCAACACCGACAAACATGAACCAATCTTCAACAAACTTTGTCACAATGTGTATTGGCTCAGTATCTCAAGTTTTAAACAGTCAGAAAATCCCAGACACTCCAGAGTTATGATCCTTGAATTGATAAAATTGTAGGATGGGCGTATTTCATTTTTATACGACACACTGAGGTGATCTTGCTGCTCAATTAGAGACATATGAACCTAGCAATAATTAAATAACATTATAAAGAAGATTGTTCACAGATGATCAGTTTTTCTTCTCTCCCTCGTTAATGTTAACTGAGATTTTGTTTCCTGACAAATGAACTTGTCAAGTGTAGGTCACAAGGGTAAACGATCCTTTCTTAAAAGCCCACTTTGAGCAAATCGGTTAAATATAGAATCACTATTCCCAAAGCAGGTGCTTGCAGTACCATAGGACATGTGCTGCAACATGGCAGTAACTTTACTAGTTCTGGGTAGTGAAATCATGTTATTAAAATTTTCAGCCTGTAAAGCGCATGTACAAAGAATTGAATGTGATCAGTCATGTGATAGCACATGGAAAAAGAAATCTTAATACAGGTAGTATAATTCTAGATATTTCAGTAGGTTCATACTGTTCGTGACTCTAATGCCTGTGATGAAGAAACCCCCCATTTTTTTTTTTACAATCACGAAATGTTGTATTTGGAGACCATGATTCTGTGGATAATATTGATAAACATAATACACAGAGATAGTTTTTAAGTAATTTCTTAGTTAATGACCATCTGTGAATGAGCAGTTTAAGGTAGAAATTTGATTATATGTACACTGCCATATGTCCAAAGAAACTGAACCAAAACGATTTAAAGTAAATTCTTTATTGTATTTGAATACAGTGTCTTTCCAAACCTTAAAAAATATGACAAAAATAATTATTACATATATAATTATATTTAACAATAAAAAAAAACCTTCATTTGAATTCTAAAAACAAAACAGAAGTATGAAACAATAGATTTTTATTTGCTGGGCAAACCATCTTGAATCTGATAAGACAGCTCCTGTCTGATCTTGGTCTAGCCCTGCTCTGTATGCCAGTACATGTACATCAAAATGAGTCTTTATGAAGCAAAGGGTTAAGCTGGAGTACATGGGAAGAAATAATGTGTTTTTTTTTTTCTTATTTGTTTTTTGGGAGATATGATATTTTTTGTACATTACAAGAATTTTTTAAATCTTTTTTTTCCCTCAGAAATATACCTAATTGATTATCATATTACAGGACTTTATTTCCAACTTTATTTAGGCCCATTAATGGACATTTTCCCCATCTGATATTTCTTTAAATCAATGTAGTTTTCTCTAAAACTTCTATTTACCAGGAATTTTCATTCCCCAAACTCAAGAAATGGTGTTTTCATTCCCCATGTTATGGTGTTAAGGGCCCTAACACATCTGACATCAAGACTGTTTGTTGAGTATAATGTTCCACCGACAGTATTTCAGTCATCTGGAGACAGATATAGTAAGCCACGCTACAGAAACATGCCGTAGACATGTTGCACGATACTACACCCAGACACATTATCCTGACATCGGGTAAACCAGTCCTGGAAATACCCTTATATGCTGAGCGCCGAGTAAGGGAGCTATACCAGTAACATTCTTTACAACTTTTGTATGTTGCAGCCAGGGATCAAACCCACAACCTCCTGCTCCCGAGGCAGATACTCTAACCACTCCGCCATGGGTCTGAAAAAAGGCCTGCAAAATTAAATATTCAGTACAGATAACTTTTTAACTTTGGTCCCCCCCCCCCCCCATTACAATAACTGTCAAACTACTTGAAGAAACGGAATATGTACACAGAGAGGACTAATTTGAGTTAAAAATGAAAATTTCAGAAATAAAATTTGGCTATGTATTCCTTATTTCTGTCAATTTAATTTCTGCTTTCAATTTTTTTATCTTAAAAAAAAAAGGATAAATAAAAACAACACAGACCATTTTCTAAAATATAGTTTTAAGAAATAAATTAAATAAAATGATAAGAAAATTTATTCTTAAAAACAATTTTCACAATATAGGAAGAATAACACTGAAATTATCCATTTAATTTCCTGAATAACCACTATTTTGAGACTTTCAACAATTTTCACAATATAGGAAGAATAACACCGAAATTATCCATTTAATTTCCTGAAAAACCACTATTTTGAGACTTTCAACAATTTTCACAATATAGGAAGGATAACACCGAAAATATCCATTTAATTTCCTAAATAACCACTTTTTTGAGACTTTCAACAATTTTCACAATATAGGAAGAATAACAGCAAAATTATCCATTCAATTTCCTGAATAACCACTTTTTTGAGACTTTCAGCTATGACCCAATCATTTAAAATGAGCAAGGTTCTACTGTAATTCAATATAAACACCTTGAGTATCCACAATATGGAGAAAAAACATATCACAACAAGGGTTCTCAATAGGATTTTTAAAGATTTTCCAAAACATTGTCCCATACACTCATGTATATATTTAAAGTGGCTCGTTCACAGATAATAGAAATTTAAAGAAGTAATTTTCTACTCTCCCTTGTTAAAGTTGGTGAAGGTTTGTTGCTTGACAAATAAACTCAGAAAGTGTAGGTCACATTGCACAGGAAAACACAATTTTTGTAAATGCAACTTTAATGAAACTTTAATGAAATGGATTTAATTTAGATTACTTTATCCCCGAAGGACACTTTCTGCAACTTGGTGTCTTCACCAGTTCAGGGTAGCAATTTCTTAAGTTCATCCTACAAAGTTAGAGCATGCGGGAAAAGTGAATGAATCCAAAATATAGGTTTTATCAATCTAAATATAATTTCAATACCGCCTGTGACGGTACTGCCTGTGATGCGGAAACCACCCATTTTTTTACGATCATGGATGGTTGCATTGGATGACATTGAATCTGTAGATAGGTATTGATAGATGTAATACACATATAGTTAACAAGAAAGTCAGTAATACTGACAGATGCTCCCCGAAGAACGTCATTATTACAAATAAGACCTTGGTCAATGGGTGGGAGGATGTAGGAACTGGGTCAAGCCGAAGATATGCGCATCTCCTCTTGGTAATAAAGCTTCCCATAAAGTTTCGTTGAATTCAAGCCATTAGTTCCTGAGAAATAGCCCGGACAGAATCATGCAATATGTACTATAGGCCAAAAAGTCAAGGGGCCATAACTCTTTGAAAAATTTAGGAACCGGGTCATGCTGACGATATGCGCATCTTCTCTTGGTAATAAAGCTTCCCATAAAGTTTCATTGAATTCAAGCCACTAGTTCCTGAGAAATAGCCCGGACAGAATCATGCAATATGTACTATAGGCCGAAAAGTCAAGGGGCCATAACTCTTTGAAAAATTTAGGAACTGGGTCATGCTGACGATATGCGCATCTCCTCTTGGTAATTAAGCTTCCCATAAAGTTTCGTTGAATTCAAGCCATTAGTTCCTGAGAAATAGCCCGGACAGAATCATGCAATATGTACTATAGGCCGAAAAGTCAAGGGGCCATAACTCTTTGAAAAATTAAGGAACCGGGTCATGCTGACAATATGCGCATCTCCTCTTGGTAATAAAGCTTCCCATAAAGTTTCGTTGAATTCAAGCCATTAGTTCCTGAGAAATAGCCCGGACAAGAATCATGCAATATGTACTATAGGCCGAAAAGTCAATGGGCCATAACTCTTTGAAAAATTTAGGAACCGGGTCATGCTGACGATATGCGCAGCTCCTCTTGGTAATAAAGCTTCCCATAAAGTTTTGTTGAATTCAAGCCATTAGTTCTTGAGAAATAGCCCGGACAAGAATCATGCAATATGTACTATAGGCCGAAAAGTCAATGGGCCATAACTCTTTGAAAAATTTAGGAACCGGGTCATGCTGACGATATGCGCAGCTCCTCTTGGTAATAAAGCTTCCCATAAAGTTTCATTGAATTCAAGCCATTAGTTCTTGAGAAATAGCCCGGACAAGAATCATGCAATATGTACTATAGGCTGATAGGTCAATGGGCCATAACTCTTTGAAAAATTTAGGAACCGGGTCATGCTGATGATATGCGCAGCTCCTCTTGGTAATAAAGCTTCCCATAAAGTTTCGTTGAATTCAAGCCATTAGTTCCTGAGAAATAGTCCGGACAAGGAAAGTGGGACGGACGAACGGACGTACGTTCATACGGTTGTATACATGTTGGGTATTTGCCATGTTAAAATCCTACCCAACAATACAGAAAATCCTACCCAACAATACAAAAAATACCCAACAATCGATACCCAACAGAAAGAAACCTAACCCTAACCCATTGTCCAAAACCCTGAGCCTATACCCAACATAGGCCCTCTCGTCTGCCCGGACGGACGGACGGACGGACGGACGAAGCGGCGACTATATGCGTCACCTTCGGTGAGCATAAAAATCAAATTCATGGTCAACGACATTCTGTAACGGAGCTGCTTTAAGAAATGTTGAAAAACAGGAGCTCTGAGTAATCTACTACATT
The DNA here is from genome assembly GCA_021229015.1 of Solen grandis. Classification (NCBI taxonomy): domain Eukaryota; kingdom Metazoa; phylum Mollusca; class Bivalvia; order Adapedonta; family Solenidae; genus Solen; species Solen grandis. The sequence continues at coordinate 36,475,559 of CM037788.1, read as the reverse complement.
AAAATAAAAAAAAATTTATTGAGTAGAAATGCTTTTTTAATGATTATGTAAATGACTAAGAAATGAAATATTTAAATATTTTCATTTCGAGAAATAAAGTATTTAAGCCTTTACTTCATGAATATTCCTTCTAATGTCTCCATATTAATTTATTGAGCTATAATTTATTGTATATGTAACAATGGATTTTTTTTCAGAGACAAAAATGAATCTGTACGTGGATCATGGTTAAGTTTTACTCATCCGAGCCAGAACTCATAATAAGTGTAAACCCTTCCTTCAAGAATACTGAAGTATCACAGGCATACTGGGCTCATCATAAAGAAATGTAAGTAACTTCTGAACTTCAGAGTTTCGACAATTAATTTTCCCTGGCATCAAGTTCTACATCAGCCAAACAGGACAATACTATACAAAATCCTAACCACAACACAAACACAACACAAAATTTTTTCACCAGCTGAAAGAGATAAAACCATTTGTTGACGCTTTTTTCTTGCTGCCAGGCGGGGGATCACAAGGTTGTTTACCTTCGGAGATCATCGTCTCCCATTCATCTCTCACTAGTTGGTAAAGATCCATTGCAGCACGTGCATCTGCCACAGAGCAGTGTCGGCCATTCTGGATTGTGCGGTCTGTAATACAGTAAGACATAAAGAAATAAGTCATCCTTGTCCTTTTACAATATTCTCAAACACAGTAAAACCTCAATTAAAGACTGTCTCAATATAAAGACCACCTCAATATAAAGACCACTATTTTCAGGTCCCTTTCCCCCGCCCCCCATTTCCTGTTAATTTTAAACTCCATTATCAGGTTAATTTTAACTCCATTATCAGGTTAATTTTAACTCCATTATCAGGTTAATTTTAAACTCCATTATCAGACCACCTAATTATTAAGACCAACTGACAGCAGTCCCAAATTCTTACTGAGATTGTACTGCAAATTTTTCAAGAAATCACATAATATTTAACAAATGGAAGAAAATACAAGACCACCATGGTGGTCCTAGAGAGTTCACCCTAGGACCATCAGCCTAAATCAGACAATATATCAGTGAACATTAGTGCAGGGCGAGTGAAAAATCAGAACATTTCTTTGTAATTTTCTGGATTCTACTATTTCAAATAATGAAAGTGTGAAGAAAAGCGGGTGATAATTTTAGGAATTTTACATCCCTGATTCAAGCACCTTGGAATGTTAGCTACTGACTCTCAACAGTAAGATACAAATATTTGACAATCTGACTTTGATTATGTTCACATATGACCCGTACAACCAGCTGGAAGCCTCATGTTATAGGAATCAACCTTGATTCAGCAATATTTTTATGACTTCAAGGTGATCATTTTGGTCAAATTACATTGAATAATAATAAACAGTTTTAGGAAAGGACAACTCTAAATTTTCTACAAGGCGTATAAGAAACTCCCATCGGAACCTCATTTTAGGGAATGGACTTTGTTTTAGCTGTTACATGCAGACGCTAACACAGACGTAAACGTATGTGTGACTGCAATACCTCTCAATAAAACTCATATTCTTCAAATAGGTAAGCTAGTAAGAAATGAAGGGCCATAATGTTTTAAAAGTTATTGTGAGCACAAAATCATTCATGCACAACTAAATATAAAGGTAACCATTGTGGATAAGTTTGACCAAATCCCAATAGTAGCGTGAGAGAAGTTGCCAAAAAAAAAATGTTCTGCTAACAGATGGACAGACAGACAAACAATCAAATGGACAGACAAATGGAAGACTGGGAGTACAACATATGACCTTTCTGGCACATAAAATACAACTGTACCTAAGTTCCTTTATTTCTCTGTTTTTTGTTTTGTTTTTTTGTTTTTTTTTCACACAGTATGTCACATAAAAAGGACAAGTTCCTTTATCTTTCTGTTGTTGTTTTTTCATACAGTATATCTGTGTTAATATATTACCAAGAAGTTCCTCGCACATGACCTTCAGTGACGACTGGGAACTGTTGGAATGCGCTTCAGAGACACAGCTTTTGTCACGTATATGGCTCTGTGGATGTTGAATGCCCATCACTCGGAAATCATTGTACACTGCGTGACCGATTACTACCTTACCCTGCAGAATTAAATGGTAATTGCATACATAAATAATTATTAATCATGGTTCCCAAAGTGATCTAGTAAACAAACTTAAAGTTAACTGAAAGGTCTTGAAAAACCCTTGAATTTGAAAATACTGTGTTTATTGATAACAAGAGGGCCAAGAAAGCCCTTAATCGCTCACCTGATGCTAGAGTACAAACAAATTGAAATCTGGCTGTTTTTTTTATAGTGAAAGGGGAATAACTCCTTACTTAACTAGCCGATATCAGTTATAATTGAACCCGACTGAAAAACAAAATCATTAAAAGGGGCATAACTCCTGACCTTATTTGCCATCTCAGCCACAACTGAACTCAATTAAAACATTTTGGTCATAAACATTGTCATAAAGTTTGAAGATGATTGCTAAAATAATGAAGATGCTAGAGTGTAAACAAAGTGAAATCTGGCATATTTTGATATTAAAAGGGGCATAACCCCTGACCTTATTAACCGCTCTCAGCTTAAATCAAACTCAATCGAGACATTATGGTCATAACATTGTCATAAAGTTTGAAGATTGTTGCTTGAAAAATGAAGATACTAGAGTGTCTCAGCCATATTCGAACTCAATCAAGACATTATGGTCATAAACATTGTCTTAAAGTTTGAAGATGTTTGCTAAAGAAATGAAGGTGATAGAGTGTAAACAAAGTGAAATCTTGCAGTTTATGACATTAAAAGGGGCCTTACTCCTGACCTAACTGACCAATCTCAGCCATATTTGAACTCAATTGAGACATTATGGTCATAAACATTGTCTTAAAGTTTGAAGATGATTGCTCAAAAGATGAAGATGCTAGAGTGTAAACAAATGAAATTGGCATTTTTTTTGATTAAAGGGCAACTCGGACACTATGGGATCTCAGCCATATTCAGACTCACGAGCCATATGGTCAAGTGCTTATCATTTAGTCAAACAAGCGGGCAAAGATGGCCCTAATGATGCTCACTTGAGAAAAACTGCCTTCATTGCCTGTACAAGTTACTTTATTACAGCATAGTTGTATTGAATACCTAGTCTGTGAGGTCATTTCAAGTCCACAAACTCAGCAGTAACTGTGGTCAAAATTTGAAGACAAACTTGATTGAGATTATGGTTGTAGACATTGTTTGTGAAACTTCAAAATGACTGCTTAAGAAATGAAGATGCTAGAGTGTAAACAGTGAAATCTGGCATTTTTATTAAAGGGCAATAACTCCTGACTTATATCCAATATCAGCCATAGTCGAATTAGGCCTAGAGATTATGGCTATTAACATTATCAGAAAATTTGAAAACAATTGCTTCAGAAATGAAGATGCTAGAGTACAAACAAAGAGAAACCTGGCATAACTTCTGATCTTATTGGCCGATAACAGCAATAATCGAACTTGGCCAAGGGATTATTGTAATAAACATTGCCATAATATCTGAAGATGATTCCTTGAGAAATGAAGATGCTAGAGTGCAAACAAAGGGAAATCTGGCATTTTTAATATTAAAAGGGGCATAACTCCTGACCAAATTGACCAATATCAGCCATAATCGAACTTGGCCAGAGATTATAGCGAAGGTGATCGCTTAAAAATTGAAGATGCTAGAGTGCAAACAAAGTGAAATCTGGCATTTTTTAATATAAAGTGTGGCATAACTCCTGACCTAATTGATTGATATCATCCATAATCAAACTTGGCCAAGAGATTATTGTAATAAACATTGCCATAAAGTTTGAAGATGATTTCTTGAGAAATGAAGATGCTAGAGTGCAAACAATATAAAATCTGGCACTTTTTAATATTAAAAGGGGCATAACTCTTGACCTAATTGGCCGTTATCAGCCATAATTGAACTTGGCCAAGAGATTATTGTAATAAACATTTGCCATAAAGTTTGAAGGTGATTGCTTAAAAATTGAAGATGCTAGAGTGCAAACAAACTAATTGTGGACGGAGGACGGTCGATGGACATTCATTGATCCTAATAGGTCATCCTGAGGTTCATCCCTTTCATGCCTTAAAATTTAAAGCATAAGATGTGGTTTATGCATGTCCTAATTTTGAATTTAAGGCCTTAAAAAACCTTAAAACTCCTTTAATATTGCTTCAGAAAATGTTGTGTATTGCAAGGCTGCTTCTATTTAGATGTGTATTGCAGATTGGAACTAGCAATACGCAGTCTATTGCAATACAGGTAGATTTGTTGGAAGTAAAGGAAATCTTTCAACATTTTAGTGAGAAATAACAGGTTTAATAATTTTTTTTGTTTTTTTTTTTTTACAAATTCTTGCATGATCTATATTTAGCAAATAATGTAGTAATCTTAAAGAGGAAAAAGGTAATAAGCTTTCACGATGTGGCCATACAGTTTACTATGTGGTGTATGATGTCATTTTAAGCTATTGCGAAATGCATATTTTGCACTGATTTAGAGGGGAAAACTGCTGTAAGTAATTTATTTCTTTATTAATTTTAATGATATATGGTGCATGTTAAGTGGAAAATTGTACCCTTCACATAGGTCCAATGATTCTTGTGTCAGATGTACAGTTTTTCCAATCATTCGGGGAAAACCTTTCAATTTCGTGTAATTTCTTTTGCTAACACATAAAGCACATCGCTATTAAAGTTTTCCCGAATGTGAGGAAATACTGTACATCTGACGAAAGAATCATTTGGGCAATTTTCCGCTTTGCATGTGGTATATCCCATTAAAAAAGGTGAATAAATGAAATACTTACAGCAGATATCTTTTTCAAATCAAGGCAAATTATGCTGCTTGTGATAGCTTAAAATGATATCATATTCCATGTGGTATGGCCATACTGTTTCAAGACTTTTGATACATTTTAACACCATACTTTGAAAATATTTACTTTCTGGAACATGTGATGCAGCAAGTATTATCTTACTATACAACAGAAGATTAACTGAGAATGCTGTGGTCCAGTGGTATCCTAAATCACTGCGAATACTAAGGTTGTGGGTTTGAACCCCGTTTTGGGCAACAATGATCGTTCAAGAGGTGTAAAGTGTTTGCTACACAGGAATGGTGAAAACACCATGTTGGGGAATAAATCACAATGATAAGCACATGCATCGGGGATACCATTTTCTATACTTTTAAAATGACCGAAATTCCCAAAAGTTTGTTAATGAAAATTTAGTGTTTTCCCATGCCATGTGACTTACACTTACCTTTATATGTATATATGTCAGGAAACAAAAAGTTTATTAACATTTACAAGGAAGAGTAGAAAGAACCATTTTTTCTTTCTACTGATCAACTGAGAACAAGCTACTTTAAAATATTCTTTTAAACCAATACCTTGATAATGTCTGATATTTTCTCCAAGGCAATATTTACAGGTATAGCATGCATCATATTCTGCCTGGTGAGGCCACTCCACCTGGTCCGATATGAGGTGATAGGCTCATTTGGCTGGGCATAGAGATCACAGATTATCTTGCCATGGAAATCTACTATACTGCATCGACCTGCAGAAATAAAAACAGTCATGAATGATATTATTTTTTAATGGCAAAACAGAAGAAAACAAACAGATGTAAATGAATTTGTAAACATAAAAGACAGTATAAACACATTTAATAGCATGACTTTGTTGCTGTTATTACAATTCTTTTTGGGAGGGGGGAGCTAGAGGAGGAGAGACTGTCAAACAATAATCTATACAGCCAAAATGAATATTCGAACACAATGCAACATTCTTCTTCTGCTTTCTTTTCAGTGTCTGACACTAACTTTTAAGCCAGATGTTCTGATGAAACTCTCACTTTGAAATTCAGTAGTCTCCTCTGAAACTTAGGAGACCCTGTCATGTCATTCAGGTACATAACTGTTATTAACACTGATTGAAAAAGAGTTATCGGTAGTCCGTACTATAATTTATAAGAACATTTTATACAAATGACTACATTGGTTTAAAATAAATGTTGCTGTTCAATTAACTTTTAATTGGAAAAGTGTGCCGACGGAACACCTGGCATGTCATTTCTAAACTCCCTTCCCAATAAGGCAATTTTTGGTGTCGACACCATATCTGTCTTTTTTGAGATAAGACGGACATTCCTTATATCTATCAAATGTATGGAGGAAAATTTCATTCAAGATTTAATCCTAACAAGATAAAGAATTTCTACTGACTGGAGTGAGTATCACTAAATCAAATCATATCCTAAATCCAGTTGACTATCTGACAAGCAAAACCCTTACCTAAAGCACTTATATCTCGTCCAACACCGACAAATTCACAATCGAGAGCCAAACACTCAGACGGGGATGGTATGGACTTCTTCGTCCTTGTTGATGACTGCTGTCCATTTTTTCTGTCCATCTTCACTGTCCAATCTGCCAGATGTACAGCTAAGTATGGAAACAACACCGTTGTATGATTACTATCTGTACTATCACATGATACGAAACCACTTCACGTGCATATACCTCATAAACTTTGCACCTATCTATAAACAGAGACTGTGACGTCACTAGCTTGCACTAGTCATTCAGACCGGTGTTGACACATTGTATGGAAAAGATTTTTTCAAAATCAGCAAACATTTATTCCGACTGACATCCATTTATTTCGAAGAAACAGTATTTACTTTTATTTCAGAAAATATCCTCGAGTGCCCAAACTGCGACCCTCTAAGATTAAATTAAGAAATATAACATAAATAAAAAAAAATGAATAGAAACTGTTCACGTACCAATTAATTCTATAAAATTCTTTTATAAATAATTATTCACTCAAAAATAACATTTATGATGGTCTAACAAGTTTTCGGGGTACTAACGAGATCGATCTATATTCGCATATCAAATATCAGTAAATTTTTCATTTGATTATCATAAGGGGGTGCAACAACAAATTTTGTCTCATCCCTGTACACATTTGCGATCTTAAAATCATTTCGATCAAAACAGAGCAGCGTTCATTCTAATGTAGGTCAACGGTGATAGCATAAAAAAGTTACTAACAAGTTTTCGGGGTATTTACAAACTAAGCTCAACCTACTCTATTAGTTGAATATACATCAGAATTCCATCTCAGGGAAATAATGCTGTTACGATTTTATATCTATAGAGCCTTTATTTCGTCTGAGATGCTGTTCTGATTTTTTTTTTTTTGATTGGCATCCACGGTCGGAAAAAAGTAAAACTTTAACCGGGAAAACTGCTGACCTTACACCCACCCCGTTCGACGATCATTTTTTTCATTTTAAACTTAATGACAATTACCATTGATAACACATATGGATAGTTGAAACATTTTTACACATATTCATCACAAATTATATTCTTTACACAACTTAAAAAGCTTATCCCACAAGCTATTTCCAACCCCTTAAAATTCATAGCAAATGTCCGCCATTTTTTTATTCAAATTAAGCCATCATGTGACTTATTATTCGGGTAACTGATAACATTTAGTTAGCTTTCTGCGCAAAATACTAAACCTGTAAGGTGTATTAGCTTAAATAAAAACTATAAATGGATTTTCGTTTGAAAATATGTAAATTTGAATAATTCAGACAAGTTTGATCTACAAAATAGCTATTAAAATAATTCAAGATTTTATGATTGGACTTAAACATTGTCCCAAATTCACACAAGAAGTCACATTGCCTTAATTTGAATATTAGAGCATGGCTGACATTTGTTTTGATCATATGAGACAGCGAAAACAACTCGTCATATCACGTTCCAACACGCAAACGTTATAATACCCCGAAAACTTGTTATACCCCCGAAAACTGGTTAGTCAACCGTAATACATTACGTGGCAAATATTACGCCATCATTTTCAAACTCCGCCGCAGTAGTTACCTCCCCTTACAGTTGTCGATAACCACTGCCACCAGAAGATTTCGGCTGATATAGGCCGGATTTACTTTTATCACTTATGACTTGTTTTGAATATATCATATTAGTTTCGTTATATTTCACGAAAATAACATTCATGATTTCGAGAAAAGTAAAAAATCAAATCATAAAACATTAATTTATAAAACTATAAATGTTGGTCACATGGTTTCAACTACCACGTGACTTGTGTGATGGCAGTGGTTAAAGTAGCGTAGCGTGACGTAACCGGTGCGCGGAGTTTGCATCATTTTGTGGGTTCCTAACTCCGCCCCCTAGGTGACGTCATAGCAGTTGCGAATTGTACACATATGACTTCCAGTTATAAATATCCTCGATGCCCTCTAAGATTTAATTAGGAAAGGCAAAATAAATAAAATACATAAAATAAAAGCTGTTCACGTACCAATTAATTAATCAAATTCACATTTATACCCCCCAAAAGATTTCTTTTATACATTATTATTCACTCGAAAATAACATTTTATACATTACGAGTCAAATATTATGCCATCATTTTGTGCGGTCCTAACTCTGTCCCTTAGGTAACGACATAGTAGTTGCGATTTGTACACATATGACCTCCATTTATAAAAATATGAACACAGCAGATGGAATTTCCAAGATACTTTTGTTTACAATATTTGCAATATTTATCTGTTTGAGTCAAAATTTCGTACAAAAATCATCTGAGTTTATTTACAGAAACATAGTAAAAAAAATCTCACAATCACTTACGCGTGTGATAAAATCCAGTGAGCCTACGATAAAAAAAGGAAGGTGGCGGAGAACAGGGGCGCAGTTAGGACCTCCGACGATATATATATATATATATATATATATATATATATATATATTTTGTGAAATTCGCATTTTTCTCCTTAAAAAAGCTAAAAATCTGTAATACAAATGTTACATGTGACGTTTGGGGCATCCAAATAACAACACGTTTGAGGGTGTGGTTCGTCTTTTCTTAGTAACAATATATGTATATATTGAACACTTGAAAGAAAAACGTGGCTTGTGTGTGGCGCACTGTCCACAGCACAAATTGTCCAGTAGTCTCGATTTCTCACACTGCCATACGTGATGATTAACTCTGAGCCTGTACAACTAATGCCATAATAACCAATAGGACCAAGACAATCATAATGCCTCTCTGGTCATTTCAGGCAAACCCATCACCTTAAAACTTAAATACCAGTGAAGCGGAACGGTGCTTCGTCCAATTAAATGATATCTATTTTAAAAACAAGAAAACATGCCAAATGATATCCAATCATTACCACTCACAACATATCACTTTTCACAATCATGTAAAACAAACAACATGCCAAGCACGACCTGCCAAACCTTAATGACACATATTTCCCCACCTTGAAAAATGACGTCCCATCATTTGTCGTCATAAGTCATCATTATCTTTCAATGTATAAACACCGAACTACTAGTTTACTACATATTTACACCTGAAATAACACTATCCATATTTATAATATGAAAATAATCACATTTGAACTTAAGTTCAAATATGTTCAGAAAATCCAATTTCTAAATACACACACACACACACACACACACACACAAGTATCCGTACACCTACAAACTACATGAACAAACTACTTGTAATGTTTTTTTGTGTTTTTTTTTTTTTAAATATATAAAATACTAAAATTCTAATATTCTTCCTCTCGCCTTGCAAGAAATCTGCGTCTTGCAGACTAAATAAACAGCAGTGTTATGGGATATAGAATTGCAATTTCAGTTTAACATTTGATTTTATTACTGATTTCAAGCAAGTAAATACAATAAAACATACAATCAAGGGTCAAAATATAAAATCACTAAGAAGTACCCATAATTGCTCCTATTATCCGGTGAGCTGTAGCACTATCTGTGTCATTTAATACACCAGATTCCATCAAAACGCCGAGAGACTGAAGTCTACTATCTATAGATCTCAAATGCTTTATGGAGTACACAAAATCACCATAGCGATCCGGCGGCTTCCGGTTTCTTCCAGTTCGCCTTGGTTGAGGAATAGGTGGGAATTTTGCTTCAACAGTTTCTTTAATTTCAGCTTCTTCGTCCTGTTTATCCTTTTCATCTGTATTCTCTGAAATATTTTCCCCTGCTACCTCGGTTTCTATATTACTAACTGGTTCTGAATCATATGTATCACCTTCATGATGATTATTGCCATCATCATTCTCTTCACCTATACTTTCGAAGTTTCTGCTTGCTCAACGTCCATCTCGTCTATCCCAGGTCCTGGAATGGTAATTTCGTTATCTTCAACTGGACTCTTTTCATACCCTTATTCAGTAGATTCTTCTTCCACCTTTTTATCTTTCTCCTCGTCAGGATTATGGGCGTCCCCATACTGGTATGTGATATCAACATATCTAAATCCATCTGTTGTATCTGAATCGCTTTCTTCTGTGACGTCACTTACATCCTTTACTTTAATTTCCATTTCCCCCTCCTTAAATGCATCTCTAATAAGTCCAGTATCATCAGCATCCATGACATCTTCCTTACGGTATAACAAGAGCAAATGATTCCTATGAAGAATTCTCTCTTTGTCCGAAATTTCAGACTTGACTTTAAAAACAGAAATATCAGGTCTAGATTGTTGGACAACAATATGCACATCATCTTCAAATTTATCCTGAATTTTATGTTTTCCTTCACATGCTAATTTCTTAACTAAAACTCTGTCTCCTACTGATATTTTAACTGCTTTTGCTTTCCTATCATAGTATTCTTTCTGTCTGTCTGCCTTTGCTACATGTTTCCTAACTATTTCTTGTGTCTTTTCAATCCTTTCCCTTAAGTATTTTATATATTCCTGGCTATTTTTATTTGCTAAATCTTCTGTTTTGGCGTTTTCAAAGGTAACATCAATGGATAGCTTAGGTTTTCTGCCAAACATCAATTCATAAGGCGAAACTTATGAATTTACATATTTCTTCCAATCCCTTTTTCTGATCGTTTTCCAATGTACCAAGCATGTCCAGTAAGGTTCTGTTAAAGCGCTCCGGACCTGAGTTGCTTTGGGGATGGTTAATTGACGTATGGCTCTTCTTAATTTGCATGAGGTGGCAAAGTTCTTTACTTATCTCACGTTCAAAATTTGAACCTTGATCTGAGTGTAATCTAGTAGGGATTCCGTAATGTACAATGAAATTGTTATAAAAAGCTTCCGCAGTGGTTTTGGCTGTTTGATTCATAGTTGGAACTGCAAGAGCATATTTTGTGTAGTGATCAGTAATAACCAGTATATTCCCAAATTTCCTTTGGATGGCTCTAATGTTAAAAAGTCGAAACATACAAGTTCTAATGGATATGTACTGTTGACATTTACAAGAGGTGCTCTTTGATTCATAGCCGACTTCCTGCGAAGATAACGATCACATATATTTACCCATTGATTAATATCAGTAAACATTCCAGGCCAGTAGTACCGATCTCTCATAAGCCTCATTGTTCTCTCTTTGCCTGGATGGCCCACATCATTATGGAGTCCTTTCAGTACTTCTTTCCTGTAACATCCTGGCAATACAAGTTGTTCTAATACATTATGGTCATCTTTAACCGTCCTAAATAAAATACCTCTTTTCACGTTGAAATGTTTGAACTGTCTTTTCATAATAATGTCCTCTTTACTGAAGCAGTTGTAAGGCAAAGTCTGATCTATCACAGCTCTTCTCCAATTTTCTGTTAACGGATCCTGTCTCTGGGCTTTTCTATTTTCTCTAAGTTCCTTCTGTGTAAGTACTTGTCCATCCTCTGTAGACTCAAAAATGTTAATACTTAAAACAGGCAACGTCTAAATATAAGGTTGTGTATTACAAGAACATATGGCCTGAACAGTTTTGTTTCTATTTTGATTATTTCATTCTGATTTTCTGTCAACCTGTCATAAGGATACCTACTCATCCCATCTGCATCCGCATTTTTAAGTCCGGATCTGTAAGTTATGTCAAAGGAATACTCTCCTAGTGCAGAAACCCATCGTTGTCTTGTAGCGTCCAATTTTGCACTGGTAGGAATGTAAGTAAGCGGATTATTATCCGTTAATACTGAAAAATGATTTAATTTTAAATAATCTGAAAATTTCTCAGTAACTGCCCATTTCAACGCTAAAAATTCAAGTTTGAAGGCACTGTAATTTGGTTCAGATTTAGTAAGGGCCCTACTGGCATAAGCAATCACTCTATTCCTATCTCCTTGTTTCTGATATAATACTGCTCCAAGTCCTTTAATGCTGGCGTCTGTATGTAATTCAAAAGGTAATGAAAAATCAGGGTATGCTAAAATAGGTGGTGTAGATAAAATGTGTTTCATTTTGTCAAATGTACCTTGTTCCTCTTAGTCCAACTCCATTCTACTGTAGGTTTTTTCTGACCCTTCTTTGTTGTTGGTGGTGGCAAAAGCTTGGACAATGGTCTTATCAAAGTACTGAAATGTTCAACAAATCTTCGGTAATACCCCGCAAATGCTAAAAAGGACCGTAACTCATCAGCATTGGAAGGAGTTGGCCAGTTCTGTATTTTGTCTATCTAGTCCATTCCTTCACTACTAACCACATGACCTAAGAACATGACCTCAGTTTTGAAAAAATTACATTTTTGGGGAGCTAACTTGAGATTTGCTTCTCGAAGTTTTCCCAATATTATATCTATGCGCTCCAAATGTTGTTCAAATGTTTCACTAAATATGATGAGATCATCTAGATATATAAGACATATTTTCATGTTAAGGTCCCCTAAGATTTCTTCCATCAGATATGTTGCAGGTGAAATAATTAAGCCAAATGGCATCTTATTGAAGTCATTAAATCCTATAGATCCGACAGTGAAAGCAGTCCGTTCTTTATGCGATTCTTCTACTTCAACTTGATGGTACCCTGACCCTGACTTCATGTTTATTTTGGAAAAATGCTTTGCACCATGCAAACAATCAAAAATTTCCTCCATTCTTGGTAAAGCATGAAGTCTTTCACGGTTCTGTCATTCAGTTGTCTGTAATCTACACAAAGTCGCAGTTTTCCGGTCTTTTTTTCTAACCAGTACAACATTTGATGTGAAGGGCGATTTAGATGGCCTAATTATCCCAATCGATAATAACTACTCAATATGTTTCCTAACTTCATCAATCATGGATGGTGGTATGCGACGATGTCCTTGTTTGAAGGGAGTATTATCTAAAAGATCAATCCTGTGTTTCACCCGATTGCAAATCCCTATGTCAGTGTCGCTAACAAATATATCCTTATATTTCCTTAGTATTTCATAAAGTCTGCGTTTCTGTTCCTCATCAAAAATGTTAGCCTCATCTACACTTAGTCCCTCTAAAACTTGTTCTCTCTGTTGATCTTTCTCTAAATGCTGATAGGTTTCTTCTGTAATAGTGACGGGCTGTAATTCACGGATTATTGATTTAGGGGGGATACTTATCGTGTTAGTAGTTAAATTAGAAAGAGTTACTGTGAATTTTGAACTTTGTCCGAATTGGTTGTGAACTACACCTGGGGTTATGTCAATGAAATTAGGGATACAACAATTCTCTGTTTCCTGTATATTAGCCGCAGTCGCTGGATAGTTGATTTCTCTATCAGTGTAGCAGGTTAATGGTATGACTTCGTTGGGTCTCAAGATGATCTTCTCTGTAGATGCATTCTTCAGTACTGCAAGTTTGTTCTTCTGTCTCTTCAATTCTCTATCTCTAACCGTCATTGTCCTAAAACTAAGAAACAATCCTGTATATAAATCAGCCTTCTGTAAGAACTGTTCTCCAAAGTTCTCTTTACATTCTACGAGAAGAATTTGTAAAACATTACTTCCTAGTATCACCGGTGTTTTGGCAGAATATAACGTATCTGGGGTTACTAGAAGGCAAGGTTGCGGCTTACTTTTCAGTAAACCAGATATTACAGCTACTTCTACCTCTATGTATCCTAAGTAAGTGAGTTGTCCGTCTGCGCATTCAATATTTAAAATATTTGTTAATGGTAATAACTCTATAAAAAGACGCGGATACTAGACTTACACAACTTCCGGTGTCTTACAAGGATTGAACTGGAATATCATTAAGTTGAATGCAAACTTCATTTGTTTCATCTATTAATTTAGGATCTGTGATGTTGGTGCCCAAGTTTGATCCCATACAGGAGCACTTACTCTTTTGGACAATCCATGCATCTGTGACCTTTGTCCCTACAGTTAAAACATGTGATCTGACTGAGCACTAACCGACAATCCCTCTGGAAATGTCCCTTCTTGTTGCATGTGTAGCAGACCGTTTTGGTCTGGTTCAATGGACAATTCCGCTGTACATGGCCCTTCTTGTTGCAAATATACCATGTTGGCAGGAAAGCTGTGAATGAGTTTCTTTGATTCCTCTTTACATTTTTCGTTCATTACGGACATCGTTTTTGTTGGATGAAAAGAACAGTTGACATTTTTCGTATCTATTGTCGTTATACATGGGATCCCAGCGTAATAAAAATATTAGCGTTCATGTATTAACTTGCATATCTAGCTTTTTTAAATTAAATTTTATTCATTATAATACGAAGATTTCGTAAACATTTTAAAATGAAAAGTTAGATGAAGAAATAAGCATTCTTAGCTTAATATTACTACATTGAACTTGGCAAGTGCGTGGGGGAGAAAGCCTCGTTCTAAAAACACAAACCAATGAGTGAACGCGTGTCAAGATTGTTACTGAAAATGCCGCTAAATATAGCACACACGGGTTTTCCAAGAAAACTCTTTCAACAAGGGTCAATATTTTGGTCATTACAATTATTTTTGTGCTTTTGATTTGTCAGAAGATAAAATTTCTGCGAACTTTGACCAATTTAGAACACGACCAGTCGGTCGTGTTAACCTAGCTGGACCGGACCATTAATCTACTAGTGAATGTCGTTCGGTCGGGCCTTAATGTCGAACACTGACTGCCATATGTTAAAAGAAACTGAACCAAAACGGTTTAAAGTAAATTCTTTATTGTATTTTAATACAGTGTCTTTCGAAGCCTTAAAAAATATGACAAAAATCATCATTACATGTATAATTATAACTAGATTTCATTCGTTGATAGGAATGATCGGACTTTCTGCTAACATTGTCAAATGTATACATTAATAACATTAATTTTCAGTAAAAAAAAATCAAGCAAATCATACAAAAAAAAACCCCTACAGGGTTAAAAAACCATTTTATTAGCATTATGGTGTCATGTGACGTCATATGACATTCATCTTCTCAGAATGTAAAGAAGACCTGGAGACTTGTAATCTGTCCAAATACCAGTTTTCTAGCTCTTCTGGAAGTGATCTGACGGTTCGAATCATGGATTTGCCATGGAACCCTTTCTTTTTTCAAAAATTTGTAAAACGGACACCGGGATGCACAACTAGAGCCTAATATACACATTCTGTGAAATTTTAATGAAAATCAGTCCAGAAATAATGGCTGTAGACCGCGTACAAACTTTTTCACCTTACGTCAAATCTGACGTTATATGACGTCATATTAATATGAAATTCATTGCATCCGAAAGCCCATGGTTTTAAATATATGCCATAAAATTTTCATTGTTCTGAGTCAATGGCAACACATCGAAATTAACAGGAATATAAGAGAAAGAATAGAAGAAAATAATAAGAAGAAGAGAAAAAGAAGAATAAAAAAACAGTACAAACCCAAAAGGACTTTCTGACTGTAGGCAGAAAGTCCTAATTATATTTAACAATAACAAGAGCACCAGTGCTGCCACAATATACGCCGCCACAAAATATAAAGACCAAGAGGGTCCGTTTAATTATTGCTTTTAGCATTTCTGTAAGCATAAGCCCATAATGAAGTCTGTGAGACCAATTAATTTAGTTGAACAGAGATAAAACCCTAAAAAGGCTTCCAATATGAAAGTAGTTCAAATAGCAGAATCAATATGAATCTTTTTTTCTTTCTCCGCATAACTCTTGCAAAAATCACTGTACCAGAAAATCCCTGGTTTATGCACTTTTACCTGTTTAGAAACTTGAGTTGTGTTTTCAAGAGACCATGTTTAGAAAGGCATAACTATTGCAAATATTGATAAACATCAAAATCCCTGCTTTGTGCATATCTACCCAGTAAAGTAATGACACTGCCCAAGTTTTGAAAAGATTAGGTCAGAAACATACAAGGAATTGCATTAACAGGCTGAAATATTAATCAGCTAAAGAGACTAGCTTCAAGGGACAAAATCTTGCAAAAATTAATGAACCGGAAAATTGCCACTTCATGCACATCTACCTATTACAGTAATGCCACAGATTAAGTTTTGAAAAGATTCATTCAGAAATGTAGGAGGAGTTGCGTTCACATTGCTGCAATCTCAATCAGCTACAGAAACTAAGTTTCAAGGGACACAAATCTTGTAAAAATAAATGAACCGGAAAATCACCACTTCATGTA
This sequence comes from Solen grandis, assembly GCA_021229015.1. Lineage (NCBI taxonomy): Eukaryota > Metazoa > Mollusca > Bivalvia > Adapedonta > Solenidae > Solen > Solen grandis. The sequence continues at coordinate 36,459,099 of CM037788.1, read as the reverse complement.
CATCTACTCACTATAGTAATGACATTGACCAAGTTTTGACAAGATTCATTCAGAAATGTAGGAGGAGTTGCGTTCAAAAGGCTGCAATATCAATCAGCTACAGAGACTAAATTTCAAGGGAAAAAATCTTGTATAAATAAATGAACCAGAAAATCACTACCTGCACATCTACTCATTATAGTAATGACATTGACCAAGTTTTGACAAGATTCATTCAGAAATGTAGGAGGAGTTGCGTTCACAATGCTGCAATTTCAATCTGCTACAGAGACTTAAGTTTCAAGGGACACAAATCTTGTAAAAATCAATGAACCAGAAAATCACCACTTCATGCACATCTACTCATTATAGTAATAACATTGACCAAGTTTTGACAAGATTCATTTAGAAATTTAGGATGAGTTGCGTTCACAAGGCTGCAATATCAATCAGATACAGAGACGAAGTTTCAAGGGACACAAATCTTGTAACAAGAGGGCCAAGATGGCCCTTGATCGCTCACCTGAGAAAGATGATTGCTCAAGAAATAAAGATGCTAGAGTGTAAAAGAGAAATCTGTTGTTTTTTTATGGTGAAAAGGGCATAACTCCTAAATTAACTTGTCAATATCTGTTATAATTGAACCCGATTGCGAAATTATGGGCATAAACATTGTCTTAAAGTTTGAAAAAGATTTCTAAAAAAATGAAGATGCTAGAGTGTAATCAAAGTGAAATCTGGCATTTTTTTTATATTTAAAGGGGTATAACTCCTGACCTAATCAACAGATCTCACCTTTAATCGAACTCAATCGAGACATTATGGTCATAAGCATTGCCATAAAGTTTGAAGATATTTGCTCAAAAGATGAAGATGCTAGAGTGTAACAAGGGCCAGGACTGCCACAAAATACGCCCATCACAGTATGGGGACTCTCAGATATAGCTCAGAGAAACAAGCTATTGTCTCCTAAATCCCATTAGTTAATGAATGTTTCTTATTAAAACAATCATGTTGAAACATTTCCATTAATTTGAAGGAAAATGTCTCTTTTGACTTATTCAAGTGTTCAAGGGCCATAACTTCTAAGTCATTCACGCGATAATGCTGAATATCGAACTCATCCGCGATTTTATGGCCATGCACATGTGTGGAAAGTTTGAAAAGGATTGGTCTAACGGTATTGAAGTTAGAGCCCAGACAATCACAATTTCAAGTATTTTGTGTACATCAAGGGCCATAACTAAGTCATTCACGCGATAATGCTGGATATCGAACTCATCCGAGATATTATGGCCATGCACATGTGTGGAAAGTTTGAAAAGGATTGGGCAAACGATATTGAAATTAGAGCCCGGACAACAAACGTTCCACGCCCGCCCGCACGCCCGCCCGCCGTGAGTGTTTACATAATACGCCCCATCTTAAGATGGGCGTATAAAAAAAAGTGAAATCTGGCATTTTTTTATATCAAAAGGGGCTTAACTCCTGACCTAATTGACGATCCATATCGAACTAATAGACATTATGGTCATAAGATTGCCATAAAGTTTGAAGTTGATTGCTCAAAAGATGAAGATGCTAGAGTGTAACCAAAGTGAAATATGGTATTTTTTTAATATTAAAAGGGGCTTAACTCCTGACCTAATTGACGGATCTTAGCCATAATCGAACTCAATCAAGACATTATGGTCATAAGTATTGCCATAAAGTTTGAAGATGATTGCTCAAAAGATGCAGATGCTAGAGTGTAACAAGGGCCAGGACTGCCACAAAATACGCCCATCACAGTATGGGGACTCTCAGATATAGCTCAGAGAAACAAGCTATTGTCTCCTAAATCCCATTAGTTAATGAATGTTTCTTATTAAAACAATCATGTTGAAACATTTCCATTAATTTGAAGGAAAATGTCTCTTTTGACTTATTCAAGTGTTCAAGGGCCATAACTTCTAAGTCATTCACGCGATAATGCTGAATATCGAACTCATCCGCGATTTTATGGCCATGCACATGTGTGGAAAGTTTGAAAAGGATTGGTCTAACGGTATTGAAGTTAGAGCCCAGACAATCACAATTTCAAGTATTTTGTGTACGTCAAGGGCCATAACTTCTAAGTCATTCACGCGATAATGCTGGATATTGAATTCATCCGCGATATTATGGCCATGCACATGTGTGGAAACTTTGAAAAGAAATGGGCAAACTGTATTGAAGTTAGAGCCCGGACAATCACAATTTCAAGTATTTTGTGTACGTCAAGGGCCATAACTTTTAAGTCTTTCACGCGATAATGCTGGATATCGAACTCATCTGCGATATTATGGCCATGCACATGTGTGAAAAGTTTGAAAAGGATTGGTCTAACGGTATTGAAGTTAGAGCCCGGACAATCACAATTTCAAGTATTTTGTGTACATCAAGGGCTATAACTAAGTCATTCACGCGATAATGCTGGATATCGAACTCATCCGAGATATTATGGCCATGCACATGTGTGGAAAGTTTGAAAAGGATTGGGCAAACGATATTGAAATTAGAGCCCGGACAACAAACGTTCCACGCCCGCCCGCCGTGTTTACATAATACGCCCCATCTTAAGATGGGCGTATAAAAAAAGTGAAATCTGGCATTTTTTTATATCAAAAGGGGCTTAACTCCTGACCTAATTGACCGATCCATATTCGAACTTAATCGAGACATTATGGTCATAAGCATTGCCATAAAGTTTGAAGTTGATTGCTCAAAAGATGAAGATGCTAGAGTGTAACCAAAGTGAAATATGGTATTTTTTTAATATTAAAAGGGGCTTAACTCCTGACCTAATTGACGGATCTTAGCCATAATCGAACTCAATCAAGACATTATGGTCATAAGTATTGCCATAAAGTTTGAAGATGATTGCTCAAAAGATGCAGATGCTAGAGTGTAACAAGGGCCAGGACTGCCACAAAATACGCCCATCACAGTATGGGGACTCTCAGATATAGCTCAGAGAAACAAGCTATTGTCTCCTAAATCCCATTAGTTAATGAATGTTCCTTATTAAAACAATCATGTTGAAACATTTCCATTAATTTGAAGGAAAATGTCTCTTTTGACTTATTCAAGTGTTCAAGGGCCAATTCTAAGTCATTCACGCGATAATGCGAAATCGAACTCATCCGTTTTATGGCCAAAATCTAACGGTATTGAAGTTAGAGCCCAGACAATCACAATTTCAAGTATTTTGTGTACGTCAAGGGCCATAACTAAGTCATTCACGCGATAATGCTGGATATCGAACTCATCCGAGATATAATGGCCATGCACGTGTGGAAAGTTTGAAAAGGATTGGGCAAACGATATTGAAATTAGAGCCCGGACAACAAACGTTCTACGCCCGCCCGCCGTGAGTGTTTACATAATACGCCCCATCTTAAGATGGGCGTATAAAAAAAGTGAAATCTGGCATTTTTTTTATATCAAAAGGGGCTTAACTCCTGACCTAATTGACCGATCCATATTCGAACTTAATCGAGACATTATGGTCATAAGCATTGCCATAAAGTTTGAAGTTGATTGCTCAAAAGATGAAGATGCTAGAGTGTAACCAAAGTGAAATATGGTATTTTTTTAATATTAAAAGGGGCATAACTCTTGACCTAATCGACAGATCTTAGCCATAATCGAACTCAATCGAGACCTTATGGTCATAAGCATTGCCATAAAGTTTGAAGATGATTGCTCAAAAGATGCAGATGCTAGAGTGTAAACAACGTGAAATATGGCATTTTTTTAATATTAAAAGGGGCATAACTCCTGACCTAATTGACGGATCTCAGCCATAATCGAACTCAATCGAGACATTATGGTCATAAACATTGTCTTAAAGGTGATAGAGTGTAAACACTAAAAATTGTTGACGCCGCACGACGCACGCTCACGGGATCACAATAGCTCACCCTGAGCTTTGCTCAGGTGAGCTAAAAATCAATGAACCAGAAAATTACCACTTCATGCACATCTTCCCATTATAGTTATGACATTGATTAAGTTTTGAAAAGATTCATTCAGAAAGAAAGGAGGAGTTGCGTTCACAAGATATGGATGTACAGACGGAGAAGATGACGCCAATATACGACTGCCTCCGGCAGCATATAAAAAACCCTTCATTTGAATTCTAAAAACAAAACAGTATCATGAAACAATAGAGTTTTATTTGCTGGGCAAACCATCTTGAATCTGATAAGACAGCTCCTGTCTGATCTTGGTCTAGCCCTGCTCTGCATGCCAGTACATGTACATCAAAATGAGTCTTTATGAAGCAAAGGGTTTAGCTGGAGTGCATGGGAAAAATAATGTGTAAAAATTTTTTTTTCATAATTGTTTCTTGGGAGACATAATTTTTTTTTTGTACAAGAAATTTTTAAATCTTTTTTTTCCTCAGTAATATACCTAATTGATTATCATAACATTACAGGACTTTATTTCCAACTTTATTTAGGCCCATTAATGAACATTTTCCCCATCTGATATTTCTTTAAATCCATGCAGTTTTCTCCAAAACTTTTTTTTACCAGGGAATTTTCATTCCCCAAACTCAAGAAATGGTGTTTCATTCCCCATTTTATGGTGTTAAGGGCCCTAACACATCTGACATCAAGACTGTTTGTTGAGTATAATGTTCCACCGACAGTATTTCAGTCATCTGGAGACAGATATAGTACAGCCACGCTACAGTAACATGCCTTAGACATGTTGCACGATACTACACCCAGACACATTATCCTGACATCGGGTCAACCAGTCCTGGAAATACCTTTATATGCTGAGCACCGAGCTCCCTTGACAAATAAACTAAGAAAGTGTAGGTCACATTGCACAGGAAAACACAATTTTTGTAAATGCAACTTTAATGAAATGGATTTAATTTAGATTACTTTATCCCCAAAGGACACTTTCTGCAACTTGGTGTCTTCACCAGTTCAGGGTAGCAATTTCTTAAGTTCATCCTACAAAGTTAGAGCATGCGGGAAAAGTGAATGAATCTAAAATATAGGTTTTATCAATCTAAATATAATTTCAATACCGCCTGTGACAGTATTGCCTGTGATGCGGAAACCACCCAATTTTTTACGATCATGGATGGTTGCATTGGGTGACATTGAATCTGTAGATAGGTATTGATAGATGTAATACACATATAGTTAAAAATCAAATTCAAGATCAACGACATTCTGTGAACGAGCTGCTTTAAGAAATGTTGAAAAACAGGAGCTCTGAGAAGTAAGTAAGTCGAGAAAAAAAGAATGATGAAAGTATTTAAGCCTTTAATTCATGAATATTTCTGTACAAACTTCTTCATATTAATTTATTGTATATGTAACAATGGATTTTTTTCAGAGACAAAAAATGAATCTGTAAGTGGATCATGGTTAAGTTTTACGTGAAATTCGAGCAAGAACTCATAATAAGTGTAAACCCTTCCTTCAAGAATACTGAAGTATCACAGGCATACTTGGCTCATCATAAAGAAATGTTAGTAACTTCTGCACTTCAGAGTTTCGACATTTTATTTTCCCTGGCATCAAGTTCTACATCATCCAAACAGGACGATACAATATAAAATCCTAACCACAACTTCTCATTTATTCACCAGCTGAAAATCTGGCCAATACTCATCCTGTAGAAGTGAACTGCTAGAGAATACGCTGGGTTTATGTTCATCGCTTCCAGCGGAATACAACCGCTTTCTCCTCCTCACTGCTGCTTCTTTCTTTCTTGAACCATGCTCCTTCCCATCCTCCGTAACACCTCCAGTTTTTGTGCCACCATTGTTGTGCCTGTCTCCCACTTTGTGACACAGTGTTCTAGGAATAGTAGTATGTCTATCTAATAAAGATGAAGCTGTCCCTTGTTCTAGACAGGTACCACTAGAATATATCTGTGCACTTACTGTTTTTTCATATTGTGTGAAATAGCTACCAACTGTTTTAAGCCCTATATTCATTTGACCAAAGTGAACTTTATTGTTTTTAACACTAGCACAACACTTTGGTGATTTTACAGTACTTGACTCATTGTTCCCATTTGTTGATGCTTTTTTCTTGCTGCCAGGCGGGGGATCACAAGGTTGTTTACCTTCAGAGATCATCGTCTCCCATTCATCTCTCACTAGTTGGTAAAGATCCATTGCAGCACGTGCATCTGCCACAGAGCAGTGTCGGCCATTCTGGATTGTGCGGTCTGTAATACAGTAAGACATATAAAGAAATAAGCCATCCTTGTCCTTTTACGATATTCTCAAACACAGTAAAACCTCAATTAAAGACTGTCTCAATATAAAGACCACCTCAATATAAAGACCACTATTTTCAGGTCCCTTTCCCCCGCCCCCCATTTCCTGTTGATTTTAAACTTGATTATCAGGTTAATTTTAAACTTGATTATCAGGTTAATTTTAAACTCCATTATCAGGTTAATTTTAAACTCCATTATCAGGTTAATTTTAAACTCCATTATCAGGTTAATTTTAAACTTGATTATCAGGTTAATTTTTTTAAATTTTAAAGATTATCAGGTTAATTTTAAACTCCATTATCAGGTTAATTTTAAACTCCATTATCAGACCACCTCATTATTAAGACCAACTGACAGCAGTCCCAAGTTCTTACTGAGATTGTACTGCAAAATTTTCAAGAAATCACATAATATTTAACAAATGGAAGAAAATACAAGACCACCATGGTGGTCCTAGAGAGTTCACCCTAGGACCATAAGCCTAAATCAGACAATGTATCAGTGAACATTAGTGCAGGGCGAGTGAAAAATCAGAACATTTCTTTGTAATTTTCTGGATTCTACTATTTCAAATAAGGAAAGTGTGAAGAAAGGTGGTGATAATTTTAGAAATTTTACATCCCTGATTCAAGCACCTTGGAATGTTAGCTACTGACCCTCAACAATAAGATACAAATATTTGACCATCTGACTTTGATTATGTTCAAATGACCCGGAAGCCTAATTTTATAGGAATCAACCTTGATTCAGCAATATTTTTATGACTTCAAGGTGATCATTTTGGTCAAATTACATTGAATAATAATAAACAGTTTTAGAAAAGGACAACTCAAAATTTTTTGTGACTGCGATACCTCTCAGTAAGACTCATATTTTTCGAATAGTCAAGCTATGAAGTAATGAAGGGCCATAATGTTTTAAAAGTTAATGTGAGCACAAAATCATTCATGCACATCTAAATTTAAAGGTAACTATTGTGCATAAGTTTGAACCAAATTTCACTTGTAGCGTGAGAGAAGTTGTCAAAAAAAATAAATGTTCTGCTATCAGATGGACAGACAGACAAACAAACAATCAAATGGACAGATAAAAGAAGACTGGGAGTACAACAAAGTATGATTTTTCAGGCACATAAAAGTCCTAAGTTCCTTTATCTTTCCATTTTCGTGTGTATTTTTTTTTTTTAAATACAGTATGACAAAAAAAGGACAAGTTCCTTTATCTTTCCATATTTTTTTTTCATACGGTATATCTGTGTTAATATATTACCAAGAAGTTCCTTGCACATGATCTTCAGTGACGACTGGGAACTGTTTGACAACTGCCGCTTCAGGAGACGACAGGCCTGTGTGTCACGTATATGGCTCTGTGGATGTTGAATGCCCATCACTCGGAAATCATTGTACACTGCATGACCGATTACTACTTTACCCTGCAGAATTAAACGGTAATTGCATACATGAAATTGAAATTGAAAAACCCTTGAATTTGAGGTCTGTCTTGAAAAACCCTTGAATTTGAGGTCTCTCTTGAAAAACCCTTGAATTTGAGGTCAGTCTTGAAAAACCCTTGAAAATCACATTTTTCCTTATATACTCTTGAAAAACCCTAAAATTAACTGAAAGGTATTGAAAAACCCTTGAATTTGATGTGTCTTGAAAAACCTTTGAAAATCTCATTTTGCCTTATATCCCTAAAAAAAAACCCTGAAAATTAACTAAAAGGACTTAAGGTCTTGAAAAACTCTTGAACTTAAAAATATAATAATGATAATAAAAAAGTGTTTATCATGTTGTTAAACTAGAAATGTGTCCAGAGGACACAGATGCCCCCACCCGTTGCATTTTTTCCAAAACAAAGGCCAACACCCAGGAGCGCAAGTCATGTCCTGAGTAATATATACAAGAAGTTAAATATCTGTAGCACAAATACCTTCAGAGTTACATGTGTCACAGTTTTGGGAAGGACGGACAGACAAAGGCAAATCTATATGCCTCACATTTTGGTAGGTGGCATAGAAATACCCAGGTGCACAAGTTCATGTCCTGAATAATATATCCATGAAGTTTCAAGTCGGTAGTACAAATAATTTCAGAGTTATGTGTGTCCATATTTTTCAAAAACAAAAGCCTGTAACTCTGTCAACTTTAAGGAAGGTTCGATAAAAATACCCAGGTGCACAAGTTCATGTCCTGATTAATATATCCATTAAGTCTTAAGTCTGTAGTATAAATACTTTCAGAGTTACATGTGTCACAAGCATGAAATTCCATATTTTTCAAAAACGAAGGCCCATAACTCTGTCAACTTCAACGGTGGTTTGATGAAAATACTCATGTGCCCAAGTATATGTCCTAAATAATATATCCATGAAGTATCAAGTCTGTAGTACAAATACTTTCAGAGTTATGCGTGTCAAAAATTTTTGGGACGGACAGACTTACGTACATATGCCCTGTGCGCCCCCCTCTCCATTTTTGGTTGGGGCATAAAAACTGAGGTTTATCCCATTCATGCCTAAAAATTTAAGGCATAAGATGTGGTTTCTATGCATGTCATTAATTTTGAATTTTAAGGCCTTAAAAATCCTTAAAACCCCTTAAATTTTGCTTCAGAAAATTTGTAGGAACCATGTCAATGTTGTGTATTGCAAGGCTGCTTCCAATAAGACGTGGATTGCAATATGAAACAAGCAATATGCAGTCTAATGCAATACAGGTAGATTTGTTGGTAGTAAAGGAAATCTTTCAACATTATAGTGAGAAATAACAGGCTTAATAAGTTTTTTTTTTACTTGACTTGACTATTTGAGTTTACCGTTGCTTCGACAGTATTTCAGTCATAAAGCGACGTCCAGCTAATTACAGGTGAAGGATCACCCCGAATGCAGGGAGGCATCTGGGTAGACCCACCGACCTACCGCAAGCCAGCTTGAAGGCTTCCTCACATGAAAATCCGAATGACCCTGCTGGGATTCGAACCCACGCGGTGAGGGGCTGAGTGAGTGTTAAAGTTAGCGACTTCACCCTCTCGGCCATGGAGCCCCCTCCCCCGCTATTTTTTTTTTTTTTTACAAAATCTTGCATGATCTATATTTAGCCAAATAATGTAGTATTTTTTATGTTTAATTCTTAAAGAGGAAAAAGGTAAGAAGCTTTTACAGTGTGGCCATATCATGTGGTGTATGACATCATTTTAAGCTACTGTGAAATGTATATTTTGCATCGATTTAGAGGGGAAAACTGCTGTAGGTATATTATTTCTTTATTAAATTTAATGGTATATGGCGCATGGGAAGTGGAAAATTGTATCCTACACATACGTCCATTGATTCTTATGTCAGATGTATAGTTTTTCCAAACATTTGGGAAAACCTTTCAAGTTTGTGTAATTTCTTTCGCTGACACG
>CM037788.1:36399330-36449330 GCA_021229015.1 Solen grandis | reverse complement strand
AGTTAAAGATAGGGTTATGGTTGAGGCTATTGTTTGTTGGTAGTGTTTTTGTGTTTGGTTTGGTTTTCGGGCTGAAATTATGGTAACTTTCAAAGTTGAATTACATACCAAGGTATATCTCGGAAAATATACATCGCTATGACAACATTCTACATAAAGATCGAGAACAACGTAAAGAGTTGAACAACATGGTACCTCGATGAACCATATTAACCGGGTAACGTAATAGTGAGGTATGAATCACACATGGGATACTCTCTGACCATTTTAATAAGACAAGGAAACCGTTATGAGTATGATTACTGGATACCTGCTATGACTTACAACAGCCGATGTACAAACCGTAATAGTGAGGTATGAATCACACATGGGATACCTCGCTATGACACCATTTACATAGACAGGACAAACGTTTGAGATAATACATAGGATACTCGCTGACACCATTTTACATACAGACCGAGGTACAAACCTAATAGTGAGGTTGAATCAAATGGGTTACTCGCTATGACACATTCAACAGATCGAGAACAACCGTAAGTGAGTATAAGTCACACATAGGATACCTCGCTAAGATAGTTATACAAGAAAGTGTGCGTGCTCAAACACTTAAATTAATTAAAACATGTCCCTGTAATTTATATAATCTCTTTTCGCCAAGGTCGCGAATAAACTAGGAGCGTGTCGATATAACAATATATGCTATAAATTGTAGGATTCTAATGCTTGATGCTTTTAAAATTGTGTTACAAATACTAACTAAACCGTTCTGGTTTGTACTTTATTTTGCTATACGTATTGTGACTACGACCTCAACGTAAAAAGAACATATATGTATTTAACAGCAACAGTTATTGGCATATATATGTAGCGTGTTGCAGATTGTTTATTTGATTTTCAAAGTTTCATTTACAGAGATACTGTTCCTTGCCTAGCAACTCAAAGATCAAATAAATGTAATTATATCCTGTTTACAAATATAGAAAAGGCACGCGCAGTTGCTTGTTTCTCGTTTTATGCACCCTGCCTCTTGACACCCTAGTAATTTTCGCAATGTGAAATGCTATCCATGGGCCATACAAGTATGGTGTGCCATTTGTGTCAAAATTAGGTACAATGTATTAGAAAAACAGTAACTTGCAAATATGCAGTTGCAACAACATCTCAAATAAAATTTCATTTACATGCTATACAGTTGGAAATAAATTTAAAATATAGTTGAAATTATAACTGTAAATTACTTTTTAAAAATGAAATTGCAATTAAATTTCAAGACAAAGTTACATAAGAAACTGCATAATCACAGTTGCAACAGTATATATACAGTTATAAACATTTGAGATGAAATTGCAACTGTTGATACAGTCAACCCTCGATACATCGGCTTTCGATACAATGGCAAACTCTGGTTCCGGCACTAAAAGTTATGTGACGGATTTATTAATCTCTTATCAACAGTAAATATGGCCTACGGTATCGGCAGCAATTCTCGATACATAGGCAATATCGAGATATACTTAATAAGGGTTGACAGTATATAGCTAGAATATATTTGAGAAAAAGTTGTAACTGTATATTTTAGTTGAGAAATAGTTGAAACTGTATATTTATAGTAACAAATATATTTGATATATAGTGGAAGCTGTATATTTATAGTTACAAATATATTTGAGATATAGTGGCAGCTGTATATTTATAGTTACAAATATATTTGAGATATAGTGGCAGCTGTATATTTATAGTTACAAATATATTTGAGATATAGTGGCAGCTGTATATTTATAGTTACAAATTTATTTGAGATATAGTGGCACTGTAAATTTAAGTTACAAATATATTTTATAGTAGCTCTCAGTTACAAGCAACTTATGATAAAATATTTGATATATAGTGGCAGCTGTATATTTACAGTTACAAATATATTTGAGATTTGGTTGCACTTGTAAATTTGAGGTTGCAGCTATATTTTATAGTAGCTCTCAGTTACAAGCAACTTATGATCAAAATGCTACACCATATACAGAGATGGAGTTATTTAATACTGACATGCAAGATTCTAGCCCGGCACTTGGGGTTAATGCATTCGGTAAAGATTTTTTCTTTTTTTCTTTCTGTTTCATCTTCAGATGTCATTCATTTTTTTTTCGTTTCAAAATACTTCAACACTGAAACTAAGTAAAATGAATGCTAGAGTGGCATTCCTCAAGCCATTGGGGGGTTGATGCTTATCCAATATCCATGCATTAAATGACAAAGAATGACAAACAAGGATATTTCTCGACTTATTGGAGATAGCAATAAGACACTTTAAGAGTTTACTATCAACGGTAAAAAGAGCTATACATATCTAAAAGGAAAGTTACTTACAACAGTTAAGCTTTGTCGTGTTTACATTCTCATAATCTTACTTATAACATCGTATATTTTTTTCTAAATGTCAAGAAAAAATGGAACGACCTGAATTAGGGCGCGGGTGGATAGAATGGATAAAACAGAGTTGCTATTTAGGGTTTGTTGTCATATATTTGCATCCTTTTATTGCTCAGCATGGGGTTGGGGATCTTAGTTTTAATCAACAAAAAATGAAACGTTTCCAATAACAAAGAGAAATGTCATGTGTATCAAATTGATACATACCTTTATGTTTCACGCGAAAGGAACTACAAACTATTGCAAACCATACAAAAAATTGTCGCATTTTGAAGTTAGTGGGTCCTATATAATAGCTGCAAACAAATCTTTTTAAAGTACGCGGATGTTTTACCTGCATGAAAACAGTAATCGGTGGGTCAGATAACGCAATTCGTTCAAGGATATGTGCATCACATAATAAAATTCCTTGATTTAAACACGGCAGTTCCGTCGTTAATACTGAACTTATGCGTTTTAATTCTATTTATTTATTTATTTATTTATTGTTTTACATTTAAAGCATTTACAGGTTCAAACATAGGAACATCAGTGACTTCTTTTGTAAGCAAGAGAAGCTTTTCACTTATCTCAGTAAGGCTCTCAATTAAAAAAGCTAAATGTCACAACAAATTTCGTATAAAACATCTGATATACATACGGATTGCGGATTATTTAAGGTTTGGTTTTAATATATTACTGTTATATTACCAGCTGTGTTTTTATAAAATAAAGTACGTTTCTGTAGGCCTAATTAAGCTATAAAAGCACAATTGCGTCAAACGTCAAAATTTAAAGTAAATTATTCTTAAGACTGATGCTTCGGCTTTTTGTCCTTCTTGAGGTGTAATATATTTTGAAGGATCTAAAAATGAATATACTTCTTAAATTAATAAATATTAATAAAAAAAAAGAAGATATTTTAACGTTCACTTCAAGGTTCGCTTATTGTTTGCGGTTTAAGGTTTAGGAAAATGAATGCAAAGGTATGGTACACATACATTCACTTCATTTTGTTTTATTTACATATTTCACATATAATTTCATGCATATAAGGACGCTCCACTGCTCGAACGTTGCTATTCACACTGGAGAAAATCATCCGAAACTGTTTTAAACAAGCCGCCTATTCGATTCGCCTATTGTGTTTCTGAAGATTATCGACTTGGAACAACATTGTGCCAGCAGCGGTGCCAACACATGCTGTTAATGTAAGACGCTCAAAATCTCGAACCTAGAACCGCCATATAACGTGGCATATATACATGTGAATTGACGTGAAAATGCTTTAATGCATTTTTGTTATGTAAGAAGTTGGAAGCTTCTATCCTGGTGTTGTTATGTGAGAAGTTGGAAACTTCTATCCTGGTGTTGTTATGTGAGAAGTTGGAAGCTTCTATCCTGGTGTTGTTATGTGAGAATTTGGAAGCTTCTATCCTGGTGTTGTTATGTGAGAAGTTGGAAGCTTCTACCTGGTGTTGTTATGTGAGAATTTGGAAGCTTCTACCTGGTGTTGTTATGTGAGAATTTGGAAGTTCTACCTGGTGTTGTTATGTGAGAAATTGGAAGCTTCTATCTTGGTGTTGTTATGTGAGAAGTTGAAAAATTCTTTCTTAGTTTTGTTATGTGAGAAGTTGGAAACTCCTATCCTGGTGTTGTTATGTGAGAAGTTGAAAAATTCTTTCTTAGTTTTGTTATGTGAGAAGTTGGAAACTCCTATCCTGGTGTTGTTATGTGAGAAGTTGAAAACTTCTATCCTGGTGTTGTTATGTGAGAAGTTGGAAGCTACTATCCTGCAACTATCATGTGCAAGTGGTGGACAACACAAGTCATTCATGTGATAAGCTGGAAGCTTTGATCCTGAAAGTGTCATGTGCAATCGGCGGTATCAACACAAGCTGTTAATGTGAGAAGCTGGAAGCCTCGGACCTGGAACTGTCATGTGCAAGTGGTGATGATAACATAAGTTGGTGAGAAGCTGGAAGCCTCGATCCTGGAACTGTCATTATTTAAGTGGCGGTGACAGCAAAAGCTGTTGATTTATATCTTTGAACTGCTATGTGCAAGTGGATAAGCCAACACCTGCGTTGTTAATGTGAGAAGCTGGAAGCCTCGATCATGGAACTGTCATGTGCAAGTGATGATGTCATCACATGCGCTGCTAGTGTTAGAAGCTAGAAACCTCGATCCTTGAACTGACATGTGCAAGTGACGGTGCCAATATATGATGTTAATGTGAGAAACCTGAAGCCTCGATCCTGGATCTGGCATGTGCATATGGCGGTGCCATCACATGCGTTGTTTATATGAGAAACTTGAAGCCTCGAACCTGGATCTGGCATGTGCATATGGCGGTGCCATCACATGTGCTGTTTATATGAGAAACTTGAAGACTCGAACCTGGATCTTGCATGTGTATATGGCGGTGCCATCACATGAGTTGTTTATATGAGAAACTTGAAGACTCGAACCTGGATCTGGCATGTGCATATGGCGGTGCCATCACATGAGTTGTTTATATGAGAAACTTGAAGGCTCGAACCTGGATCTTGCATGTGTTTGCGTTGTTTATATGAAAAACTTGCAGCTCGAACCTGGATCTGCATGTGTATATGGCGGTGCCATCACATGAGTTGTTTATATGAGAAACTTGAAGACTCGAACCTGGATCTTGCATGTGCATATGGCGGTGCCATCACATGCGTTGTTTATATGAGAAACTTGAAGGCTCGAACCTGGATCTGGCATTTGTATATGGCGGTGTCATCACATGCGTTGTTTATATGAGAAGCTGGAAGCCTCGATCCTGGAACTTTCATGTGCAAGTGACGGTGCCAACACATGTTAATGTTATAAGCCGGAAGCCTCGATTCTAGAACTGCCATTTTTTCAGTGACAGCATCATCAAATGAGAAGATGCATGAATTGTCACATAACAGCGCAAAGTCAATCTTCTTTAGTTCACCAGTCATCAACCTGGTTATATTTAAAGATATTGGAAATTAAATTTAATACCATGAAGAAGAAAAAATAGCTATGAAACATAAGGTCAAAGATACAATTATAGAAATAAGATGCTTGAGCTCTGTAATATTTGTATTTTACGAGTAGTTTTAAAGCCACATTGTCATGGGCTATCCGTATTTCACTCAATTTGGTGAAACAGTTCCTTTTTTATGGACGCTTGAAATCCTACGTTCATGGGGTAATTTATTATGTCAAAGCATAACAATCGTGACCTATCCCTTTTAAGATTTTATATCTCATTCTTTATAAATAATAGCGCTGATTCATGTATCAGCTATAGTGCTTTTTATGTTTTGTTGTTGTTGTTGGTGGTGGTGGTGGTGGTGTGTGTGTGTGTTTGTGTTTTGGAATTCTTTATAGCTGTTGTTGTTGTACAATAAGACAATTTCGCGAAAACCGATGATATTGGTACATAACTCATCCTTGGGATTACGTAGTTTGTACATAGACCACCATTTTTGTGTACTAATAACAGTTTCAAAGATAATCCACGCCAAGTTTATACGCAAAATCAACTTCCCGCAAATTTTCCAAATTATGACAAAAAAAGGTAACAGAAATATATAAAAGAATCGTAAACCCCGTTCCAATGACATTAAGTGAACAGGTATAAAAATGTATAACCGTAGTGAATTAAGAGATATCGAGGGAGGCATTTCTTAAACAAATTAAACAGAAGTCTTCATATTTAACCCTTTCCCTCATATAGACTCATTTTAACGCACTCAATATGTACCACGTAAAGCCTGATCTGCAGAAAACCACAGTTAAACCTTACCAAATTTAATTATAAAGTCCTCATTTCCAGACCACTGAGGAGCAGCGAACAGCATAAAACCTGATCAGCCTGCGAGTCACTCGCAGGCTGATCTGGTTTTATGTTGTTCGCATAGGTCTTTTCATGGTTTCCTCTATGAGGGAAAGGGTTAATAGAATGTAGCACGCATCGCTTTAACGCAGGGGCGATAACTCTGTAAACAATGTACAAATTGTCTTATAAGGGAATACACCACTGGATAATCTTCTTACACTTTCTAGCTTTCTGGCTACAGGTGTATTTATGCTAGTTAAAGCTCCTTTAAAAGTAGCCTTAAATCATGCTGAGGCACCAAAAGTCAGCAGTAAACTTCAAATGTATTCGTTTGTTTATGATATTTCTGATAGAGTTTTTGTGTCATAAATCATTTTGATACAGGAAATTATGAACATACTCGCTCAAATGAGATTTAAATGAGTGCTGTGAAGCACACGCCGAAAACATTAATGGGGAAAGATTATGTGTTGTAAAGTTGGGATGTGAGGTCTGCTTCTTTGGAATTCAATAGTGTCCACGAATGGTGTCATTCTTGCGATGCAGTAACTGACAATTTCACGCTCTTGAAATGACGCTGCATCCACACGGCAGGGACTTCAACTCATGTTTCACATACTCTGCTTGCATGATCAAGTTTAGCATTCCTTTTGAACTCATTTACACATTCATGAAATAAATGTTTCACATAGTTCGAATACCGAAACGACACATTTAAACTGACAGCTTTTCAAATTTTAATCCGATTTGAGGATTTATATTGACTTAATATCAACGCGTTTAGGTGTGATCGTTAATGCTATATAAATGTATGTTATAATTGATTATATCACAGGACGTTCAAAGAGCCGAAACTTGGCACAGTATGAATTTTAATCTCCGTTAAGCGTGATAGGTTTACAGTTTGATCAACAAAATCAGAACGGCTAAAAAAAGCATTTTTAAACAAAACAAGTTTATTGGTAGGTGGATTAGATTTCAGGGTCATCCTTAGTTTATGTCAAGCACTGTTCAAGATTCCGTATACCTCCGCGACACTTTGCCACAAATATTTTTTTTCTTTCTAAAATTGCTGCTTTAGTTATGGAACATGCAATGATGTTTTCTTTGGGCACACATCATACCGTTTATTATGGAACGCCTTTGTTGCCTCATTATACTGGTCTTTATACACCATTTGGCATGTGTACTGGTCAAAATGCTAGATATATTTCCTACTTCGTTTTGTGCACACTTCATTATATACTGTGGACCAACCTTTTCATTAGGTGCTTTCTTCATTTCGTAATGTACACATTTTATTACGACATGTGTACCGATCATTGCGTCAAGTACACTCTCCATCTTTTTATGTGCACATATCATTACGACATGTGTACTGACCATTGTATTAGGTGCATTTCTCATTACGTTATGTGTACCGGTCACTGGGTTAGGTGCATTGTCCATCTCATTGTGTGGAACTTCATTACATTATGTATACCGCGCATTGCTTTAGGTGCGCTGTCCATTTCGTTATGTACACACTTAATTATGTTATGTGTACCGATAATTTTGTCCTGTGAATTCACCATTTTGTTATGTGCAAACTCCATTATGTTATTTTCACTGATATTTAGTTATATACATCGTCCATTTCGTTATGTAGACATTTCATTACGCTATATGTGTCGATCATTACGTTAGGTGCATTTTCCTTCTTGCTTTGTGCACACTTCATTTCGCCATGTGCACCAATAACTATGTCCTGTAAATTCTCCATTTTGTTGAGTGCAAACTCTACACACTTTTCCCGAATTTTCCGCAAATTTATCTGTTTCGGAAATTTAAATTACTGGAACAAACTATCCCGTCATAATAACAATGTTTGGCATAATGACGATGCACACAACGTAATGAAGTATGCACATAACGAAATGATCGTTACACATAACATAACACCGTCGCTTCGACAGTTTTTCAGTCATATAGCGACGTCCAGCTAATTACAGGTGGAGGAAGACACCGAATGCACGGAGGCATCCGGGTAGAACCACCGACCTATCGCAAGCCAGCTGGGAGGCTTCCTCACATGAAAATCCGAATGACCCTAACGGGATTGAACCCACGCGGTGAGGAGCTGAGTGAGTGTTAAAGTCAGCGACTTTACCCTCTCGGCCACGGAGGCCCCACAAATAGGGAATGCACACAACAAAATGATCGGTACACAAAAAATAATGAAAGGTTAACATAACGAAATAGGAAATGCACACAACAAAATGATCGGTACACAAAAAATAATGAAAGGTTAACATAACGAAATAGAAAATGCACACAACAAAATGATCGGTACACAAAATATAATGAAAGGTTAACATAACGATATAGGAAATGCACCTAGCATATTGATTAGAACACATATCATGATGGTGTATGCACATGATAATAAAGAGACCAGTGTAATGAGGCAGCAAAGGCGTTCCATAATTTATCGTAAAATAGATATCATGTTGTAAAATAATGTGTGCCTACACGCAGTATACATGTGTCGGAAAAAAAGTAGTTCCAAGGAGCGTAACTGCTCGGAACCGGATAAAGGCTGTAAAAAGTAGTTACGATCGTAAATTATTCCAGCTGGAACAAACAGTTGTGTGTCAAAAGACTGACCTTTCCTGCAGAAATCAATGGAATCAATCTAGACATTTTTATTTGCAGACTGGATTTATTATTTCCGGTTTCTGTAAAGAAAAATGTTAGCATAAGCAATAGCTATAAATGTATTCTCCTTTGTTTATTTCACATTCCATATACATGTATCAGTTATTCTACTATTTTAAAACTCATTTTAACATTTTGCAAAAATGTCTTCACACATATATTCACACGTATGTTTTTCGCTCCCTCTTTAAAATGCATAATGTATATGTTCAAAATAATTCATAACTCTTTACTTTTATTACTTTTATCTAATGTACTTTCGTAATACATACTTAATAATTTCACATTCCTTAAGGATTTTACACTTATAAGCCCATAACATATACAAGTACAACGCTAATTTGCATTCCTCTCTATTATATATCTCGATGGGTGTTTTTTTTTTTTTTTTTTTTTTTTTTTTTTTTTTTTGCTTCATTCTAGATGTTACTATTTATAGACATATATGCGATATATTTTTAACAGTGGATAGGTAAATGTAGTACAACACAGCTTGATATTTCGTGACTATCTAATTGAATTGGATACCGCAGATGGTATATATACCGGATTTCGGCCCATAGTGCGTTCCGGGGTTGATTAAAAGTACGCAATGCACATCTTTCACATGTTGCGTCATAAGTTCGGTTGCATTTATGACAGTAGGTCAATATTACACATTTCAAAATTGCACAGCGTAGGTCAAATATATTGAATATCACTGACGAAAATATTCACGGATGTATTTTAGTACATGTAAAATGTTACATCCATCGGAACGGAATCTTTTGAATAACTCACATATAATCACAAAATTTCTTGATGATCGGTAAAACTTAAGAATGTTTATGTATATTTAAGGACTTTTGAGACCTAACATCCGGGTGAATTGCGCGTATTCTTAATTTCTTCTTAATCAAATATTTCATAAGATCTCAACTGGCCTTGAACTCTGTAAACTATTCCTTCTAAATTTGTTTTAAAATAATCTAACTCGAACTTACAACCTTAGGCCAGGGATTAGAGAACGGAATGCTACAAACACTTGACAGCAGTCTTGGTATATAACATATCAGATTGACAGAGCAAGTTTAATTATATATCTACACGATCATTGATGAATGAATGAGTCCCACTAGGGACCCGGCCAAAAGTATATCGCTCTTTCCTCTGACCTTCGATCTGCAAACACACCTAACATTACAGAACTCTCCTGAATGGAATACCATATGGTTAAAAAAAGTCCTTGTAATGGTTCTGCTACGTCTTGGACCACTCAACTTCTACCAAGATAACCAAGGTACCCTAATTAAACATAAGGACAACTTGGTTATCTCCGTGAAATGCTATGAAGTCCGAAATGTCACGGAACCATTACAGGGACTTTACCTTAACATGACAGGTATAAAAAAATAGATACAACGGCGAATTTACAGTATTACTTGTACCGCGAGTATAGCTGCAACCAGGGGCTCTATATACATGTACATGGTATATAGTGTCCCTGTTGCAACTATAAATAAACAAATAAAAACTGCAAATATGCCGTTGCATCCATAGATATATCGCTGTTACTAAAATTATGCAGTTGCAATAATAAATAGAGGTGTAACTTTCATAATGCAGCTGTAATTGTGATTTTATCGCTGTAGCTGTATCTATGCAGTTACAATCATATATAAACAGCTGCAGCTGTATAGTAGCTGAAGCACTGGAATAGAAAATATCAAAATAATGCCGTGACCAACATAATACAGCTGCAATTATAATATACAGCTGTAACTGTAATTTTTCAGTTATTGTAACTTCAAGTAAACAGCTGTAACTATAATATACAGCTGTAACTGTAATTTTGCAGTTATAGTAACTTCAAGTAATAAGCTGTTACAATATTATACAGCTGTAACTGTAATTTTGCAGGTATTGTAACTTCAAGTAATCAGCTGTTACTGTAATTAAGCGATTTGAAACCATAAAATACAGCTGTTACTGTAGTTATGCAGTTAAACCAATATATATATATATATATATATATATATATATATATATATATATATATATATACCGCTGTTGCTATAGATATACACTGACGAAAAGTTTTAACCGCATTTTCGGGTATGTGAAAGGTGAGCAATATGTGCAGAATTTCATTGAAAGTGGTTGCAAAATGTCAGAGTCAGAACAGATAATTTATGATCGGTTAGAACTTTCCGTCAGTGTATACACTGCAACTGTGAACATTACACACTGTTTACTATAAATATAAAGCTGCTGCTATAAATATACAGCTGTAACAGTAATAATACAGCTGTAAATATAAATTGACCGCTATAATTATGCATTCATGCAGCTGAACATTTCGAAGGTCCATCCAAACTTATATCGGCAGCTTTATATTTTTGTTCGCAACTATATATGAGAGTGCGTTTTCTTATATCTGTTAAATCAAGTCTACTTTTGACCCAAATCCACTACCAAGGTTAACGCTCTCCAAACGTAATCTATTTTACCTTCAAGGTTGTGACCATAATCTGGATCATAGTCTATTCTTGATCCTCGTTCAGGGTTAGCTTCGTGGTCTAGGATTGCTTCTAGAGCGTGCCCATGTTTTACTGCGCCTTTAGTAATGTTCTGGAACTCAGATTTTGATCGGGTAATGAGATAACCATCGTATGTGATCCGACGGCCTGCTCCATAACATTAATAATTTCAGACTAATAGAACAGTTAGCCGTATGTTTCCGACGAAGTGATAATCTGTATTACGTGTTATTTTGATATAGGGACGAATAAAACAACAACATTATTTTATTTCAAATAGAAAAAAGGTGTCATCAGTATGATCAGTGACATTTCAATTGTTGATGGTCCTGTTCCTACAGTCAATGGTTGAAACATATTTTATTTATTTCATAATTCTCAGAAATAGAGGTCAGCAACATACATAGGTCTAACAACATAGATTTACATTCGTTTTACATAAATTAAAAAGGAAAGAAAAAATGTCTAAAATCTAAATTAAATTGTATACAAAGTATATAAAATTCAGTCAAATACTGTTTCATTCAGATGCTATGAAGTTGATAATGTTATACCGTTATTTTTACAAGGACATAAAAATCAAAAGTTTCGTACATTTTATTCAAAGATCGTTTCATTACTGAGAATACCACTTTTACAATATCCCATGGACGGTCGCTTAAAGCAAGTAAATTATCCCAGTGTAGTTTTATATATGTATATATAGGTAAAATAATGGACAGCATTTTCCACATGATTTGGCACGCTGGCTGAACTGGAATTTAATCTCAATTTTCTGTCCCTTTTATCCACTCGATAACGTCAATGCTGTTGGCATACTCGTAATAAAAGATATATATATATAAAAGAATACGGGTACAAAAATGCTTTGCAAAGTGTATATTTATAGCCGCTGACCCGTTTGATCAATTTCTGTGTGCGTACAAATTCGATTTGTTTGTGCTATTTATGCCTGAATTTGCAATACGGAATCAAAGAGCACGTGCCGAGATTCTTGGCTGAATATCACATTATTCATAATTATTTGACATTAACATAACTTCCTTGCATGTTTTACCGTGTTTCCAAAACACTTTTCTCAAATCCTTTGTTCATTAGTTGCTATTTACCTAAGATGCTTTTATGCACACTTGGAGTTATGAAAATTGACATTTTATGATCTTCCATGTGAAAATAGATACCGGTGTGTGTAATAAACACGGAACGTTAAAGACGAGCAAGGTAGTAGTTTGGAATTCATAACACATGAATACAAAGGGACTAACGATTCATTTCATTTGATCCTTATTCCCATTTTCCAATATAGTTATGATTGTTTATATGGCACGTGCTTCAAAACAGCGCGTTCACAAAGCTATAAATACATTGTTCAGATGCCAACAAGGATTAAAATTTCTCTCCTATAAATTACTTCAAGGCTAAATGTTTTTAATTAAGTCAGATCTTTCAATGAATTTCAGAATGTTTAAACTAAACAGGATTAAGAAATCACCATAAATTAGTTAAACCACGGAAATAGTGCATTAAGAGAACCACAGAGTTGACGAAAACGATCAAGCTTCCGTTATCGCAGCAGTAAAACGATGAGGTATCCGGTATATCGTGGTACTGCAGGTTTCAGCTGGTATATGGTTATTGGACCTGCTTTTGCTTTGCATAATGATCAAAGACATACGCGAACTGTTGTTTCTATTTTGCTGATAGATCAAACAGCGCAAGAATAGTATTAACGTACTTTGACCCGGACCGTTTGCAAAGGGACCAACTGGCGTTCTCTGGTTGGGACAAAGTGGTTTTCGATTTCAAAACAATTATCATCAGAGAATTAAATCTGACATGGTACTTTCGCCGTAGTGATTTATATTTAGTAGACTTGAACTCATCGTCGAATACCCACGGTCTATCGATAGATGATGCCATGTAGTGAAATGGAATAAGTCAGCCGTGGGGATCGGACGATGGAAATTCATATATGTCTATTTTATTGCAGTGGAAAAGGGTGAATTGCTTAAGTAATGGAGAAAGGTCTCAAACTGTCTGAAATATAATCAGAAAAAAGAAAATCATCGAAGCCCCACATAAAACATGTTCCTTTTTGTACATATATTTGGCAGTGCTAAAAGAGATTGTTAAATTGAAGATAGTAAGCATTCTTTTGTAGAAATAATGATCAGTTCTCATTAAGATAGGAACTGAAACTCAGCGTGACTGTCTCATGTTAACATTTGTGATCTGATGAAATGCAATTAGCAATGCAATATGACATATAATGTAATAAGATTACAAAGGATTTCGCCATAGATTTTTCTTAATTCTTTCTCGTCTGTGAAAAGTTAATCATTTCAGAGATATGATTATGTAATGAAATCCCATTTTGCATCTGATTGTAGATTTTGATACAAACACTTAAAATGTTATGAAAATGTGCATATTTATCCAAATTTAATTTAGACAAAATCTTAACATAAAAAACAGGTATAATAGCTCTCGTTCTGATTTATAGGATATCCATGTAAGGTTATATCATATAATGGAGAATGTATTATCATATAATGGAGAATATTAATATTTCATGACATTAAAGATACACACACACACACACACATAAAAATATATTGAAACTGAAGTAGTGAATCTATTTTCATTATGAATCAAAATAATTGATATTCATGTCTTTCTTTTTTAATCTATCCCCGACATCATGAGTTCTTTGCTTTAATATGATATTTTTATGAAACTTTTCTCATTGAAAATAATATACAATGAGATGGCAAATTTTCAATATAAACAGTATATCCGAACTGTGGAATGTTGAAAACATATTGAGTATATTTGATCAATAAAGGGCAATGAAACAATTTGTATATGGTGACGTTAGCAAAAATATGTGTTAGTTGTAAATATATTCATAGTATGTATCTACCATTAGCAGAAATATTAATACAGAATGAATTAAGGTAAAGTCCCTGTGATGGTTCCGCTCTATCTTGGACCACTTAACCTCTACCAAGATAACAAAGGCACCCTTAGGAAACCTTGGTTGTCTGGTTATCTCCGTGAAAGGCCATGAGGTCCGAAATGTAGCGGAACCATTACAGGGACTTTACCTTAAACTTAATCAAAGATAATTTTGGACCGAAACTTCCCCAAACTAATTAACTTACATATGACAAATGTCACTAACAAAAAACAACAACAACAAACAAACGTTACAGCAAGATATTAAAAAATGATTTGTACGTTATACATTCTGCACCCAAGCATATACTATCATTTATAGACACCTACGAGCAGGTGTGAGAGGTGGTTACTCAATGATCACATATCCAATGCCGGTTGAATTTGCATCGCTTAAAAATGCTACACTTTTTTTATATTTTAGATTGTTGTAAAAAAAAATCTACCTTTGTTTACATTTTTTGTTTGTTTGGTGAGCATTTCCGACGATGGTCCGCGCGATCGTAATCGGATGAGACACGGCTAAAGTGTGAAATGCATTCGTGTTCGGAATATTGTCTTCATTAATTCGCAACTCTGGGTATTCGGATTCCTTTTCAATTTTCTGTACACGCTTGCTTTCCGCACTTCAATAGTATCTTCGCATTTCTGAAGTCTGACAACGCGACGCGATGCAAGGTCAGCGAATATCGGTAATGTTGTAAAGTCAGTCATTTAGTGCAATTTAGGTAACTTTACGATCGCGTTAAATTGCTTAGCATTTCTCGTATTAAAGTAATAACAATCTATAAGAAACAATAGGCCTTTAAAATAGAATAATGCCATTCCGTATGGAATACAGGACATTGAATTTAGCATTTAGAAATTACAATAACTTTATATACAAGGCTTTGAAAAACATACCATATGAATCTCATATTTCTTTGTGAAAACTACGCAATACTAGCCAACGGTCCTGATGATGCAAACATATGGAATAAACTTTTTAAAACTTCTCTAATTTTTTCTTTACCGAAAACTCCAAAGGAAAACATGATTGCACAATTACATGGATTTGTGTATTTTGTTATCGTGAATAAACATCGCCTCTCCGCCTCCCAAACTTTGATTTGCCAAAGTATACATCACTGACCCTTGATTGCACTTAAAGGCTTCACTCTTACATGTAATTATTGCATATTTGTTGCCATTTAAACAGATCAAGAATCTTATGAACACTGTTATGTAATGCACTGATTTTTTTTCTCAAATGCAATGTGTTACATTTTTATCCGCATTCATTGTTTTCTTTTATCCGTGCTTTTGGCAAAATCCTTTTTCTTTGATATATCATGTTGACTTTTTGTTAAATAGTATAATCAATATTGGTATAGTTATAAGTCATACAACTAACATGCATAAATCATATTTGATCTTTTTCAATAATAAACATAAACTTATTTTTTTATGAACGTATTATTAGAAAAAAAATAGAGATAAGTATTTGTAATTTACTTAAACTCTGCTCTCACTCTAAAGACCTGCTCCTCCAGATGTTCGTAAAAGACTAGACAAACAAACTATGTAAATAATAACAAAATCATTTTGTCATCCCAAATATAAATTTATAAACCTATCAATTTAAATACTGAATGCAACAGGTGTCGAATTTAAAGCACACCTAAATATTTATGTGTCCTACAATGAACGCTTTCATCAAATCCCTTTTTGCAATTTTATTTAGATTTTCAAATCAGCTATCTTTAATTTCAAAGATATCATCGGCAAAACCTTATATCTTGTCTGGCTAAATATGTCAAATATTTATATTACAGTGATTCTGTTTGGCATTTTAATAATTATAGATCGGAGCTTCAAGCTATTTTTTATTGATAACTGGGTGACGAAAGCGACATTACGTTACAAGTTATTCGGGATTGAATTAGGGGCGTGGATGAAATCGGAACATCTGTCGAAACTTGGAAACACAGGTGACACAGCTCAGGTCAATTTTATATAGATTTCTTTTCATTTCAGTTTTCGCAATGACTTGCAAAATAGAGGTAAAACTGAAAACGACAAACCTCCGTTTTTGGGTGTTTTTTTTTTCTATACCGATCATGTCAAGCAGATCATTTTTGCCAATACATTTGACACTTTCTTTTTTGTAATATTTGGCGTTTCTATAGCGAGGAAGAAGTCCTGACACTTAAAAATAAGAGTGGATTATATTTGTAAGATTGATCAAGGATACAAACACAGACTGTTGATATAATCAAACTCGCATAAGAAAAAGTTTAGGTGTACAGTGGCATTTGAATGTAAATACGGTGACATGGATTCGGGTGTTCCCTGAAGTAGAAAGTCTACTTTTGATCTACTCGCGTTCTACAATAATTCAATTTGACATACTTCTTTTTCATGTAGTAAGTAGACCAAACATTTATGCACTTGAAAATTAAGTGCCATCTTAAATCGCAAAATATTTGGCACTTTAATTTGTGAATTTTGCCTCGTTACTTTAAACACAAATTAGTCTTTAATGTACGAGAGAGAAAATAAGTTCGACGAATTCAAATGGGGTATTGATTTTTCCTGAAGCAAGCCCTTCCAACTTATAATATAAAAGCTCCTAGGTTGGACCAGTACTTTGCGCCTTTAAAAATACCGATTTTTCTTAACTATGTTTTTAAAGAAAATGTCGTGATTTAAATGCAGGATTACCTCCTTTAAAACTAAACTAGTTACATACGAGTGATTAAATAATATAGGTTGAGCTTAAGGGTACAATATGTTGTTGTTGTTGTTGACCGCACAACGTTTTGTGTGTGTTTCATTAATCACGTATGATGTACGACATAATAAAGGTATTTGCAGGTATCAGTTGTTATCTATGCATACATATTTACTTGAATTATCTATATTTATTTATATAAATAAATTATCATTCTGTGCAATATAGGACTGCAGCTTATGAAAGCCATTTACCGCCATGTACACGGAGTATATAATTCATTTTTGTCGAATTCACTTAAGTATATACCACTCCAATGTCTAGGTGGAACAAGTTGTTAGAGTGTCCACCCTGTGTCCAGGAGGTTGTGGATTCGATCCCCGGCCGCGTCATACCCAGTTATTAATAAACGGTTCTGGTATATCTCGACCCATCTGGATAATTCCTAAAAATGATTTACTCGGTAAGTAAAGTTTTTTATTAACAGGAGTATACGTATCCATATAATCAATTGCGAAAGTAAATGTGCACCTATACAGACTTTCGCTCATTTAAATGTAGTGTTTCATCCCGAAATATAACATTGAAGTTATATATGACAACAGCATGTGCATTTTATTCTATTTCAGACGTTTTGATATTTTATGGGCTTGTTTACAGCCCAGATATAATGTACGCCTGAAAGAAATAATACATTTAGATGAATAAAAGCCTGAAATACACTTTTGCGATTAAGAAAAAAAAAACAATCTTAAAGCAGCTTGCTCACAAATGGTCACTGGCGAAGAGTTTGATTTTTAACTATATGTGTCTATTACGTTTGTCAATACCGATCTGCAGACGCATGGTCAAACAAAGTTACCATTCGTGATCCGGCAACGGTTTTTCATGACCTTCCAGACGCAAAGTACTGGTCCAACCCAGGATCTGTCAAGAGGGATGAGTGTAAGTTGGAAGAACTTGTTTTCCAATAGACGTTACATAAATAGGTTGTCGTCTGCTAAAAAACATTTTATTTGCAATAATTATACGTATAAATGTACATATATTAAAAAAATATAGATAAAACAGAGTTTCTTTACGCCTTGAGGGTGTACATATATTGCAACTATACAAGTATACATAAAAGTACAATATATATCAAGGGGTAGAAGCGAAACTAGGCTAAGTGCAAATATACATATTAGCACTTAGCCTAGTTTCGTTCTCACCCCTTCAATTATGGTATGCAACGTTATTAATAGACAAGGGGAAATGTCGGGCTCTGGGCGTCGCCCGCGTCACACACGCCTGCACATATTGAACAATCAGCTGGCTCGACTCACTGAAGCGGAGCGGAATAATTACTGTTATATCGAAACATTTTGAATATAACACGATATTCATCTGTAATTAGATATTTTATTACGGAATAGATCTACAACACATAGTGACTACACCTAAAGAAAACAGTTGATTTCTTGTCATAAAATGTGCGAGCTCAAGATGATGAAGCAGTTGTATCGTTGTATAATGATGTCGTGAATGATCAAATTAATCATACGTGGTGAAGATCAGACTAGATTTCAATCTAAAAACTTAAAATGTATTTCCGCATTTTCATATTCAAAATAATTCTTTTCCTTTTGTAAGACATGGAATTCCCTGCTGTAACTCATATACATGTAATTTCCTAATTCCAAATTGCAATACACATCATTCCCTTCTCTAATCGAACTTCCAGTAACAGTCACCGGTCTTATTCCCTACTGTAACACAATAATTCCCTACTGTAACACACATAATTCCCTACTGTAACACACACAATTCCCTTCTTTAAGAAATTATATTGACTACTTTTAAGAAATTATATTGAAAACTCTTAGACATGTAATTCTCTACTCTGACATATTATTCCTTATTTGAACAGACATTATTCCCTACAGCAACACAAATTATTCTCTACTGTAACAAAATATACTTCTTCAAAATATGAGATTACATTTCTAGAAAGAAATTTGAAAATAATCAACTTATCTACATTCGAAGTTTGATATACGAAATCATATTAATGACTTGGCAATTTTATGACATACTCGTTTTGCTACTACATTACTTTGGAAACTGCCGCCTGTTTACTGGTTATATATATACATATTGACCGCATCATTTATTATGTAGATGTATCAACAATAAATTTGCCTACTACTTATTACCATGACTTCTTGGTTACTCAGATAATAAAAATCAAAATAAACGTGTCTACTTTTTAAAAAGGAGGGGTTGTTTGAATTTCTCGTGTTTAAACAGTCAAATGAAATGAGCAAGGGGAGTACCTTGGACAGAGCTCATCGTGGTATTTTTAGCTCCACTTGAAATTCCTGCTTTTGTTCTGTGGCAACATGAATCCCAAATGCAAATACAATCCGATTTAAAATATTTTCATTAATCTGGGCGTTAGCCTTGAATGTACAATACCTTCCACCCACTCTGTCTTTCATTTATCATAATCTTTTGTCCGAGATATTGATCTCTGATTTAGCTAATGAAACTCCACCGAAATTAATTGATATTTAAGTGAAAATCATAACCTACGCTTTGAACGAAATGCCATAATGTAAAATGGCGGGGCAGATGAAAAGCGGAAGTAGGCTAATATGGGTCTTAATTATAGGTGTCAATCAACCCTTGCTCACATATCTAGGTGTTACCGAAGCATGGCAAGTGAAGATATCATTAAAATAATTTATCTACCCAACAACGTCCTCTTCAAAGAAGCTGACGGCGGGATACGTGCAACATTTCATGTTAATTGTTTCTATTTATAGACCAATTTCATTGACGTAATTTGTCATATGACATAAGATAACGTGGCGAATGATTCAAAAGTTCAACCTTACATCAGAGTGTGTTTCACAAATAAACTATACTGATCATAATTTTAATATGTTAAAATAATGAAACACGGTAAAATTTTAGACACATTTTTTCCCTTATTTTTTATTAAATATTGGCCAAAAGTACCTTAACTCTCAAAGCAAAAATCTGATCGGCGCCAAAGAAGTTTATGTTAGTTTCATGATCAAAAATAAAAGGGTACTAAACCGACAGTAATTTTACCACCACAAAAATTTTATATTCTTGAAATAAAGAAAAACAACAATCCCCGTTTTCTTTAACAAGAAATGTGAAATATTCGGGGACGATAAGATCAGAATGTAAATTATTGGCAGGTTTGTCTAGCCTTCTTCCTTCACATCATGAGTTAATATTTAGTTTCAAAGAAAATGTTGTAATCAACGATAAATTTAGGATTTCCTTTTTTTTGTTTTTTTTGTTGTCTTTTTTGAGGTTTCTAAAAAGTTTGAGAAACGAAAGAAAAGAAAAGAGCACGAACGTGGTGTTCAGGCATCTGTCCATCTTACATCCATTTTCCTTATTTCTAGAAAACAATTTTAATACGTTCACGCATTTAATATTGCATTTGGTTTAGTTTTCTGTTGTAATTGTTGTTGCTTTTGTTGTTGTTAATTTTGTTAAAACTTACTTATTTTACGTCAAAAGTGAAACAGTATTTTTTTACAATTTATACTAACCATCTTCGACAGTTCATTGGTTGGACCAGTGCCTTGCGTCTGCGGATGCCATGAAAAATCCTTGCACCAAAGGGTTCGAACCCTCAACCTTCTGGTCCGCAATTGTATAAGTTTCCATTGCACAACGGTCCGGAATAGAAGACGATGGTATCAGAAATGATACACACAGTCATATTCTTTAAAATAGTAATGCCTTTATGTAAAAAAAAATATATTGCAAAGAAAAAAATATGAATAATTTATTACATGACTTAGGGAAAAGTACACATCAATAACCTAGTTGGCATTGTATGCATCACGAGTTCAAGGTACGTCATTCGGAATCTTGTTTTAGGATTCTATTGCACTCCTAAAGAAGTTTTAGACGTTGAAGATTCATGTTTTTGTTTAACATTTCTAGCCTTTTGCACACCCCATTAAATGGTTATCTGTATTTACTGTCTTCCACGGATAATATCATTTTTATATATCTTTCATGAACATTATAGAATTTTTCACATATTATTCATAATTCGGACCTATGTCTTCGTAAACATTAAACAAAGAAAAAAATGCACATCGTTGTTTTTTCAAACTTTAAGTCTATTTTTTTTTTATATTTATTCTAATTGTTCCGTGTGAAGTGCAGCGTCCCTCGACAAATGTAGGTGTATGTCAACAAGCGCTTCAGATAATTGATCAATTGCAATGAAAGTAACTAGAACGCTTCTAAAATAGAAATAAACAAGTACGAACCAGCATGATTAAAAAAGCCCTGAGGAAAAAAAATAAACAAATACAGCAGAAAAAACACGGTGTATTCAGCAATGACGTTGTAAGATTGATTTGATTGAAATTCTATATCGTTATTATTAAATAACACAGCGGTTAAAATATTCCTTTTCACGTTTGTTCTTTTCAAGAATTTAATTTAAACTGGACCGGCGTCCTTAAAAGAACATCTCGCGCCAGGTTTCGCTGTCGTCACCGTGTATATACAAAACATTACTGAGTCTGTCGTAGTTAACAGAATGCAAGTAAATACGTGTAAAATAATTGTATGTCGTAATAAAAAAAAAGTTACTTGTTTCCACTAACCCGACCGAGCCTATTTTTTTTTGTGTGTGTGTGTGTGTGTGTGTGTGTGTGTGTACCGACCCTAAACTTTTCGTAGCATTCGGGCTATTACGGTTGCAAAACGCTGTTTTTCGTCACTTCCTCTAAAAAATAAGGTAAAACAGGGGGGGGGGATAATGATAAAAATTTTAACTGATTTTTTTTTTGTTTTTTTTTTTGAGATTTTAGTGGAAACAAACAACTAATTTATTTCGCTTTATCAAGGTATAGTGGTGACGATTCTGGAATCACACGCGTCATCTCTCTCTTCGCTCCCCTGTAAGTGCGATGTTGGGGCCCTTTGAAACCTTTTTTAAGCTCGCCAGTTGATCCTTTTGCCGACTCACCGGTCCAAGGCGGTAATAATAAAGTTATTTATTTTATTATCTATTTCACTGATGTTATTTTACGTTCAAAATTCAATATATTTATTTATCTTTTTATTTTTGGTGGCATAACATTTAGTGTATAAAAATGTGTTGTTTTGTTGTTGTTGTTATTGTTGTTGTTTCGTCATTATATTTATTCATTCAAAAACATCGAAAATGTAGTGAAAGCTTCATAGAATTACCAAATGTGTAAATTATGTTTATAAAAGTTGTGTTTGTCAATACTTTAACATTGCCAACATATGTTTGTTTGTTTGTTTGTTTGTTGGGTTTAACGTCCCACCGACAGTATTCCTTTCATTTGGAGACGATATCTACATATGTAGTGTACATTAATTATATAATAATGTACATTAATTATCCCTTGGTGTAGTCCAGTACAGCTTTGGCAAATCAAAATAACAAAAAAACAAAATGTCAATGCTATGAAAAGGAAATGTATTATAAATAAAGTTATGGGGAAAATTAGTAATCAGATAGTACAGTTGCAATTTGTGTTGGAATATAATTAAAATTTTCATCGTCTGTTACAATACCAAAACTATTACATGTACTATATTCTTATGAAAATTAACATAGTATAATGGTATTTAAAGTGTTTAATGATCGAAATAAGGGCCTTATGTTATAAGTGCACGTGCTGTAGTGACATAAGAAATAGGAGAGGGGGCTGTGTGCAATAGTCATATTCAAACAGAAAATTTTACCCCCCAAAAAAATCCAAGATAATTTCGAAAAATACGAAAACCATGCCGAAAGTCACATCGAAAAAATCCAAGTCGTTGATGCAAGTCTATCGTCGGTGGTAAAATGCTGTGTTTAGGCCAATATATACAGTTGAACCGGTAGTAGTGGCCACCTGTATTAAGTGGTCAACCTGTATTTAGAGGTTAATTTAAATATTACTCAACTAGCATTTTGTTATGTGTTTAACCTTCATTTAGCGGTCACCTCGGTTAAGCGGTCACCTTCTCTTCTTCCCTTGATTGGCCGCTATAAGACATGTTTGACTGTTCTTACATCGATAATTAAATAATCAAACTACATGCTCATAGCTTTATCTACATTACAACAGTATCAACCAACATTAACCCGAGGTCTTACATCTGAAACGATACAGACAACAAAAGCACAGCTGCTGATTAAAGTCATATGATAGAATTACAATATCCAATCAATGGTTCCACGTCAATGGTTCGTTTGTTTGTTATTATTCCAAATGTTCCATTTAGCAACGCGCTATATTAATATACACAATCACGCTGTTTCCGTAAACATTAGTTTATTTATAGCCATAACTGCTTCAAATATTGACGGTGATGTCTATTTCAACCATTAAAATCAATTAACCTGTACAATTTAAATATTTACATTGTGTTTACATCCGTTCAATTGACAGTTATACGACCCGCGTCTTTATAAATAATTTATGTAACAATTACGAAGAAGGACATGACCTGTGCCACAATTTGCATTCTATAAAACACTTAAAAGTCGGCTTTGTAATAAAAGGATGCACCTTTTTTGCCTGTTTACAATTAACATCCATACTTTTCCTTCCTAGCAACACTATCTACACATATAAACACCAAGATGACACGTGCGCATCGGATACCTTTTGGCAATTAAGACATGCCGTAATAAAAAGAGGAATCTGGACCAGTTTTCTCGAAAGTACATAAAGATGTGTGAGCGTGTTGTTGTTGCTGCTGCTGTTGTTGTTGTTGTTACCACTTGACAACATAAAATGCGATAATTCAATATACTTGATACCATAGCCCTATGAGGATAAAATCTTCTTCCATATTTACAAGCACAGTGACTTTCATGTCTGGCCACGTTCGAAAATACTTTAGTACGATCTCAGGCTTAAACTGAGAAATACGGCTTACTTTTGAGCCGGAATATGATATTTGAGCGTTGTGCTTTGAAAAAAACAAACAAAAAAAAACATGTTTAAGCTTTAGCTGGAGTAATATTGAGGTTTTTCGAACATAGAGTAAAGTAAATTGACTACGAAATTTGATTTAGTGATTTAGCTGAGAATGTGCTTAGAAAAACATAAAAACGTGACAACCTCCAATCGAGCAAATTTAGATGAGCTTGACACTGTGTAGGACTTTGAGCAGAAGTACGAGTTAAGAACTTGAGTCTGGTGTCTGCCAACCTGCACATACGCTACGTTATTTTTCTTATCTATATATATTACATATAAATACTTAAATAAATTTTGGATTTTTTAAAAACATGAACGTATTTGCAACGTTTTGTTTACTTTTAAAGTATCAAGCATTTGGTTTCATAGTCATTATAGGCCTTCTTGTTTTTTAATATTACATTTCTTTTGCTCTTTTCATTGAATATTTAAAGATCTTCATTTCAAAATCTTTAATACTTTTCCTATTGAAACAGCATAAATCCCTGAATAAAAAAGTACACTTTGTGAGGAAGTCGGTGTGATAAAATTTTGAACCAAATAAGAGTGAAAGGACTGTGTGTTGAAGAAAAAGGTATGTATAATGAATGTCCTTATAACGTTCTAAAAATAAATCAATCGTCTTAGATAGGAGGTACGTTGAGGGCAAAGAAATGGCATAAAAATGTTATTATCAAAGATGCCAGACAGAAAGATCACCATGTACTTCTGCTTCCTCGGAAATCAAACATGCAACGATACTCGACGGCAGAAGTAAACGTGGCTGAGAAACTTGTCATTGAATCAACAACAAAAAGATACATTATTAATAAAGGAGATGAGTTTACCGTCGCTACAACAATATCTAAGTCATGATAGGGTTTACGAATGACCCTGCAGGAATTCAAAATCCCCGCTGTAAAGTACTATGTAGAAGGAATTGGTCTGAGCATGCGTGGATCCATCGATTTATCTCAGAATTTGTCTATGTCTTGGTTAAGCAAAATGAAAAACCTAGAGTTTGATTATTGTTATTTCTTTGTTGTTGTTTCATTATTGTTGTTGTGTGGGTGTTTGTTTTTACGACCTGTCACAGAAACTGAAATCCCGCCTGAATCTAGGATGATATATACAATGTATAGCAGGGGGAATGCTATCTATCAATCAAAGTTCCATGGACAACACCCCCCCCCCCCTCCCCACCCCCGAGACACACACACACTCACACATACATGCTGAGAGAGTATTGTCTAACACTTGTTGAACATGTCAGTGATGAATATAAATCCGACAGTGTTCTGAACCGTGAGTCATTAGAGTGGCAGACTATTCCAGAAGCTTGGTTACCGCATTCCATTCATAAATGTGTATGATTTTAATATCCGCTGCTTAAACATTTGTTGCATGCTTTTTTTATTGGAGTTAACAGACATATGTGATTAGTAACTGTTTCTGAGTCAAGAATAATGGGAAAATCTTCACTGAAATATGTATGTATGCTATAGTGGCATAAAGGGAACATGCAAGATATGTTTATATCGCGTACGCACACGTTATAAAGAACATCTTCCATGTCCCCTTTAATAGGCAGATTACTTGAAACAAAATATCTTAAGACCCATGCCGTGCGTAAAGCCTCTATCGGAAATTGCAACATTTGCAACAATCTCTGCAATTTCTGGAATGCAGCAAAAGTGTCTTTTTGGCATTCATTGGAAACCTTCAACCTCTCGATCTGTGTCATGGTTAATTTCCTTCCTTTTCTTCCTTTACCCTAAGGCAAACACATCGACAAGACGCGATGACCAGTTTTCCAAACATGTAATCTGACACCTGACATCGCTAAAAAAACTCAAATGAAATTGACATTAAATATGAACATCCTATTAAATTTGACCTCGTGTGACATTGACCCCGATAAAGCAGGACGTGCTTATTTCGCCAATTTATTCTATTTATAGAACCTTAGCTATTTATAGAATAAATCGCCTGCTTATTTTCTTTTAAACTTTTTTTCGCTGTACTAGTTTCTGTTATTCTTAAGATTAGCGTACACGTTATGTACACGTGTATTAAAGGGTAACGATTCCAATTAATCTGACAAATGATGATCATTTCATTAAATATTAGGATAGATGCTTCTTTAGATAGAAGCAATTTGCCATGCTTTTCACCTGCCGTTTATGTTAAGTTATTATGGCGTGGGATCAACTGCTTATCTACTTAATGTCAAATAATGAATATATAGAAAAAGCTGTAATATAATCATCAAGTTATAAAGTACGACACTGTTAAGAATTCATGTGTTTTCTTTAAATGAAATTAATTTTATTAGAAATACAGCTGCATCTATATAAGGCACTGGCAATAGAAGCGCAAGATTTAATCTAGATAATTAACATTTATACAATATTGTTACAACCGCCCCTTTTATTTCGATATATGTAGAGATGGAGAGGGCGTGTGCGCTAAAATAAAGCTGTCATGTGACTTGAACATATTTCAAAGGAACTTCCAGTTCTGATAAGGTGCATTTTCGTTATTGTCTTTCCGTTTCAAGACTTATACGCATATTCAATTATTCTATTTTATTTTGTTGAAACGAAATTATTTGAAATTTTAAGATGGCAAATATCTTGATTTATCGATAATCAGGTTGCATAATCAGACTTTTATTTAATACCGACCCTGAAGAGTTTTAGAACATCAAGTAAAATGAAAAATGAAAAATAAAATGAAAAATGCTCAAGCAACGTGCATTGATAAGGCTTAATCGTCGTAAGGGTGCTTTAATCCAGTGGTGACGAATATGACAGCGGGTTGGAGGGTTGTGGGTTCGAGCCCCGCTGGAGCCAGGATTTTTCATGGCCTTCCTATGTCCAAAGTACTGGTCCGACCCAGGAACCGTGAAGAGGGATAAGCAATGTAAAATAAGAAAGTTCGCATGATTTCTCTCTCTCTCTCTTTCTCTTTCTCCTTTCACTGTTTTACTTCCTTTTATTAATTTATCCACAATCTCTCTTTATCTTAATCGTATTTCAAAACATCTCCTTTTATGTGAATGGTTTAAATCAGATATGTGCTAGGTGTGGAAGTTCACTCCCAGTTTTATGGTTCAATAAAATGTTGTGCTCAAAATATGCATACACGTACGTGTTATATGCCTCAAGAGTATGTTACATATTTTCAGTCTTTCAGTATCAGAGAAAACATTTTCCATTTTTTCAAACTCAGAAGTCTTCCGCATCCTGTTTATTTATAGCTTCCGTCACTTCAATCCAAATTTGACCCAGATAGATAAGCGGTTGTGGAGAAAAAAAAAGTACGGGGAATCCCCAGTCGCGCGTGTATGGATCATAAAAGCAGCCAATCCTGGTTCGCATCCTGTCCAGATTTGTTTTCGGAAATTCCAAGAAAATTTTATTTCTCTCTCTCTCTCTCTCTCTCTTTACTTAAACAAACAATACACAAGTTGAACACCCATATCAGACAGCTCCTTTATGGTACCTTCTCTGTTGCTCATATATTTTTGTAGCTCAGGAGGCCTCAAGTACATATAGCATTTAACGGCTATTGCTCATTTACTTTGATTATGAAAATGCAAAATAATTTCTATGAGGTAAGCGGTTGAAAACTTAAGACTATGTTTCATCACCATTGTATAAACTTAGAAGGCCTCGTATAAAGAAGATTTACTAACAATGATTGTAATCCTACTGAAACACCTATTATAAATAAAGATTTTAATGTTGTTGTTATTATTATTATTATTACAAACATACCCGGAGTCTCCATGGCTGAGTTCGAATCCATGTCTGGGTTAGGGGTCCCGAATGCATCTCTTCTCACCCCCCCCCCCCCCCCCCCCCCCCTCTCCCTCTTTTTTTAGCTTGATGTCGCTGTATGACTAAAATAGTGTCGCGGCGAAGGAAAGATTAAAACACCAACAACAATGGACATAACCTTACGTTCATATATAAGCTCGCGCACGTTGGTTATACGCGCGCATACGCAGTAATAAGGTACACACACTCCCCACTAAAAGTAACCCGACCTTTACCTGACCGTACAAACCGAGGAACGCGATTTCTACCTCACAAGGCCCTGGCGTGCGTTCAGTGTGACAAACCATATGCAACCCTACGCTTTCAATCAGCTATGAAACTAACCACGATTTTGACGTTAACCCCATGTACAGCATAAGGAGCACGTGAACAGCATGCTATATGGTCCTAAGACAACTCCATAGCTGAATGTAAGCGACCGGTAGCATACGTTTTGTCATACTGAACGCTCGCCAGGTATACAAAAGCGCGCGCGCGCGCGCACACACACACACACACACACACACGTATAATAAAACAAATACGCGAGAATTGATGTATTTAACATTACGGTTGTATACGCCAAATAATTTGAAAGCATTCCTAGCTAAATTATTCTGAAGCATCTGCGGAATTTCATTCAGAAAAATGACTTTTACCATTCTGAATGATCCCGCTACCTGGAAAAACGATGAGTGAACACAGATCTCTGACAGAATCTGACGAACGTGTGATTGCATGTGAGTTATGCTAGGGACAATCTATAGAGATGGGTAGTCATTCGAAAAGTATTTTGATCAAAGTACTGATGCTAACTAAAGTTAAACGAAAAAACAGCCTGCCAGGAAATAAATAAATCAGTACTAATTGATCAGATATCCACACATCCGGGTCTTGCAGTCAAATGACTACCCGTGAAGACCTTGGCATATATTTTGACAGTATATTCTTGGAACAGGGCTAAAAATAGCATTTATGTGTGTATTCGATTATTCGTGGCACGTATCCTAGTCGTGGTGGGTTATTTTTCGTTGTTCTCTTGAAAATAATTATCCGCGTTAATCTCATGAAATTCGTATGTTAAGTCCGAACGTCTTTTGGTTCATGATATACATCCCGTAATCACTCCAAGTTTTGGAACCCTAATAAATAAACATATTTCTGTCCCAAAACTGAGTCTTAAAATATCAAAATACTCCCAAGAAAATAACAATGATCGAGATTCGGCGAAGTTTACTGTCAACGAAAAATAATGACTTAACTGTAAGTGACGAGTTCGTTTGTGATATCCAATCAGCATCTAGGTCTCAGATCGAGCTGATATAATCTACAGATGGAAATAAGCTAATGTTATTTTTATCTGATGGCAACTGATAGGTCAGGCGGTTGACAGGTGTGTTTAACATCCCCTAGAATTGATCTTATTGACCCATATATATATATATATATATATATATATATATATATATATATATATATATATATATATATATACTATTACTTTTATTTTTTTCAATGAACGCTATAATTTCTAGACTGTTTGCACTTGATGAAGAACACTAGTAAGTCACGACTGGTCTTCAGTTATAATTTGACAGGTTTCTTTTCTTATCCAACATGGGTTTGTTGTAAGCTATCTCAAACTATGTGAAATACTATGTTAATAGTTCCAGGAGAGGTTGTCCTTTCCTCAGAATGATGTGACTGTGTGAATGAAATATTGTTGGTGGGACTTAAACCCAGGCAAAGGAACACGCAAATAAAAAGAAAACATAACATACAGAACACATTTTATCAATAAAGCGGTCGTGCTGTTTATGTTTTCCTAATATATATAGCTCTAAACCTTAAATGCAGCATATATTTATTAGCCCTGCTCAATAAATGCGTATAAATGTGTAAGCCCCAATCAACGAGTAACAAAAAACGCAGCATATATTTTTAAGACCTAATCAACGAGATACAACGCATCACATATTTAAGACCTTCTTTCGAAGCGTCGTTTTACATCTGTATTCAAAGCGGTGATTGTCCTATTTCTGATTACGATTACAAAATCATAACGCTATTAGAAGTAGATACTCTATTTACAAATCAATCGGTAACAATCATATGTTGATATAAGTATTTAATTATTTATAGTTTGACCCATATGCTTCTCAGCATTTATAGATTGCTTTGTTACAGAATAATTCCGAAGCTTAACCACCCACACATATTAGAAAAAATATCAATAATGAAGTGTTCTTTTTCAATTACCCCTTTTTTTTAATTATATTTTGATTCCATATAATATTTTTTTTTTTTTTATGATATGTTGACATACGGGGGTGTCAGTAATAAAGGGAATGAATCTAATATCATATGTATTTTTATCATTTTTTTATATATATATTTTTTTTTTTTTTTCTGTTTTTGTTTTCCAATTTCTGTATATTTATTCATATCTGTAGTAATTTCTATCAAGTTTGTAAATGGACAGACATTTTCTTTACGTGGACTAATTTCTTATTTTGTGTGGGTGGTGCTACGACTGGAAATAAAAAAAACGGTATGTTAAAGCAAAGCTCGGGTAGCACTAGTGCCAGAATAAATCACACAAACAAATCAAACAACCTTGACATTGTAGTCTAATTTTTGTTGCTGGTCAGTGAAAAAACTTTAAACCTTTATCATACAAGAACTAGAAAGAAAAATGACAGACAAGAAAAGTTAAAAGTCATATCAGCTGGTTGGTTATCCAACGGTGCATAACCATAGTTCGGCGATCGCTATAACGGCAGTGTTACACGGTCTATAGCTTAAGGTGAGCTATATTCGTTGGTTGACAAAGTATACAGCTTACGTAAGCTATATACTTTAGATATAGGCATATATTTTTGAAATAGGTCCTTCATCCTAACGTATATAGCTCACATGGTGGATGACCTGTATTAAACATAATTATGATTATGCTCGATCGACATTCGCACAATCATAATCTTCAACGCAGCAGTAGTTTGTTTGTTTGCTTGGATTAAACGTCCCACAAACATTATTTCAGTCATTTGGGGACTTTTTTCTACATGAGACTAACATAGTGTTGCCGCACTGCGGTATCACGTCGTAGACAAGTGACATAATAGTAGTAGAAGTAGATCTGGGACTGACAAGGCAATGGTGCATTTAGTACCATCTTTGTTTTGACGCAAGAGGATAGTGTCCTGGCTGGGATTCGAACCCCAAACCTCACAAACGCAAAGCGAACACTACACCACTGAGATTTTGCCCCGATGATAAATAAATAGCATGCATTCTTTTTGACAATCTGGCATATATATTTGCCTCGCCTCAAATATGTTCATAGTAAAAGTATTAAAACTATTACAAAAATGCAGATATGTGTGCTTTGGAACAAATGAAGGGCGAGAGACATGAAAAAATAGAGATAGCAGAGAGTATGCCTGTGCTTCAAAAAGAAGTGTGCAGGGAGACCTCCCGTGCACCAACAAAACGGTTAAAAAGACGGTTATCAAGAAATTCATATCTTCTCATGCATAAAAGAATACGTACGTCGTGTGTTCATATTATGAACGTAACCAAAGCAATAATTCGCTAAAGCCTGTAGAAAATGCCGAGGTTGTGATCCATGTAGTTAGTACATCACTAAACTGTTTGTCCGAGTCGCTGATAATCGAAAAGTAGTCACGCATACACACAGCAAAGACACTCTAATGTTCCGTGCAATAATTAATTTTGAGAAACTCACCCGTTTAAAGTGACCACTTGTCTTTTTCTTGGCCCACAGTCCATCTGGCAGAGAATAACCTGTGCCAATGCAGAGAGACCGCCGATATGGTTATGCACTGTGTATCCGCTGGTTTGATTTTAAATTGATCAGAGCTCAATAATGCCTTATGATCACGTTACATCTTAAAATGTGTTTTCCGCAACTCAAAAAAAAAAGAAAGAGAAGAACTCAAATTCGGCTTCAGCATAAATTTGAACTTTTGAGTAAAAACAGCGTCGGAAACCTACGAGGGCAAAATTCCGTTACTCCATACAATATCCATTACTCCCATGGGATTATTATTGCTTGTTATCGATTATTTAAAAAAAAAAACGTGCAACTATTCGCAGCCCCACTAGGTAGTGGGGATTTTTGGACTAATAGAAACCCTCGTACTTAGACACGTAGACAAATCTTTTACCGACTTACAGTATATAGATCTCCAACTGAAGAGTACTCATTTGTGAAAGGACATGCTAATAATTATACGTTTAGAATGTTTTCTATACATGATACATGGAGGAGTTTTAAATCTTCAAATTTTATGTTGAGCAATTACAATTTCTACTTGAGACATTTTGTGAAATGCATGTCTTTCTGAAATACTTTATGGTTGCAAATTATTTCAGCCTGATCTGGCTTGTCTATCGTATACCATTTCTTACCTTGCAATGATTTGTCTCGTAAAATGGTATAATTGACCAAAACCAATTATCAGTAACATGCCCGCCGATACAGAGCTATTTTCGTGCGGTGTTCCTTGGTTCCCTCCCTTCCTTAAATCCACTAATTTACGTGCTGTGGACAAAACATACTTGATTGCTATTGTAATACATGGTTATTCAACAGGCGTTTTTCTAGTAATTCTTGAGCAGTATCTGACACGAAAAATTAGAACCGACACTGCCTTCGAGACATTTATGAATTGGGAAAAAATGCCCTGTCTTTAGAATGCAGAATTCATTCAATATATTTAAACCATAAGAAGTGGGTGGAAGCATATGACGTAATTATATGAGGCATTTCGCTTAGATTGGATTGAAACTTACAAGTATTTGACCGATTGTTGGAAATATTAAAAAGAACACACACACACACAATGATACTGTATGAGCAAATACTTTACAGGGGCAAAAGTCGTCTAGATGAGAAAACTGCGTCCTGTAGTTCTTGTTTTATCAGTTGCCAAATGGCCGTCGATAT
Organism: Solen grandis; assembly: GCA_021229015.1. Lineage (NCBI taxonomy): Eukaryota > Metazoa > Mollusca > Bivalvia > Adapedonta > Solenidae > Solen > Solen grandis. The sequence continues at coordinate 36,416,426 of CM037788.1, read as the reverse complement.
GTTATTGTATACTGTTGAATCATTAATTTTCGTGGGACACTTATTTCTTTTTTATTTTTAACACTTACTGTTTTTGTGTAGGGTTTTATCCACGAATATTAATTCCCACGAAGACATGTTTTAATATAGACATCACTCTTTCTATAAGATCAATCTACGAATAAAGATACCCACGAAACTTCCTTAAGTACTCAATCAACTAAATTAATGTCAATGAAAACTAATGCTTTTACAGTGTTGTGTTTGCCATGTACAGAGTCACGTAGAACTATCGCGTAAATGATAAAAGAAATGTAACGATTTACTACTAATTACCCGAGTCATAAATTTCATCGACCTTCAATACACTTTTTACGAGTTCCATGGCCGGCTAAATGAAATCTAAATCAATTCGCTTAATTAAATAAAGAATGAAATCTAAGGCCTACTTTGTGATTTGTGGACACCTCATTCCTGAGAAGAGCAAAGAAAAATTTCATTCCAACAAACAACGAAAGTGTCTTGTAAACCAAACCAGAGACACTTATATATTGGTAATAAATCACTGTCACACAAAAATGCATCGTGCATTGAACTGATTGACACGAAACAATTACGCAAATCTTTAAATAGTGTAATAATTATTACTTTACCTAAACCAACTCCTTGCATTTTATATATTCACTTAATTACACTGTTAGGTATATTTCTTGAACCACGTACACATGTTCCAAATTGCAATTATAAATAATAATTTGCACATGTGCAAGTATACTCACGTATGCAAATTTGATTTACTCACATGAGTAAAATTTACTCCATGTGCATTTTTTCTTACTTTTGCACCAAGTCGAGATTTTACATATAATCGTACACATATACCAGTATGCAATATTTGCGGATACGTTTTCCTACTCTGTGCAACTCTTGAACCAGAGGCGAATTGCTCACACATATAGTTCCAATGTGTTTTGTAGCCTGGTTCCCGGTCGTCCTCAAAATTATTGCAACACGTCAGCTATGAAGCTGCCTCGGTGTCATAAATCACGATGTTCACGTAAACCTATGTGCAGCCTAAGTTGCACGTGAACTGCATGCTATATGGTCCTAAGATAACCTGTTGCATACAGTTTGGCATACTGAATGCTCGCCAACCCTATGACGTAACCGTCTACATCCGGTCGCTTACAATCAAATATGTAGCTATCTTAGGACCATATAGCATGCAGTTCACGAGCACCTTATGCTGCACATAGGTACACGTGCAAATCGTGGTAAATGTCACTGAGACAGCACCACTGAACGCAGGCAACTTCTTACATATTGCATATACAAATTTCCTTAACTGTGCAAATGGGAAAATATGCACAGAGTTTTAAACGCAGGCGGAATTTTTTTCTAAGTGTACAAAGAAAAAATGGTTTCTTGATAATTATTCCAAAGGCCTGTTTATTTTCAGTATGTAGGAGTGTACGCTTTAATCATACTTAGACTATTTTCAATGTTAAATTATCAGATTTATGTATATGTAACAAACTATCGTAACCTTTTACAACGAATGCTTATTTCGTCCTAAATGATGAAGCCCCACTAACGTCACGTATCTTATTAAAGTGCCGATACATACATTATTGTCGTTAAAAGGGCGATGCTCTTCATGCTCTCCTCTCTTGTCCAATTCATGTCTGTTAATATATATATATAAACTGAGGGGCAAAAGAAACGCCCCATTCCTATTTGATGTCCGATTTTTCAGTATTCGTGATTTAGAATTACAAAAACTTATTATCATCTGCAAATTTGAATATTTTTAATTAAAAAATGATCGTAAAGAAATTATCAAATTGTTACAGTTTAAAAAACGTGAGAATTTTCATTTCGAAAATCAGTAGCGTGCGACAACAGCAGCAAGGCGACGTCTCATGGAACCGCACAAATTGCGTAGCAGATAACGAGGGATTCTTCCCCACTCCTGGTGCAGCGCTGCCGTCAGTTGCTGGACGTTTGCTGGCTGGGGTTGACGTCGACGTAACCGACGTCGAAGGTAATCCCACACGTGTTCAATCGGGTTGCAATCCGGTGAACACGCCGGCCAAGGCAAAACGCCAATGTTGTTCGCCTGTAGAAAGTCCCGGGTGGTACGTGCAATGTGTGGTCGCGCGTTGTCGTGCGGTAGACCAGGTTTTGACGTTGACGGAACATCGGTACATCCACAGGACGTAAAACCTGGTCTATTTAACGCCTTTCTGTGAGGTTACCTTGGCAGACGACAAGTTGGGTCTTAAACCTGTATTTTATCGCTGCCCAGACCATAACTCTGCCCCCTCCGTACGGATTGTTCTCGACAACGCAATTGTCAACGTAGCGTTCGTGACGTCGCCTGTACACACGGATACGCCCGTCGGCGTTCCATAAGTGGAAACGCGACTCGTCGCTGAACACCACGTTCTGCCAACGCTGACCGCGATGGTTGCGGGCCCAGATCAGACGTTGGAGACGGTGGCGAAAAGTTAGAACTAAACCACGGTAGGGTCTACGGCAGGTAATCCCGCGTTCCCTCAGTCGTCTTCTAACCGTATAACGACTTATTGGGCGACCACGGTTACCGACTACTAAACGCGACGTCGATTCCGCCGTCACAAAACTGTCACGCAAATGACGTTGACGTATGAAATTATCTTGTCTTACAGACTAGGTCTTCCTGAATGTGGCCGATCGGCAAACGTTCCCGTAACTCTAACACGTCGAACAAGACGCCGAATCGTCGAACGCGAGACGTTAAAACGTCTGGCGACTTGTTCTTGCGTTCGCCCGCATTCGAGCAAGGCCAAAACGCGAGCTCTCTCTTCAGAATTTAGCCTTGGCATTCTTAAATACGAATGTTTAATCAGAAAATCTCTGAAATTGTGATTGTCTATCGACTAGCACATGTAACTGTGTAAAATGTGATCGATTTCACCACGTGGTAAACATACACGAGGTGCACGTGGAAATCATGAGCAGCCACCGGACATGGACATCGGGCTGAATAGAAGCGCACGATTTTTTCTTTATATATATATTGAAGTATTAATAAAATGCAGGGTAAAGATTTGTGTCGATTTCGGGGAAATATTAATTAAACGGTATTTGAATTATGTTGATAAAGGTAAATAAACACAGGAGAAATGCTGAAAAAGAAAGAACAGTTATAGATTGAGGTGATGCTAGTCGTATATAGTTAACGACAAAGTCAGGTGATACTGTCTTGAATCCAGCAACTGAACCCTTCGGCGTTTCTTTTTCCCTTCAGTATAGTATCAGAGAGAATAGCTATTAATCATTTATGTATGCATAAATCACCAGATATTAATATACTGTATCCCACACCTCAAAATTAAAACATCATGAAGTCAGTTTTGAGGGCAGATTCCAGTAGATCACCCTCCAATTTATGCCACCAAGCCTCTGAGACTTCGGCTCTATCATCCTCATATTGCGTCATCCGAACTCAATGAAAGGAGAAAAGAAAAAAAAGAAGAATGGCCGTGTTTCATGCTCGTTTGAACAGCAAGAGTCGTTATCGCTTTTTGACAAACTAGGATCTTTTTCAATGGACCGATTATCGGTTTCCCAGACTTTCGGCGCAGTGACGTAGGGAGGGTAGCATAGCTTGATACTTGAAGCCATATATAGTATCCGTACAAAAATTTCTCCCAGAGGAATTCATAATCGTTTGAAATACTCACCACAATCAGCTCGTATTATTAAATCTTTGAGAATACCATATAAGGAAGAAGTCGGTGAGAGAAGGTCTTTGTCATTCATAATTGTGACAGATACTGGGGCGAAATAATCATATTTTGATCTAAATATAGAATACGTATCAAAAGAAATTAACATTCAGGAAACCTCTCGTGGCAATACTACGTACGTTGATGATGATGAAATCGTATAGAGTAGTCTGTAAGCACGAACGGATATTAATTGTTGTTGTTGGTGTTGTTGTTGTTGTTGTTGTTGTTGACGACCCAACGACATCAGTTTATTACTTAATTGGCACAAATTGTATTGCATCTTCATTGTCTTCGGGTGTAATTCCAAAAGAAAATATTTCTGGGCAGTTCAGAAACTGAGTGGTAACTACTTATCGTTAGAACAGTTTTGTGACGTAATCCTTTGTTATTTCAGCACATTGTATGCAATTTTTTTATGCATGATAAATCGTATATAATTATTGTCTTGCAACAAAGTTCAGACCCTAATATTTTCATAAGACCTATGCAGAGTTTCAGTTCCTAGTGTTTTTTGGGTATTGTCTATCAATATTTGAATTTAAACATAATTTATTACTCAAATATTACAAACTTCAATACATATATAATGAATAAAGTTGAATTATGAGCAAATGGATAAAATCACAAGTTAATATTTGAACTTAGATTCGGTTTTCTATCAATAATAGTCAGCTGAATGCTTCCAATTCCTATGATTATTTTGCTGTATCAACTAATTTTTTAGTTTGAAAAACGCCTCAAAACGCTTCAAACTTTCCATCAGGTCATAGGGAAACACATCTAAGCATGACAGGCCTCGACATGTGTGGTATTTTGGAAAGTGTGCCATGCACGAGACATATATTGTTGACACAATTTCAGTTATTTAGAGACCTTATCTACTTGAGACAGATAACGTGCTGTCACACTGCAGTATCATGCCGTGGACATGTGACATGATACCACACCCAGTTATATTATCCTGACACCGGACCGACCAGTCCTGAAAGCACTTAATACTTTATCAGCAACAAATATTTCAGTAGCAAAACCATTTGCCGCTTAACCCTTTACCCAAAGACATATTAAACTTAGCGTTTAATAGGTCTTTGCATTACCTACCTCATGAATATTCATGTTAAAATTTATGACTTAATGAGTATTAATTGACAAATGGTAGAACATTCAGAAAACTCCTGAAAGGGGCAGTCGGATCTAGGTCTTCTCTGCTTGCGTCAAAAAAGTATATAAAACTAAAGAGTTAAGTATGTAACTGTCAACCTATAATTAACCACTCGGTCGTCGGGGCCGACTCCATTTATTTCAAAAGAAAAATAAGTTGTTCAGAAATGTATAATCGTGTTATGACTAGCCGGAGACACTCATGTTTGATTCCGTTATGTACGCAGTTTTGATATGATGCGAGCAATAAAAAAGGGATCCCCAAGGAAATCATTTCTGTCAATATGACCTTGGTAGAATGTAACTGGCTTAGACAGCTAAAAGTAGTGTCGATGAAATGAAGCACAGACTTCAGAAAACAATTAAAATTCAATTAACATGTAGTTCTCAAAGTCTCCAAAGACTTTGATGGTCGTTTCAGAAATAAGCTAGTACACAATGACGTCATAGAAGGGCCGGCATTGAGATCTAATTCAATATAAAGATATATAAATAAAATTTAATATACTTTGCTAATCGTTGTCAGTGAAACTATTGAAACAAAAAGAAAAATATAGTTAATTTTATTTTTCAGAAATTGACACATTTTTTTTCGTAAACTTTCCAATTTCACGTAGAAACGCATAAATTTCCAGTAATCGTATGAACTCGGCATCCCTCTGCAAAACTTCGTAGATATTCGAAGAAATGAGTGAGGAGTTCCGGATAATATTTCGTTAAGTATGAGCATCAAATTAACAAAAGCAGACTTTGTCGATTTGGATAATTACCGCAGCCGTTTTCACCGCTCTATATCACTCCGCGCTCAGTACCGCCTTAATTCAATGCGATCTCCTTGAGTATTCAATTTATGTATAGAACAGTATGAAATAAATCAAGGCACTCAAGACATCGAGAGACTGTCGGCGGTGTTATCATGAAACAAGGAGAGAATTAAGCTGACTTACCGCTAGTTACTTAAATGAAATGACCTTTGCCTCTATCGATTTCAACCGTGCGTAAACGCTAGAACTGATATTATAGCTATATAATCTTGTAATCCTGCAGACGACAGTCTATCAGCGCATTATGCGCTTTGATTCATTTTAGCGTTCAGATATTGCAGGGTGTCTTATAGACAGTAGTAGTCACAAACATGAACTTTCTACCAATACTTCAATATCGCCATATGGAGAGGGTTTTAAAGGCGCTTGTTCTTTGGTCTTTGAATCAAAGATTAATTATTCAACTTCCTCTTTATTTTCCAGATAAAACGAGTACTTCCTGAATTAAGATATGTTACTTCATTATATGTCTATGTTAAAGATATTTACAGACCCATCTACAGACGAAAGGTAACCCAATGTAACTTTTCGTGATTGAAAAACAAATGGGTACATGTAGTTGTTTCGTCACAGGCTATAGCGTTACGAACGGTATACTGAAACCTATAATTCGAATTATAAAAGCTATTTTGAGAATTTCTATATTTTCTTGTGCCGTCACATGATTTAAAACACACTCTTCGCGAATGTGCTCACTTCACAGGCTGAAAATTTTAATTATATCACATGATCTCGAAGACGCATAAGCGAAACTTCGATCCCCTGTGTCCGAGACTGATATAGACGCCATGTTATGGTATTTGTCACGTGGTTCAACAACACCAGCTACGGGGATACCGTATTCTGTATTTAACCGAAATCCCCCGGAGTGGGTATCTAATTCAATATAGTTTAAACATATTTTATTGTCATATACATAATGGTTTTACAACATTAAAAATACTTACAAAATAGACAAAATTCGTGCATTTTCATCTACATTGCCATCACCAACATTAACGAGGGAGGGTAGAAAAATATCTGAGCGAGCTGCTTTAAACCATACAAGAGGTACCATTCTATTTGTGTATGACTATATGGACAGAAAATAAATTGTTGATAATTGATTAACCCTTTCCCTCATATAGACTCATTTTGACGCACTCAATAGGTACCACATAAAGCCTGATCTGCAGAAAACCACATTTAAACCTTACCAAATTTAATTACAAAATCCTCATTTCCAGACCACTGAGGAGCAGTGAACAGCATAAAACCTTATCAGCCTGCGAGTTACTTGCAGGCTGATCTGGTTTTATGCTGTTCGCATAGGTCTTTTCATGGTATCCTCTATGAGGGAAAGGGTTAAAATATACTCATTAAGAACAAATATACATAATATTAATGAAGAATGGTGAATTATTTTTAATAGTTTATCTTTAACAGTCACAAAACACGTTTGATAAATATTTATAATACTGAATCTACAACCTTTAAAATAAAGTCGACCTGCAGGGGGTGATATTTTTGCAATAGCAGTTTATTCTTCAAGTTATCTTAATTACTTACTAAATATACAAATTAATGTGCAAATACACGTAAAGAAATATTTTCATAATTGTACTGCTATTTAGTCGATTTCAATGTGTCTTTACTAGTAGCGAAATCTTTCTCATATTCTTGACGTAATGTTTTGGGTTGAATAAGCCTCTGCCAGTGGTCAGCTAAATATCACATGTTTACATTGACCGTTGAAATTTGTGAAGCTCGGTATGGGATCTACTTCCGGTCTAAATAAACATTAGCCGCTTAATTTTACGCCAATGCTATAAAATAACTACATCATGCTAACCAGTTTGATTAGGAAAATCCTTGCAGTCTTTTCTGAAAATTTACCTTCAATATATTTCTCTTTAAGAGCAAAAAACAGGCCCCAGTTTTCGGATGGCTGGACATCCTTTTTAGTTTCGGCCTTTCCATACACTTCAAACGAAAACCGCGTGTGACACTATTGTAATACAGAACCAAAGTTTCGAAAATATTTGTACAAAAAGTCTACGAAGAGAAAAGATTATTGAAATATAAACAAAACATGTATTTATCAATAAGATAATTTAATTCCATCAATATATCAACCTGCTGGACGGTGGCCTTGTTTAGAAGACCATGTAACGCCAACGGCAAGTGTTCACTGTACGGGTCTTTTTCTAGTCTTCAATGTATCTGTCTGCGTGCCTATCTATCTATCTATCTATCTATCTATCTATCTATCTATCTATCTATCTATCTATCTATCTATCTATCCATCCATCCATCCATCCATCCATCCGCCAGACCGCCCGCCCGTCCGTCCGTCCGTCCATCCATCCATCCATCCATCCATTTATCCATCCATGTCCGTCTGTATGTCTGTTTATTTTAAATCTGTCTATATGCCGATTTTTTTCCTTTATTTAATCAAATATTTTCCCAGCGAAGGTTTCTTTTTGTTATTACAAGTGATAAGTCTAACATTTATAATAGTGTAGTTACTAAAGTCAGGCCAGATCAGAATCAACTGGTTAAAATTGATCGGTTAGAACGACCGCCCCGTAACCTACGCTGTAAAGCACGATTGCTCGCCTGACTAGCGCGATGACAGTTTAACCCGGTATCAGGATAGTGTGAATTGATGTAGTATTATGCCATTTGTCTATGGCATGATATCGCTCTGTGACGAGACTATATCTATATTATTAAAGAGATTAATGACATATCCTGAAGAACATTGCTGGATGTATTTGTTCTATTAACACTTGATTATATGACTTTAAATTCTTATGTATTTATTGGATATGACAAGAAACCGTACCGTAAAGCTTAGAAAAAGATTTAGGGTCTGGTGATTGTACCAAAATAATGTTGATGAGCCCTTAAAACTGTGATTCAAACTGTGTAGGTCGAGTCTATAGAGAGATCGTGGGTTTTAAAAAAACTTTAAGAATGGAAAAGCTTCCTTGCTTGATGCTAAGTTTATAAGAGTATAGTTCCAAGACTGGTTGTTCCAATGTAAGGATAATGTGACAGCGTATGGTATCATGCCACATGTCAACTGCGTGATACTGCAGTGTGGTGGCAATATAACTGTCTCAAGTAGACAAAGTCACCAAAATGACTGAAATAATGTCGATAAACAAATAAACCTTGTCAGATCTTAACCTTCCTTAACACATATATTTGCTGTCTTTTGTATTAGAATTTGGTAATATATACATAATATCAACGTATATTCATTTCGGAGTGAAAACATGTACATTGTTCTCATTTCGAGCGCTTGAACATGATTTATGCCCTTTATCGGATACCCTGTATCATACACGTATGTGTCTTACGAGGTGTGCAATCGGATATATTTACGATCATATATCAAATAAAAAAACGCATTGGGTTTGGCTTTACGTTTATTTTATAATATATTAATGCAAGAAGAATTCAAGATATGCAGAATATTGCACACAACCTAAAAACTGGAAATTCTACCTATGGACTACTCCTTAAGTGCTGTATTTGTTATCCGGTTGGTATTAACTACCTGTTTGTTTAGACGATATTATACGATCCATTCATTTGTGTGTTTATGTCGAATCGAGTGGTATCCATGCGTGCCTTCATTACTCTACCGTGACATTCCATTCCCACGGTTGGTTTTAAGCAAAATTGTGTGTAAATCTTTGAATAAATTTTGAGGTTATTTTTTTAACGCAAGTACCTTTAATGGTTAGACAGAAGACGTAATTTGAAATGACTGACAGTCCCATTACGACACATGTGTGACAAAATTCAATATATAAAATGAGCGACTCATTTGACACAGTGGGATAATAAATTGATGGAATATCACATCCGGTATTCTTTAGACATTCTGGGTTCTGGAACTCGCTTTAATTTCTTTTCTTATTTAATTTATGATTAGCAATTTATAGCATCCAATATATCTACTTAAAAAGAAAGAATGTTTTATTAGTGTAATTACTCTATTATTTAAACGAATAGATTTCTCTCCGATATAATAAAAAAAAGTACTGAGCAGAGCGAGCGGTATTCATTTTAATTAAATTCAAGCATGATATTATCATAACGGGGTCTTTGATTGCTCTTTTGAACTAACCTAATTGTAACGAGAGTAATGCCGGATTGAAAACTCCATTGAACCTGCTTGGGCGTGGTTTATCACTAGTAACCTTGTTATAATGTGTACTGAAATATATTACATACATGTAGTTTAAATTTTTATTAATACCACCTCAGCAGAGAGAAGCCCTCGTCTTTTCATTTTTCCCAAAGATAAGAAAAAAGAGAAGTAGAACCAAAAGTCTGAAGGGGCATAATGATACCAAATATTAAAAAGTAAAAAGTGTCATAAAGTAACAAACGGAGTTCGTAATTATGGAATTCGTAACAATTGCGCTCTATTTTGTCAGCGGAGTGATATCTGAATTTGAGTTATCAGTCAAAGTGAGCGTATCGTGCTTTACAGCGTAAGACTTCAAGAATTCCTTGCTATACGTCTTGAAATTCGATTTCATAGAACCATCCTAGCAGTATATTTTGTTTTGATCATCTGACAAAGTTGTTTGTTTGTTTGTCAACAGAATTTCATTCATTTCTGAGAAATTTTGTTCACGAGACATACATAAATATATAGTACTGCCTCGTTGTGATATAACGCTGAAAGCAAGTGGCATGATACCACGCCCAGTCACATTATCCTGACACCGGGCCAATCGGTCCCGGGACTACTTATATGCTGAACACCATTCCAGTACCAATTTTAACGATTTTTAAATGTAGGAGCCGGCGATCAAACCCACGCCCTCCTGGTAGTCCGATTCTCTTAATAACAAAAGTCACATTTTGCCTCCTCTGTCCACATGGCGTTCAATTTCAAATCAGTTCAACACTCATCCTGCTAGATTCAAGAGTTAAAAATATAAACTTTTTCAGAGAAGACGACGCGATTAGATATAGTGTTCCTGAACTGTTTGTTTTTGGAAATCAAAAAAAAAAAAAAAAAAAAAAAAAAAAAAAATTAGATCAGTAACCCCCCCCCATCTCATCTAACTTTCAAAATCGTCATCATAAGCAGCATTATCATCGCGTCCACCACCGCCTCATCGTGATGATGATCATCATCATCATCAAGATCATCATCATCATCATCATCATCATTATCATCGCCGTCATTTTCACTAAACTACCATCACTGTCTCCGTCATCTCTTTCAGCAACACCAGCTCAGTGTTGCAGTCTTAGCCATGTGTTTCCTGACGCTACAGCGTGTCCTCCGATAGCAGTAAAATCCGATATATTGTGACGAGATAGGAGGAGAGAGCGGGGGTGGGAGGCGGGAGAGATGTGTGTGTGTGTGGCGGGGGGGGGATAACGATATCAACAGAAAGCTAAGAAAGTGTTAGGGATTTTCATGGCTGTAGCGCAAATCAAAATTAAGAAAAATAGAACACGTTTTTTCAATCTACTACTACTGCCAAGAGATGATGATGATGATGATGATGATTAGTGGGGTTTTTTTTATTATTCATTTATCGATTATTTAATCAGACCCTCATCCAATTTCTCATTTGCTCCCTGGCACGTGCTTATGTCGAGGTACGATATTAGTGCTGATGACGAGGCGGAAGTGAAAACACTAAACTGGTGTTAACATGCACACTTCACGAACACTCAACACTTTATGCTGCACACTTCTGATCCATAAATTCTTCGTAACTTGAGTTATTGGTATAGCTAAATCCATCCTAACTACATTAATATATACAACAATGCGATGTCGTTCAAATATATAAAAAATAAATTCAGAAATCCCCCTCTCTTTCTCTCCCTCCCTTCCACATTTTTTCTCTCGTTCTGTTATTTTGATAACTAGCCATGGCATTAAATAATATATCACCAATTGAATCAAGATATTCCGAATATTAAACAGGTAAGTATTCGAAAATGCAACTATCTTAGTCCAATAAAAAGGGGAGAGTCGTGTGCTCAGTTGATGAATCAGTTATCAAATATGATGGAATGCAACGATAGACGCATAAAAGAACGCATTTTTGTTCCTCTCCGATAGGTGCTTGATTGTCTAATAAAAGCATCTGTTGACTAAGAAGAATGAATCTCGAATAGATTTTATCATCGTCGTCGTGCCGCATTCTGAATGACTTCTTTCAATTTTAAGAAATGTTAATTATTCAAAATCTTATTACGTGCATATTTGACCACAATGAATCGACTTCAACTGTTATTGTTGTTTTCTTCTGGCAAATCATTTGTCCTTAACTGTACCTATCAAATAAATGTAAATGAATTTACCTGGGGATGATTTTAAAGAAGTCGTTTACCCGGGTGATAAGGTGATATGTTACAAATAAGAAAAATATGTTTAACCACTACCCGTGTAAGAAATACTCTACTGTAGTGGTTGTTGAAAATACAATAGCTTTACGCACGCCGGTAATCCCCTTAAAACAATTCAAATATTCCCAGTATTTCCTTTTAAGGCAAGGCATTACTGATATGTAGTTTTTAATAACTTAAGATGTCCATGAAACCACAACATGAGTCCTTACGTGAATTACATCATATCATAACCTTCCATTCTCGAGAAATCTAAAAAAGACATACTTTACTCCCCTATTGAAAAAAAAACTGACCGAATGACTGCGGAAATAAGCGAAAATTCCCGAAGCATGACAGCCCTATGAAGAGGTATTGAGTGACAGATTTGAATGGGCGGTAGTGTCTATATGATCTGCTCATTGGTTTCTAGTTTACATGTACGTGGGATTTACATATTAAGCTCAACCCATTTTTGAGTACTGCATACCGGCCACGCGGCTGAACAGTATATATACAGGCGTAAACTCAGAGAGCGATCAAATCACTTTGAAACTTGCTATCGTTATACAACTGAGATACACGAGTACTTCAGCTACCACTGCGTGAAATATTGACTTTGTGAGCAGACGAGAGAATATTTACAAGTTATCTCTGATATATTTTATTGGTGAAGTTACAGCGAACGGAAAGAAAACTTAAAGATGTCAATCGTTTTACCAAGTGGAGTTAAGGCCTTCAACGTCGAAGAGGCTCTTGAAGAAATGACGTATGCCAGAGAGGCTGGTATGCCGGCGGTTCTGTTCCCGACTACGACGACGGAAATTGTTTCTCATTTGGCGCCAATGCCTTGTTTGAAAAACTCTACGAGTAACGTCGAACAATTTAGCATTCACTGAAACGCTATATTGTAAAATTACCTGGACTGGAGAACCGAATTTCCAGAGACTCGAACATTCCAGTTTAAAGAACATGTTGGTTGTGCCCGGTCGGGTACAACGGGGGAGGAGAAGTAATAACAACATTGTACATTCCAAAATCGGGACGAAGAGGACAGCAGACTGGAATGTTTGTGCGACCGTCCGTCAGTCAGGGAAGGTTTTACGTTATTCATGACAATATGCCAAAGACTTGCCTGACAAAATCATTTTGTTTTTTGTTGGACAATAAACTTTCAGACATCGAAAATGGTGCACACTTAAACTGTGATCGTGTGAGAGACGATAGAACATGAATGTAGAAAGGAAGATTTCAACTTCAACGAGATGCCCGGGAGCTTTTTTTGTAAATACGCTTCTTTATTTATTTTCATCATCTGAAATGAACTTTTCAACACTGCCCTTCCTGAGACGGGACAAGCTATAAACGTGTTCACAAATATCGTGCAATATTAGACTCTCTCAAACTGGAGAATCTCAACACAACTATTTTACACAAAAACTTTCACTAGACTGTTATAGAAACTTCAGCAGGAATTCTACGCAGTCTCAAACACGAGACATTTCAACAGGCGAACCGATATTTGGGACAATTATGTCACTGAACAGTTCATCGCATGTGACGCTGGGTCGGACTTATCAGCTCGTGCTCCAATTGCCTATAAACATCTACAACATTTCGGACAATTATAAACTTTCGTTAAAGGACATATAGTCGAGAAGAAGAAAAAAAAAAGAACTGTATCATCATTGACGAAAAGTCTAAGCTAAATAATTCGTGTTTCTTTTTAAGCCAAACTATTTAGGAAATGTAAACTATGGCGATAGATGCTACTATGAATCTCAGTTTTATTTCAAATGCATGTATTTACAGCTGACTTGTTCTTATATTCGGGTATTGATTTAAATGTATTATAATATCATCAAATTTATTGAGTGTATGGATGGATGGGTGCAAGGAATGCGAGGGATGTATACATATTTGTTACTGTACATAACATGCATTTCGTGATCATCTATTTATTGTACGTTGTTACCTATTGTATTAATGTGAAAAAGCGACTTGTCAAGTCTTTTCCCCCTTTTTTAAACCGCAGGCTATATGCTTCAATTTTCGGTTGTTAAGTGATACATTATATGTATTTTGAACGTAGGCCGTATCGGCTTCACTGTTTTCCTCTTATTTTTTTTTAAGATATTTTATTAATATGAAAAAGTGCTATGTAAATATTAATAATAATTCTATTATATGATTACGAAATTACAGATAGGAAATTAGTCTGATGCGAGGAAATTGACAGAGTTTTAAATACGTTTTAACGCTTTAATTCGATTTCTGGCAGTGCCGTTATTCTTGTGTTTCCTTACCAGTTTTGCATTTCTTTTTCAACTGAATTTCAAATGTGCCATGACTTTTTTCTTCTATTTCCTTCCTATTGTTGAATATCTGTGTTATGTTTAAATTTACATTGTATTTCACCATACTATGTCACTCATGCATGTGATCTGATGAATGTTTGTATATTCGTTATTTATCTTTAATTCATCTGAAAGGCAGTATTGCATTTTGTTTTACACATGTTATGAAATATTGATGAAAAAATAAAATCATAAAACTAAAATATGCCCAATTTATTATTTCCACCAATGTGTATGAATACAGGGTCTGCTCGTTGAAACGCGGGACGCTATTGCGCAAGCCCCAAATTGATCACTTTTACGCCAAATAATGAGAGAAGATCATCGAAATCAACATTTTTAAGAGAAAAGCGAATGAACACTGAAAAAGTGTCAATTCAAATTTTCATTGGAGAATTGTGAGAGAGAATGAATGAAAAGGGAGATAGGAAAGAATGAGAGAAAAGTGGAGAAATAATGAACTATCGTCTCCATTTTCACATTTGAGATACATACACGCACACTACTCGCCTCTCCAGAAAATATCAGCGTTTCATGAAGTTTACTATTTTAAGCGAGAAAAACTATACTGAAAAACAACAACAACAACCGATTTTACCAAATTTAACAGTCAAAGCAATGCTGTGATATTATTTATGCAATATCTCAACATTCGTTACCGAATAAACGACGAAAACAGCCCCGGAAACTAGAAATTAAATGTATTAGATTTGCTGTCATCAATGATTGCATTGAGATTCAATTGAATTTTAATCCCGATTATATGTACAAAAAAGTCACATTCGCGTAGGTGTTAAATTAAAGCCCCGCTGGTGTATATGCTTTGCATCTTTCTTGTCTGTATGCATATATTGAGATACATTGTAGAGTTATGAATAAAAGGTTATCAAACATACGTTTTGATTTGAAATGTACCGAATGGAGGAAAAAGACAACGAAATACCGAGCTGATAGATGTTAGTTTTTTTTTTTTCTTAAAAGTACACTCAAATGTGATAATGAAATAGTTATCTCCAATACGAGTGCGTTCAGAAAAAGAAAGCAAAGGCATGTGCTAGATATTCAAGGAATGTCAACTTGGGTAGGCGACTTAAGTTACACTGCAAAATCTAGACGAAACTCGAATTGTTTACAGCTAAAGCTACGAGCCGGGTATGATATCAAAGTGATAATTTAAAATTCATAATATTCTAGATGATACACGTGCAACTACGCTTGCGTACTGTAATTCATATGCAAACACAGAGCCATGCGTTTTCCTTTGCGTTATTGTCAAGTCAAACTCATGCATGCTTGCAGGAAAATTTCGGGTATAATTTTTTAAGCTATTGGTAATCAAGAGAATGTTAAATATGAGAGACCTTAAACTTAAAAGAAATTAAAATTGACAGCAATACAATAATTCTTGCTAAAATTCGCGAGCGTTATATGTAAGAATTAGATCAGTTTGAAATCTAATGCTTTCTGCTATTAATAATCGACACCAAATTAAGGAAATATATCAAAATGATTATTGTTATAATATGACGGATATACGTTACCTGATTAAAAACAGGGTCTGCCACATTTCGGAAGAACAAGTAAATATTACTGTCATAATTTAACCTTTTTTTTTCCTGCTTTAATTTTTCTACAATATTTCCTATCCGCCTACTCACCGCCTTCGCTTACAGGAATTCATTCTGAAACAAAAATATGAAATTGAAATTTTAAAAAAAATCATAAAAATTGATACTGCAAGTAAATAACGTTTTGAACTTCAAAAGAGAATATATAGAAAATCATTTGACAGGAGAGAAAAAACGCAGTTATATTAAAGATAGTTTCATAAAAATTCGAAAATAAAAATAATTTGTATTTAATCTGATACTTTATTCCGATTTCTTTTTGCGTGTGACTCTGACTCTCCAGTGGCATATTTAAAATTATACATTTTGATATGAAGAGCTTGAATTTTACTTTTAATTCCCTACTGCTACTCGAAACTGGATAAAGCGCTGTGTCTAAGGATATCAGTAAACATAAATGTCTCTCTGATTACGTTTTGACGTGTATTCACGTTTCGAATATCAGCACGCGGCCCAACACTCCATAAGGCTACCATTGAGAATATATTAGATCTACCTGAACTTCTACAGTTATTCAATACATTTCTGCTTCATTTCAAGTAAAAAAAGACACGATGTTCATTATTGTTTAAAATACGTACATCTAGATAAGATATCTTAGAATACATGTCTTCATTGTGAAACAATTATTATTTCCTATATGGAATGTCATTTTTCTAAAAATACGACCTTGTTTTCGCGAGAATATGATTTTGTTTCAATTTAGGTCTCTCAACGTCGGAGAAGAACAAAATCGCGCCATCTTCACCGTTACCAAATAAAAAAATCAGTTGTATTTTCACTAAGTTAACCTAATCGTTTTATTGCCTGTCTTCAAAAGCAATACGCGGGCAGCACGTGCAAAACGTCTTTTGAGTGGTTTGGCTGTCGACTTGTCAATCTGCTGTCTGTTGTCAGACAATCACATAATTTCGAAAATTTGCACTCTAACCTCAGATCATCGCACGTAAATTTGACGTAACAGAATAGCACGATGACCTTTCACTTACACCTACCGCTACCGCCGCC
>CM037788.1:36349230-36399230 GCA_021229015.1 Solen grandis | reverse complement strand
TCGTGCTATCGTATTATCATCATCGTGGTCTCGCGTTATCGGCGTCGTAACATCGTGATATCGCATTATCGTCATCGTACTGTCGTGTATCGGGTACCCTAACAATTCAGCTAGAGGCGATGACCCTAACGGTATTCCGTAGATTTGTGGTCTATAATTACTATTTAGGTAATTTTACAATCTTGTAAAAGTGCGTGTCATTCCTGGTATTGAAACAATTGTAAATAATGGGCCTTTAAGTGTGACTTCTTGGGTGCATGTATCGTCACAAAATCAGAAAATGGTCCATGGTTGCTAGCACAAAACGGTTTTTCTTTTAAAACAACAATTACAACACATGTTCAAGAACATAATTTGATGTCATATACTAAAAAATCATAAATTTTCGTTGACATTATATTATCCCATGCGTATATTTATTAGTGGATATATATTCTAGAAAAAGTGAGGTCTATATTTATATTAATATTCGTGGATTTAACACTCCACGAAATTGGCGAATAATAGTGTTCCACGAAAATAAATGATTTCAGGGTACCAATTATCGATTGGGCTATGATTCCCTTTAAGACACTGCATCAGTGTAAGGTTAATACATTTTTTCTTTAGTAACATATGTAAAGCACGGGTAATCTGGCAAGTCCGTTTCAATTTCAGTAGAATTAAATCAAATATGATGGTCAATCAAAATCAGAAAGTATCAAAACGGTATAGCGTCGTTCTAAACCCTGCTGCAATGTGTAACCAATACACCATACTCCGAAATGAGACGTAAAACTACGTAAATCAACGAACACTCAACAAACACCTAATCTATATTCTACATACACATAAGAGGAACTCTTAATTATTCTTAATTAGTGGTATATATTTTATCCTACGACCGTTTCAATAAGAGATCATTTTACATTTTCCCACAGGCAGTCGCTTAACCCTTTCCCTCATATAGACTCATTTTGACGCACTCAATAGGTACCACATAAAGCCTGATCTGCAGAAAGCCAAACTCAAACCTTACCAAATTTAATTGTAAAATCCTCATTACCAGACCACTGAGGAGCAGCGAACAGCATAAAACCTGATCAGCCTGCGAGTTACTCGCAGGCTGATCTGGTTTTATGCTGTTCGCATAGGTCTTTTCATGGTATCCTCTATGAGGGAAAGGGTTAAGAAATTTTGACTGTGTACCGAGGGCTTGGTGCAAAACCATGATACCTACATATAAATTAAATACACTACTTTTGTACCAATTCGTTGATATACATTACATACCTATACTAAGTAAAAAAAAAACACAGAATGATTTTGCATAATGCTTCAGAAAACAGCATTCTGTCATCCCGAGGAGAAACATTAAATAGATAAAGTCAGAAAATGCCCAGCATCAATATGCAATTAAGGGAATCGCTGGGTATATAAACCTTAGTTCTTTGCATCCAGTCCTGCCGAGAAAATTATTTCATTCTCTACGGTGTTATGATTTTTGCGATACCTTCTCAAAGGTACGGCACTGCGCTGCAATGTCGGTTTTCTTTTGATGGAGAAATGTTTTCTTTTTGGGTTTCGCTGCACATTACCACTGTTAGGCAGTGTATGTTGATTAATTATTACAGGGAAATAAGAAGAGAAACATGTGGCATAATTGTTTTGTTTGATGGTGCTCGTGTGATAATTTCCTTGATAAACCTGTGGGAAATATGCCCTTTTTGTGATATAAATAGTAACAAACAGTCTATTTTTAAAATATCGAGGAATACAAGACTAACGAAGAGGCTTTAAATTATATTGAGGTTTGCCATTATGGATTTCTTTTCCCCATAATTTAAGATTGGTTCCCTTTGATTTGTTACATCAAATTAACAACTTCCGATATAATAACAACTTGACTTTGCTTAAGGGTTTAAACTAATTAAATAATCTGAGTGTGAACTGGTAAAATATGTGCTGAACGGTGTACTCAGTACTTCCAATATATCGTAAATTAATTAGTTCAAGAATTGCGTTAGTTTCTGTTGTTGTTGTCGTTAGTGGTGGTGGTAGAGGCGCTGTTTTCCTACGTTTGGTGGCAGGCAGGTACTTATATTTTTGGTTTCAATTTTGAATAATGTCGTATAGGTCTCGTCAGGTAGCCTCGTGGATAATCTAGTTTATCTTCTCTAGGCTTGAACTCCTTCCAGCGGACTCAAGACACAATTTATTTGTCAGTAGCCACTACTACGTAGGATAACTTGAGTGAAACGGGCTCCGGGGTCCAGGTCCCAAATTTTCCAATATCCTTGGTCAATATTGTGGGCGCCCACTTTCAAGAGGAGGGATTTTCCTTCATCTATAAAAAAAAATATTCGTGAATATCATCATATTTGTATGCGTCTTATACGGATAATGATTTTTTAAATCTTTGTTGTTGTTGATGTTGTTGTTGTCAGTAAACTCGTTTATCTGTAATAAAAGACTGACCGTTTCAAAATCCTGTCTGAACACGGAGATGAATGAATTAATGAATGAATGCTCAGCTCTGCAGTCGACATGCATACCTAACGCGAAGTGAGACGTAAACCTACGTAAATCAAACACCTAATCTACATGCTGGTGTATAATTCCACACATTGTTCAATAAGAAATAAACACACGTTGGAGAGTTTTTCCCGGTCACTAATTGGTCAATTTAAATCAGAGACTTACACCGGATATTGCCGATCCTCTGGTGAAATGGTCTATTACACACACACACACACACACACACACACATATATATATATGTGTATACGTTTTTTCTCATGTAAATTAACTGCTTATTTCGTTGCTTACTATTTATTCCTTGTTAACTTATCCATTTACTAAAATCTTTGGTAAGACAAGAGCGTCGTACTTTAATTAAGTTCTAATTATTACTTTGCGCTTATCATTTATGCAATTCGAATTAGAGTATACCATGAAATGAGAACAAAAAGTAAAATAAAAATGATATGAAATCATTCGATGACTTACAGAGGCTTGGCAGCGATATTGAAATTTGGAAAAAATTGTCAGTACTGAAAAAAGCAAATAGGAGATACTGGGTGCTATTTACATTTAATAAACATAGTAAATTAGATCAGTGTATTGCACTGAGGGTGTGTGGGGGAGATATGAGTGTGCTAGTTATGTTGTCTGGAACTGTGTAACAGTTGAGTGGGTAATTTAGTGAGTGAGTGATTGATTGAATAAGGGAACGAGTTATTAAATAAATTTAGATGGATGGATGGATTTCCTTACATAAAATCAGAAACGCTTTAGTCAACAAACTCTAGAAATAGCAGGGCTGTAGAATATATTACAAATTAGCAATGTTCCTGAGACTTCCGTCAATGTCCATACCCTTGGAATTACTCATCTAAACGTATGTTTTGTTTTGTCGTATCTACATATAGCAGTTTCAAACTCTTTGATGTTCATAATAACCCGAGATTGTAAATAAGATCGGCGATTTCGTTGTATTTCCCGGAAATTAACATTCCTCTAGGTAAAACTACACGGTTTTGACCAGTGGTCGATAAGATAAAGGTGCTAAATGTGGTTCTAAATTGGCCAAAAGTGGCCATCGGAGGTCTATATATATACCCCTATTTTGAATATGTCCGATAATGCAATCAGTTGCCATGTTGAGCGGAGTCATCATCACTTTTGTCTTCATCGGAATGTCTGATGGGGAGGTCGAATTTAGAGTCCGAAGTCCCGTCACCTTATTTGGAGCGGTGACTGTTGAAGAAAACGTACATTCTTCTGTAAGCCGATGTAATACGAACAGTATTTGATTCGTTCCGATCGATAAACACTAACAATCAATGAAAATCAGTTAAGAACGCCACACGACTAACTAGCACTGTTATCGATACACCAATTAAGAAGATAGCATTTCATTACGGACTTTAATCACATGCAAAATTATTCATTCAAAGGCGTGGCTCCCATGGAAGACCACGCCCTCCCACGCTCACCAAATATCTATTATAGGTATGTATGACATTCAACCACAGTGGGGGAAAGTTCTATTACAAGGGTCATGAAACAGGTTAGAATTCACCGACCGGAAAGACCACTTTGTAGCAAATCTTTGACGCCCCATGGGGTCTTCTGAAACTTGGTCGAGATTTAAACACGTTCTGCAATAACATCAGGTTTCACGTTTCCATAGCGTGTTAAGATATCTGCCATTCATATATTTGCGGGTGTCTGTTGCCCTTACGTTGGTAAAATAGTTTTACGGATAAGAATTGACAATTTGTTCCGAGGATTGGATTTAAAGCCAAAGGAACGCAATAACATGGGAATTGTTATAATACATTTATTAGTAATTATTCCAAAAAATGTAAATATGCAATTCATGTATATGCACAATAAAATTGCAGTTATTATCTATGTGATGTGGTGTGTATGCAATTAGAAACCTGTATAGGTTTACGTTGCGAAATAAAATATTTTGAATCTTGAATCTATTAACATTATCAATTAAGTATAAAAAGTGTCTCACATATAATTAAGTCTTTTACCACCTCGATCTGTGTCACGATTAGAAGAAATTGGATGTTAAAACAAATAACAAAACCAAGAATTGAATATCATTTAAATATACATTAAGAAACAATACACAGTAGCAAGATAAATGCAATTCACTATGCAGTTTGTAGACGCAGAACGAATGAATGAAAGACAATATAAAGTGGAAGCGTTTAAATGAAATATGCAATTCACTATGCAGTTTGCAGGCGCAGAACGAACGAATGAAAGACAATATAAACTAGAAGCGTTTAAATGAAATTAACATTTCACTATGCAGTTTGTAGACGCAGCACTTGCATTTGTCACATTAGAAAACAATGTAATTAAATGAAATAAACATTTCGCGGTGTAGGCGCAGGAGTTGGTAGTTATAAGACTGGATTTCCCCTTCCAGCATTGACTACACCAACGGCTGCTGAAGGAAAATGTTCAACGTTCCTCCTTGTCGATAACAATAGATATGGAGGTCCGTATTTGTGACCAATGTGGACCAAAAAAAACCGCCTCATCCATTCAGAGAAGAGTAATCAGGTTACTAGACTATAATCGAACATGTCCCTGTTTCAGACCTGACCAACTTATTTTGCAACTGTTTCTTTCCTTAAGCTTATGTCAAAACAAGCAATAAACACTTTCGGTTCAACAATACAATAAAATAAAGTAAACACTTAAACCATATATAAGGACTATTAGCTGACCAAGAGATACAAAATATCAAAACAATTATTCGTGGACTAATGTCGAAATACCCTTCTCGAATATCAAAGAGAACCCCCCTGGGTGGTAGAAATCGCGCCTTTACTAGACCAGCAAAAATGCGTTTCCTGTTTACACAGGGCAAGGTGCCATCGTATTAATTGTCTTCTTGCATGTTAACACAAAATTATTGTGGCTTTCTCCCCTGCGTTGATTGCATAACTAATCATAATGAGTCATTCACCCGAAAACGCTTGATTGTCGTATGTAGGCTCAGTAAGGAAAGATAATATTTCAGTGAGTTACTGGTGCACACTGGCACAAACACACTTTTTTTTTCTTTCACTCCCTGCCTTCTGTTACCTATCTCTCTTTCGGTCTCAATCTAGACCGTGCGTTTGTTCGTAGAAGACAACATTTCAGTTATTTGGAGACTGGCTACTTGAGACAGATACATTGCTGCCTCATAGCAGTATCACGCCGTACGTAGACATGTGGCATGATACCACGTCCAGTCACTGATATCCTGATACCAGACCATCTAGTCCTACAACTTCCTTATATATATATATATATATATATATATATCGATCGCCTGGTGTAAAATTATGTTAACTACTCATATATAAGGAAGCAATTGCAACAGTTGTGCACTAAGTCCTTAAAATGATAAGTGCTAAGCAGTGAGCTACCAGTACCATTTTTAACGACATTTAGATATCGCGGTCGGGGATCTAACCCACGAAGGGCACTAATACCCCTCAGTACCGTGGAAGATAAACTCGAGAGAATATTCTTCATTTAACACCATTGTTAAAATGACATTGACATTGAACATGTCGCATTTAGACAAAAATCAGGTGCAATACGTTTAACCTGTAATTGGACAGTGATTAATGATTATTTAATTAAATGCAATATAGTTCTATTATTAAATAAAGAAATCAACGCACGGAAAATTGATCTGCATAGCTTAGCTAACACGGGGCAAAATCTTATGCCACGGTTGGAATGAAAACTTTTCTAATTATAAAAAAGCATGCTTAATTAAGATTAACCCTAACGAGAAGTTTTATTTTTGTCCATCAGTCCGTCTCGACTATAGGCCCTTGCCTCAGACCATTTGTTCCACAGTGTGTAGCATTGCGCACCTAACTGCATTTGAACAACAGACGTGCAAATATGAGCCTAGCAGTGGGTATACGGCAAGAAATGAATACCAGTATCAAAATGCGCTTCGGTTTACATACAGATCGTTTGATCTCACCGACATATACTTATTAGCTTCCGTTGACACGCAATGTCGTATTGGTTTGCCGGGAGTCCCTGCCGAAATGGCATTGGCAGCTACAAGAATCACAAGTGGTGATATAAATCTGAAGTTTGGGGCGACTAAAACAATATCAACAAGGCGCTTGATATCAGATCTAAAATATGTGTCAAGTCTTATAGACACGTGCCTAAGATTTCTGAAATAGTTTGCAGACTTGGCATGGGAATCAATTAATGGACAATATTGTTTCGAATCAAAATAAAATAACAAATCGAGGTAATCTGGTACACATTGGCGAGTTATGTCAATGTTTAATACATTCGGCGGTGATCGGTATTCAAAAGTCAGATAAGCGTGTTTGTCTACATTTTTATATCAATATATCTACCTGGCAAAATCACACACGGAGACTTCCAAAAAAATGTGACCTCCCTTGCTTTGTACAATTTTTATATTTATGTCTGTCATAATAAAAACGGTCAATACTGATTTGTCGGAAGGTGGGCAATTATTAAAAGCATTGTACCAAGATTCAAGGTGTGCATTGTAGCATGTGCTAATTAATTCAATCACATTATTTTGAAAAACATTCCATTTAATGTTAAGTGTTCATGTGCAACAAATGCAGAATGCTGCGTGTAGACGGATTTTTGGTCAAGAGTACTGTTCTAATCAAAGTTCAGCCTAAAAGTACAATTTTCTAATACGTTTATATATCAAATGTGAACGGCGCAGTGTCTCGAAAGCAAAGAATAACAGAGTTTCAATAGGGCCATCTACTTATTCGCCTTTGAATGAAAAATCATGAAACGCCAAATCACGAAATCGCGATATTACAATGACGAAAACGCGAAAATACCATTTTGAACACACGAAATCACGATGATGAAAATGCGATATGATATCGCGTTTTTGTCATCGAGTTTACGCGTGTTCTAAATGGTGTTTTCGCGTTTTCATCAATTTAGATTCACGTTTTCGTCATCGTATTTTCGTTATTTCGCTTTTTCCTGGTCGTGTTTACGCGAGTTCGTCATCGTATTTTCGTGATTTCGTATTTTTGCGTTTCAGATTATTTCCTTTATAGGCGATAGCCCTAACGGAATTCCGTAAAGAATTAGATACTGTTACCAGATATAAAGCACTAGCCAAACCCAGGGACCGTCGATAGGGCGAAGTTAAGTTGTAAAAACTTTGGTGTTTCCAGATAGGCGTTAAAGAAATAAAATTAAATACGCTGCATTTTCAAAATGAAGTTTTTAGAGCTGAATGTAAGTATTCAATCTTGATTTGATAAGTAGTGACATGTTTTTGACAAATTTGTTAGATCAGAATGGACAGTAATTCCAACAACGAAAGTTAGCCTAAAATGTACTTAAATTCTTAGCTGAGATAGAAACTCACTCGTTACATGTAAATGTCTAAACTGAGTAATATTTAACGATCAACAGAAATGATAAGAAATGACGCATTTTGTTTATTTCGTTAGAGAAAATTCGCCCCTACGTTATGAAATATTTCTTAGCGTTAAGTGAGTTGAGCGGAATTTGAGTCTGTCTGTAATACAGGTTTTATTATAACAGGTATAATTATATATTGATATCATTAATATAAAATTATACTGAATGCTTAATATGAATTTGTGTGTGTGTGTCGGAGAGGGGGGGGGTCTAACAAAACCCTGCGGTAATATCTTCATAAATATTGCATGTCATACTTACTAACCACAATTCTACTAACCTTAGTGCCCTATCTGTCTGTACAGCTAGTTAACTATCAGTAAATCTGTTATAAACTGCACATTCTTTTCACACATTTAAATTGCACTTAACCCATGACATTGACCTCAACAGGAGAGAGTGCTTAAGGGCGACAACTCGGTGTGTGAGCCTCGTTTTGCAATTAGTCCCGTATTATTCTTACCGCAAGAGATAAACATTACTGATAACCACAAAACGGTGTAAAAATGCACTGTCATTAACATGCACACGCAGTGCAATTTAAGCAAACGCTCCTTAGCTGAATAATTTCAATTATTCAACTGTGCGCGTTATCTCCGTGCCATTGTATGGATGACCTTAACCGTCAGTCACTGTCGCTTTATCCCGCAATTCGGTTCAGAAATGTCAAGCAGGTCAGCGACTTTCTGGCGGAAATATAGTAATCCAAACAACGACCCCACTATCCAGAATATAAGACAATCCAAAACATAAATCAAGGTTTTCCCTCAGTGTGCCGCTGCGGTGGTCACCACCCCACATGGAGATCTTGTACAACGCAGCTCACCATGGGGTGTAAGGTATCTGTTTCACAGACACAAGACAAATGCGCAACCGTGTAATTGGATTAATTAATTAGACAACGGAAATCGACGTTTTTCAAGATCATTAACTTATCGCCTCGCCGGGTCAAGCGAGCAATTTCGTTAGGCGCCGCAAGTGTTGTTGTAGTGCAGATCTATACCGTTCGCCATAAATTTGATAAAAGTCCCATTATGTCTATTCAGCAATACGAACGTAAATGTCCTCAAACAATACGAAGGCCCGGGGTTGGCGGTTCGGGAGTATGCTGCCCCAGGTTTGTTTGTTTGTTGTTGTTTTTTGGTTGTTGTTTTTTTTCGAGGATGCACGTGGGTTTGTCTTCCAGCCTACCTGGGGCCAAAAATTCAATATCCCACGTTTTAAAATGAATGCATTTCTTTACCTTTGAAATTCCTGAAATTTGAATTTCTCGTAATAATATGCAGGCCCGGGCCTAAGTGCCAAAGAAAATCTTATACATATTATATGTATATATATATATATATATTTGTTGTTATAATAATGTGTATGCATATTTGACATATGGCCCATTACAATGGGGTAATATATAGAGTGTACCCTATTTGCTGTTAATAAAATTACTGTTAAAATATTTGCTGTACAGCGGTTAATTAGTTTCTGAGTTTGATTCTACACCATAGAAGTTCACTCATACCCAAGCCTGACAGTTTCTTAAAATTCTACATAGAATGACCCTTACAAAGTGGTATGTACTTTATATATTTTCATAATTTGTGACTTAAATTATTTGTGAATCAAAATATCCATATAACATAACTTTCAGATTTAGTTTGTTTGTCGCTGGGTTAATAGCGCTGGATCCGTATTGCAGTCATATTGAGACTTTATCTACATAGAGATATATTGCTGCCACACTGCAGTATCATGCCGTAGACCAATCTCAAACACAGATCTCAAGCACAGATCTATGCCACAGTGTGAAGAAAAATAGCTGAGTTACTGCTAAATCACAGATAATTAATAGCGTGATTTTGGTGTAAGCTATGGTCACGTGGTATGCAGTGTGGCAGTGGTTGATACAGAGCCAACCCACTGAAGATTGGTTGTAATGCCACACCCAGCTACATTATCCCGAATCAACTAGTCCAGGAACTAACCATATATGCTGAGCGGCAAACAAGGGAGCTATACCAGTACCATTTTCTACGACTTTGGCATGTAGCGACCGTGTATCGAACCCACAACCTCCAACTCCGGAGGCAGACGCTCTAACCACTCTACGACTGGGTACGGTTTCAGAGTTCATGAAATTGTGTTTGCTATCGCGAAAAGTGCACCACTAATAATGTTTTCCGAATGAAAGGAAATACTGTACATCTTAAAAAAAGAAGCATTTGGCACATTTGTCCGCTTCGCATGCGCTTTTGATTATGAAATAAAATACATACAAAAGTTTTGTCCTCCGAATTTGCTTGCGGTTTGCCTGATACTTTCCTCTCCTATAGTGGTCCGCATATGTGTCTGAATGCCGTGCTTTGGATTCCAAAACGAAATATAGCAATTCGCGCTGATCATATTATAACGAAGCCTGTATACTTGCACATTGAATATAATGGTCATTTGTCTAGAAATTTATTCTTGAAATAATGCCTGAAATATCAAGCGTGATGCATAACGTGAATTTAAATAAATCGCTACAGCATTACATGAAGCGGGAAATTCTTAACATGTATCTTTCAGACTGTTGCGTAAATATTGTCCACGGCTATAGAAAAGCTAGCCAAGATTTGATATGTGATAGATATTTCATTCATTCATTTTTTTCTCATTCATAAACTCGGGGTCTGAATGAACGCCGTCACCCGATACCTTGTATTGGCTGCGTGGGACCAGCGTGTCCGTCTCCTATCAGTTGATTGGGTCATTAGAGCGCTAATTGCATTGTCTTTCTAATGGGAACCAGTACAGAGCAACGAGCTTGGTTGTGTGTAACTAAAATGATTAAGGTCCAATGATGAATTATGATTAAATATTATCGTGTGAGCTATTGAAATGGTATTCGATGCACTGTGCGTAGGGATTGAATAAGACAGACAGACAGACAGACAGATACTATATGAACTCTTGGTTTAATCAAGACAGCATAAACCTTTGACAAATATGACTCGATGTCACAAGGTCGGACACGGCGTCTCCGATACACTGAGGATAATTTTAATTGGCAATGCATTACTGATTTCATTTACGATATGATCTATTTGATGAGAGACTGCCAGCAAGTAAACTAATTAAATGAACCATAAATAACGATGTCAAACGTTATAATTAGTTTAAGTTGTAAACAGTGGCATAATCAAGTCGACACATTCATGGGAGTCGCCTACATGTGACCTTCAGAATCATCTCTTCATGTAAATAAATTGTGATGTTCATATGAGCAAATGTCTAGTTCTTATCTCATCCCCGAAGCAGACTTCATTGTTTTACAAAGGAGAAATTAATAGACGATGAAAATGATTAGTTCAGAGGGATGTAATTCTCTCGGTCATCCGAACATCGTGACTGTCCAAGCATGTTATATACGAAGCTAGTATTAGAATTGTCGCTTTGCTACAGTATATGATCTTGCCTCCTGTACGTCTTATGAAAGAACTCCATTCATTTCAGAAATATATATTGTAATTTTATTTACTTACTGCCGTATAATGCCGTAAATAAGTGAAATTGTATTATTATCGGACACTAGCAAAACGTCATTGTTGTACCGATTATAACACTGTTTCCAATGTGGTATATATAGTATGTTTTAGTTATACAATAATTATTGATCTGATTATACAATGTCTGTTGCCACAATGAGTTGTAGCTAATACAAATCTTCTATTTGTTATTTTGTGCATTGTATGTAGTTGCTATTGCCTGTGTTGTTAGTTAGTTGCAGTACAAAAGTTGTAAGTGATCATCGTCTCGGGTCAGTTTACTACGGTCATATTCAAACAGTGGATTGGACTACCACACTGAGTTACCACGTGACCATGGCGTGTACCAAAAGTTACAAACTCCGTCGCAGTAGTCGCCTCCCCTTACAGTTGAAGCGTAGCGTGACGTAACCGGTGCGCGGAGTTTGCAAAAGTCACGCTATTGATTACCTGTAATTTAACTTAAACTCATCTATTTTTCAACTCACTATGGCAGAAATCTATGCGAGATCTCCTGCTTTGGGGATCGGGTCATAATACTACATCATGCAGTAGTAACATTATCCCGTCTATGGGTCAAACAGTCCCTATATGCTGAGAACAAAAAAACAAAACAAAAAAAACTTTACTAGTTCAATTTTACGACCATGACCTGGCCGAGGATCGAACCTTCTTTCCGGTTACGGGGAAGACAATTATGAGATATTCGTTTTTACAGATACACAGACAGGCGAACGTATGGACGAGAGTATAGAAAGACTGAAATATTTCCAGAAGTAAGTAAACAACAGTTGGAATCAGTTTGATGTAGCTAACCTCTTCAGGGCACACTTTTTAAGTCTGAGCGACCTTATTTGTTCAAATACAGGTCGCATCTACTCTCATAAGATGAAGTGAGCTTCTTCAAAACAGCTTCAAACCGAAAGATAAATATTGAATTGGTGCATTTCGATTATTGCGTTAATTGGAAACAGATTTAATAGACGCTTTTGTATCGTAATAATTGCTAATTAAATAACGATATCTGCTAAAGAGGCTTATCTTTGATAGCCTACAGATAAGGAATTTCAAACACGTGCACTTCGACCCTTTGTAAAGGTTGATCCTAAGAGAGAAAGTACCGCAGACAAGGTTCAAAAAGCACTAGTCTCCACCTGGGTTGATTCTGTAAACAGCTCTCCATAAAACGCGTTTCAGTATCCACTGTGTTAATCCGTCAATCTCCGGAATCCTCCGGGGAAAAACACCAACTGATATGGCGGTATATATTATAAAACTTTTATATGTTTGCGAGGAATAAATTTTTTGTGATTCACTTTAAGATTGATTTTAAATATATAAAGGAAGTCTCGCTGATTGATTTAAGTAAATGAAGGTGGGGAAATAATTAACCTAATATGTCGCCTTATTAAATAAAAAAACATGATTTTCGTAGAGTCGCTGATCAGAACTGAGGCCCTAGTTCAAGCAGCGAATAGTTAGAGAAACTAATAACGCCATAACAGGTGTGTATATATAAATAATACATACTGTCAACTGGCGGATAGGTTTATCAATACAAGATGCACTCTTATCAAAGAAGGTCACTAAACGATATACACTTCTAACATAAAACATAGCTGTAAGTTATAGAGAGTACTTTGGAACGCATTATGATGCATGTCATCACACAATATCATACCAATGCGTATTTGTGATATGATCTGCAAAGCTGATCATCTAACATATGATGAAGAAAGTACTTGTGAAGTTTCTTAAATATCATCGTCAGATATTCCGTTGCTCTCACTATATTGCCGTGGGATATTTAATTTACATTCGCTCATAATCATCATTTAAAATACAGCGATCCTATTCGTTGCTTCATTATGTAGTGTGAATTTTTGAATAAATGGACACTGTCGTTCTTTACAGCTACCTCTGTGGATAGCATGCAACAGTTTTAAACTCCGCGCGCATGCCCCAATTTGCACATGTGAGTGTTCATTTGCATATTTGCAAATTTGCTCGTATTCATACGCATTTACATGTACTCACATGAGAAAAATTACATGTTTCTTACTTTGCAGTAAGTCGGAATCATGTGCAAGTGTCAGTTTGCATACACGAAATATTTGAACATGGATATTCCTGAGCAGCATGGAAACACCCTGTGCCTCTTAATCAGACCATGGTATGCACTGGTATGGGGCTGAACAAGTTTGGGAAATGCAGCTGATGGTGCCATGTAAACAGGGATTAGATTGTTATTGTATTGGGGTTTACCGTCGCTGCGATAGTATTTCAATCATATAGCGACGTCCAGCTAATTACAGGCGGAGGAAGACCCCCAGTACACAGAGGTACCCGGGTTGAACCACCGACCTACCGCAAGCCAGCTGGAAGGCTTCCTCACATGAAAAATCCGAAGTCCCTACCGGGATTCGAACCCACAGCGGTACTGGGTGTTTAATTTGAAATGAAAACCTGCCTGTATCTGTTTGTTATTGAATTTGAATGACACCATGTTAAATACACTTGTATTGCTACATGCAACCAGTGACAATAAAATGATAAAGTGGGCAAAGAATCTTCTCGCAAAAAGTCTCACACTTTTGTTTGTTCATTGGGTTTTACGTCCCTCCGACAGTGTACTGTATTGGTAAAATATAATACCTAAAATTGCATTGGTAGCTCCTAAATTGGTTGGTATCATGCCACATGTGTACGGCGTGATACTGCAGTGTGGCAGCACTATATCTGTCTCTTGTCATTAGATATAGTCATCAAAGAACTGAAACGATAAACCTAACAAACAACTTAAAGCTGACAGGCAAACTCACATATGTGAACACTGTTTGATAGAAGGAGGAGAAACTTCGTCTGCTTCAAACAATCATTCACCGATATTTTAAATGCCTTAATTTGAATGGCAGTTACATGAAGAAAGTGTTCAAGCGAATTAAGTTGCCCACTCAGGGCCCTGGAGCAGCTGGTATTAGCAGTTACAGAAAATAACCATTATTTCATAATTATACGGAAATATTAGTCTGGTATCGTCGTATTTTCATATATGATATTTACTTCGTGACATGAATCTATTTTTTTATTGATTGATGCCTTCACACGTCTATATTTCAAGAAATTTAATTGATACAGATCATTTGGCCATACCACGTGGTATATGACGTCATTTAAAGCTACATATATATCACAAGCAGCATAAAATGTCGAGATTCGGAAAAGAAATCTTTGTAAGTATTTTATTTCCTCGCCAATTTTAATGGTACAATATATATAGCGCATGCGAAACGGAAAATTGTACACTTCACAAAGCTCTAATGATGTCTTTTTCAGATGAACATTTTTTCCTTAGCATTATTAGCGATATGCTTTACGTGTTAGCAAACAAATTTCACGAACTCGGAAAGTTTTCCCTAATGTTAATGTTTCCCTAAAAACTGTACATCTAACAAAAAAACGTTGGGACCTATGTGTTGGGAACAATTTTCCGCTTCGCATGCGCTATATATCATTAAGATTGATAAAGAAATAAAATACTTACAACAGTTTTCCCCTTGAATCGATGCAAAATACATGTTTGCTTTTCGCAATAGCTTTAAAGCTTTAAATGACGTCATATACCACGTGGTACAGCCACACTGGATAATGCGATTAGAATCCAACTGACCACCAGTTAAGGAAACAAAACAAAACCTCTGCATCCATAAACTTTTCATAAAAGAAATAGACCACTTGCGTGGGTTTAGAAAAACACAACTTAATTCAAACGATGCCTTGGTTTGTCTTTCAACTATTACCGTCGAAATTGCCTCATTCACTTTTGGCGGGATCATTTTTCGAACTCATTTAGTTCCATTAAAGTTTCGTATGCCATCCATTACTTAAGGTATTACCTTGAGTTATTTAAACGATTCGTACTCGAATCTTATAATTTCACACTATATTAAGCAAAAACATTTGCAATTTTCATCTGCAACAAAGTAATTTGATAGGTTCTCAAAATGGTGGTTTTTTCATTACAGTTTATATCCTTACAAACTTTATGACTTGCTTCCTTTTCCTCCGTCTGAAGAAATTTAATCTTCCTTTTTTGAGTTTAAAACAATAAGAAAACATGAAGAAAACATGATTTTTGTCTTTCCAGATATCCTTTCTCTTTATATAGTTTTAATCAGTCCTGATGTATAAACAAAACAAAAAAGATTTCAGTGTTCAATTAATCTTTCAATACTTGGAGATAAAAAAACAAACTATTATTTTCTTGAGTAGGTGGTACATCTCTGTTCTCCGTTTCGTATTTAAAACAGAACACTCAGCATTTCACTATCATGTGACCACGTATTCTTCTGATTTGTTCGTTAGTTTTATTCAAGAATATGCACAACGAATGTGCAATGAATACATAAATAAAACCGAAATATGTCAACGCATGCAGCAACACTAACACGAAGATATTCCTGCGTTTTACTAAATGTTTGCACCTTTAGATTGGCGTCGAAGCTAGTCCTATATGGCAGGAAATCAATGACAGGCATCGCTGATATATATATATATATATATATATATATATATATATATATATATATATATATATATATATATATATATATATATATATATATACGTAGCTCCGTGGGTAGGTACTTATGGATGGAACCTCAGTCCAAATCATTATGACATAAAGGCACCGAGAGACAGCCGGTCCTTATAATAAAACAAAGAAAGAGAGAGTTCGACTGACTTACTAGTAACTAAAGTTGCAGGAAAACTTGTGGAGTGACTCTTGCTTATATCAAATTCAAACGCTTGGATTATAATTACATGTAATCCTTGTAAATCCTGCCGACGTCTCTCAGTGACTACAGTTCTTTCATATTCATCACGGACTAGGTTTGAAGTAACTAATTAGCATATGGCCTTGACCGTTTCTTTTATAACAAATTATACAAAAAGAAAGCGTTTTAATAAAATATTATAAAATAAAATCATAATTTCAAATAATTGAATGTCTCGCGGGTCGAACGCCATTGCACAATATGGTTTGCAATAAAATTAGGTATATATTACAGTGCTTGTCAAGACTTTGCAGAATTATGTCCCTCTTTAAGTATGTAAATCATGAAGTTGACGTACGACTTCCGCCTGGATCGCTGTAGCCTGCATAGTTTATCGGGGGGAACAACGCGTTTGTCTAAGGAAAAACAATAAAACCGTTAAGAGCTTTACTTTTCTAGGGAATTTGCCGTCCTAGCATCTTCTAAGTTTAGAAAAAAAGAAGATTACATTCAAGAATTATGAGCTATATGCAACTAAACAAAGAATAATCTATCTGCGCATGTGTCACTGAAATCAAGCCGGAAGTATAGTTGTCTTAAGAGTTAGTACAATTAATATTTGGGCCAGCAAGTATTAGTTATCGTTTTATTTTTATATGGAATTTATCGAAAGCGATGCGAAGTATTTTTTTTTTTTTTTTTTTTTCAAATTTTGAACGAAATACAAGCAATTCATTTTACGATGAAATTGTAATAACCTTTCAGGGTTCCTTTCCCTATGTTTACTTTGTTATTTAACTCGATTGTCAGACCACCTCACTATTAATACTAATTGAACTTTAATCCAAATGGTAGTCCCGTCATTGAGATGAGACTGATTTTAAAACGCATATCTAAAAATCGAAAAATATCTATGTAGCTGAATAAAAGTACACAATAGTACTCTTTACAGCTCGCATTTTCATTAGGAATAGAATAAAAAAAGACATAAACTTGTAAAACATACACCTATCTATAATTGATAAAAAATGCTTCATTATATTTCTAAATTCTTTCAAATAAGCACACATATGCACACAAATTAAAATACATGAATTCGACATTTTTCCAAGGTGATGCATTTTCAAACGGTCCCTTACAGCTCTATCTACTTTCGTTGTTTCCATTTTTGAATCAGAAGTTGAATATGCCACTTGTTTTTCTGAAATCAATGCCGAATCCAATGAAGTGACTGGAAATTATTCAAGACTGACATATCGGTCGCGTGTCTTGAGATATACTTGGCAAATCCATGAGATTTCTGTCAAGTAAATATAGCAAAAGTACCCGGAGAAAAAAAGTATAAATAATTACTAGAGATACTTAGACAATAGGGATCACCTGGCTATACTAGAAAAGGTCACTTGCTCTAGACAACATTTAAAGTAATCACTCCATCATCAAACTATAACCATGGTACTCCAAATACCTAAAACTAAAAAGACCTCAGTGCAGAAATAAGCATCAATTGACTTGGAATTATAATCTCTTCTGCTCAAAGTCTTTAAAGACTTATATCTATAATAAAATTTCCATGATCACTTGGTGGACCATGATCACAATTTCAAAATGGATAGATTACCTTAAGTACGATCTCGGCTCAAACACATGTATCACACTCAAGTAACCTATAAAATCCATATAAATGGCCATATTTGAGTTTTACCATGAAAATAGGCATTAGTGTCGTTTTTGGAAAAAAAACTGACGTCCCAAAAATTCACCGTCGCATGTTAAACTTAAGTACATGTATAGTACCACTTGGCATGAGGTGATGCAGATTTACCTTTACTTAGATTTTTTTTTATATTGCGTTGTTAACAACATATTGTAACTGACTGCGAAAATGGCAATACCGGATATCCAAATTCAGAGCCATCTAGCGGGCAAGATAAACGCGCACCTGTTTGCGTAGGTAGGAAAAATTATCAACGAAAATACTATCAATGAAACTGTGAGACGTAAGCTAGTGAAGTGCAGCCGTTCATGCACCCTTGGCATGTACGTAATGTGTCTTTGGTTAATCTAATACGAATATGGCAAATAAAAATATATCATTCGGCCCTCACAACTACAAGATCCATTTGATGAAGGAAATCAATAAAACGGTTCCAAATTACAAGCCACACTTTTTCCGTTTCTGTTCCAGTTTATGCTCTCAGTCCTTTCATTTTTCCTTTATACAGATACAACTTACACTAACATTTTCGGTGACCCTTTTTACCGATTTAGATTTTACGTTTCCTGACTTAATTGAAAAAACAGCATTTTGATTGGTCGCTGTATATCAAATCAATACCTTTAAAACGACGAAACACACGGCTGACAGATGTAGTTAAATGAAATATTAATCAGTGAGTATCTGGCAATAACCTAATATAATGCATATATTCATGAAGTTCTGCTTTAGAAAAAGTGATATTTGTTAATCTAGAATAAAACTATCCATGAAATCAACGAAATTAAGCTCTCCACTCCACCCCTATCTCCTAGGGGCTTGTCTCCGTCTCATCCGTGAATATTGAGGATTTGCTAGTGGGCAAACGAATTCAAATACTAAGTTAGATGAGACATACAAAATACAAACTTGAACTATATCTTAGCGCAAAACATATCTAATGTGGTTTTGTAAATATCTGCTGAGAATATTTGAAAATCACTGAAGCTGAAAATTAGCGCTGCGGGGTCAGAAACCGGATCCGGAAACATTAATTAATGTGCGTCTCTCATTTAGTAATCACAATAAAAATGTCTTAATTAGTGGCACTAACGCAACTTTTACATTTTCTAGTTCTATAGTTTATATTCTTATTTACAAAATTGATTTTTTCTCGGCATTTTAACTATTATTTTATCTTCATCGAATAATTTAATTGTTATTTTTCTTGATGCTAATGCATCTGCAGTTGCATATTTTCTCATAGATCATCAATGCTGTTTCTAGTATTACTACTTTGAATATAAGCCTATATCATAACGTTCATAGAAATCTGCCAAGTCCACAAATACAATTAGAATCGATAAATCATTTTCAATGGAATTTCCCAGAAATTCCTAAAATGTTTGGGAAGTTATTAATGTTTTACACCTTGACATAGCACGTGATGGACGCAAAACTGGACGCAATTTACCTGATAAAGTGAGTATGAAAGGCGCGTAAATACCGCAAATATGTACAAACTAACCGTCTGACGTGTCTAGTACACCTTTGAGAAGGTCGAAACCGATCGAGAAATTAGCTCTAAATAAGCCAATGGCTGGGTGCATGGCGATAAGATATCCCGGAAAACATGCAACCGTGCCTGTATTAATAGTACGAACATCTGAGAAAAATCCTCTCATAAATATCTCTTGTTGGTATTCACTCAAAAATGTGTCAAGATATGAAACTATATGGGAATAAGGGAATTATGCAACTCAGTTCTTTGATATGAATTATGACCAGTTGTTAATAAGCTTAATATTAAGTTGAACTCTCCTTGAATATGTGAAAGGATAGTCTCGAAGCCACGAACTAGATATAATGATAGTACGGTCGGATGATTGGTGTTCGGGTGGTTGGCGGCACCTGGAGGTTTCCGGTTTGGGATTTGAGAAATGACACGTCATCTACGAAGTTTCAAAATCCTGATTGCCATCAATTTTATCTCATTTACTCGACTGGAACATGAAAACCACGATTTTATCATTATAAGAGAATATCCGTCACAATAACTTTATTATTATTTTTATTTATTTATTTATTTTATTTCTTTCATTTTAAGCCCAATCTGGTTCATTTATGTCGTAGTTGTCTAAAACACGACCCCCTGCGATGAAGGACGTTTTTTTTTTCACTTTTGATTTTAATTTTTTTTTTTTTTTTTTTTTTTTTTGGATAAAATTTATTCTTTTGAAATATGTAAATACTAAAAACAAATAAGAATAGTTCACGATGTACTCTTCGTCGTGTGATTTACTTGATAGCAGTGGGTTTAAGTAACGTAGCGTGACTTATAATGAAATAAACATATATGCTCAGTAGCTCAGTATTTTTATGACGATAAAGTTATTAGTTTACCTTCTATGGAAAATATAACGTAGTTCATAATTTAGTAGAAAAAAAATATTCGATATTTTCACTTCGTGAGATGAAATTTGATATTGCACTATAATAGATAAATGAGAAATAGCACTAATACTGTTATAGTCAATCTTCTGTGTTCTATTCAAGAACTTCGTGTCAATTCTTAACAACACAACATGTTACCACTGGCCGTGGAAATTTCAATACTTACTGCCATCTGGCGGGCAAGCTATACGAGCACCTGTTTGCTCCTATCATCGTTATACAATAGATAAATATACTTGCATGACGAGCTTCTGTTTAGGCGTAAGACATTATGTACAAATCTTACATAAATAAAGTGCACAATAATCTTCTTTTTAAGATTTATTTATCATTTTATTAGAAATGAATCAGAATGATTCCTGCTTAATCATTTCGAAAATTTGATAAAAACGCCTGGTAAATTTAATTCCTGTATTAGGTGAGTAAGTCGTTTAGTTTGTGATGTAACATTTCAGAAAATATTGGGATTACTAGTATAAAAGTTTACCTTAGTTAAGCCGATCCTAAGAAGTTTCGTGACCTGTTAGATACTAGATGGGTGTTTTGTTTTCATAAGAAGAAAATGAATGGAAATTTTTTTCTCTCGTTTTTTAGCCATAAGCATTAGTGTTGTCGAGCCCTCAGTGTGAATAAAAAAAAAATGAAGATAATATTTGATATATAAATTTAAAGAAACACTAAATTGGATTCAAAAACTTTGCTGAATGCTCTTTTCACTTTTAAATATTTGATAACATGATCTTTAATGTTCAATAAATTGACCCCCCGCAGTTTCGACCAACAATAAGTGACCCAGATATATTTTCTGTAGTATGCATTTTATTCGGGCATAAATTAATGCACATTGTGGTGATTTTTTAGAGGAAATCCACAACCTGTGTGGGCCGGTGGTGACCGATAGATACATATATCTGAATGGTATCAAAGAAACGTTATCGTAACTGGAGAAATTAATGTTCCGATATCAAATGGATTATCTGCGTGAAGCATGTTTTAAAGACAGCTATTACTTGATTTCGGTGACAAGAAGGAATTTTGTGGCCAAATTTTCTTTTCATTCCCAAGTGACAATCAATACCAAATACACACGCAAACACCGGTCTTTTTCAAACTGACAAAACGTCTGGTTTTGCTGGGGTTTTTCTTTCTTTAAATAATGACCCTCTTTCTCTCATTACTTTCCTTTAATTGAATATTCAGACAGATTTATCCGTTTAGTACGGTAGCATAAAAGGGACATGAGTCTTTTATATCGCTTGCGACGAGCGCACGCGAAAACTATTGTATGCGAACACTATAGATACTGCGTGCAAATGCGATAACACGTTCCCACGCGATCGCGTTCGTACGGAGTAGCTATTTCGTACGCAAGCGTTACAAAAATATCTTCAATATCCCATTTATGCCACTATAATTGTGAGCTTCGTACATAAATATTTCTTTTATACTTTCAAATTATTAATGTTCGCGGGGTTTAATTTTCGCTTCGTTTCGCAGGCGGCTTTATCGACGAATAATAATCCCAACGAAATATAAACGTCACTCTTTCTGGAGCGAGAATAAACGAATATATCAACCCACGAATGTATCGTTCATACAGGTCCAACTTGAGAGAGATATGAATGAAAAAAAATGTTCATTGTTGTACAGTTTAACAGTTCATCATGGGTGTATCCGCTAGTGTTTTAATAACTTATGCTGAATTTAGGTCAAAAGGAAGGCACTTGGAAGCTAAAAGATGAAAAAGTCCATTCTTGAACATGGGTCTCACCATATATGTTCGTGAGGAATGAAAATCGGAAAAAATGAATTTTGAGCTACAGGTAATTTGAACTGCTCTTTGCAATATTATTTTAACCGCAACTTTGTTTTCAAGATAAACCATCCTGAAATATCAATTGTAGCACACCCATAAACAGTGCCGAGATATTGTTTCGATGCAGAAAAAAAATGTGGGTGTTGTTAAGCTACGAGTTTATTAAAAAAAATCTTGGCTAACATATAAAGAGGACCATTACTTATTCCATTGATATTTATCGGAAGTTATTACAAACATTTGTGATACTTTTCAACTAAAATTTCTCAATAAATCAAGCTATTGACCATAAATATCAAAAATAATACTAGTATCATAACCTCTTTCATATGAAAGCGCAATATTAATAAGACTTCTCCGAAACATTACTCTTTTTAACCATGTTTCTATCTTGGTCTTGTAGTACCCACGTGTTCTTGTTTTCCCCCAAGTTCTTTCTTTTGTTTGAGTGAGGAGGAGGGAAAGCGGGACTCCGTGGCCAAGCAGGAAAGTCGCTGATTTAAAAGCACACGCGCCCATTACAGTTTCTTACTATAAGAAGGAAAATCAAAATTAGCTATGAGAATTTTTTTGCATGATTATAAAGAATTATACTAGAAACAAATTTATAAGAAAAATGGGGGGAACCATTCTATTTTTTTAGTTATCTGCCCCTGGAAGTGAGTTGTAGTTGTTGTTCTTTTCTGTCATATTCAAGGGCAGATATCTCAAAATCTAGCCTATCGATACCTTATTTTATTTCAAATTATTGTTTGTTGTTTAACTTTCGGTCATTATGCAAAGTTGAAAACAACTGTATCCAATAGATTTTTCACTATGCTTCAGCAAATAAACATACTGTGTTTTTCTTTGGGGGGGGGGGGGGAGAATATTTCTATATATTTCTATATATTCGCGTATGCGACTATAGTATAAAATCTGTTGCATAGAATTCCAAAGACTTTTACACAGTGACAGGGAATAGAGTATCAAACATTGAGTTCAAATTAAATTATGTGTTGCTAGCCGATAATATTGATTTATCTGCCCTTGAAAACAACAGCAAAGAGTAAAAAAAAAACTCACTTTCAGGGGCAAATAAATCAAAGAGTAGAATGGTACAATTTTTCCTTATTCTTTTTTTAGAGTATTTCTCTATAATCATGCAAAGTTTAAGAAAATCATCATGGCTAGTTTTAATTTTCCTTCTTTGTCTATATAGTGAAAAACTGTACTGGGGGCGTATGCCTTTAACTTCACTCAGCCCCTCATCGCAGTGTACTCGAATCCCGGAAGTGTCACTCGGATTTTTCTTGTGAGGAAGCCCTCCAGCTGACTATAAACTACAACTATTTTATATCGATTATGAAACAAGTTCTTACAACTTAAATCATTCTCGATGGCTCGGATGACGGCGTATGTGGTCATTATTGTGGGAGGAAACCGGTGAAAACCCACGTGTCTGTACGGGCGACCACCGTACCCTCTCACGTACGTCACCCGGGATCGAACCCGGGACACATTGGTGAGAAGTGAAATGCGTTACCACTACGCTATCCAAGCACCCCAGCTGACTTGTGATAGGCCACAGTTAATGTTAAATTTGTACAGTAAAGTTCCTCGCGTTGAATTAGTCGATCTAATTCAAAATTATTCCCCTTTGCAGCATACTTCTTATCCACAATATTGTTTTGAAATATTTATTATACGTTCTCACAAGTAAATATCTTATCCTCTAAAATAATTATAATAATAATATTAATACAATCCTTACAAAATGCCCCAATACGCATATAATTGAAAATTATAATAAAATATAATAAATCTAGTTTTTAGTAAATGACACATACAATGTACATTAATTTATGAAGTTGTGCTAAATTATGTAGCAAAAAAACTAAAAAAGCAAAAAAACACCGATTTTCGGTTTCAGATTTCATCGTTTTCTGCAAATGTCGTTGGGATTTACGACCAACTAGTCTTTTCTTTGCTCCAGTTTCAAGAAATATCTCATTTTTATGTTGCGTTGTTACGACCCAACATAAGTAACAGATTGCGAAAATGACAATATCAGATATCCAAATCCAGTGCCCTCTAGCGGGCAACATATACGTGCACCTGTTTGCGTTGGCGAGAAAACTTACCAATCAATGAAAATACAATGAATGAAATTGTGTAGCGTGAGCCAGTCAAATGTAGCTGTTCATGCAACTCTGGCATGAACAATGTCCTTGGTTATGGCAAATAAAATTTTGTCGTTCGGCCCTCACAGCTACAAGACCCATTTGAAGAGGAGATCAATAAAACGGTTCCAAATTACGAGCCACACTTTCTCCTTTACTGTTCCAGTTTATGCTTAACGCAACAGTAGGACTCAGTCCTTTGATTTACGTAGTAATGTAGCATCATCTCTTTGTAATTATTTATTGTTACAGAGTCTGAAAGCAAAATGTGTATACATGTAGATGTCTTATCAATAAGCATGCCCTCACATGCTAAGATTTATTCATAAATTTCGAAATCGATAGAGTACGGGAATAGGATTTTATTTATGTATTCTAGCTATCATAGTGTATAACGTATTTTTGGAATATTCTGTAGGAAAAGGATCCTATTTCTGTACTCTAAATATCTTACAGTATAACTGATTTTCGAAACATTCTACGCAACTCAATTTTGCATTAAGGAAATTTAGTAAAATGTAGCTGTTGCGCTTGTTCAAAAATAGGTTATACACTAGAATGTTACGAATTTGATTGGTATTTTTGCTTTGTTTTTTAGTTTTCAGATGATACCGGACATTTGTTTATTTCCAGGCAGATTTATAGAATATCTCCTGGTCCAGGCCCTGCACATCTGAAAGGATCCGCTTCCGTCGTTGCATGCGTGCCTGAGAAAAACATATATTGTGAACCTACAAGGCTTTAACCGGGCCTTTTTGGTACGCAAATTTAACAGTTAAAATTTGTTAAAAATTATGTAAAATCTATTCCTTTATCTCCTTGTGTAGATCTGGCAATTAACACACTAAATTCAGGAAAATCAGCTGATTAAAATGGAATATCCAGTGAACACTTCAAATTCGCTGAGAAAAAAAAAAATCCGATAATGACAGTCATTATTAATATTATTTTAAAGAGCTGGTCAGTGGACGAACCAGACACCCTATAATGTGGAATTCTAAGGGAAGAACAAATTTCTCACTAAGAACTTAAGAGGGTATCGTCCTATCTGATTATTTTGCTTAAATTCTCGAAAGCATACTTTAAGAGAAAACTGACACAATATTTGATCCACAGCAAAATCCACTACAACGAGGATTCACAACAAATAGCTCATTCACGAATGCAGCCTACATAGTATCAGAAGCAATTGATTACCATACAGAACAGAAACACCCTGTATTTCTAGCAACACTAGATGCACAGACAGCGTTTAACAAAGTAAACAATGATATACTATTCAATAAACTCTATCACATTGGTATTGATCGACCGCTTTGGTTGCTTCTGAGAAACCTTTACAGACAATTTACCATGAAGGTCAAACGGGAGGGGAAGTTGTCAGAACAATATGAACTTCAACAAGGCGCAAATCCCCACAATCTTATACAAGATATATTATAACTATCTCTGGATTCCCTTTCAAACAGTTGTCTTAGCGCTTATATAGGTAACCTAAACTTAACAGCGCCCACCAGTGCTGATGCCACAGCTCTCCTTGCACATGCGCAAGAAAACCTCCAAGCTATGCTAAATTTCGTAGACTTCAACACAAGAAGAGATCTCATAAAGATTAATCCAGACAAGTCAGAAATTCTCACCTTCAACACGAATCAAGTGGCCAGTTATCCATTGATGTAATGTTAAGGTACTTAAACATCTTGACATAACTAGAGATGAGGAGAACTCAGTATACCCAGAAGCAAGACTCCCTTGGTGTTCGGATAGTCCCAAATGTTAAGATACTTAAACATCTTGACATAACTAGAGATGAGGAGAACTCAGTATAACCAGAAGCAAGACTTCAAGTTGCACCATCTACTCTCTCCTAGGGCCTGGCCTTCATACGAGACGAGGAATTTCGCCTATTGTCTCTATAAAATTTGGAAAACATATGTTACTCCTAGATTCCTATATGGCATTGAAGTGTTACAAATGAAGGACATCTTGCAGAAACTAGAAAACTATCAAAGAAAAGTAATGAAACACATACAGGGTCTACCACAGAGGACATCAACTTCAGCAATTTACATTCTCATTGATGGTGAACCCATGGAACTAGTTATTGACAGGAATTGTCTCTCACTGTTCCTCAACATACTGAAGCTCCCAGGAACCGTTGAATACAACTTACTGATACGGTAACTTGCAATGAGCGGTGATTCCTGTAATGTCTTTGTCTCAAAGATAAGGGGAATACTTGTTAAATACAATCTTCCTACCCCTGAGTATCTCGCCAAAGCCGTACCCACAAAGGAAGCGTTGAAATCAACCTTTAAAGTCACAGTAAATACTTACTGGGAAGAAGTTTGAGCAAAACTACTAGGAAAATCAACCACTAAATTCCTCCAACCACAAAAATCTTCCGTCAACAACCCACAAAAGATATGGAGCTGCGCATAATCCAAGTCACATGAAGTCAGACGAGTGGAAGTCAAAGCTAGACTATTGACGGGAACCTACATCCTCCAGGGTAATACTGTCAAGTAATATCAAAATACCGTCTCGGCAACATGTAAACTTTGTCAATCCGACGATGAAACAAGAGTACATCTCAGAGTCGGATCCAGGATTTCAGGTTAGAAGGGGTGCAATCAGGGCCGCGATAAGGGTATAGTTCCGATTGGAATAGGGATCCTGGGGAATTCCCGTGCGATTTTCGATTTTTTTTTAAAATTTAAAGCTGTAAAATAGTGCATTATTGTGAGTTTTGGGGGGTGGTATGGATACATTTATGAATGGTCGGGGAATTTTTTAGGGGATGCTTGCCGGGTGTGCCCCTTTGAATCCTCCGTTGCATCTCATTGCTAAATGTCCAGCTTATGATAACCCCAGAAACACAGCGATGACCAGATTATGCAACTTACTACAACAAAGAGAAGTTGACACAATCAGCCTCGATTTCAATGACAATGAACTCATGACCCAGTTAGTGCTGGACTTCACACGCTTGTTAAGTTGATCATCATGAGCCGAATCACTCTTAGCCGAAATCAGGAAACAGATGTGGAGAGATGGCCGTAGGCCTATTGTGAGAACATTATCACAGAAGGAACCAGGGTGTTATGCTGTACCAATTAGTAGTTTAAATCACTAATTGGTTCTCTAATATTTTCAGTGTTATGCAATGATTTACAAGTTACTCAGACAACCACATAATTATTTAACAAGGCACTTACTAAGCAAAAACTGAAACGATTATATCAATACCAGCTATCAGTACCATCACATGCACGTTACAATGTAAATATTCATAGTGATAAAAGTGAATTTAGTGAAGTGTGTCACCCAACCTTTTTTGTATTTGCATTTGTTGTTGTTGTATTGGGGTTTACCGTCGCTGCGATAGTATTTCATTCATATAGCGACGTCCAGTTAATTACAGGTG
This sequence comes from Solen grandis, assembly GCA_021229015.1. Lineage (NCBI taxonomy): Eukaryota > Metazoa > Mollusca > Bivalvia > Adapedonta > Solenidae > Solen > Solen grandis. The sequence goes on along the minus strand of CM037788.1, from coordinate 36,371,408 downwards.
GAGGAAGACCCCGAGTACACAGAGGTACCCGGGTAGAACCACCGACCTACCGCAAGCCAGCTGGAAGGCTTCCTCACATGAAAAATCCGAAGTCCCTGCCGGGATTCGAACCCACAGCGGTGAGGGGATGAGAGATTTGTAGTCCACGACTGTAACCGCTCGGCCACAATGGCCCCCCAACATTATTCATCCTACGACTACCAAGGAGTTCTCCAAAAACAGGGGAGGAATATCCCAGTCAACAACAACAACAACATGGCAGGGAGGGATCGGACAGGCTCTCGTAATGCATTCAGAGGATGTTTGAGAAGTTGGAACCATTTAGCAAAATAACAAAACTGGATATCAAAAACCGAAGCCCTCTAGCGGGCAAGATACCATTGTCATACAGATAATTATGATATGATAGATAATTATCCTTGATTGACGAGCTCGTGATTATGTGTGTTTTTATATTTACATATCTTACATGAATAAAAAGCAAAATGGTCTTATTTATGTGATTTATTTATCAATTTATTATACAAGTTGCCACGACACACAACGAACGATAACTCTGTAATGATGCGTAAGCGGGAAAAAATATCAATGGATGAATGAAATTGTGTGACGTAAGCAAAAGAAGTGAGCCTACAGAAGTTACGCACTATGTCGTTCGGCCCTACGATGAGGGAATTCAATAAAACAGTCCCAAATTACAAGCCACACTTTCTCCTATAGAGATCCAGTTTATGCTTAACGCAACATTAGGACTCTCAGTCATGTGTTTATTAGTTTATGCTGTGATATTATAATAAAAAGTCCGGTAGCGAAACGGAAACCTTTGACTTTGAGAAAACCCCAGCTGCTGTACGAAAACCCTAACCTGAATCATAAACATATTCTGTCTGTGCCTGAATCCATGCATAAATGCAAAATCGCCCATGTAACCTTCCAACCTCGTAAAATTGTAGGCGTGTCAAAATGACTTGTCAAACGAATCCTACAATTATAACTTGAGTAACCGGCAGGGGTCTTTACCGCCATTATCACGGACTGGAAGACTATTTAAAGTGTTCTGCAGTGTAAGGGGGGTAACTTCAAAAAATTAAAAAATCTTACTTGCAAGAGTTACAACCCATTGATTACGTTTAGCAAACTCCGCCGCAGAAGTTACCTCCCCTTACAGTTGTTGATCAAGTAACGCGTAGCGTAACGTAATTGGTGCGCGGAGTTTGCACGTTAAGCTGAAAGTCACATGATCAAAAGATGGCGACAGACAGGGAAAATAAAAGTAAACAATAATGATCAGAGTTTCGTATAGCCTTATGTAGCTTCGTACAATAATAAACTCAGATAATTTATTTATTTTTTGAAAAAGCTGAGGTATTTTGACATTCGACAGGACTATTCGAAATGGGAACCAGACAATTCGCTACCCAGACAATTCGCTACCGTATATTTTCAGACGATTCGCTACCACTTTTGTCCAGACAATTCGCTACCCAGACAATTCGCTACCATACTATAGAAAATAGGTGTTAATTGAGTTAAGTGTGACTTAAATTGATGTGTTGAGCAGACATGTGTGTGACATTAACACTATGCAATGCAATCAGTAGTTATTAATTGTTTATACAAATGCCGACTTCACAATTGTAGTGTGTAATTAATGTTACTGTGCGTTGATGAAATCATCAAAGAAAGAAAGAAAGAAAGAAAGAAAGAAAGAAAAAGAAATAATAGGTAGATATAGATATATATATATTTTTGAAGTCTTTATTTATTCTATTCTTTTTTTATTCTAATATTTTTTATCATAAACAACAATTAAATAAAAATCAATATCATTTAATTATTTGAATGAAGTTCAATCCATGTATTAAGATTGAATGTCACCTCATAACAAATTTGTCAATAGGGTCAACATTACACTTTCACTAAACAAGACACGTCACTTATCATTTAATCATCCACATCACTTGGAATAAACCCTGGCCAGCTTTTTCAGTAACTTGTTCGCCGACATATCTCCCGCGCTGTAATTGGCCCATGCTTCAAATATCCTCCCCTCCATGGCTTTTGCGGAATTACGCTGCCTCCTCTTCAGCTTCTTGGAAGACACCAGCTTCACTTGTGCATCATCAAGGGTAGCCTCTCCATGTAACAGCTGGACAAGGATGTAGAATGATGGTGGTGTCTGCGCACGGCGATTCAAACGATGGTGCCAACCTGGAAATAAAATAGAATCACGTACTAGAGGATATGTTATTTACAATATAATTTGTTTTATTAATTAATTCTTTTCAAAATGGCTTTAGCGTTTAGTATACGATACAAATTTTTAATATGAGTATAATATAAACATTGTATATTATCAATATCATAGAAACATTCTCATATAAACATAATGTAATAAATTAAATATACCCATACCTTCGCAGTCATTGTTAGTCCTGATCGGCATACCGTAGACCGACCAGTCTTCTGGTGACCAGGGAGATCCGTCCATCCACTGCTGATCCACGTACCGGAAGAGGTCTGGCAGGACAGGATAGTCTTCAGCCTTCTCTCGCTCTGCCTGGAACACCGCCTCGATGTGAGCAGATGGCAGAAGAGGCAGTGCCAGGAGACGGCGAACCACCTTCTGCACAGCACCTCCGACATCATACTCAGGTCTCAGACCCAGCTCCTGGACACGCATTTTTAAATATTGCGCCCCCTCTAACCTGAACTCCTGGATCCGACTCTGAGATGTACTCTTGTTTCATCGTCGGATTGACAAAGTTTACATGTTGCCGAGACGGTATTTTGATATTACTTGACAGTATTACTCTGTAGGATGTAGGTTCCTGTCAATAGTCTAGCTTTGACTTCCATTCGTCTGACTTCATGTGCCTTGGATTATGCACAGCTCCATATCTTATGTGGGTTGTTGATGGAAGAATTTTGTGGTTGGAGGAATTTAGTGGTTGATTTTCCTAGTAGTTTTGCTCAGACTTCTTCCCAGTATGTATTTACTGTGACTTTAAAGGTTGATTTCAACGCTTCCTTTGTGGGTACGGCTTTGGCGAAATACTCAGGGGTAGGAAGATTGTATTTAACAAGTATTCCTCTTATCTTTGAGACAAAGACATTACAGGAATCACCGCTCATTGCAAGTTGCCGTATCAGTAAGTTGTATTCAACGGTTCCTGGGAGCTTCAGTATGTTGAGGAAAAGTGAGAGACAATTCCTGTCAATAACTAGTTCCATGGGTTCACCATCAATGAGAATGTAAATTGCTGAAGTTGATGTCCTCTCTGGTAGACCCTGTATGTGTTTCATTACTTTTCTTTGATAGTTTTCTAGTTTCTGCAAGATGTCCTTGATCATTTGTAACACTTCAATGCCATATAGGAACCTAGGAGTAACATATGTTTTCCAAATTTTATAGAGACAATAGGCGACATTCCTCGTCTTGCATGAAGGCCAGGCCCTAGGAGAGAGTAGATGGTGCAACTTGAAGTCTTGCTTCTGGGTCTACTGAGTTCTCCTCATCAAGATGTTTAAGTACCTTAACATTTGGGACTATCCGAACATCAAGGGATAACTGGCCACTTGATTCGTGTTGAGGGTGAGAATTTCTGACTTGTCTGGATTAATCTTGATGAGATCTCTTCTTGTTTTGAAGTCTACTAAATTTAGCATAGCTAGGAGGTTTTCTTGCGCATGTGCAAGGAGAGCTGTGGCATCAGCACTGGTAGGCGCTGTTAAGTTTAGGTTACCTATATAAGCGCTAAGACAACTGTTTAAAAGGGAATCCAGAGATAGTTATAATATATCTTGTATAACATTGTGGAGAGTTGTGCTCCCTGTTTTGCGCCTTGTTGAAGTTCATATTGTTCTGACAACTTCCCCTCCCATTTGACCTTCACGGTAAATTGTCTGTATAGGTTTCTCAGAAGCAACCAAAGTCTTTCTGTTTACTGTTCATCTATCCATCTGTCTGTTTGTCTTTCTTTTTACTGTTTATCTTTCCATTTGTCTGTTTTTCTTTCTGTGTACTGTTCATCTATCCATAATTATGTCTTTTTGTCTTTCTGTTTACTGTTTATCTATCCATCTGTCTTTTTGTCTTTCAGTTTACTGTTTATCTATCCATCTGTCTGTTTGTCTATCTGGTGTTTTACAATTCCTAAGGGTGAGCCCTGCTTATTATTAAACTGGTCCTTACTTACAGCAAACTCAGATAAAATGCACACTTGGTAATAAGTAACACTTCTGTCAGGTCCTTATTTTCCTCCCTTTTTATTTTATATCAAAATCTTTGTTTACAGCATACTTGCTTTTTTGCACCTTTTCCTCTTGTCCAGTCAGGTGCTGATATTTGTTTATTATCACCATAATCTATAATGCATAGTCTGTTACTTTTATACAAATGTGCGGTACTATGTAGTTGGCATGTCCACATGACTCACACTTTTGTCGCTAGTGACGTACATTTCCAACTTTTCGGTCAGCTGTGTCTGTTATTGACAAAACCTTAACATTTAACGACCACCAACCGTTTTCTGCTGCTTGTATTGAAAAATAAAATAATGTAGACATCATATATTTATACCACAAACATCAACAACATTATTTTTTTTAAAGTGCCCTGATGCGCTCATATGCATTTATGTTGTTTTGCATAATTCTATTAATTGCTATACACATTATTTGATCTTCACCAAGTTTGTAGGTAATGAATCTTATTGTTATCACTAAATTAAAAGTTTACCTATGTTTCATATAAATGGTGGAAACAGTCCTTGTTCAAAACTAACAACCCTCATACCAAATAAACTTGAACAAGAACTATGGTAGCCTAATTGGACCATTAAAACCCAATCTGATGAATGATCTTCTAAATTTTAATCTTTACATTTTACATCACTTAGATATTTCAACCAAAGAAATGTTTAAGGGTACAATGATTTTGAGACCTGATTCTTCTCTCTTTAGCAAGTAAGACCTCCCATAATAGATTACGAAACATTTTAAGATGGTGTAAACATAATAACTTTTATTCATGGTCACAAAATCACCAATTTAAACACCATGAATTCATAACATTTAGTTCTTTCTGACTAACAATGTACAGTTGTTGTTTTTTTGGTAAAGAATGAGCAATCGGTAGTGTTTGTGGTAATTTTTAATGTTAATGCATATGTTTTACTTGCCCAACACAGGTGCCTTCAGATTTAAATCTTATTATCAAAACTCAATGACACAATCCAAGCACGTCAAAAAAAGGCCAATGCAGTAAACATTCATGGATTAGGACAGTGTTTTATTAAACAAACAGGTACAAGATACCAGTGAGTCAAAAATGGAGGAGGAGCTATATAAAGTACTATTTACTTCAAATTGATGTTTACTATAGTGTACAATATTAAACATTAGAGGATGATTTACTTTAAAATCATTTCTATTTATACCAGTAAGGAAGGGATTTCTTGCATATTCTTCAACACAGTTCTTGGGTTGGACCAGTACTTTGTACCTGGGAAAGAAATGAAAATGTCTTGCCCTCAATGGATTTTGAACCCTCAACTTTTGGACCAATAAGCATGCATGCTGCTACCGGAACATTATACAAGGTATCATATCTGTTCTAGGTTTGAGACCCACATGTCTTCTGTCAGCCTTCCTGGTTGCTGTTGGTACAGGACTAAGGTGTATCACATCTAAACTATCCGTTGCTTCACTGTAAGTTTAATCCCACTGACATTTCAACATTCCCTGACCAGTTTTTCTATTTATGTCCCCCCATCAATTAATAAGGGGGGGGGTGGGGGGGATATTGTTTTTTATCTGTTTGTTTGTCTGTCTGTTTGTCATGAAACTTTAACCTTGATTATATCACGGAAATCCTTCCACCCACAGCCTTGAAACTTCACAGGTGCATGCACCTTGATGAGCTCACTCTGCCAAGTGACCTTGACCTTTAAATGACCTTAACCCCCAAGGTGGAAGGCCCCCTGCAGGGTCATAGTGTTCATTCAAATGTAGCGCTTGTTTCTCATAAGTGCATATTCTGACCTTTTGTGTCAGTAGAACTTAAGATTTTGATCTATTGATATATCATTTTAATCTACAGATCTATCATTTATCATTCTTATTATACCTATTGTTATTAAACCAATTTTATCTGGCACTTTTATCATACTGTTCAGAAGTGCTCCACAAGTCGTTATGCTTGTATATTTACCTACAGGTGTTAAGATAAACAAAAACAATAAGTAGGCAGAAGTTTTCAAACATTTAATGATATAACATTGTACTATTTCTATGAATATTTCTTAATGAATATAGAGAGAATCCTTACCATTATATAAATTAATTTATTATATATGGAGTTGTCGACTTCAAATTTTAGAGTCTTAGAGAATCTCTGTAAGAGTTATTTCTATTAACATATAGAGTACATAAGGCAAAGAAGAGCTGCTTCCCTTGTTGAGTTTGAGTTTAAAATATTGACTCTGGAGTTTCATGAATTAGCACCCAGCAGTGCAATATATTCCTGTGCATATTGTTTCCACATAAAAGCAGCTTTAATCGCAATTACATATGTATTTTACTGTGTCCAGTTTGATACACCTTGGCCAGTTCCTTAGTGGCCTGGCTGGCCCAATAGCTATGGGCGGACCCCCTGCAGTGTCCACAGCCTGGTTCCCACCAGAGCAGAGAACCACTGCCACTGCCATAGCAACCATTGCAAACACCCTTGGACTGGCAGTATCCTTCGTACTAAGTAGGTAAAGAAAGAGAGAGGGAAAAGCAAACCAGTCTGTCCATTCTATGATTTATACCCAATGAATCAGGTATGCTGTTTCACACCATAGCAAATCACAGAAAATTAATGTAGAAGGCAACAGGTTTTTGTTGTTCACATAGGTAATTTATTAACCATTATAGCTGATTTTGAATAGTATACATTGTAGATCCCAATACTGTGCTTAACACAACAAAATAGAGAGTTCTGCTCTATTGCTATGGGGGCTCCTCAAGGCATCTTTGAATGCCTCTACTGAGCCAGCATGCACCACATTTTCAAAGAGATTGTTCCAGTCACCCACAGTATCAAAAAAATGAATTTTCACATTGATTTGAGTTCAAAAAGGGAATTTCCAAACTTTTGAGAGATTTCCAAGCTTTTGGTATTTTTTCAAGGATGTTTTTCTAAAATATTTGATGTTATACAACCATTGATTTTTTGTTTGTTTTGACTGCTCTTTTCTGGAAGGAAGCAATTGCGTTAAATTATGTAGTAAAATGGTATTTAATGAACTGGATGATAGTACTTAGGTAGTAGTACTTTGTGTTAATCTAAAAATTATAATAACTTGTACTAAGCCTCATTAGTTCTTGGACCAGTACCTCACCTGGGAGCCATACTCTATTATTTGATAACCATCGTATACCAGACTGTGTTATGTGACCCCTACACAATATCAACTATACTACCAGTATGTGACGGTCACATAATAATATACTATATTATGTGAATGTCACATAAAACATTTTACGTTTAAGAAGGTCTGCTTTGGGCTGCAGTAGGGATGAACGTCAGTGGAGAAATTAAATAAATGTCAACGTGGCTATATTCTCAATCGAAGTGCGCCTTGCATAGTTTTCAGATGCAGAGAATTCTACTAATTGAGTAACAAATGAAAACATTGATCAAATGAAGATATTATGATATGGTGGGCGAATATGTAGGTATGAAATCCTATCCTAACCATAAAGATGAAACAAGACAGTAGTCTGGACAAAAGAATTACGGAGGACAAAGTCGGACATAAACACAATACGCAAAGGGAGAAGAATTCACCCTGTGACATTACACATGTACCATACTATATTGTATGACTGTCACACATTACCATCCTATATATGTAAATGTCACATAATGCACATGTACTATCTTATGTGACTGTTACATAATATCATACTGTATTATGTGAATGTCAATACCAAACCATATTATGTGACTGACCATCCTATATTATGTAAATATCACACATTACCAAACTGTTACATGGCAACCACACAAAACCATACTATGTTATATGACTGTCACTTAAAACAAGTTTGTGTAATGTTGCAACCTGGTACTACATGTATACATGTATATATTATGTGACATTCACATAAAATCAAATTGTTTTATTTGACAACATATGTTATATGACAGGACCATACCTAGTACCAGACAAGAAGCTACCACCACATGGCAACTCCACCCTCCCCTCACCACATAACTACAGGCAGGCACTGAATTTTATTTTTTTTTAACCCTTTACCATATGCATTGTTATGTAAGAAATAATAGTCTCTATCTGTGTTTTGCTGTGAATTTAACCACACTTTCGAGTTCAGGTGCATATTATTATATCACGAGGGTCGAGAATCACGAGTGATAAAATTATTTGCACCTGAAGGAGGCTTGTTTTCCTGACTTGTTTTTCATTGTTCCCTTCTGATGTTGCTATGGCACTGAGGAGTATCAAACATTTTAAAACCTGATCTGTAAGCTACTGGCTAGGCTGATCTGGTTTGATACTATTTTTTGTTGTTATTTTTTTTCTCATTATTTCTTGAAGGCTTTCCTGTACTAGAAGCAAAGAGTTAATAATTACTGGCTCTTTGTTAGTTAATTTTATATACCAGGTACACATTGTGTGACAAGACACAAAATTAATCATTGATTCACCTGTGTTGTACAGCAGCTGCAATATCCAATTAAGGTCAAGTCACTGTAATGGTTCCGCTATGTCTTGGACCACTTAACCTCAACCAAGATAACCAAGGTACCCTTATGATACATTAGGAAACTGGTTATCTCTGTGAAAGGCCATTAGGTCTGAAATGTAGCGGAACCATTACAGGGATTTTATCTCAAATTGTCCTCTATTTAATTCTGGCAAATATAAACCAATCTCATACAAAACTGTTCACAGTTTTATTGGCACATTTTTGGGCACATCACTCCAGAGTTATTTAATTTTTTTTTTTAAAACAGACTTTAGGGTGTCTGCTCTCTAACTTGAGCAAATGTACACCAGTCATCACCAAATTTGGTTAAAGTGTTCCATTATCACACTGAACTGGACAAGATGGATAACTAGTCAAAAAGTCAGTCATTTCAGAGTTATGATTCTTGACTTTGACCTAAAAGCAGTATGTGATATTTTGTGATAGTCAGCACCCTTGTTTTTTTTTAATTTATCTATTTTACATCAATTGGGAAACAAATTCTTTTTTAACTATTCAAATACCTCAAAAAAGTTCCTGGGTTGGAGCAGTACTTTGTGTCTAGGAAGGTCATAGAAAGTCCTTGGCTCCAGCATGGTACATACCCGCAACCTTTGGAGTCTCATATATTAGCACTGGACCACGGCACTCTTGCACTCTTGTTTTTCCTCATCTAGTCTCACCATACTTCCATTTCCCAGTAATGTGTTGTACAAGGGAGAGTTACCAGGAATTACTTTTGTATGTTGCAGCACGCCCTCATACCCTGATATGGACAGATTCCTGGAGATGAGTACAGTACCTGTCATACACAATACAACAGTACAGCCAGGTATGTATGGCCCGTTGTTCTTATAATGGATACATCCATGACAGGGAACTAGATGGACTGGGTATGTGTGTAATAAGAAATCTGATTAAAATCAGCTCATAAATGATGCTTCACTTTTCAGTGCTCTTCACATACAAGGAAGAAAATCTGAACTTTAGTCAGATTGCATGATAATTCAACTAATGCTAATTATCACCTAGACTTGTTTTGATGTTTTGGCAAACAGAGTGGACACAGATTTGACAAATTTCTTCCAGTAGCTGTCAGATTTATGTCTGTTGTGTTTGCTCACTCAGTTTTGTAGCTCAGGGTCTTTATTTTATGTGAGTGTTGGATAAGACATCATGGGACAGGATGTGATGTGATACCAATAAAGCCTCCATTTTTATGAAGCAGGCCAAGCTAGCAGGGATACAACAGTAACTTAACCCTTTCCCTCATAGAGGAAACCATGAAAAGACCTATGTGAACAGCATAAAACCAGCTCAGCCTGCGAGTAACTCGCAGGCTGATCAGGTTTTATGCTGTTTGCTGCTCCTCAGTGGTCTTGAAATGAGGATTTTGTAATTAAATTTGGTAAGGTTTAACTGTGGTTTTCTGCAGATCAGGCTTTATGTGGTACCTATTAAGTGCGTCAAAATGAGCCTATATGAGGGAAAGGGTTAATCAAGGTTCTATTTTCTATGATTTCAGAGTATGATATTGCTGCTGAAACAGATGCTGTCATGAGATACATGTACTACAGTAAGTGTCTTACTTTTCTTACATCCTGTCTTATGTACCTACTGTATTTATTTTCTAAAATGACTCTCCTTTTATTTTATTTTTCTTGTAATTTTACATTGGGAATTGAGAAACAAGTCCTTACAACTTAACTCTTTATTGCATGAATATTAAATCAGGATCCTCATGCAGTCTGTCTGATCTGGATCTGCTCTATTTGCTGTGGTGTGAGAATGAATATCAGGTTAAGGGATAAACATTGCAACCAAGAACATGTAGTTTTATTTTCATTATTTTTAGTAGCCTATTTATTATTCCTCATAGTTTTCACTAATGATAGGAACCGCACGTTCTGGTTGATCTGTTACACTTATGGCCTGGCCCTCGGGATTCAGGGGGTCGTGGAGTTGTGTCCTAGATGTTAATCTCAAGGACCATGACATTAGTCAGGTAGGTGTAAAAGGTCTGGTCATGACTAAGAGGGTAGGCACTTTCATGGATGGATGGAAAGCAAAAAAGAAAAAGGTCTATGATCACATGTGGTACAAACTTTTGCGACTGAAATGAGCAAATAAACAATTAGAAAAAAATGTGACTGAAACTATACATCTACATTTGTGTTCTGCAATATGAAATACAGTAGCATAAAAAACAATACTTTGTAAAACATGAAGAAGGTTTTTCATAATTCATGTCATTTATTACATGAAAAACTCTCATTTTAACCTTTCATAAAATAGCTACTGTATTTTAACAATAATTTTTGAAAATATTTTTGCATACATTTAAGAGATATGAGTTCTATTTTGATGTTATATATTATGCCATTGTGACTACATACAAATGAATTTGGTTATGATATTTTAATTGTTAACCAATTGTCATCATAAGCAAGGTAAATGCAAACGTTTACCTCACTAGCTCTAGAACAGCATAATCTACCCTTGTGGAGCCAAATTTCATTGAATTACATATATGTCTATTAAAGATATCTAAGGAATTGTGTCATTTTGGACTCAGTTATTTTTCTGCTCCAACTGTTCATGTACATAACATGTAGGATGACAAGGATCAGGTTGGAAAAAAAAAATTTTTTCCTTAGAATATGTTTAATAACTTCTTGATTCAGACACATTTTAATGAAATTTGGCCTTATACCACCAAAGTGTGGTTCTAGTGCCAGGGATTTATCTTAACATTTTGTTCTCTATCAGACCACAGCAGCATGGCTCGGGTTCTACGGTGTGATAACTGCCTGTGCAGCATCTTTCATTGTGGCCAGGTATGTCATTCTATAGGTAGTCAATTATGAGTCTTTCCAGTTTTTACAGATGTACTGTAAAATCATTAATTTTTGTGGGGGACTAATTTTCGTCAATTTCATGGATGGCTTTATCCGTGAATATTAATCCCGACAAAAAAATGTTAATTTGACATATCTCATGTTTTCTAGATCATAATTAAATCAACAAATATATGTAACATCGAAAATAATTTATTTAAGATTCCATGAAATTTAATGCAAATGAAAATTAATGATTTAACAGTTTTCAAATCAACCTACAGACTATCCAATGGAACATAAGTGTTTAATGATGTATATAGATATATGTCATCCAGTAGCTACTCTAGGATAATAGGTAGTCATTAGTTGACCTGGTTTCCACTAAAGAAATAAATGATTTTGTTTGCGATACTGTACACCATGAATGGGAAGGGCAGGGCTTACACTTTCACTGCTATGTATTGGAAGTTGCATAGTTTAGTAAGGGCAAAGTATAAGTTTGGCTTGCAGTTTGGGGAAACAATTCAAGAAAATACATGTTCATGTTGACAATATCATCATGAATAAAATACCTACCAAACTAAATGATGTATCCTTTTTCATATACTTTGACCGAATTTGTGAGAAGACATTTTAAATATTTCAGAGGAGCAGACATATTTGCCAAACACCTAAAGGTTTTTCCTGGTAGCTCTGTTCATACTTGGCGGCTGTTCTTACCTGACTTTTGCACTGGCGCTTATAAATATCATCCCTGACACCTCAGGTAATGTACACTAGCCTTAAGCCACAAGAAATTATGTCTCCCCACCCCCATATTTATATGGGAATGACATTGTTTTTGTCAAGAGTTAGTTGTCTGTCTTTCTGTCCATCTGTCTGTGACATATTTTTTCCAGAAGATAACTCCTCTTCTACATGTACTTACATTATTGAGGTAATATTTCATTCATGGAAAGAACTTAATAAGAGGAAGTGTCACGCACAAGGTCCATAACTCTGGCATCAGCCCTTTTGGGGTTATCCCCCTTTTTCACATGTTTAACTGGAAGAATAATTCTGTTCAACTTATGCTATTGATATGAAATTTCACCTTTTGGTTTTCCCCGTTTTTCACATTTTCGACTGGAAGATAACTTGTGTTCTACTTATCATATTGAGGTGAAAATTCATTCATGGAAAGAAATTGATGACAGGAAGTGTCACACACAAGTTCCATTGTGGGGAGACATCAGTTTTCTATGAAAAGGGACCACTAGTTTAACTGTATGTTTTATAATTATAGATATTTACAGACCATCATGACCATCCCTATTGGCCAAGGGTTGCTTCAGGAGCAAAAGGTCAAGGGTTAGATCCCCACCTACAACATACCAAAGTCATTACAAATGGTACTAGTAGCACTCTGCTTAGCACTGAGCATACATTAAGTGTTGTTCCAATACTGGTTGACCAGCTGACACTAGTACTACATGTACATAATTTGGCTGTTTAGAGCAATTTTCATGACTAGTATATTCCCAAGTCACATAACGATTAAACATATAAGGAATTGTGTTGTTAGCTCACCTTTTCCAAACGGATGAGAGATTTTAATAGGTTTTCTTTAAAAAGCAAGGTAAACAAGCGCAGAAATAAATTTTTCCTTGGGGCAGAAAACACAGAAAAATAATCTGTAAAAAAACTAACCCATTTTTGTGGAAAAACACAGAATATTACATCCGCAGAAAAAAAACACTATACAGTATATAGTGCAAATTTAAAAAATCTTCTTGTCCAAAATTGCTGTCAGACTGGATTTCAAAGTTTTTGGCACAGATGTTTCCTTGGTGTCTTTCTACCAAAATGAATTGGATCTGTCAAAAAAAAAATGGCACCCAGAAGGCAGGGGTTGTTTTCCTTATATTTATTTAGTACAAATTTAAAAAATCTTCTTGTCCAAAAGTACTGGCTGGATTTCAAATTATAATCTGTAAAAAAATATAGCAGGCAGAGGGTAGAGCCCATTTTCCATAATATCATAAGACATTTGCTGTTTCTTTTCCTCCCACTAATACATGGTTCTCAGGTGAGCATTTCCAGGGCCTTCATGGTCCTCTTGTTTTTATTTTTAGCTCAACTATTCGAAGAATAGTGAGATCTATCCTACTCACCCTAGCGTCGGCGTCAGCGTAGCACTCAAGATTAAGGTTTTATGTGCAAGTTTTTCTATCTTCTTATATCTCCACAACTACTTAAGGTGTTCACTTGAAACTTTACACATGTATTTGGGATCATAATTGTAGCTCACTGACCAAGCATGGATTTTTTCTGAATTATTCCCCTTTTTTAACTTAGAAATTCCTGGGTAAGATTATGCATGCAAATTCAATCCCTACAACCACCAAAGGTATTGACTTGAAACTTTTAAAATGTATTTAGGGTCATAATCATAGCTCATTGACCAAGACCCATAACTGTAGCATGGATTTTAATGGAATTATTCCCCTTTGTGACCATATAAAAATACACCCATAAATATTTCAAAGTAATGTTATTGCTTTGATACTTTGTATACTTGTTCAGCAACATAAATGCATTGAGTAGAAAAGAGCAGACACTGTCATGTATTTTGACAGATATATGGCCCTTGAAAGATTCAGCATGGCTTTTTTTTATACTATAAAACTCTGAGAATGTTGAGTGCGCTTTCTCCCTGACAGCTCTTATTTGTGCTTCTCCTATATACATGTATTGAGATATGGCATTCCTTGTTTTCAGTATCACAGAGTCTTGTCTTTGTTTGAAAAACAAGATCAATTACGAATCACATGATATTCTAGTGTTGCAGTTGGATGATTATATAACTTAATATGAATATTTACACTAACAATGTAAAGTGCCCAAGTTGTTTTACAACTTCATTGGAAAAAGTGATGTTCAGAAGGGGTGAAGTAGAACTATCACTGAATATGATTCATATCTCCTCAATGGGATGGAATGCAATGTAATGTGAGGTAGTAATTTGAATATTAGAGGGTTGATCATTATGTTCGAGAATTTTTGTAATATTTCTTTTTCAGTCCATAAAGATCAGACCTAACACGTACAGATCTTGGTCAGTTTTTATTATTATGACATCATAATCTCCATGATGACATCATTTTACTTAAACCGCCCGAGCATTTGTTTGTCAAGGATGGAGGACAATACAATTGTCAAATATCAAATTATACGCAAAGCTCAGTAAATCTATAACAGAGGCCAGATCTGATTTACTGAGAGTTTTTAGTGAGTCTGCCCTCTCTAAATCTGCCGTCCACAAATAGTTTCACGATTTAGTGATGGCAGATCCTCTTCTAAAGATGAGCCTTGTCCTGGACAGAAAATCTCCATCAAAACAGATGATTTTGATTATGTCATAGAGTCATTTTTTAGCGAGACAAGAGAATAACTGTTAGGCAGGTTGCTGAGGAGTTTTGTTATGGCACAGCCCAAGATTATTTAACAGACAGACTGGCTTTGCCAAAAGTTTGTGCTAGGTTGGTGCTTAGACTTTTAACACCGGAGCAAAAAACAGGTCCGATTAAATTTGTGCCAAGATTTTTTGAGTCGTTATCTGAGGAAGGTGAAATGTTTCTAAATAATTACATATAATGAATCCTGAATCCACTTCTTTGACTTGACAATTATCACCTGTAAAAGCATGTCTTTCCACCATACTCCAAACCAAAGTCTGTTGAGCTATAAAAGACAAGTGCCTAAGACTTGCCAAGTTGGGTTTTATTTTGCACCAGGATAATGCCCCCCCTACATCTCAGCCATGTTGTATGGCCACAATAACAGAATTAAACATCAAACATATACAACACCCAACTAAAGTCAAAATATGGCTGTTTGTGATTTCTCTCTCTTTCCAAATGTTAAAGATCAGTTTCAGGGTCATAATAAGATACGAGTCTCAGAAAGGTGGCATTGAGAGTGTTGTCACATGACGGTTTATGTCTACCTTTGATTTTTAGTAAAAGAGATGTGCATAAGGTCACACACACAGTCTTTTTTGAAAAGTAGAAATGTTTTATGACCTGTGGTAAAAAGTCTCGAATATAATGATCATCCCCCTTAGCTTCTACTTTAAACAACCTGGTTAAGTGGGGGTATGATTATCAGATGTGTTTGACTGCATTTAAATTTTCATGAACGTTTTAGATCGATAATGATTAACATTTTCCAGCTGTGATATACTCCACAACAACTTAGATAATGATTTACATTTTCCAGCTGTGGTATACTCCACATACATTCAGATAGATAATGATTTACATTTTCCAGCTGTGATATACTCCACATACATTCAGATATATAATGATTTACATTTTCAAGCTGTGATATACTCCAAATACATTCAGATAGATAATGATTAACATTTTCAAGCTGTGATATACTCCACATACATTCAGATAGATAATGATTAACATTTTCCAGCTGTGATATACTCCACATACATTCAGATAGATAATGATTAACATTTTCAAGCCGTGATATACTCCACATACATTCAGATAGATAATGATTTACATTTTCCAGCTGTGATATACTCCACATACATTCAGATAGATAATGATTTACATTTTCAAGCTGTGATATACTCCACATACATTCAGATAGATAATGATTAACATTTTCAAGCTGTGATATACTCCACATACATTCAGATAGATAATGATTTACATTTTCCAGCTGTGATATACTCCACATACATTCAGATAGATAATGATTTACATTTTCCAGCTGTGATATACTCAGCAACGATTCAGATAGATAATGATTTACATTTTCCAGCTGTGATATACTCCACATACATTCAGATAGATAATGATTTACATTTTCAAGCTGTGATATACTCCACATACATTCAGATAGATAATGATTTACATTTTCCAGCTGTGATATACTCCGCAACGATTCAGATATATAATGATTTACATTTTCAAGCTGTGATATACTCCACATACATTCAGATAGATAATGATACATACATTCAGATAGATAATGATTAACATTTTCAAGCTGTGATATACTCCACATACATTCAGATAGATAATGATTTACATTTTCCAGCTGTGATATACTCCACATACATTCAGATAGATAATGATTAACATTTTCAAGCTGTGATATACTCCACATACATTCAGATAGATAATGATTAACATTTTCCAGCTGTGATATACTCCACATACATTCAGATAGATAATGATTAACATTTTCAAGCCGTGATATACTCCACATACATTCAGATAGATAATGATTAACATTTTCAAGCTGTGATATACTCCACATACATTCAGATAGATAATGATTAACATTTTCAAGCTGTGATATACTCCACATACATTCAGATAGATAATGATTTACATTTTCCAGCTGTGATATACTCCACATACATTCAGATAGATAATGATTTACATTTTCCAGCTGTGATATACTCAGCAACGATTCAGATAGATAATGATTTACATTTTCCAGCTGTGATATACTCCGCAACGATTCAGATAGATAATGATTTACATTTTCCAGCTGTGATATACTCCGCAACGATTCAGATAGATAATGATTTACATTTTCCAGCTGAGATATACTCCGTAACGATTCAGATAGATAATGATTTACATTTTCCAGCTGTGATATACTCCACATACATTCAGATAGATAATGATTTACTTTTTCCAGCTGTGATATACTCCGCAACAATTCAGATATATAATGATTTACATTTTCAAGCTGTGATATACTCCACATACATTCAGATAGATAATGATTTACATTTTCCAGCTGTGATATACTCCGCAACGATTCAGATAGATAATGATTTACATTTTCCAGCTGTGATATACTCTGCAACGATTCAGATAGATAATGATTTACATTTTCCAGCTGTGATACATCTCCGCTGTTTTTTGTGAATGCATGTGAAGTGACGTATCCTGTGGCAAGGATCTTTCTTCAAATATATATTTAGTGTGATACTCCAGTTCTGACATTGGTGTGCAACATAGCATGCCTGCTTTTCCTTCTGATACAGATGATTCCAAATATAGGTAGGTGCTGGTGCTGATGCTGGTGATGATGGTTACAAGGTTGATGATTGAAATTATGATGATCATGGTGATGGTGACTACTAAGCTGATGATTATGATGATGATGGTTACAAAGTTGATGATTGTGATTATGATGATACTCATCATTGTCATGATGTTGATTGATTGATTGATTGTTTCCTATTTCATG
Source organism: Solen grandis (assembly GCA_021229015.1). NCBI lineage: Eukaryota > Metazoa > Mollusca > Bivalvia > Adapedonta > Solenidae > Solen > Solen grandis. Next base: position 36,353,538 of record CM037788.1, on the reverse strand, counting down.
ACCCTTGATTTATATTTCAGTAAAATTAGATTATTTTTTTATGATAATTGGACTCAAAATTCAGTATTAATATTTTCTGAATAATGGATCCATTACAGCATTATTCTTTTATCTGCGTTGCATGAATTGTCAGCAGAAAATATTTCCCCTATAACCACACGTATCACCTTGAAATTCATTGTCTATTTCATCATGGTCTCAAATCTTGTGTTTCACCATTACCTTATTATGGAAATGACCTTTGTGTTTCACCATGACATTGACCTTGTATTTCACCTTGACCTTGTGTTTCAGGTACTATGTGGGAAAACTGGTGTATTGTGGGTGGGATATTTCTGTGTGTGCCAGTCCTTCTGTTTCTGAAGGATACTTACAACAGGCTGAATATTGACCTTGAGGTGGAGGTCGAGAAAAACTACGGAAAGGGGCTCCGCACAGGGAATGAAATTATTGGAAATCGTAAATAAAAATAAATATACGTTAAAACAAGCATGAAAGAAACAGAACATTCGTTGATTTCGGTGTAAGATGGCATTTTTTTCTACTCGTGAGCCTATAAAATTATATTTTCACGAGTGGATTCTTGGGGAAATAAAATGCAATCTTACACTGAAATCAACAAATATCCTCTATATCTTCACACATCTTGACCATGTTTTTTTAGTTTAATTGTTACTTGGGAAACTTAAAGCACTTGATGCTTTTCCGAGACATTTATTAATAGTGAGGATGTATCCCAGAATCTTGGATCCTGGGATAAGTTATTTTTATAATACGTTTTCTTTTAATTTCAAATTAAAATAATGTTATCAATCTAATTGTTAACAAGTGAAATATTTTCAGAGGGAATTATTTTCATATGAATTTTCAACATCTGTTATTTTTCTTGATTCTGATATTTTTACTTTCATGATTTTCTATTTAAATGTGATATTCCCTGTTATTAACCCTTTAACTTGCTCGTTGTAACAAATGCATGCTATATGCAATTTCCCGAGCAACTCTCATGTTTATCATGTAGTTCTAAGGTATGCAAGTCTAACAAGTGTAAATGAGACAAATATGTTACGTAGTTGTCTCGCATATACTTGTTTACAAGTACAAGAATAAAGCTATTTTGTTTGCATTCACATGATCAAATGGACCAATTATATGTGTTAACCCTTTCCCTTATATAGACTCATTTTGACGCACTCAATAGGTACCACATAAAGCCTGATCTGCAGAAAACCACAGTTAAACCTTACCAAATTTAATTACAAAATCCTCATTTCCAGACCACTGAGGAGCAGCGAACAGCATAAAACCTGATCAGCCTGTGAGTTACTCGCAGGCTGATCTGGTTTTATGTTGTTCGCATAGGTCTTTTCATGGTGTCCTCTATGAGGGAAAGGGTTAAATAAACAGTGGTGAAAACATATGACAGATTCCAGCATATAACAATACATGGCATAGATGGGTTAAGAGAATGAATATTTTAATTTGATTTTTGCCTAAAACCATAACATCTAGATCATGTTTTCATTGTTTATTTATTACTTGTAGGGCTGAAACTAGTCAGTTGTTGTTACCTGTTGTTATTAATTATTTGATATTTTTATGCTTGCCAATATAGTTACTTTTAAGATTTTCTATATAACTGTGATATTCTCTGTTAATAGATACAACAATTAAGAAAATGAATGTTTTGATTACCCAATTGCTTGGTACCGTGCTTTAGTAATTATTTACTTTTTAATGTACCATGTTTTAGTAAATATTTATGTTTTGAGTTCTCTATTGATTTTAATTTTCCTTTTGCTAGAATTACAAATTTTTTGGTTTTAATCTTTAGTAAATATTTCTATTTCCCTGTTGCTAGATACTTCAGTTAAGAAAATATTTATTTCAGTCCATTTTGCTAGGAAAAGCAGTTCTTTAAATATGTTATATGGTCCAGTGGTAATGTACCTGATTATGGATCTGAAGGTTGTTGGTTGGAACCCCAATTGGGGGCAAGGATTCCTCATGACCTTCCCAGGTGCAAAGTACTGATCCAACCCAAGAACCGTCGAGAGGGATTAGTATAAGTAATAACTTGTTTCCCAATCGACATAAAATAAATAAGTTTAAATATGTTTTCTACATTTTCCATGTGTGTTAGTTAAGATACATTAACATTAAAACATTTTGGTTGAATGGATTCTTTTCATTTACTTTCCAAAGTGTCTGCCTCTAGTGAAGACCTCAGGTTCGATTCCAGACCAAAACATAATAGTTGTAAAAATAAAGATGGCTGTAGCGCTGTGCTTTGAGTTCAGCATGAAAGGTAAAAAAAACATGTTAGTTGTTTCTAGTGTCCAGCCCAACAGATAGATTTTAACTGCTGACCCTAAATCTTTCGACAATATAAAAATATGATATGTTATAGCAGTTTTGAATAAAATTTTGAACAATAAAAACTTGGAAAAGTCTCATTTGGACAAAAAAAGATGCCAGTCAGAGGCATACCTGGACATGTGTTTTACCCTAAATATGAGATACAAGATGCTAACATTGGGATAGATGTGGATTTTCCAAAGAAGTTTAGAGGCAAATGATTTTACTTAACCCTTTCCCTCATAGAGGATACCATGAAAAGACCTACGCGAACAGCATAAAACCAGATCAGCCTGCGAGTAACTCACAGGCTGATCAGGTTTTATGCTGTTCGCTGCTCCTCAGTGGTCTGACCAGTAATGAGGATTTTACAATTAAATTTAGTAAGGTTTGAGTTTGGCTTTCTGCAGATCAGGCTTTATGTGGTACCTATTGAGTGCATCAAAATGAGTCTATATGAGGGAAAGGGTTAAGATATATTTCAGTGTTAATGTGGTATTTTGAAAGTTTTGCAACATGTACTTTTTTTTCACTTTTCCTGATGAGTTGTAAGCATTGATGTATGCATGTATACTTGGACCTGACAGTACAATTCATATATGCAGCAAAGACTACCTTAAGATTATACACAGGGTTTTACTTAAGTATCAGAGTAGAAGACAGGGGGGTCTGGGGGTCCTACGTTTTCTTGTGATTTTTTTCAACATTTTCTTTAAATTACTGTGAAATCTTTAATTTTCGTGGGACACTAATTTTAGTTGATTTCGTGGAGGGTTTTATCCATGAATATCAATCCCCATGAAAACTTGTATCTTATATAGATCTCACGTTTTCATAAATGTACCCACGAAATTCCTTTAGGTACATAATCAACGAAATTTGATGTCAACGAAAATTATTTCACAGTATTCAAATTTTTTTACATTTGGCAAATTTGACCCATCTAGGAAAGGATTTGAGGTGGTCAAATCTGCTGCCAGCCACCTCTTAACCCTTTTCCTCATAGAGGAAACCATGAAAAGACCTATGCGAACAGCATAAAACCAGATCAGGTTTTATGCTGTTCGCTGCTCCTCAGTGGTCTGGTAATGAGGATTTTACAATTAAATTTGGTAAGGTTTGAGTTTGGCTTTCTGCAGATCAGGCTTTATGTGGTACCTATTGAGTGCGTCAAAATGAGTCTATATGGGGGAAAGGGTTAAGGAAAACCTTGCATACATGTATATTGAACATACACTCACACAAACCAGCAGAGCCTCAGCAGGCTTTTAGATGTATATAAATATAGAGGGTTGGTGGGAGTGGGGAGGTGGAGCAGGGGAGAGAGAGCTATATAACACTTTAACTTTGTATTTACATGGCCTAAGATTGGTTGACTCTGTTGGCAAAAATAAAAAATAAAAAATCTGACTACAGGAAATGAGGATAATAGCAGGTAGGTGTCTGGTAGTATAACTATGGTTAGGGTTATAAGGATAAGCTGGGCAAGCACTGTCCCACTGTGGCGTATAACTGAGGAGTTGGCTTTCATGCAGCTTTGGCCAGGCTTAAAAAAAACGACACATTTCAAAGATATATATGGAGAATAATGGAATTATTGCACCGATAATCACTTGTGATAAATATATCAACCAATTTCTATCACTAGTCCTGTGTATTTCTAGACAAACAAGTCATTTCACATGTTTATAATGTGCTCTTAACATATTTTACTAAAATCGTTTTGCCTCGGATAATAGCAATCATCCAACTGGATGACTAAAAAATTATCGTATATAAGCGATAACCAAGCTTATAATAATTATGGATTCACCTACGGCGGTAATCTATAGATTATTTTTTAATATATAAAGTAAAAAAATATGTTTTTACATTCAGTGCAGAAATCTGACCTTGTTCACAAAAATGAAACTTGGTGTTTGTGTTTAAATATTACTTACATTTATCTCG
>CM037788.1:36299130-36349130 GCA_021229015.1 Solen grandis | reverse complement strand
ATTTTATGTTTTCTATCTTGTATATTTCATATAGCTGATCTTTAATATTATTAACTCTCTCTTGCTTGTTCAGGTCACATAATAATGATCAAGGGTACAAAGTCAAATTTTTACTTAAAAACCAGTAATTGTTATCCTCAAAAGCCAGAAAAGCATTTCACCAGTCACATGAGTCTGAGTTAAGCAATTACTGCACATGCTGAACAGTCACTACATCTAAATTGATCCAATTGAGTTTTAATTGAGGCAGCCTTTATAATCAGCTTCTATTTTGTCGACTCCACATAATAAAATTAAATGATCTGTTTGTTTCAATGGATTCACTGTCTCCATTAGAAGCAGTCATGCAAAAGAGAAGGAATGAATTTTTTTAATGGTCCATTAGTTTGATTTTGATACTTTGATTAAATTCAAGCTACAATTAACTGCAGTCTGAAACATGTTAAAAATTCCTCCACAGCAGATGAAAGCTTTAATACCCAAATATAAAGATGTTTAAAACATTTTCATAAAATTAAACCATGACATCAGTTGAATCCAGCTACTGAAATTTCCTTTAGATAATAACAATACTTGTCATAAAAACAAATTGTCTGTGTAAAATGCAAGGTCAAACCTTTTATCTCATGAATATTCATGTCAAAATTTGTGCCTTTATAAATATAAATTTGCTTAATTAAAATGGTACTTGAAACAATGTGGGGTTTTTTTCTTTGCCATAAATCAGACTGTGCAGGACCTGAGTTTGTTGGGTTTAACATCCCATCAACAGTATTTCAGTCATTTAGAGATGATGTCTACTTGAGACAGATATAGTGCTGCCACACTGCAGTATCACGCAGACTTGTGGCATGATACCACACCCAGAGTCACATTATCCTGACACGGGGCCAACCAGTCCTGCAACTACCCTTATATGCTGAGCCGGGAATTGAACCCACGAGCTCCCGCTCCCGACAAGACCTGAGACTCAATATTTTATGAGCAAAACAGATGTGATCCTATTCAGTCAGCTCCATGATACTAAAAGGATCTTGATCTGCTGAGTAATGTTACCCAATGCGTCAAAAATAGTCAGTTTGAGGTAAAGGGTTAAACAGACTCTCCATTGTAACATTGAAGGTAAATTATTAACCATTCTAATATTAAGTATCATGATGCATTATCCAATATTACACAGCACTTTATTGCAACCCAAAAATATATATTAAGATCTGTTTATATAAATTATCAAGAGCACCTCATGTGAAAGCCAACACTTGTCTGTTTTTGTCTTTTGGAGAAAACATATATATGAAGAAAAAAAAACATGTGAAAGATTTTCACTGTATTTCTTTTAAACAAGAGGACCATAATGGCCCTAAATCACTCACCTGAATTCAACTGCTTAAGGTAAAATGATTAAGGTAAGGTAAAACTGAAATAATATATAGTTAAGAAGCAAAGGGTCAAAACTTTGTAATAAATATGTTGATAATGAACAGCTGGACTTGATACTGATTAATCATGTTCTTTTGAGTTTTATCAAAATCTGACCGGTAAAGTTGCTGAGCCCCTCACTGTGTGGGTTCAAATCCCGACAGGGTCATTTGGATTTTCATGTGAGGAACTTGTGGTAGGTCGGTGGTTCTCCTCAGATGCCTCCGTGCATTCATTTCTCTTGATGGAAATGTAGCCTGTATGATACTCACGGAACAAGTATGTGAAGTTTAACAACAGACAGTTTAATAATTTAGAAGTTTAACGGCCAAGGTTTAAGCTATTCACAAGGACTACACAAATGATGATGATGCAAACAAAAACACCACCAGAGTGATGACAATACCTCAACTTTTTTTCTATGAAATACATTCAAGCTAAAAATTATAAAATAGTCAAATATAACGCACCATAACAGAGCTGCACTACAGTTGAAACATGAAGGAACATAAAATCCCCAAGACCTGCAGGCTTATGTGTACCTGAGGTAAAGAAATACTCAAAATTCTTTCTCTTTTCCTGTCCATGCATGTTAATTTTGCAAACGATACCACAGATAAACACTGAAGAAGCATTAATCACAACAGCGTACCTGGTTTTCGACAGGTGTTTTGAACACTTTGCAGCTGGTACAACTAGTATGCTGTGCAGATGGTTTGTGTTGTAACTTACGATTTCCACTTTGATCTCACTAACAAATTTTTAAGACTTCTCAAGCATATGGCATGATGAATTTTAAAACTTTAGGATTTCTTCTCTGTTACTTTTTACAGACCTTCAAAAAATCTTCTTTAATTCTTAAACCCTGATTCTTGTAGAATTACTGATGTAACACTATAAAAGTCTGACAAATGTTTTATCAATTAATTCTATCCTTGGAACTAAAATGTGTCCACTGCCACGCTGTAGACATGTGGCATGCTACCACACCCAGTCACATTATGCTGACACCTGGCCATCCAGTCGCGGAACTACCTTGATATGCTGATCGCAAAGCAAGGGAGCTATACCAGTACCATTTTTTACGACTTTGGTATGTTGTGGCCGGGGATCGAACACATTACCTCCGGGTTCCGGGGCAGATGCTCTAAATCACTCGGACACCAGGTGTTTAAACTGGGGATGGGGGTCATTAAGGCAAAAACAATATGTTTCATTTTCTTTTTTAATATGACAAGAAAAACACCTTTTAAAGAGAAAATTGTTAAAATTGGATCACAGTAAGTTAGGTGCCTCGATTTTTACTATCAAACATGTTAGTTTTGTTACCTCATCTTTCATCATCAGTCAAACATGTCTACTAGAGTATACAGCAATATAAATTGCCTCCTCTTTCAACTTGTTCTGCAAACACTTTCAGATGCAGAAATAATGACTGGAAGAAAAACACAATCTAATATGTCAAGTCAAGTCAGGGAAGATATATTGACAGAATGTGATTTTCCAAGTAAAGCACTACCCATTATCAGACTGTTTGACTCCAAGTCACGTCTCAAATCTCTGGATAATACCAATACCAAGATTAACACATTTTATACATATATTACGAACAATCCTTCAACACAAGTGTCACAGTGGGATTAAACCATTTAAATTCCAGCAATAAATCAGTTATAAAACCCTATCAAGACTTCCAACTTCTCAGTCTGACTGGGACATTCACGGTCTCATTGTCTCAGAGTTTACATTAACAAGTATTACTAAATAAAAATGAAAGATCAGTGCCTATGTTGTCTTTATTTCTAATTGAATTTTCATCAAAATCAGCCATGCTATACTTTCCATCTCAATTCCTTAACTTTAAACAGCTGTTTCATACGTTTTTGATAGTTTACTAAATCTGTACTCAGATCCTCTGAGAATTTGTGTAAAGCAGTTATCGATTATATATCAGAGACAGTGCATAAGATATAAAGAAGGGTTGGAATGGAATCTCAGTACTCGAGTATCCAATTAAATTCTTGTCTGAGTATCAAATACTAGGTCTACTACTCAAGTACTGACAGGTTTCTCACTAAGTCCCATTAGGACACAAATTAACAGGAAAAAATCTTTTTTTCAAAGAACTTCTTAAATTATTTCATGAATATCGGTAATGTGTAAGAGGGTTCCTAACTTTTTAGGAAAATTTTTTGTCAAGGTATCAAATTTTCAGAATCTTTATAGTGAGAGTCACCCCTGGTACTTTAATAAAATTATGAAACAATGTTTTTTCTGAAACAAAATTGAGATATTAGCAATATTTCATTAGTAATGGATGCACCCTCATATTGTTTGGAATAAAAAGTTCTTGGACACTTAACCGGGTAAATGCTCTAAAGAACATATCATTCAAACTTTTACAGGATTTTTTTTCAGCCTATTTGTAGGATCTAAATATTGGCCCCTTTTTTCAAAATTGGCATTTTTTCTAAGATGAGGTTTGTTTAATGTAATTTGTTTCATTATGATTATGAAAGTTAAGAAAATGACTCATTCAACAAATAATTTTACACATACTTAGTTGCTTTTCTTCTCCTTAAAATTTCCTTAAAATAATTGCTGATATTTTTTCCCAATTGGTCAGCCTACTGGTCCTTTCCCAAAATAGGAATAAAAAAACAAAAGGGCCAAGATGGCCCTGAGTCGCTCACCTGAGTAAAATTGCTGAGTCAGCCATAATTACCAAATATGTGGCATCTAAAGTGTTTACAATGTTTTTTCTAACATTTGACTAAGTGACTTAGATTTTGACTCTACCTAAATTTGCACTCATCTGGGATTTCATGCCAACAACATTCTTAACAAGTTTTATGATGACTGGGACAAAAATGTAGTTCTACAGTGTTCACAAGGTTTTTTTCTATGATTTCTATGATTTGTGACCTACCTTTTGACCCCATGTGACTCAGTTTTGAACTCATCCAAGATTTCAAGTAGACAAACATTCTGACCAATTTCCATGAAGATTGAGCCAAAAATGTGACATCTATTTAAAAATTACCAAGTTACATAAAAGTTAGGCCAAAATTATGGCCTCTACAGTGTTCATAAAGTTTTTCTAAGATTTGCCCTGGTGACCTACTTTTTGACCCCTAGTGACCTATATTCAAACTCATGCAAGATTTCCTGTAAACAAACTGTCAGACCTAAGTCCATAAAGATTGCGCAAAACATGTGTTCACAAAATTTTTTTTAGATTTACCCTGGTGACAAACTCTTTGACACCATGTGCCCCAGTTTTGAACTCCTCTGAGATTTTATGATTCACCAATAAACATTCTTACCGAGTAACATGGAGGTATGGCCAAAAATGTGACCTCTAGAATGTTCACAAGGTTTTTCTAAAATTTGCCAGAGTGACCTACTTTTTGACCCAATGTGACCCATTTTTAATCTCATCAAAGATTCCATATACATAAACATCCTGACCAAATTTTATGAAGACTGGATTAAAACTGGCCTCTAGAGTGTTCACAAGGTTTTCCTAAAACTTCTAAGATTTGACTTGATGACCTAGTTTTGACCCCACATGACCCAATTTCAAACTTATCCGTATCATGCAGACAAACATCCTGACCAACTTTCATGAAGTTTGGACCAAAACTGTGACCTCTAGAATGTTCACAAGCAATTGTTGATGACGCAAATCGCACAACGATCACAATGGACGACAGACAAAATTTGGTCATAAAAGCTCATCCTGAGCACATGTGCTCAGGTGAGCTAAAAACCTTGAATATCAGAATGTTGCAACGTACAAATTTATCAGTAGTAGATTTTTACATAATCTGATAAACTGAGTTAAACCAGTTGAAATTTTTGTGCATTTTGGTTCCAATAAATCAATCTTAAACTATACAGTGCCACATCTATATTTTTTTTCAGTTTAGACTCTTAATATAAAGCATTCATCTCTCTGATATACGTAAATTCCACAGTGGATCCATTGTAACCAAGGGAACCAATGTGTGAAAATTATTCCACATGTTGGCAACTATAGACCTACAAATATGCTGTATAATTGCTCAGTGATATTTAACCCTTTCCCTCATAGAAGAAACCATGAAAAGACCTATGCGAACAGCATAAAACCAGATCAGCCTGCGAGTAACTCGCAGGCTGATCAGGTTTTATGCTGTTCGCTGCTCCTCAGTGGTCTGGAAATGAGGATTTTGTAATTAAATTTGTTGAGATTTTACTGTGGTTTTCTACAGATCAGGCTTTATGTGGTGCGTCAAAATGAGTTTATATGAGGGAAAGGGTTAATCTCTATTCACTTTCTGGCAAAGCAACTATGACTGTATATCATACAGAATTATGAAGACGATATTCAAATATATCTGTCAAGCATTAAAAATCTCTTTTGACTCAGCAACCACAGGGATTCATCACAAAGTGGGGTTTTTTTGTGTTTTTTTTTTAATTTTTTCCCTTAAAATACTATGTACCTAAAAAAGTAAACAAGAGGGCCATGATGGCCCTGAATCGCTCACCTGAGTACCATTGCTTCAACTGATGTCAAGGTTTTTAAACAGACAAGGATTCTGATATAACTTAATCTAAAACATTTTACCCCTGACAATACTACACACCAAATACCTAAGCAATGGGCCATATGGTTTCAGAGAAGACTTGGGCGCAGGGTCATTTATCACCGTAGGGCCAAGACTTTGAAAATCTTTGTAATGAACCATTAGATGCTACAACATACCAAAAATCTTAGCTCTAGGCCTTATTGATTCATAGAAGAAGATTTTTTAAGATTTTCCTATTTAACTCTATGTAAAACAAGTGACCCCTGGTGTGGGGTCATTTATCACCATTGGGCTATGATTTGTACAATCTTGGTAGAGCCCATAAGATGATGCTACATACCAAATATCTAAGCTCTAGGCCTTATGGATTCATAGAAGAAGATTTTTTAAGATTTTCCTATATAACGCTGTGTAAAACAAGTGACCCCTGGTGCGGGGTCATTTATCACCATAGGGCTATGATTTGTACAATCTTGGTAGTGGCCCATAAGATGATGCTTCATACCAAATATCTAAGCATTCATGGAAGAAGATTTTTTAAGATTTTCCTATATAACTCTCTGTAAAACAAGTGACCCCTGGTGCGGGGTCATTTATCACCATAGGGCTATGATTTGTACAATCTTGGTAGTGGCCCATAAGATGATGCTTCATACCAAATATCTAAGCTCTAGGCCTTATGCATTCATGGAAGAAGATTTTTTAAGATTTTCCTATATAACTCTATGTAAAACAAGTGACCCCTGGTGCGGGGTCATTTATCACCATAGGGCTATGATTTGTACAATCTTGGTAGTGGCCCATAAGATGATGCTACATACCAAATATCTAAGCTCTAGGCCTTATGGATTCATAGAGGAAGATTTTTTAAGATTTTTCTATATAACTCTATGTAAAACAAGTGACCCCTGGTGCGGGGTCATTTATCACGCACGCACGGACGACGGACGACGGACGCCGGACAAAAGGCGATCAGAAAAGCTCACCTTGAGCACGTTGTGCTCATGTGAGCTAAAAACACAAGAGCCCTTTGTCAAAATTTCGTCAATCTGCCTTTCAGCAGTACATGATATAAGGGAGGATTAATCAGTAAGAGAAAGTTGTGACCCCAACCAACAGTCAATGCGAATGTCCGTCGGTCAGTCGGACATCTCCGGTATATTTCCATTTTGACCGACGAAAGCGTCTGTTATTGTCAAACACATTGTCCGATGAAAAAATCCATACAGCACCGTTTCATTTTTGGAAAAATACTTTCACTTTCTTCGAAAAACAGTTTCCGTTGCTATTTTTAGCGATTATGTAATGATTATTGGCTGTCTGAGATGACCAAGCAGTAACGATTGCGAATTGGTTCCCCGCAATTTATTTACTGTGCAAAAATAATTTTCTTGTTGTAATGGTGTAGGGTTTATTCTTCTATATGTACTTATTTTGCAGGTCTTACATTTTTACATGTTTGTGAGTTTTGCATAGCTGATTAGGACAGTGTATATGTAAAACAGAGACAATCTAAAATTAGCCAAAAATGAATGAATATTCATTATATTAACAGGGGTTTACTTAAGGACTTGACTTTCACTTGTCAAGGGGGCAAGTTACTTTGAACATCTTCTAGCCCCCAGTAAAAACAGGATGCCCGATTTTGTAGTTAGTTGGTGTTTGTTAATGTTTAAAACTAAATATGTGTAATATTATAGTGAATTTTAGTTTATATGTATCAAAGACAATTTGCAAATATTTTACCCCTGATATACTATAGAAAATAAAAAAAAGAAATGAAAGATTTCATTTATATAAATAAATCTTCTTTGAAAAATCACTTGCCCGCAGTGATTTTAACCCAGTGCGAGCAAGTGGGCGTCCACTTAAGGAAACCCCTGTATTAAGTGATAAATTAATGTAAAATACTTGCAATAAAGAGACTGAAATCATGATATCAAAAAGTTCTCATTAAATACTGTTTAAAACATTGCAACAGGTAAAAATATGTCGCAACAAGTAAAAGTTGCTGCGACAGGTAAACATTTGTTGCGACAGGTAAAAATTTTGTGTTTACCTGTCGCAATGTTCTGTGAAGAAGGAAAAGTTTTCGCATAGTCTGAACCAAGTAGAAACAAACCTTCATCAAAGTGACTGATCTCCCTCACATGAAAAAACGACTGCCTGAGTGACCAGATTGGAAACTGAATCCAAAGGTTTTACTAAGTGACAGCAAGTCTGCGACTATAATTTATTAATACATGTGCCATACTGACACCCTCAATTATTTCTGTATGCAGCAGGTAAATAGCGAGTCACAGTTCACTAGAAATGTGTCCAGAAGACACAGATGCCCCCATCAGTCGCATTTTCCAAAACAAAGGCCAACACCCAGAAGCGCAAGTCATGTTGGACAGTCCTGAGTAATATATCCATTAAGTTTAAAGTCTGTAGCGCAAATACTTTTCGAGGTACCTGTGTCACAGTTTTGGTATGGACAGACAGACAACAGCAAATCTATGTGCCTCTCTTTTCTTTTCTTTTTTTTTTTATTGATGGGGGAAGTGGGAGGGACATAAAAATACCTAGGTGCACAAGTTCTTGTCCTGAATAATATATTCATGAAGTTTCAAGTCTGTAGTACAAACACTTTCCGAGTTATGTGTGTCACAAGCATAAAATTCCATATTTTTCAAAAACAAAGGCCCGTAACTCTTTCAACTTCAACGGAGGTTCGATAAAAATACCCAGTTGCACAAGTTCATGTCCTGAATAATATATCCATGAGGTTTCAAGTCTGTAGTACAAATACTATCAGAGTTACGTGTGTCACAAGCATAAAACTCTATATTTTTCAAAAACAAAGTCCCATAACTCTGTCAACTTCAACGAAGGTTTGATGAAAATACCCAGGTGCGCAAGTTCATGTCCTGAATAATATATCCATAAAGTATCAAGTTTGTAGGACAAATAGTTCGGAGTTATGTGTGTCACAAAGTTTCGGGAAGGATGGACGTATGTATGTAGAAATGCAAATCTATACCCCCCCCCCCCATCAAAATCAAAAGTCTGCATCACAACCAAAGGGCCCAAAACCATCAACCATACATGGTGACTAGTCCCCATCAATGAGCCGCTCAGCTGGACATGCTATTTTTGGTACTTGCTGTCATGCCTAGTCCAATCAATGAGCCGCTCAGTACTTTTTTTGGTACTGGCTGTCTGCCTAGTCCCATCAATGAGTTGCTTGGCTCGACATGCTATTTTTGGTACTGGCTGTCTTGCCTAGCCCCATCAATGAGCCGCTTGGTTCTACATGCTATTATTGGTACTGGCTGTCACGCCTAGCCCCATCAATGAGCCCAATGAGCCGGCCTGTGCCTCAATGAGCCAGCAAGACATGCTATTTTTGGTACTGGTTGTCACACCTCTGTAGGGGATAGTGCAAAACTGAAAGTAGCAACACAAATTACGTGTACACAAATGAGGACTAACGTGGTGACAAAATAGTGCTTAGTGTTAATAGTGAGTAATACTTATTTTGCTAATAAAGATACAGATATATTTTATATCTTGGCAAATCTTATTAATCACTATAAAGGCATTACTGTCAACTTAATTAGCCATTTCAATATTTCTTGAGCAGCGGGGTTGTAGAATGGCCATTTCTTACATAAAAATTCAAGAGTTGAAGTATTGATTTAACTGTTGAACTTTGTGTGAAATATTTGAATTGCACACCCTTTTGAACCACAATCACTCAGCTGACGGTACACTTCACCTCCACCTAAGACTCGGGGTTCACTTGGGGTTCTTTTTCAGGAAAGGACTCCCTAAACATTTTTTAATTTAATTATAGGGAAGGACACAAGTGTGGGGACAAATCTTTCTACTGGACTCCATTCTTCCAAATCCTAATGAGAACCCTGCTGCCGCAGCACAAGTTCATCATAGATGTCTATGTGAATCAGTTACCAGTATTGGTTCCAGAGTGTTGGCACCTTTTCATATAACCAAGTCATCACTGAAGTGTCACAGTTTCAATAAACTGTACATGTGACACCCAATACTTGGGAAAGCATTTCTGAATTATCTGTGTAACTCTCCTCTTACGTCTGCAGTATGTGCTGTATCGACTTCTTCCTTAATACCTTCTACATAAAATTATATACATAATATGTCTGACCTATGACTAAATCATTCTCAGACAAAAGGAACTTTATAATGCATTTGTGTGATGAATGCTTAAGCTTTACTGAGCGTGTAGACCATCCTATGTCAGAAACTAATGCAGACACTTCAAACAGTTCCAGAAACTTCATTCAAATAGGTATTTTTTTTTACTCCATTAAATATTCCTAAGGATTAGAGACAAAAACTTTAAGAAAAAAAGACCCTGTAAAAAGTTTTCCTCAGAATTCTTTAATAATTATATGCAACAAATTGTTTACATACAGTAGGTCTTTCTCTTGATTTGATTTTTCCAGGCTTTTATCAAATTATAATGCCAATTATTGGTCAGACATTCCAACCCATTACAGATAGAGATTTCTATTATTATACATTGCATACTTGCTAACGTAATTCCTTTCAGGATTTCTTTGCTCCCAATATGAAAGTCATGGCCACCAAGTTTCTTTCATATATTATGGCCTTTTTTTTTTTTTTTACATAATTTTTAAACCCTTGATGGATCCTGAATTCAGATCAGAGATTTAATCTAGGTGCAACATTTTGAAAAAGTTGCTCTTTTTCTTGATTTATAAGGTAAAAATGTAATCTTGTCAGATACATAAGACTTAACCCTTTCCCTCATAGAGGACACCATGAAAAGACCTATGCGAACAACATAAAACCAGATCAGCCTGCGAGTAACTCGCAGGCTGATCAGGTTTTATGCTGTTCGCTGCTCCTCAATGGTCTGGAAATGAAGATTTTGTAATTAAATTTGGTAAGGTTTAACTGTGGTTTTCTGCAGATCAGGCTTTATGTGGTATCTACTGAGTGTGTCAAAATGAGTCTATATGAGGGAAAGGGTTAAATCTCTCAATGGACATTTACTTCAGCCAAATACGATGTGTTTTTTTTCCTCACGATTTTTTCAGACACGACTATCCCTACATCCCTGAATGCATACATGATGTGCTGAATCAGTATCGTGCAGTGTTCCTACCCTGTCTCAGTTACATACAGTACAATACATTATTTTTCAGGTGTGCAAATCATGAAACATTACTGCATAGCACTATAGTATGCGGGCAGCATGCTACAGCTGCACATTACATGACTGCAGCTGTCTACTTACAGTGCTTCAACCATAAGGTTATGGATACATTTGATGAATGCATGAGTAAACCTGAATAAGTGACTGGTTAACATCAATTTTATACCAGTTTCATACTGATGTTGATGCAATATGATCAAAACAAGCACATGCCGGTGTGTACCCTGCGGATTAAGGGCCCTGTAATGATATCAGAGTTTTCTGATATATTTTTATATTAGGGCATTTTTAAGGGTTTTTTTTGCATAGTATCACCTAGCTTTTTCAAGCATTATGCTGATTTACCCAATGACTTATAAATCATTAAACAAGAGGGCCATAGAGGCACTGCATCGCTCACCTGAGTATAGGGTTACCTAAGGAACATCTGTATTAAAACATTTTTGAAATCTGGCCAGTAGTTTTGAAGGAGATAATTTTTAAAGTTTTCTCTATTTTTTTTCTTTCTGTTGCCATGTTCTACATGGATCAAGTTTATTTTAGCAAGCCAAGTTTTGTGAAGGTTCATCCAAGGATCATCCCTGCCAATTTCAAATTCTATCCAGTGGTTTAGGAGGAGATGTCATTTACAGCAATTTGTTGACGCATGCCTCACGTCACACGACCGACGCAGGGTGATCACAAAAGCTCACCTTGAGCACTTATAATAGTGAGCTGAAAACTTTATATATGCAAAAGAAAATCATAACATATCCGGTACTCAGTAAGTTCAATGAACAGATAGGCTGCATATTTTATTGCACAAATATTCAATTAAAAATGTACAAATACCCTTTTCAGGAATCATGCTAGACTGAAATTTTAGGGAGAAGTCACTTCTCCTTATCATTTTGTCAGGGAGTGTTCACTTCTTCCTAGTTATAGGGAGGAGTGACTTCTCCCCATCAAATGTTTACGGAAAAGTTTTAAAAAAGTTATAGGAATAAAGAACGTCCAATATGTGTCATACGTCTTGGTGCACACAGCCATGCTCTGGACATACATTAAGGCCCTGATGGGAATCCAACAGGTGAAGAATTTTCGCTCTATGGATTTTTTCTGGCAAAGTTTATGGACATCTTCACCTAAGATGCCCTTTAGCTTGATCACTGCCTTTTATTTTCAAACTGATGAGTAACAAATATTAACCATAACCAGGGTTCAAAATTAACACTCACATTACAACAAAATGCAAGTAGAAAATGAAGATTGCAAGTTATGTTTTAAAACACTAGCATTTTTTTTCGATTGAAAATTTTGCCTTAAACATTTTCGTAAACACGTCTAAATGAGATAATTTTAAAAACATCATCAAAAACATCATCAAAACTAAACAATCCTAGCTTGTTTTTAATATCACAAGCAAAATTTATACCAGGAAATTGCTGTATGACAAGTATGAAATGCGGGTCCAGTCTGTCGACTACGGTACACAACACACTGACACATATATGTTAAAACCTCTGCTGTTTTCAGTTAATATTTCCCCTAATGAATATTTACACTTGATACTGCTTTATTTTTTAATAATGATTCTAATTATTAAAGTTCAAAATTATGATAATTTAATTTTCAATCAATAAAAGTTACCCACACCTTCCTATTGACCTTGGAAAACTGATTTTACACTAGTCCCGGTTTCCAATAGAAACGAGTCTGATGCTGATTTTGATCATCAATTGAACAATGTCAAAATCAAAGATATCCAATTTTTTATTATATCTTGTGATGTCAATGAACTTTGCATAGAATCTGGAAATCGACAAACCAAAGAAATACACTGGCAATAAAAACTGTGAAGAAATGGGAGAAGGAGTTGGTTGTTAAACTTGAAATAGAGTCCGGGCTCAAAATTAACACTCACATTTTCGGCAAAATGCGACCAGAAAGTTAAGTTTATCACGTTTTTTTGCATTCTAGCTTTTTTTTTGCGTGTGGGAAAAATATTAAATATGAGCCCTGCATAACTTAAAGATGTCACCTGGGAGATATGGTCTCAAATTTAATTTCAAATCCCACTCAAAAAAATGTGAGTGCTTTTTATTCTCATTCGCAAATTATTTTACTTTCATGGAAATTATTTCCAGTGGGATTGTATATTATCAGGATCATCATCACTGTTTCATAAATTAATGGCTTTTTAAAAAACATTGTATAACAAGAGCACCACATGCGGGTGCCAACGCTCGTCTGTTTTTGCCAACGTTACATATTTTTGTTAAACACTTAAAAAAGTTGACCTTGAAAATCACAACTAAAACTGTAAGCCTTTAAATGCAAAGTTGAAGTACCATACCCTTTGAATTTGACCTTAAAGGATGACCTTGACCTAAGCATGGAATAGAATGTATCCAACACAAAGATGTAAAATATGTAAATAAAAAAAAAAAACTGTAAAATTTAAAGAATTTTAAATAAATAAAAAAAATGTTTTTTTTAAACCTTAAAAGTTTTTTAGAAAAAAAATATTGAAAAATGACAAAGAAATATCAATTTTAAAACTTGTCCAGAGTTATGGCAAAATAAGTTCGAAGGTCAAGGTCGATAGATGAAATTGAAGTATATCTGAATAACCCTTGTCAAGATATATATGCATACCAAATATAAAAGATATAATGTCAAATAGTAAAAAGCTATGGTCAACGTTGAAGTTTTTTGTTAAACATTTCAAAAATAGATCAATGTTCAAGATCAAAAGTCCAAAAGTGTAACATTAATGGAAAGGTCTTGCTACAAATAATTTACATGTGAAATATCAGTGCCCTGTTGACAACGGTTCTGAAATGACAGGCATTTTACTGTTTTCGAAAGTTACAGCAAAAATAGGTCAAAGATCAAGGTTGATAGATGAAATATTGAGATGTATCTAAATAGCTCTTGCAAAGATGAATATGCATACCAAAAATAAAAGTTGTATGTCAAATAGTAAAGAAACTACGGCCAACGTTTAAGTTTTTTGTTAAACATTTCAAAAATAGGTCAAAGTTCAAAGGTCAAGGTCAAAAGTCCAAAAGTGTAACATTGATGGAAAGGTCTTGCTACAAGGAATTCACATGTGAAATATCAGTGCCCTGTTGACAACGTTTTTGAATGACAGGCATTTTAAATTTTTCAACAGTTACAGAAAAATAAGGTCAAAGGTCAAGGTCAATAGGTGAAATATATGCATATGTCTGGATAGGTTTTGTCAAGATGAATATGCACACGAAAAAGGAAAGTTGTATATTGAATAGTAGAGAAGTTATGGCCAACGTTAAGATTCCAAACGACGACAACATAGACGCCGTAGTTACAACAATAGCTCATTTTTTTTCTTCTTCGAAAAACAGACAAGCTAAAAAAGGAGAAAGTGATTCATCATTTACTTTTCACTTACAAAAAAATGCCAGTGGTTTAAAACATAACTCGCAAACTTCATTTTCTACTCGCATTCTGCCAAAATGTGAGTGTTAATTTTGAGCTCTGCATGGAGACTCAATAGATTCTACAAGCTCTGAGTAACATTTAAATAATATCATGGCCAGTACTACCAACTACAACTTAAATTTGATCTAATGACCCACTTCCTTTGTTAACAAGCTCTCTGCATGACTTTCTCATTCTCTCTGACTCTTGATGTAATTAAGTGCTATTTCTATAATATGGACTATAATATATTCTGTGGTATGGCGCAACGATCCAGCCAAAGTGCACAATCCCAAAATGTTGCTTTTTCAAACCCCATCGGTGGCCGGAATCTTTCAAACCCTTCTCAAGCATAAAGTACTGGTCCAACCTAGAAACCACTGAAGAGGATAACTTCTATATTTTAATACAATGATCAATCAGCATAAAAAGAATTTTTAAATCTGTAAGACTTGTTCATCTATATGTTCTGGTAAATTCTTGCGTGTATAAATCACAAGAGAATGTGAGTAAACAAGTTTTTCACATGTTTGTGGATTCTTTTTTATTTAAGGCGCACATGCAAAACAGAAGTCTCCAATTCCATGTAAACATGTTTTATTACAAAACCAAGCCTTTTCATGTAAAAAAAAAATAAAATCCTGGTTATTATAATTCTTTTTTTTTTTCTTTATAGAAAGACGCAAATCAGTCTCTGATGCAGCTTGTGATTATGTTATAATCTGAAATAAGCCCAACTACATGTTTATGTATATAAAATTACATTATTATCACAAGCCAAAAGCATTATTTTAAAATCTCAAATTTGCTTTTATTTTCTTATTGAATCTTAGCTGAGCATTAGAATTGTATTTAGCCCTTTTCCTTTTAAATATTCATTTAGAAATTTTATGAGAAGATTATCAATTCTCTTGTCATTAAAATGGTATTTTATGAATCAATGGATCATTTTCTTTGCCATGAAGACTGTAGCTTTGAATTTTTAAATGTTGTATGAACAACAGAGGAGACTCTGATCAGAAAACTTCTGAAAGGAACTGTGCGCAGATCTGATTGACATGCTATGTTTAGAAGCAGAGCCTTTTTATCCTTCATTGCAGTAACCAGTTACTTCCCCAAGCCAAGTAACCACCTTTTTTCCCCCCAATCCCCTTCCTCAGATTAAAATCCCAATCCAACAAATCCGGGAAGGAGGACTCTGCTTTTGGAGAAACATAGTGAGCTAATTTAACCTTATTTATTTTGTGTATTGATGTCTTGTAACATTGAGACTTGTTTCTAGTGTGCAGAGACCAATTTATGAAAATATACATGGTAAAATGTGTCCCCAAAATTGTGAAAATTGCTTGTTTTTCTCCCCCACTAAAAGGGCAAGGGCACCTTCCCCAAAACTGGAAAAAAGGCTCTGAGACGTCACAACACATCTATGATCATAAAAAAATAGTCTTGTTTCTGATTACAGGCTGGGAATTTTTTTTTCGGTAGGTCGGCTTTTTTCTTTCTTTTCAATCTAATGCGGAAAATGTAACATGCTATATGTCAATATATCTTTTATTGTATTTTGCGATTTCAGACAGCTTTACAGAAAAAAATCCATTCAGCTCAAATGAGAACCCAGTTACTGGTACATGTACACAGTATATTTCTTAAAAAGCACATGTTAAGTGCAAATGAAAAATCAATAAAAAATGGTGGAGTCAGCCACCTGTGTCATTTTATCCAATCAACACATGTTCTTATTCTTCCTCATAATGAATAAATGCAGATTATTCAGATGGTATCACCTATTACAATATCTGTTAACATTTTACACGCTCTCTACCGACTTGAGTTATCTGTTGTGAGAAACTGTTGTTTTCGGGTGAAAGTAGAGCAATGATTGCGCAAGTAATGTGTGATGGACTGATTAATGTCTATTATGACTTGACTATTTGAGTTTACCGTCACTTCGACAGTATTTCAGCCATATAGCGACGTCCAGCTAATTACAGGAGGAGGAAGACCCCGAATGCACGGAGGCATCCAGGTAGAACCATCGACCTACTGCAAGCCAGCTGGAAGGCTTCCTTACATGATGTCTATTATGAAATCAACTGGCAGCTAACAATTATATTTAAAATGTGCCGAGGATCCCCAAAATGAAGTATTAATACGACCCACTTAAAAAAGACTTTGAAACTATTAAATCCATAATCTCAAAATGCGGCTGCCTCCAAAGTTATTGTTAGTAACCTGTTTGAAACGAAGACAAGGCGATATAAAAATCTTAGACTGAGAATGATTTTTTTTTTTGTTGTTGTTTTTTGTCTCAGCCTCAGGAAAAAAAATGAGTCGGTCTGGTAACCAGGAACAAACCTTTTTTTTAACGCCTTATCATGCGATAATAACACTGTCACATATTTTCATGGAAAAAAAAAAGACCAAATAACATGGACATATTGTAGACTAAAGCAAATGGTCAGGATTGTTTAGCTTTGATGATGTTCTTGATAATTTTATTGAAATATCTCATTTAGACAAATCCAAGATTAAAATTAAAGCCAAAATTTTCACTCACAAAAAAATGCTAGTGGTTTAAAATGGAACTTGTAAACTTCATTTTCTACTTGCATTTTACCCAAATGCAAGTAATAATTTTGAACCCTGACAACATCAAAAACCTGCATAGATATATGATATCTTTATATAAATGTATCAGTTACTAATAATGACCTTGAAAGGAAATAAAAATTCCTTTGCAAAATTTAAATATATGAATAGTATCAACAAAAGTCCCAGAATAATTTGTGCGGTATATTCGTGGTACGTACCAAGGTTTTTACCTAAAAACACGGTATACTGTGGTATAGTTCCAACCCACGGGTTCCCAGCCCTATTTGCTTTGATTATTTTTTTTTTTTTTTTTTTTCAAACCAAAAGTAGATCTAGGTCTAACAAGATGTCCCTTACAGGAAAGTTCATTGTATGAAAGCAATACATTATACAATAAAATGAACAGAAATAAAAAGAAAATCCCTTAATATCATATTAAGTCAACCAAACCAACAGTACAAAATAGCTCTAACCAGAAAGTTTAATGCCCTAAAGCTAAATCTACATGTTTATTTATAAACAGAGACAACCCAAGCACCAGGGCCGTCTTATCTGACAAAGAAAACCCCATATCGCACTCAGACAAACGGCAGATCTATGTATGTATGCAACCCTATACACAACTTAATTGTGCATTTACCAGAGCATGTGGTGCACGCATTCAGCGTGCATGTGTGTACACTTAATGCCCCATTTATTATGCTCATGTATGTGCATAATACACAAGAGCTAACGTACAACACCACGCGAAAAAGAAATCTTAGATTTCCACCCATTTATTCAATATGAAGGCTACTTTGTTCACAGTCCCTTATTTACATCTGCAGATCATGCACTTGCTCTGGAGTAAATTATGTACGAAAATAGAAACGTTACGTCAAAGGCTCGAATATTGTGCACCGAATGCCGAGGAATGGACCCGAATTTTGGCAAATTGTATCCTTAAAATGACATAATTTTCACGCAACACGCAACAGAACTTACCGTATGTTTGAAGACAAATGAAGGCTTGTAGAAATAAAGATCTAATAATCCACATTTTCCGTTTAAACGCCAGGCTTTTGCCTGTGTATGCACAGCGCTGCAATCAACATGGCGAACCAAACCAGATATATCGGTCAACTGTCTAGACACTTCGTCTAGGTCAGACTAGGTCGAGTCGCGGTCCCACAAATCCAATCAGTTGGTCAGTCTTGGTCATTCTTAGGGACGATAGTGGACAGTTCCTGGGTAGAATGAAAACACTTCGCGTTCACAACATTGAGGTTAGAGATTGTAATGAACTCGTCTATTTTTGACTCGCAATATTCTATGACGCCACAGTGTGTGCGATGATATAATTGGACGAGTACATTTTCGAAAACGGGTAGAAATACAAGCGCCCCCGATCTCAGTGAATACGACAGTCGAAGCTATGAGTGTTCTGTCCATGCAGTCATGCAGTAGCACTGCATTCAAGACATTCGACGGCTATGCTATTCAGAACTCATATGCATTCATTTCATAACCAGTAAATATCCTGTATTATGATTCTAGCGTACTTTCCTTGTGGGTGAAGAATCATGCTGCGCGAGGCTATTTTGTAGGTGGTGGGGGTCTGTTCTTTAATTTAAAACTTGAATTAATTTACTATTTAATTCACTCTTTGCTACAGGATTTTATTTATTTATTTTATTTTTTAAATGCAATAAAACAGAATTAAGAATTCCTTCAAATTCAGATATTGTAATATACGTACATTCCTTAGTATACATTACATTTTGAGGGAATATAATTTGAGGGAAAGCTCTATATAATATATAGAAATTTGTGAAAAGTCTCCTCGATAGAAATTATATAGAACAATGCCGAAAGGTCATTCTATTTAGTAGTTACACCTTGATGAATATAAAATGCGATATCCGTGAATATCTATATTCCTAAATCTATATCGGCTCAAGTCAAGCACATATACTTTCTTCCATCGTCAACGGTTGGCGAGTGATTTCTTGGGGCTGGAGGTCGTGGGTTCGATCCCCGGCCGGGACATACCAAAGTTGTAAAAGATGGCACTAGTATAGCTTTCCTTGGTTGGTGCTCAGCATATAAGGATAGTTCCAGGACTGGCTGAACCGGTGTCTGGATAATGTGACTGGGTGTGGTAGCATGCCACATGTTTACGGCGTGATACTGCAGCATTATTTCTATCTCAACTATAGACATAGTCTCCAAATGACTGAAATACTGTCTGCGGGACGTAAAACCCAAAACATAAACAATAAGCAATTATTTTCTATGAAAGTAAAGTTACGATCATGTTCTCTCCGTTGATCTACTGTATTCCTCGATTCATCGTGATGTAACTGTACTGTCTAATTATAATATTACTGACCAAACAATATAGTTTTGACTATCGTTTTTTCCTTTTTTAACGTGTATGGGATCAAATATTTTATTTTGGAGGCTACTTTGTAATCAATGGTTTGATTGTAAGGTTGATCTCTAGAACATTTTGAGTACAGAACGTAAAACCGCGTTCAAAAATATGTTCAATCTGCAAGAAAGCTTTCTTAATTTTTTATGAAAATGTGTAATCATACAATTTTTTTCTCTTCATTTAATAAAATAACTCTTTAGTTTGAGAAATTCAGAAAATATAGGATTTACCAAATTCTGCCAATGTTAAACTAAAGGTAAAGTCCCTGTAATGTTCCCGCTAGATTTCGGACCTTATGGTCTTTCACGGAGATAACCAAGGTTTCCTAATGTTTCATTAAGGTATCTTGGTAGAGGTGAAGTGGTCCAAGACGTAGCGGAACCATTACAGGGACTTCACAACAACATTACTATTAGGACTACGCAGTCCAATTTAACTCGATAATTATACCACCCATTGGTGAATTCAGTAGGATTGTCCAATGGGACTTTTCTTCAGTAGCATCATATTTAAGTTATCATGTTTTGTTGTTGGTGGTATTTGTGGTGGTTTTGTGAAGCAAATTAAATTCTCGTGTAGACGAGTTGTTTGTGGACCAGCTCATCGAGGTTTAAGTGGTGTAGCATTACATCACAAACAGCTAAAAACACCCATCGAGGGCTGACCGCGAAATTCATCTATTTAATTTCATCTATTTATACATGCACTCAGAACAGTGTCGCAAGTCAGCCCTTCACACGCAAAGCTTTTTTTCAAGTGTTTGGTAAAATTATGCATTGATATACGTGTACATGTACTTTAATTTTGCAGTTAAAAAATAAAAGTTGGATAAATATTTTTTTTATGTTTTTTTTTTTGTTTTTTGTTTTGTATTAAACTTTAATAATGGTAACATGGTAACTTACTTTCAAGTGCATTTACAGTTCCTCGTTACATGTATGTAGCATGAATAATACATATACAGTGCGCAATGACGTAGCAATGCGAGAGTGTAAAAAGTAGATTACGTATCCTTATATTTACAATTATAAATCATTCAAATAATTATAAATCTGTAAAATTTAAGTATTGTCTTTTAATGTAAATGTCTCAACTTGAAAGCATGTTTACAGAATAAGGCTAATTCCTTAAGAATATTTTGATTATTAGTATTACGAAATTGAACAAATTTTACCAAAAACATATAGCACAAAATGGTCATCCTCTATACCTTTCTTATTACATAAAGTCATATTATTTCATTTCTTTCAGTACAGGTCGTGGGTTCGATCCCCGGCCGCGACATACCAAAGTCGTAAAAATTGTGATTGTTATTGCTCCCTTGCTTGGCGCTCAGCATATAAGGGTAGTTGTAGGTCTGGTTGGCCCGGTGTCAGGATAATGTGACTGGGAGTGGTAGCATGCCACATATCTACGGCTTGATACTCGTACTGCAGTGTGGCAGCACTTTATCTTTCTCAAGTAGACATCGTCTCCAAATGACTGTAATACTGGACTATATGGAAGATTAGTTTATGCCAAATATGTTATCCACTATAGTAAAGACTGACTGACTGACTGACTGACTGACTGACTGACTGACTGACTGACTGACTGACTGACTGACTGACTGACTGACTGACTGACTGACTGACTGACTGACTGACTGACTGACTGACTGACTGACTGACTGACTGATGACTGACTGACTGACTGACTGACTGATGACTGAGACTGACTGACTGACTGATGACTGACTGACTGACTGACTGACTGACTGACTGACTGACTGACTGACTGACTGACTGACT
The DNA here is from genome assembly GCA_021229015.1 of Solen grandis. Lineage (NCBI taxonomy): Eukaryota > Metazoa > Mollusca > Bivalvia > Adapedonta > Solenidae > Solen > Solen grandis. Next base: position 36,327,686 of record CM037788.1, on the reverse strand, counting down.
GACTGACTGACTGACTGACACTGACTGACTGACTGACACTGACTGACTGACTGACTGGACTGACTGACTGACTGACTGACTGACTGACTGACTGACTGACTGACTGACCTGACACTGACTGACTGACTGAGACTGATACTGACTGACTGACTGACTGATGACTGACTGACTGACTGACTGACTGACTGACTGACTGACTGACTGACTGACTGACTGACTGACTGACTGACGACTGACTGACTGACTGACTGACTGACTGACTGACTGACTGACTGACTGACTGACTTGACTGACTGACTGACTGACTGACTGACTGACTGACTGACTGACTGACTGACTGACTGACTGACTGATGACTGACTGACTGACTGACTGACTGACTGACTGACTGACTGACTGACTGACTGACTGACTGACTGACTGACTGACTGACTGACTGACTGACTGACTGACTGACTGACTGACTGACTGACGACTGACTGACTGACTGGACTGACTGACTGACGACTGACTGACTGACTGACTGACTGACTGACTGACTGACTGACTGACTGACTGACTGACTGACTGACTGACTGACTGACTGACTGACTGACTGACTGACTGACTGACTGGACTGACTGACTGACTGACTGACTGACTGACTGACTGACTGACTGACTGAGCTGACTGACTGACTGACTGACTGACTGACTGACTGACTGACTGACTGACTGACTGACTGACTGACTGACTGACTGACTGACTGACTGACTGACTGACTGACTGACTGACTGACTGACTGACTGACTGACTGACTGACTGACTGACTGACTGACTGACTGACTGACTGACTGACTGACTGACTGACTGACTGACTGACTGACTGACTGACTGACTGACTGACTGACTGTCGGTGGGACGTTAAACCCAACACACTTCTTTCAGTACATTTTTTCCCTCAATATTATATATGAATACCTCAAAGTTTGACTTTAATACAGTTATTTCCTTTTACAGAATGCAATTTTAAAAAGTATACAAGTATTCTGGCATATATTGTTACGTATATAAGACACCGTCCTAATTCGCCATAAATAACATGATTTTTTGTACTTAACACTCAGTATCCTCTTAGAGATTTTCTAAGTACCCTTTCTGTATTTTCTAATATTGAGAAGCCCCAAGCCTCACATGCATAATGTAATATTGAAATATTGATTTATTTCCCCCCCCCACACACACACCACTACCTCATTCTTATCTTTTGGTCTACCGTCGGCCATCTTCTATCGGCAGACGGACTGATTTCAGCGGGGTTTTTTTTTGTTTTGTTTTTTATAACGGACAGATTATCTAAGATTTTGCCCATAAGTACTATAAGTTAAAACTAAAGGATATATGAAATAAAAATAAAGGGTCACCATGCTCATTTTAGAGATTTAGTTTATGGCAAAACATAACTATTTACCAACATTTGTTGAAAAAATCGAAGCATTAAAAAGTGGAAAGATTGCATTCTAAATTAATTAATAACATACCAAAATAATAGTTTCAGAACATTTTCTCATAATTTGTAACTTGTAATGTGTTTTTTAAGTTACAGGTGAAAATACTGTCAAACATACATGGAAAATACTCTACGAGCTAAAATAGTCAATGTGGACCAAAATATATACAAAATCTACCGCAGAGCTATGAAATTATTATATATATAAATAAATAAATAAATTCAAAGTTCATATTTCTTTAATTTTTTTTCAGATTTTCCTCTGATAAAAAGGATTTCTGAAAATGTAAAAAATTGTACACCTCACCACTTTTTTTTTTTTTAATTAAAACTGATTTTTAGCTCGTCTGTTTTTCGAAGAAAAAAATACGAGCTATTGTCGTAACTCCGGCGTCCGCGTTGTCGTCGTCGTCGTAAGGCGTCGTCCGGATTCTTAACGTTGGCCATAACTTTTCTACTATTCCATATATAACTTTCATTTTTGGTCTGCATATTCATCTGGACAAGGCCTAACCAGACAAATGCAAATTTTTCACCTATTGACCTTATTTTGATATGCATATTCATCTTTGCAAGGGCTATTCAGATATACCTCAATATTTCATCTATTGACCTTGACCTTTGACCTATTTTTGCTGTAACTTCTGCAAACTTTAAAGTGCCTGTAAATTTTCCTTGTGGCAAGACCTTTCCATCAATGTTACACTTTTGGACTTTGACCTTGACCTTTGGCCTATTTTTGAAATGTTTAACCAAAAAACTTTAACGTTGGCCATAACTCTTACTTTTGACATACATCCTTTATATTTGGTATGCATATTCACATGACAATGTTTTTTCAGATATACCTCAATATTTTATCTATCGACCTTGACCTTTGACCTTATTTTGCCATAACTTTGGACAAGTTTTATAATAGATATTTCTTTGTCATTTTTCAATATTTTTTTTTAAAAAACTTTGTATACTGGTTTGTCATCATATGAACCTGTGCAGGTGTGATTTTGGTCATGATCTTTAGGCAGATACAAAAAGAACATTTTTTTTTAAATGTCTTCAAATTTTACAGTTTTGTGTTGATAATCTAAACCCCAATGGATTAACAATTGTGATATTTGTTTGCATATTTTAAATCTTTGTGTTGTATACATTATATTCCATGCATAGGTCAAGGTCATCCTTCAAGGTCAAATTTAAAGGGTATGGTACTTCAACTTCGCATTTAAAGGCTTACAGTTTTAGTTGTGATTTTCAAGGTCAACTTTTTTAAGTGTTTAACAAAGATGTGTAACTTTTGCAAAAACAGACGAGCGTTGGCACCCGCATGTGGTGCTCTTGTTTTGCATAAAAACAAAAAATGTAACTTATTGGACCCTCACCATTATGGCAAATATACTTTTAATTATGATTTAAGACAGAAATCCTAAAATTTGGGGTTTCCTTTAACATTCTACTAAAATAAAAATAAAAATCAGTGGTAACCCGCTGATACGTTCTTAAGAGACACCGACCATACATGTATGTCTATTCGAGACAGATATATAGTGCTGCCACACTGCGACATCATGCCCTGGACAGTGGCATGATACCACACCCAGTAATTTTATCATGACACCAGGGCAACCAGTCCTAGAGTTACCTTTATACGATGAGCGCAGGCAGCGAACTACCAGTACCGTTTTTAGCTACCTTGATATGTTGCGGTCGGGGATCGAACTCACGTTCGATCCCTCGTTCCCGCAAGCTATTTTTATATATTTGATTATACATACATCTATACATAATTATGTATTTAGTCTTATAAATAAAAATATCAATTATATTAAGTTAGAATATATGTTATGTTCTAATGCAATCTGATTGAAATCAGATTCAGTATCGGTAACTGAATCTGACAACATCGTATTGACCTTTGTTTAAGCAAATCAAATCGGCGCCTACCAAATCGTAAGGTATAACCAGAGGATGTAACCGTATCTATGTATATGAACAAATAACTAGATGGTAAGCTCAGTTGGTAGAGCATTCGCCCTGTAAGCAAAAGGTCCCGGGTTCGGGTCCCGGTCATGCTGCATATTTTTCTCACCTTGTGACAAATGTTTTACCTAAGTCAGTTAGAAACGCAGTATTTAACTTATCTAAAATCGAGCACTTGTTTATGCATATAAATTACTTAAAAGGTCAATCAAACGTGACCCCTATATCCTAATCGCGTATAGTAGAGGAGCGCAAATTAGGATATGATTTCAATGAGACTGGTTCTGATGATATTTTAAATGCTACAATAAGAGTGAATAATAACACATTAAGTTATTTAAATAGATAGTTAGTAAAAGTCATTTTGATAAATCAGTTACAATATAAATTAAGAGATCAAATTATTTAAAAAAAATGTGTGATATTCGTCATATAAACTGTCATATACCGGTTCCTACGGCTGCCATCTTTAAATTTATTTTCTCCCTATGTGACAGTTAAAGAGCACGTACAAAGGGTAAAGGGATGCCGTAGTGTAGTGGTGGCTGACGCGACGGTTATGGGCTCGAGACCCGATGAGGTATGACTCTTCCATGACCTTCCCGGGTGCTGTCCAACCGGTCGGGGGACTCCACGTAATCGAATGTTGTAATAAATATACATATGAGGGAAATATATTTAGGTGTCTTTGATTCCCGATAGTTTTTTAATCTTCCGCCATGCCCTTCATTATTGTAAAGCTAATAATTATATCTGGGAGGTCATGGTCATACAATTCCATTCTTTTACAAGCTGAGAATCTGAGCAGTCGTATATACTCGGCAATACTCTGTATAGCCCGGTAGCAATATCGAGCCAATCAAATCTATTAGACAATGTCTTGAGATATACGAGGACCCGATTAAAATTTAATGTTTTCAGGGAAATGAGCAAAGTGTTCCGAATGATAGTTAAAAATTGCTAGCTAATCGGATAGCTTATTTCTTTTACCCTCTCGACGGTTCATTGGTTGGAACAATACTTTGCATTTGGGAAAGTCATAAAAATCCTTGTCCTAACGAACTTAAGACCCGCATGCGGCAATCTTTCGACCAGTAGTCTTGTACGTAATCGCTGGACCACGGCGCCTTTGTTAAAATTGTTCCATAAAGCCTTCCCATTTACCTTCTTCGTGTTCTCTAGTTGGTTTCGAGCGCAATACACCTGACTGCATATTCTACATCTACAGTTCGAAATGAGATCCTCCTTTGGAAAAAAAAAAGTGAAACAGATTGTCTGATATAAAGTACAAAAAGATGACGTTCAAATCAATCCCGTTGAGTTCGAATGGCAACAGCTTGTACCTAGAGCAATACTATTCAAAGCAAAGTAATGACTGTCATTTACACTCTGTTTGATTAAGCAATACATACAAAAGAGCATGTTGCCCAATCAATACTGAATATGCATGCACTGAGATATATCCATCCATTTTGTTTTGAAGCTTATTCAGTGACGACCACTTTGAAATATCGCATTTTATTTTATTACTGAACAGGTCGGCAATGCGACTGTACGTTACGAGATCACGATGACCCCACCCCCTATACGATACGACGGTACGATACGACATGATGAGAATACAATATGAGACAACGACGATCGATGCGATGCAATAGGACGCTTCGAAATGACTAAATTTATATCAAAGTGGTCCCAACATGAATCCGTATTTTTTTTTAACTAAATGGAATCGAATATGTTTATTTCCCCAAAGCTGAAGAGAATAACCTATATATCGGTACATGTGGTAATAGCATGAACTTACATAAATATTATTCAACTCAATTCATGATGGCAAAGTGATTGAGTATTGATTTCATACTATAACAAAGGAATGATTCCTAAAATAATTATATGTGTAAAACACACACACACACACACACACACAAATGAATATACGCATGTATATTTACAGACACAATGCACACTGCTTTTTCAAAAATGAAATAAAGGCAAAATTAAACTGAAAAAAAAAGATCATAGAATTCTAAATGAATTTGAATATACTTCACCAGGTAAATATTTTGTCTGTCAAAATGCAGGAATCATACGTGCATAAAATTTTCTTAAGCGAGATACCTCGTCGTTCTTTTCCCGTTTACTGCCCACATTCAACATATTAAATATATTGGTAAATTGCGCATGGTCAAGAACAGAAATGGCCAGTAAGGGATGTCACTATATCAAGTGACTCAACTGAGGCTAAAGCTATATCCGGTTGGCAGTTTGCTCCAGTCTCTGATACGACCAGTGGATAAAGTACAGAACTGCGAATTCGATGATTTCGTTGGGACATGGGTTTTTCATGACCTTACTGGTCCAACCCAGAAACCATCGAGACAGATTAGTATAGATTGTAAGAAATTGTTTCCCAATCGGCATAAAAAAATATCTTAAAAAATTGACTCATCAAAGCGCCAAACCGAGTCTTGATTGTCGTTTAAGTGCAGTTTTCTAAATACTCCAGGTCTCGCACCCATTTTGCATGAAGCGAATGCAAAAATTATGTGTAATAATATATAACAAGCTGGTGTTATTTCATAGTCTAGAAGCCTGCACTCTATCATTCTACATGTAGTACTTGAAATTGGAAGTACATGCGTGCCCTAATTGTCATATTCTTTATGATTATAATCAGTTTTTAAGCATCGAGGTGTATCTGGGTGTTTGAATAGTCTACTAACTGTTTTTCATTCTTTTTGTGCGTGTGTATTATATTTCATAAGATGAGAGATATTAAAGTTGATTTAGATACCCATTTAAAATATATGCTTGAGATTAAACTTCTTATAGGATTCCTTTCGATTTCTTCAACCATTACGAACGTGTAACTTTTATAGCCCACCGAAAACATGGCCACACCGTTGGAACAAGAAGCTTTAAAAAGAAAAGAACGTCTTAAAAATTTACGGAAAAGGCCAGCTCCTGATGAAAATGGCAGTAGTTCGAGTACAGGATTAGAAAATGAAAGAAAAGAAAAACTTCCAACGTAGGTTTATTCATGTTTGGCGATATGAAAATGAAAGTTCTTGTGGAAATGTTCGGAAATCCGGATCTAACGGAATTCGGACAAAACGGACTATTTTTTGAGAGCGTATTTAAAGGGCCTTAGTTTTTCATATCGGAAATTCAAGCGATTGTCGGCCAAAATGGACAATGCAGATTTATTTCAAGATACATCACTAAACAGATGGCAGTCTACATTTGTAAATAAAGAAAATAGAAATTTGCATCAATTTAATAATTGAAATTAAAATAATTTCACTTTAAAACAGGACTGATATAAAGGGACATGTCTAATTTTAACACAATTTACAAGTTATCAACAGTTTGATCAAAGTCCTCCTCTTTACACAGTGCAGTGCTACGTCATCCTGAATGGAAATTTATTTCAGTAATGCAATAAAAATCCTGCTTTCATTTTTATTCGATGCTAAACAGACATTGTGAAAACTGTAGGTCTGACAGACCTGAACAATAAATTTTGAACCTGTCCAACAAAAATTAAAGGGAATCGGTCCGTCTGTCTGACTATTTTTAATTCTAACAGCTGTAGTAAAATAAATGTGCTCATAAATCATTAAAAAAAAACAAAAACACATGTAACACTATTTTTTCTGTGATTTATTAGATATTCTCACAAAATGCACCAATAAAAGACTCAGAAATGGCAATGCGAGGCCGATATTTTGCGGTCACTTTCATTTTCATTTGCTCTGATGCCCATGATTGCAAAAGATGCAAACAGGTCCTTGTTTTCATAGAAACGGTGATTACCTCTTGTTTCATTTATTTAGTATTATTAATTTCTTTTATTAAATTTTCAGTCAAGGTTCTTCTTTTTTAATTGTTGAATAAGGTATGTTAATCTTTATTCATAAACTGTAAAGTTAAATAATACAAGTCAACCCTAATTTTATGTTGAATTGCAACACTGCCTAAACTGAAGAGTAAAAATTATTAAAGACACTGGCTAATCTCCCACGATCTTGTCATATTGCAAAATAAATTGTATGCTAACAAAGTACAATACTGTGAAATCATTTTATTTCATGGGGATGAAATTTTGTGGATTCGGTGAAAAAAACATGTTCGTGGATTCGTGCGTTAGATTTTTTTAATTTATTTGTTTCAACGTTATCTGGACGTTGATTTGAAGACCTTTACGAAATTTAAGTTGAAAAGAATGCAGCCTAATATTGGTCTTAAATGTTGATGACATGGCATTTAGTGTATGTTAAGATCTGATTTTAGTGCTTACTTTTAGGGAGCGTTAATCAGACCAAAGTAAGTGTAAATAAATCTAAGCTTGTGGCCATATAATCTTTGTAACATTTCGGCCATGTATTGCTAAGGATAAAAACCGAGGTCACCATAGTTGTGGTAAGCATGATATCCCGGACCCACTTGTCATCAACTGGGGCTAGACAGGATGTCCTGTAGTGCCTGGGGACAAGTGGACAATGGGGGCACAGCAGGTGTCAATCAGTCGACAAATCACTGTGTTATATTGGCCTTAATACAGAGGGGATCTCTCATATCCATGCAGCTTATCTACGCAGGAACTTGAAGACACTCGTGTACTCAAAAATATTATGACACAATTTGTAATGAATTGTGAAACTTCACAAATGAAAGGATAAAACGAATGATATATATACATGTACATCTATCATGTATATATTATGAAACTGTGTACCATAAGACACGACTAGTACAGCGACCGCAGTATAAACAAAAGTGGGTGGAGTACTGTAAATTATGGTGGAAACCAACTCAAAATTAGTTGCAGTTGTACATTAAACACAATTAGTAACACAACTAATATTATGCAGTTTTCTTTGGTGATTTGTTGGTTTCCTTTTTTAATACATTATATTCCAGAACATAAACTTTATATATATTATTGAACTCAATTTACTCAAGAGTCTGTTAGGGTATGGGAGAAGGTCGTCACTATCGGCGAGCTGTTTGATATGATAGATGAAAATTTTTCGTGGGGACATAAATTCGTGGATAGTGGCGTCCACGAAATCAGCGAAAATTAATCCCCCACGAAATATTATGATTTTTCAGTAGATTAAAACGGAAGATAGAGGGAAAAGGGATAAACACTCGTATGTGCCAGCATGTATCTTAACGATATAGAAAATGGAGAATAACCAACTACAAATGGCATAATCAGATGAGCTTCATTGATTATATCTTGCCAGTCATAATTTTAGGGGATGATTACTAGCCGAAAAAGAAAAAATACATCCTTCCATTAACCTTATATATGCAATAATAACAGTCTAATCTGCGACTCATCTGGGCCATATGTATGAATCAGTTAACTAAACAAGAAACATCTGCCCAGAACTGAATTTTAATGAATATTTTTTAATAAAGATTATGGATTTTTACTTTTAACAGTAAATTTTCTGTAATTTAAAATCTATGGAAGGGTACCGAAAAAGACAATGTGAAAATGATATACTGTTACATATGAGTTCATTAAATATGACTATATACGTTTATCATTGTAATGCTTTATAACCATTATAAAAAGTAAAATGGGCATTAAAACAGTTGGTTTCATAATATACTTGTTGGACTGACAAATTTTCTTCCAGACCAACAAAATATCAGGTTCTGTCAGACCAGAATGAGTGACACATTTGTTCAACTTTCACGATGTCTGGCTAAATAATGTTTATCTACTGAAGGTATGAAAAAGATATCTGAAGAATTGAATCAATGTTTACATATTGGGTATTTCAGCATTGTATTACTATTAGTAGGAAATTGTTTCACCAAAATTGGGGAAAAAAACAGGTTTTTAATTTTGCATTTGGGAAGTCAGCGAATATCAGCCTCTATTATAGAAGGTAAGAAGGCCCTATTTTTAAGTTACAATTTGAATGTAAGAAAGATATAAAGGGTACTTATTATACTAAAATCTAATATTTAAGATATTTTGTCCTGATTAAGATGTGAGTAGTTGTTTTAACCATATTAATTGTGACAACATTCTTTGACACAATATTTTATAAATAAGATGGAGAAGTGACACATTTATAGTACTCCTTGCTGGTACTGCGTAATTGGTGTTACTGCGGTAGTTTTTCTGATGTAGTTTTCACATGCTGTAGTACCTACATCATGCAACCACATTCAATTAAAATTTGTTCAAAAGAGATATATTGTCAAACAATTATCTTTCAAATATAGTAAATCATATTAGAATACAGCTTTTTTCAGACTGGCATACTTACTTTTTCCACTTTTAACATAAAAGATTGAATACTGTCAGGGCTCTCTCTCTCTTTTTTGGGGGAACAGTTCTACCTCTACCTTCAGGAGGTGGGATTTTCATGTCAATATTCCCTGTAGGGAGAATTATAGGCAATTTTTGCTGCACAATACAATAATTATATTAATAAAAATGTACAAAATTGTTTTTGTCTAGAAGCTTTATTGGTTAAAAGTGAGATGGAAATCAGCTAGTATACAGTACAGCTATATTGTGCAACAATCTACCACTTGAGTCATTGACCAGTCTTGCTATTTATATGAGCATTTATATGCATTTTCAAATGTAGGGGAAATTTTGCTTGAAAATGGGGAGGAGGGGGGACCCATACTTTTGGCTGGGGGAATGGTGCTGAATAATGGAGATCGAGAGCCCAGACTGTGGTACCAGTGAGGACCATCCTTTATTAAAGAGATGATATAACTTTTCTCTGAAATGGTTCACATCATCAGTGATGGGTCACTGTGCCTCTTATTCTTTCTCGTATTGTGCTATTAAAGAAGGGTGTTTAGATATTTGGTGCTATGAACAAGATCATGTGAGGATATTCTGGACTTATATTTACCACAATTTAAAGAATTTTCATTAATTTTATTTCTTTTAAACTCTTTATTTTCATTTTGGATGCAAATAAATCATTTTTCATATTTATAATAAATGAGTTTTTGTTTACAATGAGGATCTAACAAATAATTTTTTTTCTTTTAAATCCAATCTAAATAAGTTATTGTTGTTATAATTGTAATTCTCGGATATTTACTGAAATTATGGATTTTGTTTTCGTTTTTTAGGCCAGTATTTAGAAGCTACAAACCAATAGATGAATCCTTGCACGATAAGTTGTTGCCTAAAACAATCCCAGCTGATGGTAAGATTTTTTTCCTTTATGATTAAATAGGAAGGTCTGAATCAATATAATTTTTAGCTTGACTTTTCAAAGATCCTACTTACCTGAGTGTCAGCATCGACCATCAAGTTAGATACATGTAACTCTCAACCAAAGTTATACAAATCATTACTCTTTTTTGGACTTTTTTGGACTTGTTGGTTCAAGTTCTGCATGCAAATCAATTTGGTTTAAGTTTTTCATGCAATTTACTATGATGCACGGTGTTTCAAGCAATTCTTATTGAATACTTCACAAAGGTTTTCAGGGGCATTAAATAAGCAAGATGAATCTTGATCAAATTTACTGCAAATTATGGCCCTTTTTGGGCTTAGAAGTTTTGGTAAAAATTTTGTATACAGCATACTATCTGGTTTTTATCTCAGTAATCATTAATTGAGTTGACCTGAAACTTTATAAAGAATGAGATGCTGAGGAGCATTTGACCATCAAGTTTGATTACTCTAAATTTATTGTTTATCTATCATGGCCCTTTTTTAACCCTTTCCCTCATATAGACTCATTTTGACGCCCTCAATAGGTATCACATAAAGCCTGATCTGCAGAAAACCACAGTTAAACCTTACCAAATTTAATTATAAAATCCTCATTTCCAGACCACTGAGGAGCAACGAACAGCATAAAACCTGATCAGCCTGCGAGTTACTCGCAGGCTGATCTGGTTTTATGCTGTTCGCATAGGTCTTTTCATGGTTTCCTCTATGAGGGAAAGGGTTAACTCAAAGACTTTGGTTAAAGTTTTGCATGCAGTTGAATTTGGTAACTAAATACTGGTGGAATATGTCAAGACCCCTATCTGTGGCAAAAAATGTCAAGTGTGCTGTTTAACAGACAGCTCTTGTTAGCCCCTACCAGTCTTTACTCCAGAGGGGACTATAGGTTTGCCCTCCGTCTTTCTGTCCGGAAATCTGGATCCCGTGATAACTTGAAAAATGTTCATGATAAATTATGAAAAAAAAAAGTTTTAGATAAAATTATGAAACTTGGTTTATGAGTAGATGGCAGTATGAAAATTCTGCATGTCATTTTTTTTTCTCGGACCAAAATTCTGGTTGCTATGGTAATGGAAAAATTAGGCACCTAACTGGTAGGGGACTCATGTGTTGCTTGCAACACCACTTACTTATTTAATTAATTTTATTTGCAATATCAATTTTCACATATTGCTGTATGCTGATCATTCATAAACAAATGCTTGATTATTGTGTCTATTTTTCATGTCCTCTGAATAACCATGGACTAAATCATTATCCGTTTCCCAAAGTTACTTTGAACGTTTGATCCTTAAAGATACAGAAGCAGCAGCAGAAAAAGTGATATTTTTGAAGAGTGACTTTTATATGAGATTAAATTTCATCATCATCATCATTTTTTAAGGCACTTTCCATGATGTTCTGGGTTGATCCTAGCTCCAGCAATGGCTGGCCTCCATCTAACTTGTCCTTGGCTTCTTTCGCATTGATGTTAAGCACCAAGGTGTCAGCTGAGACAATCTCATACATACCAGGTCTTTTGATGGCTAGATTGACATCAATTAAGTAACTGTTGTGAAAATCACACAAATAACTCCCAACACAACATCACGCCTCACCCAAAGGTGATTCTAACAGTTTTGCTTGGTGTTGCATTGCAGTATGCAAGTCTTTCCGGAACTTTCACCAAATACCAATATGTCAGTTTGAAGACCTTCTTACATCATCATCATCATCATCATCATCATCATCATCATCATCAATGGCAATTAGGAAATATTCATAATTTTTACATGAATATATCTCTTTCAGTGACAGAAAAAATACAGGGTCATTTAGAGGCAACAAAAACAGAGAAAATCGTTGATGAAGTCGTAAGTACAAAAAATGTTTCTAGTCAAGGTGTTATTTAATGTAAGGTAGCTAATAAGAAATCAAAAGGGTATTTTTGACCAATTGAAAATGGATGTTGAGATCATGGGAACCTTCCCAAGTGCAGAGTCCTTGTCCAGCCCAGGAAAAAATGATATGAATATTGAGTTAAACATATTTATTTTATGGCAGTTAGGAAACAAGCTCTATTTCCTCTCAATGGTTCCTGGATTGGACAAGTACTTTATGGATGGGAAGGTAATGAGAAATCTTGTTTCCCAGTTGATGGAACAGAAATAGGTTTAAATTAAATAAAAGATATACTGTATTGATTACGTTGGTGTCTGGGTTGGATAGGTTATAGAGGTTGTGTGCAAGAATTTTAAAGACAGTTTGTAAATATTTTTCAAATATCCCCAAAAGTCTTCATAGACTCTGTTGATCGCTTTAAACAGTCACAGTGTAGGTCATATATAACTATATAGTATATATTTGTGAGGAGCAGCAGTCCATTGGTAAGACATATGAGATCTAAAGGTCCCAGGTTTGAGGGACACTGCTAATTTCCCCGAGCAAGAATTTACCCCGCATTGTTTCACTTCACCCAGGTGAAAATGGGTACCTGATAGGGTGGTATAATTCTGTGGTGCCATAATATGGGCTGGTATTAGCAGAGTGAAAGACTCCTCAGGGGTCTCGTTAGATGGATACAGGTAGCCTAATAACCAGGGGTTAACCCTTTCCCTCATAGAGGAAACCATGAAAAGACCTATGTGAATAACATAAAACCAGATCAGCCTGCGAGTAACTCGCAGGCTGATCAGGTTTTATGCTGTTCGCTGCTCCTCAGTGGTCTGGAAATGAGGATTTTGTAATTAAATTTGGTAAGGTTTAACTGTGGTTTTCTGCAGATCAGGCTTTATGTGGTACCTACTGAATGTGAGTTTACCAGTTCTTTATATTGATGATCTTGAACCATCAAAATTTGCAGTTATGAGGCTATTATTACCATGATGAACATAAAATTCCTTTATCAGTTTTGTTTCATATTGTTGACTTTTTGCAATCTATACTTACAAAATGTATGTGAAATGTGGAGGAACAGCTGCATTAGTGACTCAACCCATTATTTTTTCTTAATCTAGAACTAATCCCTGTACATTGGATCAAAAGGTACAGGTATCTGACTTCAATGATTAAGATGAAAAAAAAAATAGAATCAGGGTTTTCCCTTGATATTTTCAAATGGGGAGGACAAATGATTCCTTAAAACATAAATGAAGAAACAAATTTTGAAATATTTGGAGGTCATTTACGCAATTTGAGGGCCAAAATGGGCAATTTTATGCACCAAAGAAACCTGGTATGAGAAAATAATCTCCATCCAACATAAATTTGAACATTTCAAGAAGGAAACATAGTTTTGAGAGTACAATCAAGATGCTGTTATCAAATGACATAAAGTTCTAGTCATGGGATGTCATGTGAAATGTTTTGTTTCATCAGTTGCAGTTTGTTAAGTTATACTTACTTTGGTTGATAAATAGAATGCTATTCAAAATGCAGATGTAAATGTAAATGATTATATTTTAGGATTTGGTTAACCTAGCCCCAAGAAAGCCAGACTGGGACTTGAAGCGAGATGTTGCAAAAAAATTGGAGAAACTGGAGCGGAGAACACAAAGAGCTATTGCTGAACTTATCAGTATGTATATCTGAATTATATAAACAAACAAACACGGTCTCTCAGATTACCTTGTTCACCTGTTATAAAACTGCATGGTAATAGGAATGTTTAGCAACTTGTCAGGACTTGGTATTACATTGATTGTTGTAAATATTGATTTTCATGGGGACATGTTTTTATTGATTTCACAGACGGTTTTCATTAATTCCCACAAAAATTAACCCCTTGGAAATCTTTCAGTTAGTAGACTTGGCATTTTTAATGACATGAACCCACAATATTTGTGCCCATACAGTTGACTAAGTAGAGATTAAGCTAAATTTTATGCCCGTGATAATAAATAATTTTACAGAGAATGAGAAATGAATATTGCTTGTTAAACTTAGGCCAGAGTTCAAAATCACAATAGGCAGTAATTGAAATAGGTAGAGAAACAGGTAGGTGTTTATTCTCCTGTAAAACATTCTGGCATCTAATACTTGACATCACACTGAACATTAATCTCCTATGCAGTGAAGTAATTTTTAAAAAGCTTATGCTTCATCATACCCCCAGATACAAGATATATGGGGGCTATTTTGGAGTCACGTTGTTGTCTGTTAGTCTGTCCGTCCATCAGTAGGTGAGATTTGTCCACCCTATTTCTCGGCTAACTTTGGTCGGATTTTGATGAAACTTTACAAGTCTGATAAGTACCAAGCCTAGTTGAGCATATTGTTGGCATGTCCTTATTTGCTTTATTTTTAATGACTTATGACCCTTTGTTAAATTCCTCAAGACTGTTTGACATGGTAACACTAACTGCGACAAAGCAGTATCTGGGGATATTCATCATCTTAAATGATTGTTCTTGTTTATTTTACATTGCTCATGAAACAAGTTATGAGAGCTTATCACTCTTGGGAGTCTCGATGGACCAGGTGTGGCATATTTGGTCATTATTAGAGTAGGAAACTGAAGAAGCCGGAGAAAATTCATGGGTCATAATGGGCGACCATTTATTTCAATATTTTTCTTGGTGACATAAAAATATTCATTAGTGATTTGTCTTATCATACACTATAGAGATTAGATATAATATTTGACTTTTTTTTCTGTACTTGTACATCTATTGTAAGATAATGTTGCATTGACTAAACAGTGTAAAATAAAAAAACTATTTGAAATTATAGTTTGAGCAAGAAAAAAGAAAATATTGCTAATTTAATGCAGTGATTGCTATATAGTATAAAGGAAGAGAAGGAATCATTGCATAGGGTTTGGATAAGTGGAAGTTCAGATTGAAATACATGGAAAGCTGAGGCTGATTCTACTCTGACCCAGAGCTATTTGATATAGTATCAGGACCTGGAAATAAAACAGAAACAAACACAAATTTTACATCCTTTTTGGGACTTGATGTATGTACAGCCATGTATGAGTGGTCTCTCCTGAATAACTGCTAACCTTTGCATAACAGGCACTTGACTGGATTCCCAGCACTAAATTTATAGAGAATTTAACCTCAAAATATCAAACTGTAGTTAAAAATTACATGTAAATAAGTATTTGTATGATTAATTAGAAAGTCTTTTTTTTACTTTATTTTTTAATGGGTAACTGCATCGTAAATCAAAAATTATATGTGATAATTTCACAGTGAAAATTATTTCTTTTTATTGAAGATGCATTTTTTTTTTTGTGGATAATGCAATACTTCATTTATTTCTTGAACTTAAAATTCTATTCTTCATTGTAGCTACACCATGTGTAAGAATTCAATTTACTAAATTCTTTTGATAAAATTACATCTTCCACAAAAAAACAAGCAAACATCGTCTATTTGTATGATCTACTGAAATTATAATTAGGAACTACATACATACCAACTGATTTTTACATTTTCTTTATAATACAGTCGGTGAGTCGAACAAACGGGGGGAACGGCAATTTGTTCTAGTCATCGGTGGTTTGACCCAACTGTGGCTTTGATGATATACATATGTACATGTATTCAAATATTTGATTAATTATTAGTCATCCTTTAAAATTGATCGATTAAAGTAGATATCATATTTTGAAAATAATGTTGGCAAAATAATACATGTAATAGAGGTAATATTACATAAAAAAAAACACTTTTCTTTGTTATTCTTTTACAACTTATAAATCAGTAAACAGCAGCTGTCAAGATCAAATCACAAAAATCAATGATGACATACAATTCATACATGTACATGTACACATACATCGGCCTACGTGCAAGTCTAACGTTTCCTGCATACGTTTTATTTTTTAATTTTTCAATACATGTATCTCCACCAAGATCAATAACAAGAATGTCTCTCGGGAAATAATTACTGGCCATATATATATATATTTGAAAACAAATCAATTAATATTCCATTAAATCAATTAAACAAATCCCTCCTTTAATTTGCAACATCATCAGCATTAACTTAAATCTTATTACACTTTGATGTGTTAATTATTGAACCGCTGATTGTGCCAATCCGTCAATGTGTGAAAAACACGCTACACCACAGATTGCAATAAGTCCTCCCAGTGAACATCACAGGTAGGGAGGTTAGACTGATAGGTGTGAAATACATAGCACTATTGATCTGGGGCCGGAAATTTAGTTCGAAAGTTCCAGCCATCAGTGTTCAACTTATCCCAGGTTGAACAATATAGAATTAAGAACAGTTAATGCCGGGACCGTGAAATGTGTTCGAGTCAAGTATGGTGTTCCAGTTTTCATTGTTCCAGTCACCGAAGTTCGACTGTATATACATGTGGAAAAACTCTATTTTTTGCTTTAAAAAGGATTTTTTTTTAATTCATATTGAGTTTTTTCTTTACTCCAGGAGAGAGACTGAGGACAGGCAGCGAAGACCTCGCGCAAGTGGTGAACACTGGTGGTGGGCCTGATAGAATGGACGAAGATGAGGATGATTGATGTGTTAGTCTGAACACTCTGGAAATGTGGTGTATTAGGGGAGACTCCATCATAACTCCTTGGTGGCAGGCTGTCATGTCACTCTTGACTGGATTACTTGGGGGAGAGAAAAATGGAAGTGGACAATCAGATTTGAATGGAAACAGGCCTAACGACTACTGTTGTCAAAACTTATTTAAAACTTTTTGAAAAAGTCCATTCTAAAAAAGAATCCCAAAAAGTTTATCTTCCAAAATTCTAAAGAGGCCTGAGCAGTAGGAGTAGACATGGATGAAGTATTTGTTAATGCTGATATTAATGATGTCAAGGGACATCAGCTGTGGTTGCTATGGTAAGGTTGTGCTGCTGGCAGTGCTCATACCCTGGATCAAATAGATTGATACATGTATGACTGTGAGATTGGAGTTTGAAAAATGTAGGCACTGACATAACTATTTTGAAGTCTCTATATGTAATTACATCCAAACTAGGCATGTTTTAAATCATTTTGTGACCTGTCCTATCCCTACCTAATGCATGCTTTTAACTTTTTATATGCCCATCGAATGGCGGTACGTATTCTGGATTCAACTGCGGGTAGGTGGCGTCCATTGAAGTTGTTTGCTCTCTAACAAACAACAATCTTTACCAAACTTGTCCACGATGTGTATGAGCACAATCTTTTAGCCAATTTCAATAACCAGCCTGATTGTCCCAGACACCTATGAATTACGGCCCTTGAATTATTGATGAACAGTTTCAAAATTAACAGTGTCTGCTCTCTAACACTGACAAACGTAAACCAGTCTTTACCAAACTTGATTACAATGTGTATGGGCACAATATCTCCACCAAGATCAATAACAAGAATGTCTCAGACACATCATAGTTATGGCCCTTGAATTGATGAACAATTGCGAATTAAACAGTGTCCGCTCTCTAACACTGACAAACGTAAACCAAGTTTTACCAAACTTTGTCACAGTGTGTATTGACACATATGGTTAAATTCCATAGTAGAAAACTCGGGGAAATAATTACTGGCCATAAAGTTCTGAGACTAACCATTTCTTTTTTGTGACTTTATTTTCCAGGCAAAGTTAGGGGTGAAATTCAGACCTACCGACACTGCCAAAATGTGTTTTTTCCCCCAATGTAAAAAAGTAAAAAAAATCCCAATAAGAATTTTTCATTTTTCTGTTCATGATAAAATTAGATGAAAAGGCATTTATATTTTTTTTCTGGATAAAACACAAAAGAAAATGTGTTTATGTAATTATTGCAATGCCCTGTCTTTAATTATTCCTTTTGTTTTGGAACTGTACATATAAGTAAATTTACTAGAAAATGTTTGTTTTTTTGGTCAAAACATCATATGAAGGTCCTGAACCCTTTCCAAAAAATGACCAAATAAACTGAAAATTAATGCCAACATTTGGAAGGGATGTATTACAAGTGAAGATATATACATGTATGTGTAAAAAGTGATGACACACATTCCGTGGAAATAATTATGACCAATTATTGTTTAAAAAGGCAAAAATTGTATAATCCTTTCCCTCATATAGACTCATTTTGATGCACTCAACAGGTACCACATAAAGCCTGATCTGCAGAAAACCACAGTTGAACCTTACCAAATTTAATTATAAAGTCCTCATTTCCAGACCACTGAGGAGCAGCGAATAGCATAAAACTTGATCAGCCTGCGAGTTACTTGCAGGCTGATCTGGTTTTATGTTGTTCACATAGGTCTTTTCATGGTTTCCTCTATGAGGGAAAGGGATAAAATGCTTGATTTCAGATGAATTTCAAAGCTTGATAAATATATTTCTGTATTTTTCATGAAGAAAAAAGATTAAACATTGTAAAAGAAACTTTGTCTCTTCAGTTTATCACATTTACTGGCTATTGACAATGATAAAGAAAGTTAAAATCAGAGCATTAATATCACCATAATGGTTAAGTTTTTTTTACTACCTCACTTTTTTTCACTAAACCTATTAAGGTATTGCTTTGACACTTAATTGATTGATTGATTTATTTATTGAAAACCAGCATGAGTTGTGATTTGTTATCACTATTACTTATAAATCACTCTCAAGGGAGCATGGAGTTGTGGGTTTGATGCCAGGCAGTGACGCAACAGAGTTGGTAATATTTTATTAAGTGTACAGCACAGTGCACTTTCATGGCATATAGCTTAATTACTTAGGTAGTTCCTTGAGGTGTTGGCCTAGTGTCAGGATGATGTAACTGGACAAGGTATCATGCAGCATGTTTACAGCTGTCAGAAATCCTGCCGTTGAAGCAGCTTGTCACAGATGATTGGTAGAAATTTAAAAAATAATGTTCTACTCTCCCTTGTTAATGTTGTTGAAGTCTTTATTTCCTGGTGTAAATCACAATTGCATATGAAAACACTTTTTTCATAAATGAAACTTCGACAAAATGGGTTAAATTTAGAATACGATATCCCCAAAGGACATGTTCCACAACATGGTGTCTTTACCAGTTTCGGGTACTGACTTCATAAATTAATCCTATGAAGCTAGCGCATGCAGGAAATGTGAATCAATCTAAATATAGGTATTATCAGTCTAAATATAGTGTCAATACCGTCTGTGATGGTATTGCCTGTGATGGGAGAAAGTATCCATTTTTATGCTGCCCGAAGGGAGAGCATTTAGTTGCCGCTTTGTCCGTTCATTTGGTTGTCTGTCATAATTTGTTTGTTGGGTTTAACGTCCCACCGACAGTATTTCAGTCATGTGGAGACAATGTCTACTTGAGACAGATATAGTGCTGCCACACTGCAGTATCACGCCGTAGACAAGTGGCATGATACCACACCCAGTCACATTATCGTGACAACGGATTCATCCACCTGTTCTACCGGCACTTGTTTTTTCATGATCACAGATGGGTGCATTGGATGACATTGTGTCTGTAGACGGATATTGATAGACGTAATACATAATTACATATAGTAAAAAAACAAATTCTTAGTCAATGACCATTTGTGAAAGATCTGCCGTAATGCTGGTAAACTCTAACCATCTTTATAGCTGCTTTGTTTTTGAAACTGAGAGGTTGTGATTGTGGTATCATGTGATTTATCCATGTATCTTCGGTGTGATACATCGCACTGAGGCAACACCATCTGTCTTGTAGACGTCTCCAAATACTCCCCACTAGACATGAAAATATGCAGGAGTTAAGCATGGAGGAAGACCCTGAATACACAGAGACATCAATCGGGTAATACATGCCAGTACAAGTGGCTCTTTTGGTCCTAGAACCCACAGTTGTGTTATGGGCTTAGCGATAAGTTGGTGATTATAACAGCCCATTAGGATTTAATATTTCTTATTTTAAGGAGAATAACTCTTGATGTATCATGTACAGCCAGATAATTGAGTTGTCCCCCTTCCTCTATAACATTTTGGTATGGGACCGCTATGATAGTTTAGATTTTATAACGGAACATCGGACTTTAATTCTGAAAATCTGTTTACACTTCTAAAGGACCGTATCATGCTTTATATGCCCGGAGCGTTGTTAAATGGCACTGGTTGTCCGTCGGTCCGCCCATTAGAAAAGAAAAATGTGTATATAATTCATTCCCCAGCTTTGTCAACTTTGATAACCTCACAGATGTCGTTTCCATGAAGTGTTTGTTTTCTTGTGAGTGGGTGCAAAGACTTTTTAAAAATATGGGCAGCTACATAGATCTAGTTTAAACCTCACGAAAGCGTGTTTCAAATAGTGCAATTCTCGCAAAGTCACGTTTTCTAACAATTCCTTTTCTATCGAAGATAAGTGAAAGTAAATTGATCTTATTATAGAACATAACATTACCATAAAATTACACCGTATGCATTAACTAAGAAAAGAAACCTGTTTCATGTAAAATAGAAAAGTTACCTGCATGATGATAACTATGTGAAATGTCTTTTTTTCTGCTACACTGGTTGTATTTAAATCGTAATTTAAAAGAAATTTTGAAATAAATCAAACTGAAAATAATTCCTAGCAGTAGCAAAATGATTAGTTTATAATACAGTTTTATTTTCCTCTGTGATTTTTCCATACTTTTTTTTAAAGTTTGCAATATTCAATGATCTGCTGTATTTTTTCCACTGGCTTTTACAGGGATTTCCTATCTATAACAGAGTTATTGACCCTTGACCAAAATCACTACAATGACATCACGAGTATGGGTTGGTGTATGCAAGCAAAGATATGTTCTATGCATATATAGTATAGATATTTGATGCAGTTCCATCTCTAGTTTTCAAAAGATACCAATGTACCCCAATAGATATGATTATATACGTTGTGTAATTTTGGGTCAGTTGGGATAGTCTTTGCAGAGTTAATAGCCCTTGGAATGGTGAATAGTGAGCGTTATCCTAGTCACCCTGGCGTCGGCGTTGGCGTCGGCGAAACACTCAAGGTTAAGGTTTTGCGTGCAAGTTTTTCTATCTTCTTATATCTCCACAAACACTTCTGTTATTCACTTGAAAATTTTAAATGTATTCGGAGTCATAATTGTAGCTCACTGACCAAGACCCATAACTCTAGCGTGGACCTTTTACTGAATTATTCCCCTTTGTGAAATTGGAAATCACTGG
Source organism: Solen grandis (assembly GCA_021229015.1). Lineage (NCBI taxonomy): Eukaryota > Metazoa > Mollusca > Bivalvia > Adapedonta > Solenidae > Solen > Solen grandis. Next base: position 36,305,891 of record CM037788.1, on the reverse strand, counting down.
TTACGGTTATGCGTTCAAATTCAATCTCCACAACCACCAGAGGTATTCACATTAAATTTCACACTTGTCGTCAGGGTCATAAATGTACACCGCTTAACAAAACCCTAACTTTAGCATGTATTTTAACGGAATTATTCCACTTTGTGACCTGCAAATTCAATCTCTACAATCACCAAAGGTATATTCACTTGAAACTTCACACATGTGTTAGGATCATTATTGTGTAACGGGGTGAATTTTATTAGTTATCAGTATATTATATAAGTGCTGGCATCATGACTTAAATTTGAAGCTGACACTTGTTATCAAAACATATTATTCCTCTGCAGTAGTGAATTATGACTTTGAAAGTTTGGAGTGTAAGATATATGATAACCTTGTAAATTAGCCTGATAATCATGGTGTCATCCCTAATAACTATCAAGATTAGCTGTTTACACCAGTGCATTTACTAAGGGAGAAAACTTGCAAGGAGATCTCTTCATAGTTCACCCAGGCCAAGTTCAGCTGTAGTATTCCATATAAAAATACACCCATAAATATTTCAAAATCATGTTATTGCTTTCATACTTTGTATTCTTGTTCAGCCACATAAAAGCATTGAGTAGAATAGGGCAGACACTATCATGTATTTGACAGATATACGACACTTGAAAGATTCAGCAATATTTTTTTAGCTCACATGAGCACAACGTGCTCAGGGTGAGCTATTAGGATCACCCTGCGTCCGTCATCCGTCGCCAACAATTTGCTTTAAACATCTCCTCTGAAATTGCTGGACAGAATTTGATTAAACTTGGCAGGGATGATCCTTGGGTGAACCTTAACAAAAGTTGTTAAAATTTACTTGATTCATGTAGACCTCTGGTTGCCATGTCAACGGAAAGAAAAAATATGAAAACTTTAAAAATCATCTCCTTCAAAACTACTGGCCAGATTTCAAAATGTTTTAGTACAGATTTTCTTTGGGTAACAGTCTACCAAGATTGCTAAAATTATTCCGATCCGTCTAAAAAAATGTATATAGTGAATGCCTTAAAATGTTTATAGTGAAAACTTTAAATGACTTCTGTTCCAAAACTTCTGGCCAGATTTCAAAATGTTTTGGCACAGATGTTTTAAGGGTAAATCTCTACCAAGAGCTTCTTTAGAGCAGTGGTACTCAGTTGAGCGATATAGGGCCATCATGGCCCTCTTGTTTTATACTATAAAGCACTGAGAATAGTCGAGCGCGCTGTTTCCCTGACAGCTCTTTTTTTTTTTAACCACATGAATCTGAGAATAGATGTATGAAATTGCCTATACCAACGGAAAACCAACGAAATTTAATGTCAACGAGAATTAATGCCTTTATTGTATATATCTTCATAATAGAGTATAGTTGTGCATAAATATTATTTGTCAGCCCGGAAGTCATTGCATTGAGTCATCTGCCCTTGAACTATACACACTTAATTTACATTCTGAGTATATGGAATTTTTAGAAATGTTATTGAAACTCGCACTGTATCTTGGGGATAAAATAATGACAGGGGAACTCTTGTACAAAAGTATCTGCACTATAACAGCACTGTATGTAAGCTGGCTCGAAATCTACCTACCATACTTATCAATAAGTAATACTTAGATAATTAGGGGGCGAATTTATTCATTCTTGTTTCTCGTACAAAAACACCCAAGTATTTCCTTTACAAATATTATTGCTTGTTATCAGAGTTGCTATTAATGACATCTAAGTCATGTACTTGAATATTTTGTAAAAACAGGACAAGTGAAATGCTATCTGATTTAAGAATTTGAATCTTACTTGTCGCCAAGTTTGCAACTGAAAGCGTTATATCTACAGTACATGGATATAAATTGCTGATTTTTTTTTGTTACATTTTTTTAAATCGGAAATAGAAGCATGTACACTACCTTTGTGATATTTTGAAATGAACATTTTCTTTCACTCCCGAGGAAATTGCTTGAAATATTTATACAAAATCTAATAATTAGAGAGAGAGAGAGATGTTAAAAAAAGAACATTAATACCTGCGCATGCGTTCCTCGTGATATTAAAAATGCTACAAACAGCATTATTTTAGTCGAAAATAAACTAAGATTAAACCTATTTTCAACAATTAGCAAAACCCTCATTGAGTTACATAAACTGTATAATACAAATTTACACAAACTACATCATAATACAATAAAACAAAACTATAACTTTACGGAGTCATTTCCAGCCCTATAGCCTAACACGTGATTATAATCTAAATATGTCGTCTGCATAAAGAATTTCCAGGCGCCGTCTGTCTACAAATATGATTCATGTCTTCTCACGTTTTTGACATTTTCTGACAACTGAAATGAGAAAGTAAAACAACAACAACAAAACACTTTGCAATATAATTAGCAAATTGAATCTTTATATAGGACTAGCAAGATTTTATCTGCACCTTGTTTTCCGAGGAAATCCCGCTGATGGACATATAGACAGCCAGAAATGAAATTGTTTTGATGTAAATAATTCAACCGTACACCTTTATTGCTGTAAATGGCAACATTTTAATAACACCCAGTCACTGTTACCTGTCGGAAGTTTGAAAATAGCCGTCGATGTGCATTTTAGGAAAGTTGTTTTGATGAATTTCCTGGTTTGTAAAGATTCCGTTAACCGGTTGACAGGACAGAATTTAAAACCTTTAGATAATCAATAATTCAATACGGAAAAATGTCGGCGACACTGGGAGGAGCCTGAAGCGCAGCGGAAAGCGTCTGCTTCACATTTGTATATCTAAAAATGTCTTCAAAATCTTTCTTATGTGTTAATTGAATACAAATAATCTCGCTTTTAGCAGGTGGACTCTTTCAATTTTCCACTCCTCCTACTTAAACGACCCCCGTGCAATTGCATTTATAGTTCTAGGGATAGGTAGCCATGCACTTGAACATGTTTTCTGGGACCATTCGTAGAATAAAAAACAACAAAATAACAATTACACTAAAATAAATAAACATATAATCCAGCTACAATTATGGTATCATGTTTAAGATGATTTTGTTCAGCATCCCCCTCCCCAATATTCACCATAAAAATGATTCCTCCAGCAGCTCGTCCCCCCATTTTTTACCATAAAAGTGAATTCTCCAGCATCCCCTACCCCAATATTCACCATAAAAATGATTCCTCCAGCAGCCCCCACCCCAATTATCACCATAAAAATGATTCCTCCAGCAGCTCGTCCCCCATTTTTCACCATAAAAGTGAGTTCTCCAGCATCCCCTACCCCAATATTCACCATAAAAATGATTTCTCTGGCAGCCCGTCCCCCATTTTTCACCATAAAATTGAGTTCTCCAGCATCCCCTTTCCCAATATTCACTATAAAAATGATTCCTTCAGCAGCCCCCTCCCCCAGTAATCATCACAATCTACCACGTCATCTTGATTGCTTGTTTGCTCGGATTTTAGTCCCACCGATAACATTTCAATCATTTATGGACTTTGTCTACATGAGACTGGTATAGTTTTGTCTCGCTGCGGTCAGATTCAGTCAAATTATCCTGACTCCTGGACAACTAGTCCTGTAAACCCCTTAGACCCCGGGTGACAGGATTCAAGACACTTTTTATCGCTGAACATTGTATTCATGGACTACATAGACGTTGGATAATCTTAGAGCCTGCGAGCAACACCGAGAATGGTTATAGACGATGTTTTCCACCATTCATCCCCTCGCCGCTGTGAGTTCGATTCCTCATCTGTTTACATAGGTCGTTCAAATGAGAGGGCTTTCCAGTTGGATTGCGGTAGATCGGTTACTCTGCGCGGATGTCTTTAATGCACACTGGCTCTTCCTGCAACGGAAATAAGCTGGGCCTCACTATATGACTAAAACGTTGTCGCAGCAACAGTGAACTAAAAAAAAAAAAAAAAAAACTAATAAAAAAAAAAACAAACAAAAAAAAAACTAGTATCCATCTATTTATCTCCCTGGGGAGTCTTTCACTCCGCTTTTGGCAGCCAACATAATGGCGTCACGGACCACCCTTATAACTGGATGAAGTGAAACAATGCGGGGTAAAATTCTTGCTCATGAAAATAAGCAGTGTCCCTGGCAGTACTCGAACCCTCGGCCTCTCGATCCTTATGCGTATATCCAGCCACTGGACCACTTCTCCTCATAAAATAATTTCTTAAATGTATAAACAACTATAACCACGCATAAACATGCATGCGGCGAAAATGAAGTTTTCTGAAATTTGATATTTTATTTACGTACAGTGCAAGTATCGATGTTTTCATTCCATTAACTCTTTTTGAGGGAAAACAAACAAAAATTAAGCAATATATTGATAATAAATATCGAGATAAATATTTTTTAATGCAATCCTTGTCGTTGAATTAGAGAGATTAACCTCATATTTGTGCAAAAATGCTTATAAATTTGATGGAAAGGTTGATACCACACACAGATCTCACGCGTAGGCATATCAGTGCATATATTTATGAAATCCATTTTAATCATGCCGTCATTTATCAGCCAAATGTTTCTCCTAAATATCAACTGCATGTCTTTCATGAACATATTACGTGTTTTTTTTGGTATTTATTAACTATAAAAAAATCTGTCAGTATGAAAACATTTCGCCTGGCGTCAAATGAACGCAGTGTATTTTACGATCTTCGGGCAATTGTTTTATTTCGTATGTATACATGTACAATACATAAAAATATGGTAATTCTCGTATTGTAAAGCGAAATGTACTAATACAACACACACACCACACACACACACACACACACACACACACACTACCGCTATTACTATTACTAGTACTACTGGTTTAGTTTCGTTTTATGACAATTAGGAAGCAAGTCTTTACAACTTTTTCAAATTCCTTTCTGTGGTTCCAGGGCTGGATCAGTACTTACTGTTTTTTTGTTTTTTTTAAAGTTCAACAGCGATTGGATGTTCCATCACAAAACACAGTTAATGATTTATGTATTTTTTATTTTATAACATTACAGCCCTTTTCAATACTGTCACAGTTTTTTTTAAATCAATTATCTCATTTTTTTAAGTAACAGCAATAAGGACAACAACAACAATAATACATAACCGATGAGTTTCATTTATATATTAAAATGATTATTCTTATACACAAGTTTACATTGGCTAATTGCTATTACTAATCAATTATCAGAATTAAGCATAGTCTGTAAATGTATAAGAAGGAGACTACCAAACAAATGTTTATGCATTATCTTTTATATGAGAAAAACAACAACAACAACAACAACAAAACACTTCGCAAAATCCATTTTGCGTCATTTTATGATTGCAGAAAAAATGAAATTCGAATACTATTTTAAACTTTCATTCATGATTTCATTTTTTTTTTTTACATCTACAGTTTCATTTATCATGGAGTTGCCTTTAGGAAGTGATAGATTTACTTACGTTCATATGGCTATAAATACGGTGGCATTCTTTCGTTACGTTTCCGCATGCATTTAACATTTTCGGCTCATTTTTTGTTTGTTGACTGAAACACGCCCACTCATCTCATGTAGATGAATGCGGATATTTTTAGATAGTAATTCATTTAACGCTCCTGGCGATGAAGCAGAAAAGAAAAGTGTATTTAACTACATGTATAAAAACTTAATACACAATTTTAGAACTGTATACATGTGAAATCGAGTGACCATTGATTTTGAGACTTGTTTATAGATGTTAAAAAATGAAATTTACTTGCATAGGCATTATTTTAAAAAAAATGAATAGATAGATAGATAGATAGATAGATAGATAGATAGATAGATAGATAGATAGATAGATAGATAGATAGATTCAGTAAATGAATGAATGAATGAATCTCTGTATGTATGTTCAAATTATCTGTTCATTTCTTCCTAATTGATATAATTGAATAATTACCCCCCACCCCCACCTAAAAAAAACAACAACAAAAAAACAACAACAAAAAAACCACAAAAAAAACAACAACGCTGTTTAATGATGACTGCAGACTTAAAAGTTTGCAGATCAATTAAAAATAATGCGGAAGTTTGCGGTTGTAACGTCGTGTCGGGTCACGTTGTTACGTCACACGTCTAGGAGTCAATGTAATTACGGTTTATGTTGCGTTTGAGGCGGGGCGATCAATTATAAGTGATGGACAGAATAAGTAATAATCTCAAACAAGGTTGTTGTGACTTTTCATTCATCAAAGTACTAATCAAGTCACTTGATTTGAAGTAATAAAAATCGCACGCTCCATCAAACTCAGAAAGAAGAGGACGCAACTCTACCGTAACTTATTTATTTAACAACTAAGGGTTATCTTTCTTTCGCCTTCAGAACTCACTGCCGCAGCTACTACTACTGTTAAGGATACTGATACAACTTTAACTAAATAATATTAATAATAATAATAATAAGATGAAGATATAATGTAGTGAGTGCTTTTATTTTAGTTCAAACTTAAGATACCTTGAAAAAACAACAACAGTATTTTAACCATTGTTGCTCGAAGATGGATGGGGGGTGGGGGGGGGGGGGGGGTGGAGACAAAGCGTTCATTTCTATATAGTATTAACATGATTACCATTCGATTAATAGAAGCAAATACACGACAAAGAATGCAAATGAAAAAAAAATCCAAATGTTTGAGAGAGAGAGAGAGAGAGAGAGAGAGAAGAGATCCGTGTTCGATTCACTTCGTTCACTTATTCGAAATCTACCGGGATAAGCCGGAGATTTCTGAGA
>CM037788.1:36249030-36299030 GCA_021229015.1 Solen grandis | reverse complement strand
TATTACCCAAACACCGACATATACAATTTTTACCTTCAATGACAGCGTGAAGCACACACACACACACACACACACACACACACACACTTAAATCTTTAATGGCGGCAAAAGTTTACACGGTCACCATTTCCGTTTCAATAATATAAAGGTGAAGGACGTACAGAGAGGAAATAAAACTTTTAAGTTTCGGTACATCGACAGGCGATGTCTCCACGAAGTTATTTGAACTCACATACTGAGTGTATGTTGTTCAAGGACCAGCCATATATTTTCCTCTGTTTATGTCCATTAAAATTTACAGTTTGTTTATCATGTTTACGTTTTGAATTCCATTGGAATCAATTGATTCAAAGGCTATCGCGCAGAGACACTAAATTTATTTCTCCAAGCCCTTCCGACTTCTGATTTATAAGCCAGGAAAAAAAACACCTATTCTTAGTGACACACAGCATAAGGGATTATTCTGTCAAGGATCTACCTATATCACAAGACGTGTCGTTTTGTGTTAATTTAATAAAATTATGGTCTTAAAGTTAACACTCACTTCCTTTTAGCAATTCATATCGAGATAAGTATCGGTGATCGCGATAAATCGGTTAAGCCGGCTCACCGGTTGATCGATTTTCTCATCTATGTATTATACAAATAATTTCTCGATGTAAAACACATCGCTAGGTTGTCATGTTTGTCGATGTACTTTAAAGGTATTTTAAAACGCACATTTTCTGCACTTAGGAATCGAAAGCGGGTGAATCACTATGTTTTCCTCCGGTATACAGACATTTGCACCATTTAACTGCATGTATCATTCATACAACCATAAAGGATAAAGGAAGTGTAACTCCGAGTTTCTTTGAATCATTCGTGATCTGACTTGATTGATTAGAACGATTGATTTGTTTTCACCTATCGTCCCACGCAATGAGGTCGCTCTCTGCTGAATCATGAGGATCGATTCTGAGTTCTAGGCAAGTCCTTGTGTCGTGAGGATTGTCAGTTAAGCTTATCAGCTAGTTTCCTTGCTTTTATTATTCAGCACAAATCACCATGTAAATTCATGACGCATTCTTCGAAATGCTTCCAAAACTTACCTGATTCAGATTTTGCATGTGTCATACGTTAACAACAAAGGTGAGATCTTCGTCACCGTGGTGCCCTGTGTGGTGTTGACATCTCTGTAATATGATATTAACACGCTCAACTGTAGTTTCCTCAAAGTCAGCCATATTATCGTGAATTTTAATCAAATTAAAAGTATGAATAATCCCAATATATAACATGAATAACCGTCTTTGACTCGCTCAGTGTAGTGTTTTGGTCAAGAGAATATGTATTAGTCATAAAGGTTAGAAAGTATCTAAGGTAAAATCCCTACCACTTAACCTCTACCAAGATAACCAAGGTACCCTAATGAAGCATTTGGAAACCTTGGTTATCTCCATGAGGTCCGAAATGAGATACTTACTGAAAACTGATGTTAATTAGTTACGCGAGCTTTACTTGAAAACGGTGCATCCTGCATAACGTCATTATATACCCGTTTCATAGAAATGTGGGACTATATTTCAGAATTGTAGTGCGCTGACTTTTCCCTCTCGGCCATGACTCCTGATATTAAAAAAGAATTAATATTAAAAAAGAATAAAAAAAAGTTAAAAAAAAAAACAACAACAAAAAACGACAGGATACAATTCATGTCAATAAGTATATATAGCGAGATAGAATATACGTTTAAAATAAAACCCTTGGAAAAATCGGAAAAAAATGGTGAAATTTGGTACATGATGTATCTCCTTATCTTAAGTTCTAAAATTTGTATATGGATACCCAAAAGATATTGTTACAAACTATTTTCTTAAAATATATCTATAAGCTATGGATATTTATGCAAATGAACAAATTAACAAAAAAAAAAAACTGATTGCATAAAATATGTATATGCACCAATGTTTTTATCTTGTTTAAATATTGTATTTCAATTCATCGCCCCGAAAACCCGCCGCATGACATGGCAGAAATCAGCCACGATACACGATACAATATTACTTCTGGTATCCCCAATGTTTCATACGATGTTGAATTATAAGGTCGCATATGTGATCTTTATTCACGTATTACTGCAAGCATCCTGTGGTAGGCACATCTGTTTTGTGGGATTCCGATGCTTATTTAAGTTGGAAAATTAAAAAAAACAACAAAAAAACACGAAAGTAAATGTGTCTTTTATATTCATATAACTTACAAGACATTAACACTCACTATTGAAATTTCTTGTAAAATATGCAGTTGCATTTCCAATATAAAAATGTTAGTGCGAAATCGTGACTTGTCCTATGTAAAATTTGAATTCAACCCTCCTGGTTTATCATTTAAATGGCCTAATCATCAAAAATCTGAAATGAATATCTTAAAGATCATTTGCTTTTTATTGTTTTATTGTCCATTTTAGTACAAAATAGTACTTGAAAAAGGAACTAAAGTTTCTTTTTTGTTTCAGTAGTATATATAATGAAATAACTATAATGTATATGCAAGTTTTTAGACTTTTCGCCCGAATGTCGACGTTTCGTGTTGTCGCATCACCAAAGCTTTTTTTGTCGATTGACCTGAAAGTTTTATGTAATGTTAAACTAAAAGGTTGCAACTGTGATTTTTTTAACGCTTGCATCAACAATTATCCCATGGTAGGGGCATCTGTTTTGAGAGATTCGAAAAACTATGTAAGTTGAAAAATTAAAATTGGCACCTGAAAGTTAAGGTGTCTTGTTCAATTGTGCTGACTACATCAGTGCAATGAGCTTGAGGGGAGTATATTAAAAAAAAAAAAAAAAAAAAAAAGGCTTGATGACCTTTTGAAGAAGAAAAACATAAGCCGCATCTGTGTAATATCATCGAACATCTGTAATTATATAACTGTAACTACTATGGTGTTTGTATCAAGTTACCTGATTATACAACTGTTGCCAATATGGTGTTTGTATTTATCTGTCTATTTTTGTATTTTTGTAAGTGTAATTTATTACAATCACAAAATCCACATTGACTCTTTACGTCGTTCGAACTGACAAGGCAATCATATTATGGACCGGTTTACATAATGCTTAATTGTTCGAAGATACGATCTCTGGAAAAAAGTAAAAAATGTAACCTTTATATAACACGTTTTCAAGCCACAACACAAAACATTTGCTAAAGGCTGTTGACTTTTTACCCTCGCTTTGCGACCAAAACTTTTGCAATCTTAAGGTTTTTAAGCGACATTCTTGATCATTGAGTGGTAATTGAAAATTCCTGGGATGATCACTGACAGACTAGGAGAGATCGCCTTTGGCAAGCTTTTTTTTCTTGGTCGACAGAGAACTATTGGAAGGTCATTTAGAGATTTGAGTGAAAATTTGGCGATCGTTGGGCACTAATTGGAAGACCGTTAAGATATTACGTCGTTTTTCATCGTGCAGCGATCTCTAAATCTACCCACTCCTGGGTAAAAATGATTAAAGATATGTTAAAAAAAAATCAATATTTCAGAAATGGATAAACTTATTATATATAACATGTTTTCCTACAAATTCTTAAAGTGCAACATCACTGTAATTTTTCAATTTGGTAGATTTAAACCATTACCCTGGTGTGGTTTTATATCTGTTTATGATCATAATATTGTAAACACGTGTTTGAGAGTGATTTTTTTTTAATTCGTTAGCTTTAAATCATAACACTTGTATGGCTATGTATCTGTTTATCATAATGATATTGTAACCACGTGTTTGATTTCTTCCTTAAGAACTTAAACCATATGCACTTAAACAATGAAATTTCTTGGCCACAGCATTTAAATAATTATATTCACCCCATGCATGTTATGATAGAAGTTAGACCCAATAGAGCGGAGATGGTGAAAACCCTCACTTATTGTCTTGACCACACGGCCGCATCAAGTCAGCAGGAGTCTATTTCCGCACACTTTGTCTAGGACCACTGAGGTGCAAACCCTAACAAAAATCGGATACCTGGCTCAGTACAAAAGACTTTTCCCTACTTCATTTGAAAGTAGACTTGTGCACAAAACAGATGACGCAACTTCAAGCACTGTATAGTTTACGCATTCCATTTAAGGGCATTGGCCGAAAAAATAGTCATTACTGACACAGGTACAGATGCATTTATATAAGAAGCACTGATGATGCTGGATGATATAGCAATCTATTGTAAACACGATGTTTATACTATCAGACGGTGTTTATCCCGACACCCGGTTGTTATTGCTAAAACGAAGAGAAATTCAGATTTATGCATTCCGGTTTCGCATGGTTGGTCTTCATTGCTATGTATATCATTGAAATTACACGATTATATTTCATTTATTGCACTTACATACATTAAAGGGAGAAGCGCAAACTCATGAAAAAGTAAAAGCATGCTTTATTTATAATCAAATTTTGCTCTCCAAATCAAATTCATTTTGCTTTTCCGGTTAAGGTTTTATGGAATTATTAAGCTTGTATTTCTTCACCACAGCAAGATTTGAAAAGGTCTGTCGGTATCTATGCAGAGATGGGAGTTAACGACTCGTCCCATTATTGTGAGATGAAATATTTTATCATGTGAGAGGCAAGTAGTCAAAATACATTCCAGGACGCTGTCCTAGGTTGTAGAGTACAACAGATACAAACTTATCTGTAAAAGCGTCTAGCTGATCTTTCTCCTTAGCGTTGACACCATCACTTCAGATACATTTTAAAAATGTTTTAAGATTGTACCGGGTCACTTCGATCATTCCAGTTTATATGAAGGAGAATTTGATATTTACACATGTAACATTGTCCACATTTTACTAATCTTCATTTGATAGGGTATGGCATGACAACCAGTGACAATCCTCGTCGGAAAATATTTTGGGGTTTTACCCTTATTTATGTTACTTCCGTTAGAAAAACATCTGCCAATTTAAAACAGGATTGATGGTTCCTAATTAAAAATGGTACTGTAATTGGTCCGGGCCTTGTTTCCCAAGCCACAGTTCGGTTTCCAGTCTTCCAAAGAATGTGGGCGTGTCATAAGCCAACATGTAGGGAATTCATGGAATATATTGTATGAAGCACAGGGACTTGCTCCCATACACACACACACCACACACAGTGTATGTACAGTGTGTGTGTGTGTGTGTGTGTGGTGTGTGTGTGTATGGGAGCAAGTCCCTGTGTATGAAGGCATATTCATATGCGCTAGGTATAGCTTTACATTGATATTTTGGAATACTTTTTAAGAATAACTTTGATGTGAAGACTTAAAAAATTTTGAGACCGGAAAAATACGACATATCTCTCGGCACAAAAATACATTTAGGTTAGTCCGAAAAAGAAGGATGATTAACCTAATAAAACGCATATAAACTAACGCGTTTTGGGACGAGACAAACGCGCTTTGGGACGAGACCATTACTTTGGCACTTGGTTAATATCTAGCGGCTTTGGGTCCAAAATAACGTCAGTTCAATGTACTAAACGTTAGTGAAATAACTAATTAAATAATATCTCATAAATAAGTAAATACATGCATTAAATAAATACCCGGTAAGAAAATAAATGAATTGGTTGAATGATTGATTGAGATATACATTCAAGTCAGTTTAAAGTTAATATCGGACTGTTCACATGATTAGTTACAAAACATCTGAACGCAACAATGTGTAGTGTCTTTCTTTCTATTTTAACACGTTTACCAGAATGCGATTTTCTTTTATTACGCTTTACGTTGGGCCTAATGTGATACCATACATGTTTTCTATTTTTTATTTTTCGAAACCTTCGAAACGTACGCTACAAACCCTTATATTTATATAGCATTTTTATCGTGTTAGAAAAGTAAATATATTGAAATAAGTCGACATGAATCGTGAAGCCATTATAGTACAAACATAAGAATATGTTAAGCTACGTCTTGCTTGGTGCAAGACTCTTTCATGACCTTCGCAAAAGACAGAGTACTTGTTATTGGCCAAATACTATGTATAATTCAAATAAAAGTAGTGTTATGTTCTGTTCTTGTTCAATCAAAGAAACGTTGAGCAGGATTAAATCATATTTTAACTAATCTACCAACTGACTTAAAACAAATAAGTTTCAACAATTTTAAAAAGCTAGGTGCTGATTCACTCGAAGATATCTAGATGGCGGTTAAGCTGAAGACTTCAAGGAATACAACCATTTTATAGCGCTGTTACAACCCACTTTGAGGGCATTACGGGATTAAAAAAACGCGCTTATATCTGGAGAACAACAATGCACTTTTAAACCTATAATCGAATCTATCAAATAAATATCATTCGAACCCTCATTGATAAATTATGATCCAATATACAAGTGCATATTGACATTAAGAAAAGTAACAGCAAAATCAAGGACACAAGGACTCTTCACTTACGCTTTTTGAAAGTTCAAGTGAAAAGTACAGGAATTTTTACTTTTCAAAGCGCGAATGATTTCTTTGAAAAAGGTTGTAACATGCCGGAATATTTATAGGTATGTGCGTATCAAATAATAACTGGTTTACAAGCCAACCAATGTAATTGGGCCAAATTCTTGCTTCTGTATTGATTTATACGTTATCTTTGACATTTACTCATTCAGGGTAAAGTTTATGGGTTTTTTGTTTCATATATTATGAAATTTTCGCAACTTTGATGATGTACTCTCAATGACTCGGATGGTTTGTGGTTATAATAACTAGCGGAAAGCAGAGTACTCGGAGCACTAGCGTAGCTAACGTCCTTTACGTATTTTAGGCCCGGGTATGTACAGTATTTCAAGTTTTAGTATTTTTTTTTAAAAAGTCCAAAAATGCTTTAGAAAACGTGCGTCGTTATTGAATTTATTGCTCAGATATACCGGAATATGCACCTAGAATACGCATCCTAGAAAAGCATTCCATGAGAGCTTGCCCTCTGGGCCTCTGGCCGTCCTAACCCGGGCCTGCACATCAAATTAGGCCCAGCTACGCCCATGACTTTGTTCTACAGGGAATACAAACCAAAACGCCAGCAGTTTTTATATTCAAATCTATTCAAATTAACGAATAAAACTCATAAATTATTGCCTGTTCCTCTATGACGTACTTCTAAGCAAATGTCTAACATTTCTGGAATACCGTTATAAAACGAGTATATGATACGCTGTCTATGATTGGATCTACTTATTTATACTTAATCGATAACAAAATGTTTTATCAGGGGGTGTACAATAGAGTGATAATATACGATGTGTTATTTAACACTTTACAATGTCATCGCATCTTGATAAGATATGTTTTACGGATGTAATCGAGTGAAGAATGTGAAAGGTATGCTAAGGAAGCGAGATAAGTGAATTTCAATTTGTATTTAAGAGACGCAGGGGTGCGGCAGGGTTTAAGCTATTCCCCTTCATCATCAACGTGTTTGTACAAGTGTCTTGTACCATATATCAGTGATGTACTGAAACAACTTTTTCTAATAGTATCCCGCAGTTTTAAACAGTCAGCAGGTTCACAGGTGGACTAAGATTTATTAGATTTTTTTGGTTATATAATGAAGATCTGACAGGTGAAACGAAGGGTCGAAAGTTTAGTCTACTTGATATGGTGGCTAAATTCTGTCATTTCCATTGCAGGGCAAAAAGACAACAACAACAACAATTTAAATTCTAGTTGCGGGTAAAGCCACGAAGTTTCATCTTTTCGTCACAGAATTTTAGAATTGTCCCGACTTTGACGCCCCACAAGAGAAACTTGACAAGTTAATTGTTCAGTTTGCGGCAAGATTTCCTGCAAGAAGTTTCGATCTTTTGTCTACAGCCCCACCAAACAAAACATGACATACACTGTAAAAAATAAAAGGAAACATTACACAATAATAATAATATAATACTTATTAAACACTTTCCTTTTCTAACACGAACTGAAATAAAGCTTTTGAAAAATGAAATGAAAAACCTGAATGAAATGCATAAACAATCAAGATGATGGACTGTTGATGTTGATACAGTATTTCATGTGTAACAAAAGAATTCACATTCGTCACAGTGTGTGATCACTTAATAATAAATGAATCATGTTTCCTCAACTAATGGTCATATATAAACATGTTTTAGAGAAAAAGAAAAAAAAATACACTGAAGCCCAACCAGTAGTTTTTGATAAAATGATGATATAATATTTGAACTTTTATTTTGCTACAGAGTAAGATTTATACAAGGACACAATACTTTTTACATTTTTTGAATAAAATCCCTTTAAAACATCAACCAATATTGATCATCTCTGATGTATTATTTACATAAAAAGGGGGGGGTTTTACATAATTTTGAAATATAATCATTTATTTCTCTATAACAACCACTGGCAAGTCAGTCAAAAACATTTTTTTTTTTCAATTTACAAAAATACAAAAATGAACCAGAAAATAAATCTTTCAACTTATAATATTTTCTACCTTGACAGTACTTATATTTGTATTTGACAGAACATATCTAAATAAAAGCTGTAAAGTCGGTATACGCGCCCAAGGCATGGAACTTAGACTGTAAAATGCATTTATTATTATTATTATAAATATTTAAAGCTTTTAACAAGGCTATTACTGAATATTTGTTTAGAGATCTTTATTACAAATCTTAGCTGTTATAGACTGATAACAGTCAATAAAAATTTGGAATGCTAATTTTCACTTACAAATAAAACTACAGATTAAACAAAAATGTAGGTAAACTATACGCTATTATTAGATATCTTAGATAGTTTAGCAGGTCCATATCAAGTGCTTTGATTTTTTCTTATATCAGCAAATCTTTATAAAGGAGTTTTTTTTTTCAAGCAATGTATTTTCTACAGCTTTCTGCTAAAAGTCAGCACTTTTTGAGTTCAGAAGTTCTTTGCTTTTGGCAATATTCTACAATAATAATAATAATAATAATAATAATAATAATAAAACTGTGTACTGGTTGAAGATAGGAAACAGTCATCCACTACTTTGTCGCCAGATGTCACAACTTCCTTCTGCTATGGTGTAGACTGACAGACAATTGAAAAGCTCAGCTACAACATGTTGACTTCTTCAAGACATAGCCTTTAGTATTAGTCAATGGGAGATCCTTCCTGTAAAATGATAAATTTTGACATGTATAGTATCAGTTTTAAGCATTTATGGTTATATGTATGTTAAATGAATAAAACTATCTGCATATTGTATTCTGATTCATTATGTTATTAGTCCCCTGCCGATAATTTGAAAGGAGAATTGGTGTGCACTGTAATGTCCATCATTTAGTCCTTTATCCATCAGTATGTCTGCACAATTTCGTGTCTGGACCAAAACTTTCTGATTTATAATAATTTCATTATGTAATAACTGTGACCTAGGGGAATGGGTTTGGTATGTTTATTTGTATCCCACGAATTCCGCATACACTTTACACTTTAAGCTTTTATTTAGCGTTAAGCATACAACATAATTTTTATGTTTATTGCCAATACATACAGTAAATGAATAAATCGAATACAATCAAAACAGAGATCAATGCAAAAGATATAGTTATCATTTTCAATTTAAATAAATAATATAAATCTACATACCAGTTTCGTCATTTTCGTAAAAACTGATAAGCTTCCCGTCCATCTTTCTCCTTCGCAATCTGTTAAATACTCGCTTGTTCAGTGAGCAAAGAGTGTCCGGTTGAAAAATTATGAACGATAACTCTAATTGCGCGTCTAACACGGAGCGGTGTACGGTAACATTTCTAGAAAAACAATCCCTCGTATTTAAAATATACTAACTATACTACAAATGTATTATATTGGTCATGTCCAAGGAACAAAATTATTGGCTCAACATTGGCTGTAATGACTTGATTTCTCAAAACTATATTCAGACGATTTAGTTATTCACTTACATTCTTTAATGTTCAACCAATGAGTACACCTTTCTTAGAATATATATTGGCAAATATATTATTCTCCAGATTCAACAAAGTTGAGAGTTCCACTATGAATTACGGCGTCACTATTTCTGAGAATGGAGTTTCCAGAATTGTCGTAAAGGTGCCCACGAGTTTTGTTTAGTTTCCCCATATGTCCTGCCAAAGTAACACCCTGAGTGTAATAATATGAGGTAACACTCGGAGAAAAGAAGCCTAACACCTTTAGAGCAAAATGATTACGCTGACGTGTACAAAATTACCTCTAACACACTAAAATATATGTAACTTAGTCTTAAAATCAGTGTAACATTTCCTATTTAGAGACATTACTCTAAAGTTGGTGTATTTACACTACATTTGATGTAACCCTTACACAAAAAGTGACGAAAGTTAACACATATGTTTTTGGAGTGTACAAATATTTTACATCCTTCGTATTTAGTGATGTCGTGGTTACTTGACGAAAAGTGGAAACTTTGTGAGATTTTGCAATCTTATTTTTTTGTCATGTCTCGCCATCCAGCTAACCTGAAGCACAAACAGTGTATTGGTCCTTTCGACTTGTCGCCTCGCAAACGCGCCACGTGAAATGGCAGAAATCAGCCACCATAACTTATTGACTTTATGGTTTATACATAAATTGTGTTCATTAGATGGTACATTCAAGGACGCTTAAACAGCAAGGAATGCCAAGGCGTATCTGATGATACATAAAAAAGATAGCAGTTGTAAATGAAATGATTACAATTTATAACATATGAAGAAGTGAAGTATTATTTTAGGCCAAAAATATAAGTTGTTTGTTTCCACTGACATCTAAAAAAACCACAAAAACTAGAACTGTCACTGTCATGGCTAAAATACCCCCGCATGCCGCTTTGTCACAGGATTTTTTTAAATGACGCAAATGGGGGTTACAGTTCATTGGCACTACACTTCTTTTCAATGAGATCTATCCACATATGAAGTTTCATATTGAAATCTCTTATCCTTGTTGAGTTATGGTCCGGAAAAAAATTAAGTATGAAAATTTACAAAGGGCAATAACTCCAAAATTACGCGACAAAGAGATGTGGTTCATGATTACTGCGCGCCCCCTCAATAAGATCTATCGACATATGAAGATTCATCTTGATATCTTTTATACTTTTGATTACAGCCAACAAAAATAAATTTGAAGTACAAAGGCATACTCCAATACGCGACAAAATAGGTTCAGACACTGCGGCCCCAATAGATTACGACTAAATACTGAATCTTTTATACTTTGAGTTAGGCAGACAAAATAAGTAAAAATTCAAGATAATACCCAAAATTACGCGACAGAGAGTTATGGTTCTTAGTCACTGCACGCCCCCTCAATAAGATCTATCCACATATGAAGTTTCATCATGATATCTTTCATACTTTTTGAGTTACGGCCCGGACAAAAATTAAGTATGAAAATTTACAAAGGACAATAACTCCAAAATTACGCGACAGAGAGTTATGGTTCTTAGTCACTGCACGCCCCCTCAATGAGATCTACCCACTTATGAAGTTTCATCTTGATCCCTTTTATACTTTTTGAGTTACTGCCCGGACAAAAATTAAGTATGAAAATTTACAAAGGACAATAACTCCAAAATTACGCGACAGAGAGTTATTGTTCTTAATCAATGCACTCCCTCTCAATGAGGTCTTTCCACATATGAAGTTTCATCTTGATGCCTTTTATACTTTTTGAGTTACGGCCCGGACAAAAATTAAATATGAAAATTTACAAAGGGCAATAACTCCAAAATTACGCGACAGAGAGTTATGGTGGTTCTTGGTCACTGCACTCCCCCTCAATGAGGTCTATCCACATATGAAGTTTCATCTTGATGCCTTTTATACTTTTTGAGTTACGGCCCGGGCAAAGAAACTGACAGACGGCCGGACGGCCATACGGCCGGACTGACGGCCAGACAGACAAGCTGAATCAAAAAAACAAAACAGGTTTTTATGTCTAAGTTTTTTTTCCCCCCTATTTTTTTCCTTATTTTTTTCCAAGAGAATGTGACGAAAAACCGCGTTTTGCAACCGTAATAACCCGGAAAAAATGTAAAGGGTCGGTATAAAATATCTGTGACGATTTTTTATGTTATTTTTTTATAAAATTTTCTTTTAACTCTGGTTTAATAACAAAAGAGTTGTCTCATTTGATACCTTTTCAAGGGTTTTGTTAAATGGCGATATGCTTTACAAATATGATACCTGATTTGCACTTACGATTTGATTAAAAGATATGGTGTCATGGAGTATACCGTTGCTGTAACAATATTCCAGTAACAACATTAAGCTAGGTGGAGGAAGATCCCGAATGTATAGAGGTAGCAGGGAGAACCACCAACCTACCACGAGCCAACAAGAAGGCTTCCTCACAACCCTAACGGGACTTGAGCCTACCGCGGTGAGGGGCTGTGTGATACCGAACCAAAAGACCAGACCAAGTCTCACAGCAGTTTTTGGATGAGTGATACAGAACGGAGAGACCATCCCAGAACTGAAACCCACAGCAGTGATGGGCTGAGTGATACAGGGCCGAGAGACCAGACCAGAACTGAAACCCACAACAGTGATGGGCTGAGTGATACAGAACCGAGAGACCAGACCAGAACTGAAACCCACAGCAGTGATGGGCTGAGTGATACAGGGCCGAGAGACCAGACCAGAACTGAAACCCACAACAGTGATGGGCTGAGTGATACAGAACCGAGAGACCAGACCAGAACTGAAACCCACAGCAGTGATGGACTAAGTGATACAGGGCCGAGAGACCAGAACAGAACTGAAACCCACAGCAGTGATGGGCTGAGTGATACAGGGCCGAGAGACCAGACCAGAACTGAAACCACAGCAGTGATGGGCTGAGTGATACAGAACCGAAAGACCAGACCAGAACTGAAACCCACAGCAGTGATGGGCTGAGTGATACAGGACCGAGAGACCAGACCAGAACTGAAACCCACAGCAGTGATGGGCTGAGTGATACAGAACCGAGAGACCAGACCAGAACTGAAACCCACAACAGTGATGGACTGAATGATACAGAACCTAGAGACCAGACCAGAACTGAACCCACAACAGTGATGGGCTGAGTGATACAGAACCGAGAGACCAGACCAGAACTGAAACCCACAGCAGTGATGGGCTGAGTGATACAGGGCCGAGAGACCAGACCAGAACTGAAACCAACAGCAGTGATGGGCTGAGTGATACAGGGCCGAGAGACCAGACCAGAACTGAAACCCACAGCAGTGATGGGCTGAGTGATACAGGGCCGAGAGACCAGACCAGAACTGAAACCAACAGCAGTGATGGACTGAGTGATACAGGGCCGAGAGACCAGACCAGAACTGAAACCCACAGCAGTGATGGGCTGAGTGATACAGGGCCGAGAGACCAGACCAGAACTGAAACCCACAGCAGTGATGGACTGAGTGATACAGGGCCGAGAGACCAGACCAGAACTGAAACCAACAGCAGTGATGGACTGAATGATACAGGGCCGAGAGACCAGACCAGAACTGAAACCCACAGCAGTGATGGGCTGAGTGATACAGGGCCGAGAGACCAGACCAGAACTGAAACCCACAGCAGTGATGGGCTGAGTGATACAGGGCCGAGAGACCAAACCAGAACTGAAACCCACAGCAATGATGGGCTGAGTGATACAGGGCCGAGAGACCAGACCAGAACTGAAACCCACAGCATGATGAACTGATGATACAGGGCCGAGAGACCAGACCAGAACTGAAACCCACAGCAGTGATGGGCTGAGTGATACAGAACCGAGAGACCAGACAAAGACTGAAACCCACAGCAATAATGGTATGCGTGATATAGAACCGAGAGAACAGACCAGAACTGAAACCCACAGCGGTGATGGACAAAGCTTAACAAATATTAAGATAACCTAGTCTACCCAATACTTCCCTCTTCCCCAATTTCACTTTACTTGCATAAGCCTGGTTCAATTAATTGTGCAAATCTTGTTTTATAAACATACTTCACGATGAATTGCTATCTTTCATGCTTGTAGATTTGCACTTCATGACATAAGTACACTACATAAATCTTGCCAACTGTAAAATAACACCTCTCTTGATGATATCAGTAACACTTTTGTGTAAATTTGAAAAACTGACTCTGCTTCTTTTTTTTTTTTGGTCCCACTGAAACTGTTTAGTTCGTTTCATATGTTCATTTGAATTCTTAAACGATTAGATGTCTCAAGAAACACTTCTAAGAATCATACGGTCTTGTTTTCTCATACTGATAATTGAAGTGAAAGAATTCGGAACCATAGGCGTGACTATAGCCTAAAGTCATGTTTTACAGATACGTTCGAGAGTAAATAAAAGTACTTTAACATGTTTTTAGAGCTGTCTGTACAACTATGTTGATTTGAGAAATGCATTAAATTTTTGTGCCTGTGATCGTATTTATGAAAAATGTGTTTAAAAATTAAATTTCTAAACCTTTGCGCTAATGTTAAAAATGTTCAGGGACATAGCCAGCTTTTTCAACTTGTAGGCCCATAAGAGGGGTTCAAATGGTCGGTAAGAGGGGGGGGGGGGACAAGCGGAGACATAAAAGAACAAATTGTGCGTCCGAAAGTATCCCCTTCAAGTTTTATTGTATTTTTGGGGACTTTTAAAACTTTCATTTTCTTCACCAACTTGTAGGCCGGGCCTACGCCACTGACATATACCACATTTGTACTTAAGTACAATCTTACATACACGGAAATACGATTATATAACTTTCTCCTACTGTTTTGAAGCTGATGTCAGTGCTTTAAATAATACTGTAATATTTTCTTCAGACAAACAGGGAGACAAGTGATTATGAAAAAATACCATCGCAATATATTTTTTAACTGGTATTTGTATTCTAATCATTAGATTTCATATTAATCTGAATTCATTTCACTGGTATTTTTGTATATTTAGTGTTAAAAATAATACTCGCTTAATAGATAGAATAATTGTTTATTTCAATATATAAGAATATATCATTCATTTGAACAGAATGGACGTTCATACTTGGTATAAATTTTCCAAACGACATTGATTCTAAGACATTACGAAAGCTCGCCCCGAAATATCTACTTTTCGAATCACATTGGTTTTCTTTTGTTAAATAATGGACCCATACTTTTCATTCTTTAATCTTTTTTATTTTTGTGCATATATCCATTTTAAAAATGTGTTCTAAAAAATCCTAAATATATAAATTTCTAAAGCTTTTCGATGGTGTTTACTTTTGGAGCTGAAATAATGAACTATTTTAAGAAACTAACATTTTTGCAAATATGTAATCATATTAAAATCCCTTAAATGTGCCTTTAAAAAAGGCCCCCAAAAGTATTCACTGATGTGGGAACAATGTATGGGAAAATAATATACATGTATATACGAGTAAAACGAATCCATGTCCGTGAAAGTTAATGGCATTAACTTATTGATCTAGTTATAATCCTGTATGACATTAAGTTATTGATCTAGCTATAATCCTGTATGATGTTGTATAGTTTCAATCGAAAAAACATGCCTATATTTAAATTTTCATTGCGTGCATTTCAATCATAGCACTATATTTGGTATACCAAAGTTTTAAACCGGAAGTGGAGACGCGTAATTATAAGGTCTGTACACGGCAGTATATTCGTGCTTACCAGCGTAACCGCCCATTTTACGTCAAAACATTCAAAGACCGGAAGCTACTGATCGGAAAATATCAACCAAAGAACGGATTTAGAATTGAGTTCACGCTGAGAGCTATTTATAGTAACCGCTTTGAAAAGGTTTCGTGTGTCAGAGTTTTCAGTTCCTTTATTCAAAACATGGGCATCGTTTGTGATGTTCCCAGCTCCACCTCGTATTCAAAATGATTCTGTAAGAGGTATCATGACACAAAGTCAACAGATTCTTCATTATTCTCTCATGCCATTATTTTGATCCCATTTTAATCTATTACCGTTTTGATACTTAAGTTTTTAATTCGTGCGTAACCGCAGGTATTTTGGGCGTCAATGTATATTAACATTACACAATGAAGATGCTGGTTTAATCCATTCGTTAGCGTTTGATGATGACGTTATATATGCAAATCATACTTTTTTAACGAAAGATGATCTGTTGCACTAGCCGGCCTTGTCTCAAACTGCAAAATAGGTGATACTAAAAATAGTCCGTTATCGGTACTAGACAAGTATGTTACAGATGTGTTAAGGGTGAGACGTGAGTACAGCTTTTCAGACTTATGTAATTTACGATTTCACAAGGTGCAATTACAGTAAATGCATCCTAATATATTGCACTAGACTTACGCATTGCACCCTGAAGTCAATAAAATTTGAACTTTTGTGAAGAATTAATGTATGATTGTACTTTCGTATTATTAGTTGTCAATTGAACTGAATGTCACTCAGGTGGCAACATACGTTAAAAGGAAAACCCTGGTTATATTTATAAATCATTAAAAAAGTATATTGCTAATAACTATAGATTCCTCTATTTATACTATGCCAAATTGCATATTTATATATACTTATGTGTACAAATTTGGGATCCATTTGCTGTAGTATTCCTGAGACTGACGGGGAAAGGGTTGAGGAGGGTAGGTAATGGAATGCTGGGATATCGCGAGACTGGGATTACCGAGAGATTCATCACTGTGGTCCCCACCGTGACTCGGAATGTTCCCGGGTATGCAGGGTTTTCGGAAATTTCCCCTTGGGCCATCGCAATCATACTCTATTCTTAAGAAATAATTTCTGAGGTATTAAGTGCACGATGGCGTGAATGGGGACATGGAAAATAATTATTTCGCGCGATATCTAACACGTTCTTATGGAAAAAACAACAAGTCAGCGTTCGCGTGCATATAACTTTCATGTCCCGTATATGCCACCGTAGAAGTGCCTATTGGAAAATATATGATCAGTTTGATTTGTCTATATTAAAATAAATTTACTTAAATTAACTAGAACGCAACATATTACAACTGATCGCGGGAATCTCAAATAGTAGATATCAAGATCCAATGCTCGTAGATGGCAAACTATACGAGTAATTGTTTGCTCGTAACATCATTATACAATAGATAAATATGCTTTCATGACGAGCTCCCGTCTACATACCTTATATGAATGAAATGCACAACAATCTTCTTTTTATGATTTAATTATAATTTTATTATAGAAGTTTTCACAGCACACAACGAACGATAACTCTGGAACGATGCGTAAAAAAATACTATGAATGAAATTGTTCGAGGTAAGCCGTGACGCGCTTTACATGAAGCGCAGCAGTTAACGCACCACTGGCATGTAATTTGTCCTTAGTCTAATACGTATATGACAAATAAAGCCCTTACAGTAAAATCATATGTTAGTTACAAGATCCATTTGCTGTGGAAAATCAAAAAACAAACCACTTGACTGTCTCCTTTACTGTTCCAGTTTATGCTTAAAGCAACATTAGGTCCCTCAGTTCTTTGATATAAATTTTAAATGACTGTCATATGTCAAGATGCATATATATTTATAATACACGCTTAATTTAACATTGCATCAAATTATACGAGTGTATATTGTGTCCTCATGGACTCAAAAGCCCAGTGGAATTTGACAATAACAACGTGAACTTTATAATCCTTTATAATCAAAATATAACGACAGAAAGGGGTGTACGATGGTTTACTTATACATATAAGACTTTCGTGCTTATAAGTTGACCCTACACCATAATTTTATTATGTAATTCCCCCATTTTTTTGCAAAGCAATACAAACATTTATTTTTTAACTGTTAATGCCTCTTTATATCAATAACAGTTATTGTTTTCATAGAGCGTCCGATACGGGACCTCGCTGACTTCGGTTTGAGCAAAAGATTATGTTTTGGCTTGCAGATTTGTCGTCTGTTGTACTGGTTTACCAAGAAACATAGCATTAGTATAACTGATCACCCTTAAAATAATAAATGGTGATACACCTACACTAACAGTGTTCATATCTCTATGGAAAATGATTAAAATAACTAAAGCAATAGGCTATGCCAGTGTGTCGTTACGTCATCATGATTTAATCATGCCTTAGCTTCCGGTATTGCGCTCTCAAGAAGAGTTCAATACTTATTAATTACAACCTGTAAAATACCCCATTACAGATCCATCATATTTCTTAGTTCAATCATATCAAATCCAATCATACCACAGCAGGATTGTAGATTCTGGGTACAGTTTATATCAAGGAATACCCGTGGGAGCACAGGAAGCGGTTGAAAAGCTTGTCCAACGGGCCCGCCTTAACCAAGACTTTTTGTACCTGTAATGAGATATGCATACGGTTAGCGAATGCTTCTAATAATCATTTGCACCCTCACTGGAATGTTGCTTCATTCAAAAAATGTTTGAAGAAAACTGCATCATAGATAATTGAAAAATACTTTAGGTGCAAATCATTCGTTGAATCATTTATTGTCTATCCCCCCCCACACACACTCTCCAACATAATAGATATTCTCTATTCTCTTAAACGTTTGAATATGGTTCCAAAGTCATGCCTTCTGTTAACAAAAGGGTTTCTGGGAACACATGTGTCATCTGCTGAAGCGTGAAGCGTTACAGAAAAAGTGTGACGGACAGACAGACGGACACACGGACGGACAGACGACGGAAAAGAGATCCCTATGTGTCACCTCTGCTTACAGCAGGTGGCACAAAAACTGTATGGATATTAATATTTTTTGCATCTTTCCTTGTCCGTGCTGTTACAAACATTTACAGACTTACGATTGATCCCGTACACTGTTTTTGTAGTTGCATTATATAAATGAGTATTGATATCTCAAATGCATTCTAAAACGATGTTGTAAAACTGTAACCCGATGAACTTCTCTTACCTACCGCGTGACCCATAACAAACTTGAATTTGGCGGAAGAATACGTGACTTGTTTTACTACATTTAGACAAATTATAGTAAGCATTTTGGCACATTGCCAAAATTTTGCAGACGATCTAATTAAATTATTCCAAATTGAATGTGGACGGGGGTTATTAGAATTTTAATGTTCATCTAGAATTAAATTTAAATAAAAGCCGGGAAGGATATGAAACATGTACAATATAGGTTTAATTAAATGCCTATATAAATGAAACAATAAAAAATGTGCAATTTAATCTTTAAAAAAGCAAATTAAGGGAGTTTTTTTCTCTAGTTACAATACCAGCGTTATTTCTTTTTTTTGACAGACATTTCCCCTGCCTTCATGCTTGTATCGTCAAGATGCCCCATGCCACGAGAAGCAAGATTAAAATTACACCTGCTAATCTTACATTGAGTGGCATGTTGAACAGGTACTCCCCCCACCTCCCGCTTGTCTTTCCTGGCCCTCCAGGAAGTATTTAATCTAAACATATTGAAACACCTTTGTCTCAATTACTGCGATAAATTTTGAATCAAGTAGCTGATAAATTAATAGTGCTCTTATGTAATTTACCTGAAATGTTTTGAATTTTTCATCTGAATTTATTGATGGCAATGACAAATGTAAGTTACGATATTTGTACCAGCCATGAATATACAGATATTTTTGAGTACTTAGTGATCATCTTTTATTGGTTGTAATTTACTTGTATATCGGAGATTATTTTAAAAGATTAAGCGAATCTTTCTGTACTACAAGCGTCCTATATTCTGATTATCTTTATACGAGTTTATATTGTATCCTCATGGACTCAAAAGTCCAATGAAATTTGACAATAACAACGTGAACTTTATAATCCTTTATAATCAAAATATAACGACAGAAAAGGGTGTACGATGGTTTACTTATACATATAAGACTATCGTGCTTGTAAGTTGACCATACGCCATATTTTACTATGTAATTCCCCCCCCCCTTTTTTTGTAATACAAACACTTATTTTTTAACTGTTAATGCCTCTTTAAATCAATAACAGTTATTGTTTTCATAGAGCGTCCGATACGGGACCTCGCTGACTTCGGTTTGAGCAAAAGATTATGTTTTGGCTTGCAGATTTGTCGTCTGTTGTACTGGTTTACCAAGAAACATAGCATTAGTATTACTGATCACCCTTAAAATGATAAATGGTGATACACCTACACTAAACAGTGTTCATATCTCTATGGAAAATGATTAAAATAAATAAAGCAATAGGCTATGCCAGTGTGTCGTTACGTCATCATGATTTAATCATGTCTTAGCTTTCGGTGATGCGCTGTTTATACATTCTTTTTTCCAAGATTAAAGATAATTTATTCGTTCAAATACATCTCTCCATTCAAAAATATTTTTTTATATTTCATATCAATGATGAAAGTACTTAAATCATAAAATAATACAGATAAAATAAAAAAATACTACTATTATTACTACTACTTATACTACTACTACTACTAATGAAAATATAAAAATGAAACAGCAACAACGGGCAACTCGACTTAATTTTAAAATAGCTGTCAGTGTATCATTTTATTTAAACGAGATTTTTACAAATGTTTGCGTGTAAAGTATTCATGTTAATTCATGGAATAAATCAAATGGATACAATGAAGATAATAATGTAATAAAATGATATTGTATTGAAAAAGACATGCTGTTCATAAATAAACACACCACTAAAAAGAACATAAATACAGATACCAACCGTCCATTGAAAGCCAGACGGTCTTATCAGTAAATATTAAAAGAGAGCTGATGAGCCCTTTTGGTTTTCAATGGGCGAAATTCTTTTGCTCCCTCGGCCATATCATGTCAAAATATATTGAACAAGCTTTCGAATAACTATAAATTGAGAGCAGGATTTGTCAAGAAAGTGTTTCAGATTTAATATCATTGTTTATGATCTAAACCGCTGTGTTTACAGTAGTTGGTGGCTTGAACCTCCACGCGCCGATGCCCACAAACGTTATGTATGATTATTTGCTTCGGTTTAAAGTACCACCGACAATATTTCAATCATTTGGGGATATCTGTCTACTTGAGAGTGCTGCCTCACTGCGGTATCCCAGCTGGTTACAGGTGTATTACATTGTCTTGATGTCATGGAGTGAAACGGAATAAGCCAACCGGGGGGGGGGGGGGGGGGGGGGGCGACTTCCGACGATAAGTTCCTATCAACCTAAAAAAAATACAACTAGGTAACTCCTCTCTAAGAAACACGTGCAGCACAATTTGCACATTTTATACTCGTACATTTGATGTTATCATGACATTATGTTATAGTAGTGAAAGAACTATTTAAAAGTAAAAGGGACTCTCAACTCATGCATGGGGTTAAATTGCACACGCGCTCTAAATCATACGGAGATATACGATTGGCTCTAGAACACATTTTCGAAATAAAACAAAAATCCTTGTCGAAACTCTGATGCGTATTTAATCGTTATTTTCGTAATGTTTATTTCATATGACCACATACGATGTATTGTCTATTTCAAATGAAAACACACAATGATCAGAATGGCGATATAGGGTATGTTGTGTACAAACAAATAGGTTTTGTATTGATGAATTGCAAAACCTGACAAAATAAATCAAGTAAGTCAGCACTTGAAATAGTAATTATTCATTATAATAATTAAAATACTCTGCGGCTTTAATAAACTATTTTAGGAAACACTCAAACTTATTAGAATACAATAAATATACAATATTTTCCTAATATCCACTTATTATTCTAGACAAGGCATTCTAAAACCTTTGGAAACGCAACAAGATTTAATTAAAGCCAGCAACCCTCGGGTAGGACACACGGGTCGTTTTCACAAAACAATTAAAGTAAAAAATGTAAAAGAAAAAAATAATGACAAATCCTGACAGAGGGTAGATCTGTTTAAACATTTCTATGTTTTGATATACATGTAGGCCTATGTAATATGTTTATATGCCCCCCCCCCCCCCTCCCCCCATCTGGTAAATTAGTTGTGTAGTGGCAGAGCTCAATTTTCGATAAATATAGGATTTGTATCTGGCTTAAGTAATTCCAAGTTGATTCCTGAATGAGGCCCAGTTTAGCTTTCCTTGGTACAATTATTTCAGTGGTAAAGCAAGAAATCGGATCAAACGGCTGTAAGTTCAAACCTCTTTCAGAAAAGAGAGGGCACGTTTCTCTTCTTATCTTCCGAACTCAAAAATACAGACACAACCTAGGACAATTCGTATTGCACTGCGTAAGTATATTTGTTTACATATTGGCAGAAAAAAATGGAACGCTTTGTCGTTGTATCAGTGCAGTAAGAACACTGGGGGACTATTGTGTCCCGTTTGTTTTCGCATTCCTGCACACCCTTGTAAACATTTATGCGGATTATTGCAACCTTGACATCTAACACGAAAGATTATGGTGTATTAATTAAACACATTTAACTAGGTATGTGCTATAAAATGCATGCCGATGGCGCAGGAGCACGATTTAGAACGGTGCTTTAAACGCGTGTGTTTTCATACGTTTTTGTGTCTAAGTGGGTATTTGTAAACATTAATTTCAAACATGCACCACGCTAGTTCAGTCAGCGATGGATACACCGGAATCTCGATTGCAACACTTCCGTGTGTGATATAAATTAAACAAAACATTAATGTGCAACATGAGATGCATCGATTGCGAAAGACTACCCTGACATAGTTTTACTGGAAAGAAATGCTTGATGTTTATGAAGAACTGGCCCGAGGGAGGCTGAAAACTGCAGACGACAAGGACAAAGTGTTTGATGCTAGTATTAAAGTGATATGACATAGGTTGCAAGTACAACCCTCGTTATTTAATGACTTGAATTATTTAAGTATCTTGCATAATTTTCAATTCCGATTTGATTTGCTTATCGGTTTCTTAGATGAAAAACATTCATTGATTGATAAGTTAATCTCGGTGGCTCATTGATTGGACCAGTACTATTCACCCGGCAATGTCATGATCTTTATCGCCAGACATCGGGAATCGACTTTACAACCTTCGGGTCTGTAGTCAATGAACACCGCCAGCGAATCATGGATCATTTAGAAGACGGGAAAAGGAAGTTCCCGTTGAAGACGGACAAAAATTTCTCGCAATTATCTTATGAAACATCATGAGGACAACTATGACTTCAGTAAAACGAAAAGCTGATATGGGACGTTTCGATCACAGCTCACATGATGAATATCATGCCACGACATTTGGGTCAAGAATGTTTTGGAGCACGGGACTCTACCGCCAGCTACCACGAGATATCATGCGATGTCGTGCGGTTATGCGGTTAGTCGGGGACCGGTTAGGCAGAATGTAGGTGAAAATGACCGGGGACGGAGATATCATTAAGTACATTGGGAGCCCCCACGGGACCCAGACAGTCTCGTATTTACAATAATGATATTGCACATTGTCTTATCAATTTTTATCGAATAATATGACAACCGCATATCAAAGAAGCAACGCGCATTTGATACACGGAAATATGTGTCCTCGACAAGGGGGTGGGACCAGATTGAATATCAGGATGCCAAGAAAGTACCGTTTTCTTACTGAAAGGTGTATTGTTTATTATGTTACGCTTTACAGCATATAAACAGTCCCGGACATCAAAGGGTATTTAAGTCGGGATTCTGTTCACGCGTGGGTTTTGATTATTTCTTTAAAGCCTGGCTTCTCAAATCCACAGGGGGTTTACATTCCGTTTTTTGTCAGTATTTGTAGTAAATATAGTGTAATGTTCCCGTCTTGTCTGCAGTTAAAAATACCCGCCATTCTTGTGGACTTTAATCAGCGTCACTATTTCTGATATCCTTGTTTACAACATGACATGTTAAGTTTTGTAACAGACCGGAACTCATTTTTTCACCCTTTCAGCGACTACATATTTTCTTTCGACGGCGCTTCATGGAAAATGTTAATTGTCGATTTTCAGAGTGAGGACGACAAACCCTTAGAGAGAGAGAGAGAAAGAGAGAGAATACAGTATATTATGTTATTAAGGTCTCATTATCATCACGAGTCTGACTTGACTTAACTTTTTGAGTTTAACCGTCGCTTCGACAGTATCTCAGTCAAATAGCGACATCCAGCTAATAACAGGTGGAGGAAGACCCCGCATGCACTGAGGCATCCGGGTAGAACCACCGACCCTGCCGGGATTCGAACCCACGCGGTGAGGGGCTGAGTGAGTGTTAAAGTCAGCGACTTTACCCTCTCGGCCACGCATCACGAGTCTGACCTTGGCACATGGTTTTAGTTTAATGATTTTGTAATGAACAGTTTCGTTTCTTCACTATATTGTAATAGGCAATAAAACCTGTTTTACCGACCACCTGTTCTTAAAACCAACTTGTTTTACTATACCTTTGCTTTAAATGTTTTAATTTTACATCGATTTGAATAAAAGTTCTCACAGCTTATACTAATCCCTCTCTACGGTTCCTGGGTTGGACTAGTACTTTGCGCTTGGTGAAGTAATGAAAACATATTTGGCCCCCCTCCCCAACGGAGTTCGAATCTACATTTTTTTCGGATCCGCTGTCGGGATGCACCACTCGACCAATGCGCCCTTATATATACATTTGACCTCCAGTTAGAAACCACCTGCACTGATCAGCCAAATTATCATGTACCCTTGACTGGTCGCTTGAAACAGGTGAAATGAACTGTTTTAGCTTGAGTATTTCTCAGCAAACTGTTTTATTATTATTATAATCATTATTTTATACTCTTTAGTTATGATGGTTATTAATATTCAATTGTTAAACTACTCCAGAAAATATGCATTTTGCGACACACAGAAAAGTGCATTGTTATTCAGAGTTATTTATTGACTTATTGTTATCCGGCAGGGTCATTCGGATTTCCATGTGAGGAAGCCTTCCAGCTGGCTTGCGGTAGGTCGGTGGTTCTACCCGGATGCCCCCGTGCATTCGGGTTTTTCATCCACCTGTTGTTGTTGTTGTAATGGGGTTTACCGTCGCTGCGATAGTATTTCAATCATACAGCGACGTCCAGCTGATTACAGGTGGAGGAAGACCCCGAGTACACAGAGGTACCCGGGTAGAACCACCGACCTACCGCAAGCCAGCTGGAAGGCCTCCTCACATGAAAAATCCAAAGTCCCTACCGGGATTCGAACCCACAGCGGTGAGGGCTGAGAGATTTGTAGTCCACGACTGTAACCGTCGGCCACGGCGGCCCCTCCTCCACCTGTAATTAGCCGGACGTCGCTATATGACAGAAATACTGTCGAGGCGACGGTAAACTCAAATAGTCTTGAGTTAGTCCTCTCTTTTACAAGTGCCCCACCACCCTCCCCGACCAGCCTCTGGTTGGGATAATGTAGGTTTAACTTAATATATTGTGTTCAGTATATAACAGAGGTGTTCAGAGATCCGAAACTTCAGTTCTTGGAAATTGTAACTTAATTTGGTAACAGACCACTTGTCTACGGCGTGATATCGCAATACACAAGCGCTATATAAGCCTCATATTAAACTAAGTCTCAAACAGACTGAATATAAACCAAAACAAAAAAACAATTTTATTTCTTTCGTCAGGTATTAGACAGTTTACATACTTGTCCGTTGGCCGAGTGGTAAGAGCGTCCACCTCGGGAGCGGGAGGTCGTGGGTGTAATCCCCGGCCGCGAAATACCAAAGCCGTAAAAAAATGGTACTATTATAGCTCCCTTGCTTGGCGCTCAACATATAAGGGTAACTCCAGGACTGGTTGACCTGGAATCAGGATA
Source organism: Solen grandis (assembly GCA_021229015.1). Lineage (NCBI taxonomy): Eukaryota > Metazoa > Mollusca > Bivalvia > Adapedonta > Solenidae > Solen > Solen grandis. Next base: position 36,273,317 of record CM037788.1, on the reverse strand, counting down.
TTGTGACTGGGTGTGGTATCATGCCACATGTCTACGGCGTGATATTGCAGTGTAGCAGCACTATATCTGTCTCAAGTAGACATAGTCTCCAAATGACTGAAATAATGTTGGTGGGACGTTAAACCCAACAAACAAACTTTGTGTTCTGAGTTCCCCTGACATTGAATTTAAAATATTACGTCCTCCGTGTCTGTATGGCCGGTTAAATATTTTATCTTAACGATGGTTTTCAGAACAACTAGCTTATCTCCAAATATCTACACATGACCTTGGAAGATATCGTACATACTGTTTTAATTTCCCACTATCACAAACATTTCTTTCAAGCACAACAAATGGTGTTTAAACGACGAAGTTTTACGAATTATTTCAAACTGAAATTTTCCTCAATTTGAAAACCACAATTTACCAACACAACTTTGTTTCATGTTTTAAATAAAAAGAAAGAATAAAAGAAGACGAAAAGAAAAGAAAAATTCTGTTATGGTTTGGCATACATGCATCTAGTAACGTTATCTGTGTCAGTACATATGGGAACTCTTCTTAATTGATTTAATTTATCAATTTTTAATTCATCCGCAATTAAAGATATTTCTTAAATTTTCTTAGCGCTTGAAGCAAGGTTCATCCATAAATTGATATTTAGACTAAGCCAGCTAGGCTTATACGTTATGATTTATTGTTTCTGAATGTACGTTTTATGGAGAATAACTTGTACAAAAACCATGTCGGCAGCCAGGAATCATGATAGAAGTGGGCAGATATTTTCCATAAAGTGCCAAATTACGGTATAATTACGATATTAATCGCACATTATCATTGATTTATACTGTTTAGAATGTTGGTAAACAAATGAAATCCTCATTGATTTTATTATACGACTATCTATTTACGTACATCTATATTTTGTCACATAGTTCAAGAGAATTTCTTTAGATAAATACCATATAATGGTGGATATGAAAGAATCGTGATGAATTTCAGGTTTGTATCATGAATATATCTACTTTTTTAAGTATATATCGATAATGATATGATCATGAAATTGAAGTTTGGTCCAATAATATTTTAAAACTTATTGATTTCAATACAGTAAACAATTTGAATGGTCTGTACTTACAGTCGTGTCAGATTCTAGAAGCTCATTTAGAGCAGATTTTTTTCATGTTTTCTTGAATGCAGGGGCCTCCGGCGATTTTCATCATCAGAACATATTCCTGTCTTCCCGCTTTGGGATCATGAAATGTTTATACTTTCTAAGAAATCTAAGAAAATAGGACACTCTGACGTTATTAGCGATATTCATTAGTCAATAAGGAGGCATATTAGAACTACTTCTAATCACAGGTTGATAGTCATTAAAACTTAAATCAATTTGCAATATTTTCCTTAGATGTTCTAAGTCAAACTCCGGCGATGTAGATTGTCTCCGCATCAATAGCGGTCACACTGAGCTACCACGTGACCATGGTGTGTGCCTCTTGCATAACAACAACAACAACAAAAACCGAAAATGTTTTCTTCGCGATATAACGAATGCTATTCAATCCTGTTGCAGAGTCTGTGGAGATCACGTTGAGATTGATTTAAGTATTCTCAAGTAAACTCTAGAAAAGTTGACTTCTCGACTAATAGCGAATGCAGTTAGTAACAACAGTTCGAGGCAAGTATAGATTTCATTTGAATTTTGTTGATATCTTTGACTTGATAATATTTTAAGGCAGAAAATCTATGGAAATTAATTCATCTTAAATAAAGAACTACATCATCTGGCCGAAGGGTGTGTTCTTTGGCTTATACTAATGGCTTGAATTTCCCCAACAATACCATACCAGAGTCGTAAAAATGGTACTGGTATAGCTCTCTTGCCTGGCGCTCAGCATATAAAGGTAGTTCCAGGCGTGCGTTCGGAATGCCAAACCGAATGCAACCGGTCGCTTAATTCAGCTATGGAGTTGTCTTCGGACCATATAGCATGCTGTTCACGTGCTCCTTGTGTTGTACACGGGTTTACGTCAACATCGTGGTTTATGACACTGAGAGAGTTTCATAGCTGATTGTAAGCGTACGGTTGCACTGAACGCACGCCAGGCCTGTTTGGCCAGTTGTCAGGATAATGTGACTGGATGCGGTATCATGTCGCATGTCTATGGCGTGATACTATAGTGTTGCAGCACTACATCTGTCTCAAGTAGACATCGTCTCCAAATTATTGAAATATTGTCGGTTGGACGTTTAATCAACCGCTAAGTACGAGTATTACTAAAATACTTAGGGGCTAATCTAATCATCTTTGATTCTCTAATTAAACTAGTAGCTAACCTTTCTTTCGAGATGCGCGGATACCATTTACTAGTAGCGTAATTCTAGTAGCAAACATTTCAAATCTAATGAACTACGCAAAAAGTTAATCTGACTTGACTATTTGAGTTTACCGACGCTTCGACAGTATTTCAGTCATATAGCGACGTCCAGCTAATTACAAGTGGAGGAAGACCCCGAATGCACGGAGGCATCCGGGTAGAACCACTGACCTACCGCAAGCCAGCTGGAAGACGCAAAAAGTTATTTAATAATCATGCTAAATAATAATAAATAAATAATGTTAGTTGGTTATGTTGTAATTTATGTCAAATTGATCATGTACTTGGGTATTTCTTAATTCAAGAACAGTGGAATGCATTTCAACCTATTCAAAAATCAAGATAATACTTAGCGCTAATTTCGAGCCTGAGCTACTTGGAACATTTAACTTGTACTCATTAAAGGGAATCAGAGTTTAGCCTGTATTGGTAAGTTTCAACCTGCATTAAGTAGCCCTTCTGATTAAACGGCATTTTCTAAGATTCTTAAATTCGCAAATTATTAATTTTCAGCGACATTAAATTTCGTGTAATCTGTAATAATGTTAATTTCGTCGGTACATATATACATGAATTCATGTTCAAGATAACTCGAAGTATATAGTATCAAACAGAATTTTCATGCCCAGAGCCTTCTTTAAAATCGACGAAATTACGAGAAATCCCCGAAGAAAGTTAACGATTTAACAGTATACATTGAGCTCTACTTAACGGCCACTTTTTCTTGGCCCTTTTTATGGCTGCTAAGGACGGGTTTTACTGTTTAATTATTTTATCGTGGCCTAGCATGTCAAAAAATAATTGTTTTCAAGGAGTAATGAAATTAATGTATAGATGTTTGCAATGTATATGATTTACCTTTATATAATATATGATATTATCTGGATTTATCACTTACAAAAAATCCTCAAATAAGGAAATATGAAAACATATAGAGAAAGATGTACGGGATTTAACCTCTAGCAATATTCTCGCATGCGTTTTAGTTTATGAGAAATAACTTACATGGTTAAGGAAAAAAAGTCGCTGAACTTTTTTCACAAACAGTTGATATTGTACCGGCTGTATCCAAATCCTGGGTGTACATATGTTATTACAAGGCATGGGGGAGGCAGACGACAAAAGATGTGGACATAAACAACCATAGCAATTCATTGAACAATACAATTTTATTAGAAAAAATGATGATATAGCAAATTTAATTTGTGAAAATCAGACAACAAATTCGAAAACATAGCAACAAACTACGTTGTATCCTACTTTATTTGACAATCATACTGTATATACACATAAAATACCACCTCTACGATATGCTCTATTGAATTTACTTAATACTTATGTTAAAGTGAAACACCCATTTAAAAATTTAATAGTTTCACAAGTATGTGAAAAATGGAAACAACCTGGCGTTTTAGAAAGTGAACTAATAATTTGTATTGATAACCTGGTACATGACGTAATAACTACAAAATTACTGCTTGGTGCAGGAGATTCTGATGTTATATTGCTGCTGTTGAATAGACTTTTATGTGATAAAATAAAGTAAAGTAAATACATATTACAACGTACTTGAGGACTTCTTCATATTTTCTATGATTTAATTTGATAGGGCCAGGTGTCGACTGGAGACATTATGGAGTTCTGGTGCTGTAAAAACAACAACAGCAACAATAACAAAAAAAAAAAAAAGGTAAAAAATCAATGTTACCGATAGAGGTTCTTTTTGATTTCGCAAAGATCCTTGAATTGCTATTCTGAAACAAACTTATACAGGATTATTGTTTGTTTTAGTGGAATATCATTTTTAATTCACCGAGTGAGGAGGAAAAATTAATACTTTCACGACTGGCGCCACTGAAACGAACTTTTTTTCCTTTTTATTTAACGTTTTTCTGTCATTTATTGGGGCATCATAAAGGAAAACAAAAATAGTCACATTACAAAACAGTAATATATATGGTAATTTGCACGTATTGCCAATTTTAATTCACTGATATTTCCCTATAAATCACCGAAATAATGATCGTTTCAATATAAACGGCTAAGTTGTTTTTAGGGAAAGTAATGGTTTATCGAAACTTGAATAACAGGTTATTGTTTATATACTCAAATGCAACTATATGTACACAGGTTTCCGTTAATTTTCATGCATTTTAATATTGAAATCGTGTCGAAGCTGAAAACAAATCCCTTAAACATCAATGCTTTCAAAGTAAAAGAACATACAAAAAAGAAAGGAAATACAATACTAAATTGTTTTACCAAATAAAGTGTAGTTCGAAGTGAAATATTACATTAACCCTTTCCCTCATAGAGGACACCATGAAAAGACCTATGCGAACAACATAAAACCAGATCAGCCTGCGAGTAACTCGCAGGCTGATCAGGTATTATGTTGTTCGCTGCTCCTCAGTGGTCTGGAAATGAGGATTTTGTAATTAAATTTGGTAAGGTTTAACTGTGGTTTTCTGCAGATCAGGCTTTATGTGGTACCTACTGAGTGCGTCAAAATGAGTCTATATGAGGGAAAGGGTTAAAATTAACGAAAACGTGTATGCCCTTTTTCTTAATGATATAGTACAACATTGCCAGAAAAGAGTTGTCTGATAAAAATTGTAACATTTCCTCAATAAAATCATTATTCCTCTACAGAGTTTGAAGAAATTTAGTTCTAACATCAATACCAATCGTATCAACTCGGCAATCCCCGTTAGATTTCGAAGAAAGGCGAGGTGTTCCAAATGCAATCATATATGGCTCTTAGTATTACTCAAGATCTTATATTAAGTAGAAATGCATTTCAAATTCATGTTTTACGAAATACATGACGAAGTACGACGAATTATTTCCTAAATAGCAAACACAATTTGTTAAGAAATGAAAACCTTCGGTATTTTTTTTATAAAAGAGACAGGAATGGTACAATTATTTAGCGTTATGTTTATTTGTTGGGTTTTATCGTCCCGCCGACAGTTTTTCAGTCTTTTGGAGACAATGTCTAGTTGAGACAAATGTAGTGCTGCCACACTGCAGTAGTACGCAGTAGAACATGTAGCATGATACCACACCCACTTGGCCAACCAGTTTTGGAACTAGCCTGATATGCTGAGCGCCAAGCATGGGAGCTATACCAGTACCATTTTCAACGACCCACGACCTCCCGCTTTAGCGCAATGTATGGTTGGTTGAATTCGAGGGTGTTCAAAGACACTCTTCAAGTCCACTCTGGAACCCCATTAAACATGGGCAACCACGTGCTATTGTTTGGTATTTTAGCTCTTTGCCAAAAATAACAAATGGCTAAATATATGACTGGTCAATGATTAATTATTAATTCTCCCAAAAAGTTTTTTGACTGCGGGTCACTACCGTGCACAATCTGAACTTTATACAGAATTTGTCAGCGTCTTCCGCTAAACTTTACAACGCCGACGCAAACGCTGACGTCGACACAATGCTACCGGAATAAGCGCGTAGACATTTTGCTTGGGCAAGTTCATATTTGCAAATGTATATATTGCAATAAGCGTCCATTAATGTTAAGAAAGTTTATCCGAAAAGGCCATATTTTTATTATCAAATGCCCTTTACGGTGGCGCTGTACAGGAATAGTTCGACATTGGTATATATATACATAATCATATATTGTCAATCTGTCATAGATCAGTAAGTGCCGTTTCCCATTTATGACAAAATAAAGAAATTATGCATGCTTATACTTATAAACATTTCAATTTTAATTAACGCTGTCTGTTTCTTATACCTCGTCTTGATATACAATTTTATATCATTATATGATATTGTCTTCTCAAACCTATTCTAAGCATATACATATATTTTGTATGTGCTAATTAATATATGGGGAAGTTATTTCCTAGACTTTTTTTTTTTTTTTTTTTTTTTTTGTAGTTTTCTTCCCACAATTTCGAGAACGAGACTATTAATGCAATCGGGGGTGGCGTGTAAATGGACTCATTTGCAAACGAAATAGTGCCATCATCTTTTCTTAAATAAATGTCTCGTATCTTTAACGGAATACATAGTTTGGTATAACATGTATGTATTGTATGACTGGTGTGACATTCTTTTGGTTTTATTTCCAAAATCATAAAACCTGATTTTAGGGGTGAGTATGCAGCCCAAACCGGAAAATAGTTATTGAAAAGCCTTGAGTGCACACCTTCGTTTGCAAATGTACATGTATACATGTTATCTTTTCGAAATCGTTGTGAAACAAAACTGATTTCTTATTTCAACACCAGACGCTTCTTATAACAAAGACTCCATGGCTTTAAAAACGCCTCATCTAGGAAAATGTTGATTATTTGTACTTTTAAACGATTTTAAGCTAATCTATCCATCACTGAATTGTGATCATGGTCCATCAAGTGATTGTGGAAATTCCATAGTAAAGGCAAGACTCTATAGACTTTGAGCAAAAGAGCCTATAACTCCAAGTCAATGGATGCTTTCATCTGCACTTAAGTCTATATAAGTATTTGAAGAACCATGATTAGTTTATAATTTAACGATCGATTGGTGCATATCTTATCTTCTTCTGATCAAATAACTACCGCATTTTTGTTCGTGAAAAAACAAAATGAATCAATATCGAAGTTTTATACATTTGGCGTGTTTAAAGCTACAAACATATAATTATACACAATGTACATATCTGTTTGTTTATATGGGTTAACGTCCCACCGGCAGTATTTCAATCATTTGTGTCTACGATGTCTACTTGAGACAGACATAATGCTGCCACACTACACTATCACGCCATCGGATGCCATTGACATGTGTCGTGATACCACACCCAGTTACATTATGCTGACACCGTGCTAACCAGTCCTGGAACTACCCTTTTATGCTGAGCACCAAGCAAGGGAGTTATACCAGTACCAATGTATGTATTCTTATAAATCAATACAAATAAAAACGTGATTTAACAAAATGTTACATAATTACCAAGGTCATTGCTTTTATATCTTCCTGTCATATTTACACTGTTATGAAATTTCAAATAAATGTACAATCAGCCATGGCAAGTATTTCCTTGTTTACATCAATCCGTGAAAAACATTTATTTTCAACATTAATACATTTTTCTGACAGAGAGAGCGTCACAAGACCAAGTAATATCACTTGAATTTAAGACTGCCCCATATCCCAACTCCCTTTAATGTCAATTTTATTAACATCGCACAAAATAAAAAAAAGTCTTAATTTTGAATGTCATCCTAAGTCTTGTGACATCTATTTTCAAAGACTGACAAAAGGCGTGATAATTAAAGTAAAAAAAATCCATTAAAATCATAGTGTTGAAGCTTTAATTAGTTCCTTAAATATACCATTGCTTTCTAGTTTATAACGGCTTAGGTCTGTTTAAACAATATTCATTACTGAACAAATTAGAATATGCACATGTCCTTCCTTTCAAGGAATCGTACATAAGATTTGATAATTTATAATAATTAAAAACGAAGATGGACTGATGAATGAATGGATGAGTAGCGGACATAGAGAAAGAGAGAGAGGGTGGGGCGGGGGGGGGGGGGGGTAGAGAGAGAGTGAGATCGATGAGTGGATGGATGGATGGATAATTGACAAACTGTAATAAATATTAACAATCAGTCAATTAGCATATTATAATCCATTGCAAATGTTTAGGTAATTCAGCAGTTTTCACTTTCATCTCCCAATGGGACATGTTTTATTTTCTTAGCACAGACACATGTCATTTAAACATCACCACGATGCTGTTTTGAAGCGCAGAAGTACCCGAGATCATGCGTATATAGTTCGGCCTAAACCCTAGAGTGCTAAGCCCTGACTCTGCCGGTGTACACGGGAACATTACCATATCAATGCTGCCCACATGCTGGCTTGTGCACCGGTACTATACCTGCCACAGTACCGACGAGGTGTCAAACCTAGCCCCCGCCTTCCGAGAGGAACTCTATCAAAAGGTACGAGGCACGGACGTGATATTTACGCTAATATTACAGGGGAAGTTTGATAGCATGGTCATGCATTACGGCGCCATTACTTGCTCCTTTTAGATAATCTATTAGGTTTTTGCCTGTCACTTATGGGTCCTTTGATTAGATCCACTGTTAATGTCATTTATTTTTTCCGCACGTATGAACAGCGTGAATCTTGGTCGAGATTGTCAGTTCATACTTATTTCGGTATCCTAATATACCGCGTATTTTATTCCTTTTTATGGATTAATCTAATTTATGTGAAAGCCTTGGGTGTGGAAATGTCGGTTTGCTTTCAAAACGAGTGAGTTTGAATTCGGAATTATTGTATTTTTTTTCTCAATATTTCGGTTTGCCCCTAATACGAGTGAGTCTGTTATTGTTTCTTTTTTTTACCTTTAAGTTATTTATTTTACGTATACTTGGAAACAAATTCTTACACTAATCCCTCTCGACAATTCCTGGGTTGGACCAGTACTTGGCGCCCGGAAAGGTCATGAAAAATCCTTGCTTCTTACAGAGTTCGAACCCATAACCCGCTATCACAGGACCACGGCGCTCATCTGTTCCTGTACCAGTCTTCAAACATTAGTTTTCACTTAAATAACGAAGTAATAACGCATTAGAAAGATACGTTACGGCAAATAGACTAAAATGGCGGTCCATTAAATATACAGTGATATCGCGTTATATCTACCATCATGAATCTTTCAAAGCAAGAAATCCCTATGCTGAGATTTTGCTACAATACCATCGATTGACCGAACCATTCGATCATTCGAACATTTTATCCCTTTCTCCAATCAGTCTGCGAATAATCGCAAGTTAACTGTATAAGCCAGCAGTGAGTAAATTAACTAACCGTTTCACTGGCATCCAAGCTTTCTAAAAAAAAAAAAAAAAAAAAAAAAAAAGGAAAAAAAGGGAAATTTTAACTATATACATATATATATTCTTTTTACAACGATTATACATGAAAACAAGGATTACAAATAAACTATTTGAGAAGCTCGGCTCTGATGTGGCGTACGCCGGGTTCAACCTAAAGACTCAGAAAACAACCACCGACCAAATACCGCCGGATCGGTCGACATGGGATCGTACACATTTTGCATTGATGGTAGCCACTACACTGTTCGGACCTCTTAGAAATTAAGATATTTTTAACCACAATAATATCATTATGAAACAAGAATTATGATTTACACTTGTTCGTGACGCACGATCCCCATTTATTAATGGCTTGGTTAGGTCAAAAGGAACACCAAGTTTCGTATGCTGGTATATTTCAGACGCACACCGTGTTGTGTTCCTTGTGTGGTCATGGAATGAAATATGAAATAAAGCAAGATAACACGTTTTATAACCTGAAAATTAAATAAATCACTACTTTGTCCTGTTACTCATATTTGCGTCATTTAAAAAGGGATAAACAGTTACATAATATTTCATAGTATTTCATTAGACCTTCAGTAACATTTGACTTGACTTGACTATTTGAGTTTACCATCGCTTCGACCATATATCAATCACATAGCGACGTCCAGCTAATTATAGATGGAGGAAGGCCCCGAATGCACGGAGGCATCCGGGTAGAACCTACGACCTACCACAAACCAGCTGGAATGCTTCCTCACATGAAAATCCGAATGACCCTGCCGGGACTCTAACCCACGCAGTGAGGGGCTGTGTGAGTATTAAAGTCAGCGACTTTACCCTCTCGGCCACGGAGGCCCCCAGTAACATTTACATCGCCATATTTACGCTTATAGCGGTAGACGATATTTATTTAATTCACTAACATCATTTTTGATATACATTTTCACAACTTATTTAAATCACTCCCAATAACGCGAATTCTATAGCGTTCTCAGCCCAAGGTCGAATTCCACCAACAATTCTTAGCATTAAGTAAAACTCAAATACTTAAGGGCGAATTTCATTAGTCTTGCTTCTCTAATAAAAATACCCAAAATTTCATTTACTAACAATTTTTGTAGTTATTTTGGTAATAATTCATTTCAGCTTAGTCATGCACTTGAATATTTCATTAATTGTAATAGTGGAATGTATATCTTCCCAAGAATTACTTAGCCCTAAGTATTTTTGGTGGAATTCGAGCCTGGAAAATTCCACTGATGTATTATTCCTAAAGGGCCATGACAGAAATAACCGCGTTTCCATGTTGTTTTACAATGTCGTCTGTAACTTTGCTTAGGTTTAACGTCCCACCAACAGTTTTTTCTCAGTCATTTTGGGACTATTTTCTTTACGAGAACAAAAAAGTGCTGCCGCGTTGTGAGTAAACCCAGCCATAGCCTGGAACTTTGTCAGCACTTCCTGGGAATTATCATAACGTGCAGAGTGCCACGTGCAAGGGAGATATACCAATGCCATGTTAGCGACTTTGGTCGAGCTTGAGATCTGACCCAGAAAATCTCGGTTACAGATCGGACTATAGGACTATTGACACAGTTACAACAAGGAACAGTTGTTGAAAGTTGAAGATACATTCGAGGGGAGTTTAGCCCCTTCACAAGAGCAGGGGAAACAATGTATCTTGAGTTTTACCTCTTCAATGGGCTGCAATTGAGATATACTATCTAAATAAGAATGTGACTGATGATTACTAGATTTTCAAAATATTCCACTTACAACAGCTCTGGAGTTACAACAGCTGACAGTTTAATGGCTATTAGTTACCTAACTTATTATTACTATTGATAAAAATCAAAATGATTTGTAAATGGAATCTTATTATAATTTAAATGAAAATTGACCTTTTTTTTCATCAGAGCAACGTTTCAGGTAGCTTTGTCGCAGACAATGGTTTATCGGAAGTCAAACGTTAGTCAATATCGGTGACTAGCAGACAGCATGCAACTTATTACATACAAAACTGAGGAACTTTGAAAGGAGGTTAAAAGAAATATCCACATGCAACAAATAAAAAGGATAATATTTGCAGCAATGTTTTTGATGCTACATTGAGACTGGTTATTGCAGATTTCGAAGTCTTCAGGTTCAGCTCTATTTAATGACGTCATCACTACGAGGAAGTTTCTGTTCTGTTTTAAGGTAAAGTCCCTGTAATGGTCCCGCTTTGTCTCGGACCACTTAACCTCTACCAAGATAACCAAGGTACCCTAATGAAACACTAGGATATCTTGGTTACCTCTGGCATCTAGAGTATGAAACAGAAAGTATATACATTAAACAAGTATATTCTATACACAGTGTCGCGTTTCATACAAACAGTAAATAATATTATAAATCATATATCCCCTAAAGTTTAATTAGGATCGAAAAAGCTACAAAACAATGATCAGCAATGGCCAATTTACAATGCGGATTTTTTTAAAAAATAAAATTTCAACAATTCAATAGCATGGTCTAAGCAGAACAGGTATCGTCTCTTAACCTTACAAATTGCCTTGTTCTTGCCATCATACCTACGAGAATAGTCTGTGAATTAAATCATTAGCATCAATTTAGCTAAAATGTATTATATTCATGAATCAATTGAAAAAAGTACACGCGATATAAATCAGTAAACATCATGAAATCTTGTTAATTACTGTTCTAAAACGATAGTATTATCTAAACGGACGTTCTACAATCAAACTAAGTATACTTTTTTTTTCGTGAAACATCTACAAATAAATAATTTTCTCTAATATGTACTAAAAAAAAAAAAAAAAAAATAAGATAAAAACAAACAAACAAACAACGGTAGGGTGGACAATACAGACGTCTTAGCTTAGCAATGCAAATACCTCGGGTAAACTGAAATAGTCTGCAATACTACAAACAAAATGACTATCTATCTGCAATAAGGCACAGATATCTCGTGCAAATACAAATTCACCAGTTTCTCTTAACTCATGCGCGTTCAGTTAAATATAACGTTCTCAACTGTTATGGATTTGGTTCCCTGCTTGCACTCTATATACACTACGCAAAAAACAGGGAAGCAAACGCTTCAACGTAATGGACTTTTAAGGGTAACTGAATTTAGCCAAAATTTCATAGAAACACTAAAATGTAACTTTTTGGACGCTCAACATTTGGCGAATGTTCTTTTAATCCTGTTTTTAATACATTTATCTTAGACTTTCAGAATTCTTTTAACTTTCTTCTGAAAATAAATGAACAATTTCAAAAAAAAGAAAAAAAAAAAAGAACAGAGATGCAACAAGTGTGATACGAGAACTTGTACAAACGGGAAAACTTAAAACTTTATATAGCGTAGAATAAAATCAAAATAAAGTTACATATCATTTATTACTGGATGTTTTTACCATTTCTGTTCAAAATTGTTCTCATGTAGTCGATAAAGCTCAGAAATAAGTGCGTATATAGTTTAAAGTCATGTGTAATTCAAAGAACTTTAATCGAAATTCAAGAGTGGAGAAACTTTGATTGAAAAACAACACGATCACTTAGATCTCTTTTGACCCTGAGCAAACTGAAGTGCTGTGTTTCACTGAAAATAAAAGATAAATTCTAGCTATTGCACTTTTTTATGTTTTATTTAACGACCGATGCAAACCACAGGAATTCAGATCAATTTTGTAGTCATTTTTGTAGTCAGTGATTATGCTATACATCCTAATATTTTCCCCCTTTAATAGTCCATGACAAAATTGCTTTCTAGCAATTATTTTCTGTAAAACATTTAAAAGGTATGTAACTCGTCACTCGAGTATTTCCTGACTCTGTGAACATTTTGCTCTGCCAGTGAAAAAAAAAAGACATATACAGTCAAATATATATATGCTTAGATCTACATGGCAAAATGAATATATCTTTTAATAACCGTGTTCGTCTTTGGGAATCGTCGAATACCCACAGCCGATCGATAGATCATCTATAGGCCGCTGATATTTGTCGTTTTATGGTGTGTCAAATTTTAAAACCAATGATAGTGACCGTTTTATAAAGCTGACGGACGCAGTCATTTGTTTTGTTGTTTACATGACTTTCAAACCTCCACGTCAGTGAGTATTGCACTTCTAATGCGCGTTTATTGTTCGATAATTTAATCAATAACTACTGCATTAAGACGGTTTACTTGCCTATTTCCTCATGGCATGATGTCATGTAGTGAAACGGAATAAGTCAGCCGGGGTATCCGACGATGGTCTTTTAGATACAAAGTGTCAAAACATGAACCTCTTAGTCGGAGGTGATCATAGCTAGGCCGAGCTGCCTTTATTCACCATTTCACAGCGTGTCATCCAGAAAAGAGTACTGCATGCAGGTATGCACTTTTATATCTAACAGATTTCATCTGTTCATAAATTTTTTTACTGTCATATTGTCAAATTTTCGGTCCGAGAAGTAGTGGTTTTATTCATTTCCTGTTACGGACTATCTCATTGATCATATTCCCTATTCGACCAATGAGAAAGCCCGTTACATAAATTGCATAAAACCACCACAACTTCTCAAAGACTTGTTTAGGGACCCTTTCTCGGGGGAAGTTTGCAAGCCCTTCTAATCTATCAAACATGACAGACAAAAAAAAAAAAAAAAAAAAAAAAAAAAAAAAAAAAAAAAAAATCTGGGGCAGATAACTCAAAAAGTAGAATGGGGACCCCCATTTTATTCCCCATATTATTTGTTTTAATTAAAATTCTCTATGATCATTAACTATAATTTTAGTAAAAACTGTTACTGTAGGATACGTCTTTAATATACAAATGCAATGTATTGTAAAACTGTTAAAATATCTTCCTCGTGATAATAAGTGATAATAAATAAATAAATAAATCTGCTGGCCTAAGAATTGTATAGCAAATAGTGTTCAAAAAAGAATATATGCATTAAAGCAGTAAGTGTCTTTTCTTAAACTAATGGGAAAAAAAGTGTTCGATAAGAAGAACATTCTGTTAGTTTCACTTTTATCACTTCTCATTTCGTAAATGTCACCGGATATAAAATTTCCGATTTTTGTTCCACGATACCCTAACCATAGCTCAGATGCATTAGTATTAAATCGGAACATGCAAATGTGCACGTGTCTACCATAACTTTGTTTATTAATATTTTATTACATGTTTCATAATATAGCATTTATACAAGCGACAATTGACTAATAACAGAAATTTCCAACGATCTTCGGCGAATATTAAACCTTTATTTTATTTTATTATTATCATTTTTTTTTTTTTGTAATCATGATATAAAGTGTAAAAATAATGCAGACATAAAATACTTTTTCGTATTGAATAAATACACAGGGCAATGCAATTTAGGTGTAACACTTATTTGACCTCTGAAAAGATGATATTGAACAGTATTATGACTTTAACGCCATCAAAAGTATCATATCAATCCATAACTGTTATCAATGCTTAAATTAAATGGAAGTTAGTGTATATATAGTCTATGTAATGTTCATTTATTAGAAATATTATTTCTTTTATATGACTTTAAGTCATTCATTTAAATGTCATTCGTATATATCACATCAAATATAATTATCTATAGCGTTTTATATAATTTTCTGCCCCTTTTTTAAACCGTTTTATAATACGATGTGACTAATATTTCAGTATTATATCGGGCAAAATGGCAGAGTATCATTCAGAACGCCCCCTTTTCTATTTAAAAGGCCTATCATGAAAACGGAGCCATTTGCATGTATTTATATACTAGATCTATTTCAAAGGTCAAACAATTGAAATTTCAGGAGACACACGAAACACCATCCTAAGTTATATTTCCGGCTTTTATATGTCTTTTTGTACATGTATGCCATTTTCATACTGCGTACGTACGTATAAATTCACGTCTTCTTTTTTTTAAGAATAGAAGGAAATCACACTCACAGAGTCTTGTATAACTATCTTAGAGAGGTATCCCATGTGTGACTCAAACCTCACTATTACGGTTTGTTGTATGTAGAATGTTGTCATAGAGAGGTATCCCATGTGTGACTCATACCTTACTATTACGGTTTGTACCTTGGTCTGTATGTAGAATGTTGTCATAGAGAGGTATCCCATGTGTGACTCAAACCTCACTATTACGGTTTGTACCTCGGTCTGTATGTAGAATGGTGTCATAGCGAGGTATCCCATGTGTGACTCATACCTCACTATAACGGTTTGTTCCTCGGTCTGTATGTAGAATGTTGTCATAGCGAGGTATCACATGTGTGACTCATGCCTCACTATTACGGTTTGTTCCTCGGTCTGTATGTAGAATGTTGTCATAGCGAGGTATCCCATGTGTGACTCATACCTCACTATAACGGTTTGTTCCTCGGTCTGTATGTAGAATGTTGTCATAGCGAGGTATCCCATACGGTTTGTCCTGGTCTGATGTGAATTGTCATAGGATTCATAGGAGGTATCCCATGTGTGACTCATACCTCACTATAACGGTTTGTTCCTCGGTCGTTATGTAGAATGCTGTCATAGCGAGAAACAGTTTTGTCAATATCAGTATGTAATTCAATATTGTAACCAACCATTAAACTAAAAAAATAAAAAAAATAATGATAATAATAAAATAAAATTAAATAAAAACATAAACTCCATCTCTAACCCAAATCCTTACACTGACCCAAAACACCGATATATACAAGCCGACGTACAAGATTTCTTATAATTTCGATAAACTTCATGCTTTTTAAAAAAAAAACTAGGTCTGAATCTGTACAAAACGAGTTCATTTGGGAAACAATGTGCTACTTTGAAACAGAAGAACATAATCCATATTTTCAAAAGTCCCTCATCTCTCTTTTGAATGATATATTGTATTTGTATCAAAATAAATTTAAGCTGTCTTTTATGACAACAAATACACATCCCTCTAGGCCGATCATTGTTTGTTTTATTTAGATTGAACGTCCTGGCAACAGTTTTTTCTGTCATTTGACTTGACTTGACTGTTTGAGTTTACCGTCGCTTCGACAGTATTTCAGTCATATAACGACGTCCAGCTAATTACAGGTGAAAAAAGACCCCGAATGCACGGAGGCATCCGGGTAGAACCACCGACCTACCGCAAGGTGAGGGGCTGATTGAGTTTTAAAGTTAGCTACTTTCCCCTCTCGGCTCAGTTACTTGAGTTTAATTTCTTCGAGACCGATTCGCCCACGGCGAAATTATGGAATTTCTTGTCATTAGTATATCGTTCAAATCAGATCTAGTGTGGATATACCACGTGGTTACGTTATTTAAAGCTGTCGTAAGCCTCGATTAAGAGAAGAAAACTGTTGTATTTTATTTTTTCATCAATTTCAATGCTATATAGTGTTTCCTAAAATCCGGGAAAACATTACAAGTGATGTGCTTTTCGTTATATAAAAAAACAAAAAAAAAAAAAAAAAAAAAACTTTTTCCTGAACATTGTAGGTTTACCCGAATGTTTGGAAGTACTGTGTACAGAGCACAAGTTTCCACTTTACAGGCGCTATATCCTAAATGATGAATAAATAAAATTTAACTTTTTTTTTCTTCTCAGAAGCGAGGCAAAAATTCTTTTTGTGATATCATAACCCGTGATAAAAAATATAAGCTATGCTTTCGGTGAAATATCCGCTTATGCTATTTTTTTCACCGATGAAAGTAATATGCTATATTTTTATCTTGCTATGACTGATTTGGTTTCAAACAATATTAATAAATGACTTTTTGATCGATAGGCGCCCTATGGGGTATAGGTAGAAAAAAATGCAAAAAAAATAGCATGAAACAAATATAAACTATATTACTTTTTTATTTGGTAAGATCGCATTGCTTTATATATATGTAAATTAGGTCACTCGTGATTATGATCTCTATGACAACACTTTCAAGAAAGAAAATAAAATACAACAAACGATCTCACTAATACATTTTTAAAAAAATAACCTCTTTGTTCTCAATGCAAATGAAATTAAAATAAATTCAAATAAGTATATTTTAACTCACGGTTTTATTTCTTGTTTAATTGACTTAACACTTAAAATACGCTGTAAGGTAAAAAGCAGCTGAACATTAGTTTTCGATAAAATCGTTTCGCGATTATGACTAATTTTAATGATAATAATTAGGTGTATACATCATTGTTAAATATAATGTTTTAAGCGAAGAACCGCCCGAAATATTTGCACAGTTACTCATCTGAAAACGTCTTTTTGTTTGTTTAACCAAAATTCTGGTCTAATGGCCCATAGAAAAGATCCTGTACGCTGGGGGTTGCGGGATAGATACTCGGCTTAGTCGTTTAAAATGATTTTGGTAAAGCTTTTTTTTTTTTTTTTTTGGCGCCCGGCATAGACCGTGTTGACATGTTAATAGGTATGGTAACAATCCACTTGTCTGCAGCGAGATATTAGTTTACGAAGTGCTGGTCTTAATACAATAATGGAATAGCGAGGTGGTCTTAATTGTTGAACATGCAACCAATGCATTATTGATTAAAAACTTTTTGGTTCCATAAATGAGTGGTCTTACGGGTGAGGTGGTCTTAATTCCGAGGTAGATTAAAAAGCGAAGTTTTACTGTTAGAGTATCTGTCTTCTGTAGGCAAAGTACCAAAATGACTGAAATACTGCCGCCTTAAGATTAAACTCAACTTCAAATTTAAAAATGCGTGGTTGTAATCACACATATTTGCGATTTTACGTTCTATATTGATGAATAAATTATTGGATCAGTGTTACTCACAAATATGATCACCTCCAGACATTGATAATAATCGGTTTTCAATTTTGCAAGCCGTTACCACGGTTTATTTGGCGACAATACAATAAAACGTGTCTCCACATATCATAAGATACTACAGCGTCGCTGTTATGTGTCCTTTTATTTCTATAAATAATCCTCAAATATGTCTTTTATGTTCAGAGTCATTAGTTTATCAGATTGTGTTCATTTGTCTCCACCCACGAAGCATTTATTTTCATGGACTGTTGATTGAATTCTTATACATCCCACGGAAAAATGTTAAAACCCAATCAACCAACAATCCCCGAGATACCATCCAACCATCCCGAACGTCAGTCAGTATTAACTGTATTTTTTTTCGTTGTTTCCCACAATACATGTTTCTTATAAGAAGTATCTTGGTCATCCTTATGCCATTTTTTCTCGAAATCCTTAACTGTCATACGATGAAGCCAAATCGAACAAAAAAGCATAAAATGCTCGTATCAATGCTCTTAATCAGTAAATCTGCTTCTGTTTACTATATTTGTAATTCTTATTGGTTTATAACAGAGCCATCTTTCTCTTACGATGTACCATTTACAGTATTTATAATAGTTCATTAATTCTTGTATTTTTTTCCTAATGTATTACAACTCAATCATTACTTTTTACTGTGAGATTATTTATATATGTTTATCAGTAAAGTTTATCAATTTATTCAAAATACGATTAATAATCTATAGTACAAAATTGACAATTTATCTCGTGACAAACTCAACTGCAACACATACATGCACTACACTCACGCATCACAGATACGTACAGGTTTATACACGCTGGGAGCTGTGGAGTTCTTATTTTAAACAAATGGAGGATGGATTGACTCAGTAACACTTATAATGAAAAAATTATAATAAAATATATCTGTGTTACCCTTTTCACTGTCATGTGCATTTTTTTTTCATGATGTATTTTATTGTTGATTTGCCAAAAAAGAATGAAATAATGAAATTAAAATTGAATGTAATCACGTGTTATCATACTGGCGTTACCAAAAGCTTCTCTTTAGAGAGATAGATAGATTTTATTTGGCAGATATGCATTGGCATGGACAATTTATAAAACAAGCACACATAAAATTGTTACATGTTGATAAATTATATCCATGTCAAACACACCAACACCAAGGACGACACAAAAAAGAGTAAATAACTCTTATTTCCATTGTGGTCCTTAAATTTCCATTGTGGAACTTTTAAGTTAAATATACTTATTGCTTTATTACATATATCTCAGAGATTATTTTCCCTTTGTCATTCCTATTTGTTATATAAAAAGCCATATAATAGTTGATATCGGATAAAGAAGCTGTTTCGTTTGAGTGTTAAAAATCTTAAGATATATATATTAGAAAATATTTATTATCCAAAGGTTTTGATAGCTTAAAAATCATGAAATTTGTTTTTAATTGCTACCCATCATTTTGAACGAACCACTTAAAGGTTAATTGCTAGTTTTAAAGATCAACTACGGATTAATATAACTAATACTTAGTATGACATTTTATTATATTCTGTGAAAAGGACTCTGCGCCACACCTGAGACTACCTTATCAAGGTACAGTGGGTGGATATACAAACTGGCATTGAAGCCATAATAATTCCTTGCCATTATGGGACATTTATGATCGAGTATCTTTAAATCAATTAATGATAATAATAATGGAAAAAATGGAAATAATAATATATCAATGATGATGATGTAATATTGTAAATATAAAAAATTATAATGGGATTATGATATAAAGATAATAAAAAAAAATTTGGAATCTTTAAAATTATCATCGTACCTTTAAAATGAATAAAGATTGAATCTAATTCAATAAAACAATTAGCAGCAAAATACACTGTCCATCAACAGGCCGTGTTATAAAGGCATGCACTGAAGGGACTGGGCGTACACTTTCTTTATAATAACAATAAACCTCTTTTAGATATAAATTACTTTTCATGATCACATTATATGGCAAAGAAATGAAAACGAATTACTTTTTTGCAAAGGAGAGTACATAAAATTAGCGATTTATTTAGTTTTATTATATATTAGATTGATTCAGTACTCATTTCCGAGCAGTGATGTTTTCATTAAGAAATAATTTAAATTAATTTGAAGCATGACTGTATAAGCCGTCTATTAAATTTGAACTTAATCACATTCAAGGAAAACGTCTAAATTAATTATTGAAATATTATCTTTGTAAATATGATTATATTTTTAAATGTTATTTCCCAGTCTTAACTGTCAGCTTCCTATCTTTGCTTAGATTTTATCATTTTGCACGAACGGTTATCGGAAGACTTCGTGTTTTGGTTTATAAAGAACAGTAAGCCGCATGTTGAACAGGGGTAACTAAATTAGGGTGTCAAGAACATATCATAAGGCCATCTTTCCCCGCGTAAGAAAAAACAATAACAAGAATTAATAGCGATCATCAAAGAAGTTAAAAAGGTTCAGATATTATGGGAAAGCATGTTTCCTCATCAAAAAAAAAAAAAGAAAAGAAAAAAAAAAGATTAACAACAACTAAAACCAACAACACCAGACAGCTTATTGGTCTCCAAACAAAACCAAAGACATATAAGCTAGTAGAAAACGTTTGTGTTGTATTGCAGGACCTTGGTATGCACAATTTACGGCACCTTGAAATGAAACATGCAAAGTCATTTCCGCTACCAATACACTGTCGTTATAGCGGCAGTGTTGTGACACTCATGTTTTGCTGCACACTTGTCGGAGAATGCTTCAGTTGCTACCCGGATATCAGTGACCTGTGCAGCCTGTCTGAAGTGTACAGCAACTGCATCCAAAACAAACAGTTTAACGTACATATCTTTGACAAAGATCACTGACCCTTTTCTCTATCAATAAATAAATGATTTTGAAACAAAAAGTGCATAATGTGTTGAGAGTGATTTGTGCGTTGAAGGCTAGAGATTTATTTGGCGTCAGGGTATTAACGCATTAAAAGCAACGTAGAAGATTAATTTTGTTAAAGCGGGATCGGTACTGAATTCAACCCTCGAATGTTTGCTCAAATCATCAGCGAATTAAATAAATAGATAAAATATCTCTTGGCAAGTGAGATTATATCATTTAACCTGTGCTAACCTCTTCTGATTTCAACAAGTGAAAGTGATGATAAATAGAAAAAAAATCTGCACCTAAAGATTCAAGTCTATCTTTCCGCCAACAAATTCGGTGACTATGTTTATTTAAGTCCAGGTACATACTGAAATACTGCAAAATCCTTAATTTTCGTTGACATTTAATTTCGTCGATCATGTATATAAGGGTATATCGTGGATACGTTTATTCGTGGATTCATGGTCTAGTTAAGTCTATGGATCGAACAGTTTTCGTGGGAATTAATATTCGTGGATAAAATTATCCACGAATTAAACGAACATCAGTGATCCACGAAAATTCATGAATTCACAGTAAAAATTATGATTAAAGACTGTCGTGTTCAAAAAAATTAAAAATTGCTAATTAAAAAAAATAGGACCCGAGCTTGCTCTGGAATTGTCAAGTACATACGGTAGTGATTTATGGTCAAGATGGAAAAAAAATGCAATCAAATTCTCGGAAAATTCCTTATTATAATTCAGATATTAAGATTTATTTTAGATGTTTGAATTTCTTTTAAAAAATATCTTAAGTTTGAGTTAGACGCTTGTTTTTTTTTTAAAAAAAATCCGAGGACGATACCACACGTAAATGAGAAAATTTCAGGCTTATATGCGTGGATAAAACGACGATATCAACGAAATATAATCCTCAGCGAATACTGGAGTAAACCGTGAGTTAAAAAAGTTATATTTCATTTTCTTTTTTAGCTCACCTGAGCACAAAGTGCTCAAGGTGAGCTTTTGTGATCGCCCTTCGTCTGGCGTCCGTCGTCGTCCGTCGTCAACAATTTGCTTTAAACGACATCTCCTCTGAAACCGCTTGACAGAATTTAATGAAACTTGGCAGGAATGTTCCTTGGGTGAGGCTCTACAAAAGTTGCTAAAATTAAGTTGATCCATGAAGAACTCTGGTTGTCATGGCTACAAAAAGAAAAATGATTTGAAAACTTTAAAAATCATCTCCTTCAAAACCACTGGCCAGATTTCAAAATAATTTGGTACAGATGTTCCTTGGGTCAACCTCTACCAATGTTGCTAAAATTATTCCGATCCGTAAAAAACATGGCCGCCAGGGACGGGGCTTATTTGCCTTATATGTATAAAGAGAAACCTTTAAACAACATCTCCTCTGAAACCACTAGACAGAATTTGATTAAACTTGGCAGGGATGATCCTTAGGTCAACCTTCACAAAAGTTGCTAAAATAAACTTGATCCATGTAGAACTCTGGTTGCCATGGCAACAAAAAGAAAATAATGAAAACTTTAAAAATCATCTTCTTCAAAACTACTGGCCAGATTTTAAAATAAATTGGTACAGATGTTCCTTGGGTCAACCTCTACCAAAGTTGCTAAAATTATTTCGATCCGTAAAAAGACATGGCCGCCAGGGGCGGGGCTTATTTGCCTTATATGTATATAGAGAAACCTTTAAACAACATCTCCTCTGAAACCACTAGACAGAATTTGATTAAACTTGGCAGGGGTGATCCTTGGGTCAACCTTCACAAAAGTTGCTAAAATAAACTTGATCCATGTAGAACTCTGGTTGCCATGGCAACAAAAAGAAGAAAAAAAATTGAAAACTTTAAAAATTATCTTCTTCAAAATTACTGGCCAGATTTTAAAATAAATTGGTACAGATGTTCATTGGGTCAACCTCTGCCAAAGTTGCTAAACTTTTTCCGATCCGTAAAAAGCATGGCCACCAAGGGGAAGGGCTTATTTGCCTTATATGTATATAGGGGAAACTTTAATCAACATTTCCTCTGAAACCACTGGACAGAATTTGATTAAACTTGGCAGGAATGATCCTTGGATCAACCTTCACAAAAGTTCCTAAAATAAACTTGATCCATGAAGAACTCTGGTTGCCATGGCAACAAAAAAAATGAAAACTTTAAAAATCATCTTCTTCAAAACTACTGGCCAGATTTTAAAATAAATTGGTACAGATGTTCCTTGGGTCAACCTTTTTATCTCAGGTGAGCGATTTAGGGCCATCATGGGCCTCTTGTTTCACATTTAGCGAAACAAACAAACAAACAAGCAAAAAAAAAAAAAACCAAAAAAAAAAAAAAAAACGGTTCGATTGCTGATTTGCATAATTATCTCATCCATTTTCGATGCATGCCATTATGCGATTTTAAGATGATCACGATCTTCATAAGGGTATGCAATTTAAGAATGGAACTTTATTCCGGATGGAAATCAGAGCGCTGAGAATGTCGATGGGGTTATCATGACACAAAGGGCGAGTTCAGATAATGTACTTCTAGAAACTAGAGTTGCAGGAAACGTGTGGAGATTTTAGCGTCGAATGATCTTTGCTTCTATCTAGCTCAATCCTGCTTAAACGCTGGAATTAGAATCAAGTAAATCCTGCCGACTATCTCTCAGTGATTCGTGCGCTTTGATTGTTTAAGATAAATAAACTGAGACAAAGCCTGCTGTTACACAGTTCTTTGTAGGCCTATATGGCTGAATTCTTCAATTCCATTTGCACTCTAGTAACTATGGTAACCTGGACGTCGCTTAATGACTGAAATATTGTTAGACAATATAAACTTGAGACATTTTAATATTCAGTGACCTTTCATCGTCGGTTTCGGAAGTAAAATGTGAAGTACAACACGTATATCAGTGGCGGATTCAAGGTGGAGGGGGAGGGGGGCGCCCCCTGTAAAATTCCCGACCATACATAAATGTAGACTTAACACCCCCCCCCTAAAACTCACAAGAATGCACTATTTTACAGCTCTAAATTAAGAAAATCGCATGGGAATTTCCCAGGATCCCTAGTCTAATTGGAACAACACCCTTATCACGGCCCTGGCAAAGCGGCAAGCCGCTTGCATTACCACTGCCTACATTTTTTTTTAAATAATGCGCCCCACCTCTCCTGGATCCTGGATCCGGCTCTATATATGTATTACATATTGCACGCCCTAATGACATCAATGATAATGTGCTAGAGATCTAAGCCGAAGGTTGTAGGCTCGAATCTAGTTCAGGCCATGAGAATGAGGCCATGATTCATATCTTTTTGTATGAATTTTAGCACTATGTTAAATAATGTACTACATGCAAATTGCAAATATATAGT
>CM037788.1:36198930-36248930 GCA_021229015.1 Solen grandis | reverse complement strand
TGATGATACTAAGAGAACACGAGATACGATGATGATAATGCGATATACTATCGTGCTATCATCATCGTGCCATCGCGGTATCACCATCGTGCTGTCGCGTTGTCGTTCTCTCGCGTTATCATCATCGTACTGTCGTAGTATCATCATCGTTCTCTCCATATCACATCGTATGTCGTAGTATCATCATCGTACTGTCGTATATCATCATCGTGCTCTGCGTTATCATCATCGTCTGTCGTATATCATCGTGCTCTCGCGTTATCATCATCGACTGTCGTTATCGTGCTGTCTTTCGCACTGTCGCCTTCCGGTGATCATGCGCAGACAAGTGTTTTTATTGTCTGCGTGGTATACTCGAAGAAATGGATCAGTTTATTACAGATCATTTTGAAAGAGGATATGCTTATTTATTTTTTTTCGTAGAGGCGTAGTTAGTTATTTATTTTTTTGCATGATTTTAAAGAAATATTCAGAGGGGAAGACCTAAATAATAATGAAGTTGGAAATCCCTGTATTATATTGTAAATATTATTTTGTATATATCTTAATTGTGAAAAAAATCTTAAAGTGTATATTTAATAAATATTATAATTTAGCCCTATATATAAGTCAGATCAAGCCCTTTACATTATATAGAATATCTTCTGATCTGATCTGGTCTGATAGATTAAATTATAATGTTTTTATCTTTCTGATATATGTTGTTGTTTTACTTTCCTAAAGTTATTAATATGGTGTTTAAATCAACCATATAACTACAATGTAGTTAATTACTCTGCGGTACCTACTTGTTTATTGATCAACATTAGACAGTACTGTACAGTGTGTACAGTCCACTATCTTCCTTTCATATAACAGAAAAAAATATTTCCTGGTGTAATCAATGTAGTTATCATATTTAATACACTGTTTAAAATATATAAGAGTTTGAATTTTGCTGTTTTGATTAACCAGTAGTTTTTATTGATATCAAATATTATCATTTTTTCACATTGCTTTAGATTGTGCTGATAATTTCCTGTTGTCCGGTAAATTCCCGAAAATAGGATAGGGAATTGTCGATTTCGTCAGGCGGGATAACTCTGAAACTTATTGCTTGCTGAGCTTATTGTTCGCTACTATTGCTTGCTAGGTTGTGTTCAGTTCTTCGCGCATGCTCACCGGAAGGCGATAACACGATGGTGATAGTACGACAGTGCGATAATGATAGTACGACAGTACGATGATGATAGTACGACAGTACGATGATGATAACGCGAGAGCACGATGATGATAGTACGACAGTACGATGATGATAACGCGAGAGCACGATGATGATAGTACGACAGTACGATGATGATAACGCGAGAGTACGACAACGCGACAGCACGATGGTGATACCGCGATGGCACGATGACGAAAGCACGATACTATATCGCATTATCATCATCGTTATCTCGTGTTCTCGCAGTATCATCATCGTGCTATCGTTGTATCATCATCGTGGTCTCGCGTTATCGTCGTCGTAACATCGTGATATCGCATTATCATCATCGTACTGTCGTGTATCGGGTACCTTAACAATTCAGCCAGTGGCGATGGCCCTAACGGTATTCCGTACAAATCCGATCTCCGCGGACTTAAAAGATGCAACACTTTTTAGTGTTTTGAATGAATGTTAAAATACTACCCTTGTTTACATTTTGTAGTTGGTGAGACACTTCAGCCTTCAGAAATGTGAACATATTCGGGCATGGCACGATTGAAGTGTGAAATGCACGTGTGCACGAATATTTTAGAGAAATCCGAATACCTAGAGTGAGAGCGAATTTTGTTATTAGTTCTGAGGTGAGTTGTACACACAAGTAGTTCCAATGTCTTTTGTAGTCTGGGTCCCGGCTGGGGTACCTTCCCCTTACACCACGTTATCTGTAAGTTTGAGGACGACCGGGAACCAGACTAGAATACACATTGAAATTATTGTGTGTATGTGTGTAACTTCCCTCAGTATAAGGAAAATTTGAAGTTGGGAGCGGAGAGACACACTTCTAAATTTTCCGTGCAAGCATGCTTTTGACACTTAAGTCTCACCCGAATATATTCGCATTTCTGAAGACTGACGTGTCATATCTTCCCCATTTTGAAGCCCCAATAATTTTTTTTCTCGTATATCAAAATTGTGATCCGAATTTTACGAATTACACCAGCGTTAGAAAGGCTTTGTTAGTATAGCAAGCAATACTGTCAGGGGTCCCCACCGGTGAAAACCTCCCATGAAGAATTTGTGCCAGATAAAAACAAGAAAATGATGGAAATGGGTTATGATCTCCAAACTGCACTGACCTTTCAAGCTGTATCTGGTTGATGCACGCGACTCACCTTTGTGTTATGACAAACGCCTCTGTAAATATTCATGAAAATCCCCACATAGATATGGAAGTTATACAGCGGCACGAAAATGTAGCCTATGAGTACCAAAGAGAATTTCTAACATCACTGGTGACCTTGACATTTTAAGCGTGCATATGATTGATGCGCGCGACACACCTTTTTTGTTATGACAAGCACTTCTGTACACTTTTATTAAAACCCATCCATAAATATGTATTGATATGCGCGCGACACACCCTTGAGTTATGAGGAATACTTCAGTGAGGTTTCATTGAAATCCACCCATGAAGTTATGGAGCGGACTCGAAAGCGGGACGGGCGGACGGACGGAATTACGGACGGACGAAAGGACGCGCGAAATCCTATAGTCCCCAATCGGTTTCACCGGTGGGGACTATTAAAGAGAAGGAAATTGCTTTTAAAGTTATTAAAATGACAAGTCAGAAGACATCTAAAAATGCTATTCTTTTATCAGGACGTGTTAATATTTAAGATTTTAAATTATACCCCCGCCCCCTTTCTTTAAGACAACTCTACGATTTTTATCTGCTGTATTGTTCATAGATGAATTTTCAAAACTATTTTACATCAGCGCATACAGTGTTTTTAAAGCATTTCATAATAATTTTGAAATTTAATGAAAATACTGAAATGATGCTTTCTAATCATTAATAGGACAATGTCTTGTATGAAATATATTAATTTCAAAACGGTTCTTCACAAAGGAATAACATTCGCGTGGGCAAATTAATGTGAACCCTCGATAAGATAGTCGAGAAAATGAAAAATGATATTTAAAAATGATAGAGATTTTTTCTTTTAGCAAATGGAAATGGTTTCATTTATTTCTTTCGTGAACGTCTGGTTTACGATAAATGTTAAACCTCAAACTAGTATATGCATTGTGCATTGAATAGATTGATTCATACGTTTCTTAAACCAGGGTATTAAAGATGATCGCTGAAATTTCTTCACTTAAAAAAATATACATTTTTTTTTTTTTGTATAACGTTATTTATGATGCATTATCTATTTTGCTAAAATATGACGGAGTTACCGGCCTAAGGAGTATTTGTATTTGCATACCCTGTAAAGAAGCAGTTGAGGATAAAATTTCATCTTCGAAAAGGGAAATATATATATATATCGTACAGCTTAACCGCTTACTGCAAGTTGCCTGCATCATACAGGTTTCCTGTTTACTGCAAGTTGCCTGCATCATACAGGTTTCCTGTTTACTACAAGTTGCCTGCATCATACAGGTTTCCTGTTTACTGCAAGTTGCCTGCATCATACAGGTTGGCTGTTTTCTACAAGATGCTAGTGGAAAGCCTTTTTCTAAATACAAAAGCAGGGATGACCACCAGGCTCATATTTATTGGACATTCATATTTAAAACCAACTTATGTTGTTGTTGTTGTTGTATTGGGGTTTACCGTCACTGCGATAGTATTTCAATCATATAGCGACGTCCAGCTAATTACAGGTGGAGGAAGACCCCGAGTACACAGAGGCACCCGGGTAGAACCACCGACCTACCGCAAGCCAGCTGGAAGGCTTCCTCACATGAAAAATCCGAAGTCCCTACCGGGATACTAACTTATGTATTATGTACATTTTTGAATGGTTCGTCATACGTAAGTGTGATTTATATTTTATGACAATTTTCATAAAAAAAATTCTGGAGAGGACATCACTTATGCTCTGGAATGCAGTGTTGCGCATTGTATTCAAACAATTTTGGAACGTTCATCTTGAATATTTAACAAAAATATAGAATATACCATTATATAGTACATCTTAATATTGGAGACTGCGGCGCCATCCATTTTCTTTTTGTTGTTTTACATTTATGTTTCAACAACTTCTGAATACCAAATCATGTTTACTTCATTTACGGACATCTTGATAATCGTTAAAGCTTCAAACGCCAAATCAAGATGAAATAATTAACCTAGGCTTCAGCTGCGTTAGAGCCTTCCGTGATTGTCTAATTGCAGTGACTTTTACGTATTTCCATTTAGCAATGGTGCTCCTGTAACTACCTACTGACAGCTCAAATGAATGATGGGGAACTTTCCTAGAATTTAAACACGTTTGAATAGATGCATGCGGAGTGACACAGACAAATTGCAAGTCGTGTGGAATAAAATTAAGAAAATCAGGATGATTATAAACTGTAATCACGGAATCTTCTTCATAAAGTTCCAGTTCTGCGTATTGGTTACTATAAATATATCGGGTTTCCTGTTTTAGACAATGTGTTTAATGTGCCACATACTGTAATGAAATGTCTGCAGAATGCGAGTGGGCGGGTAAATCAAATCGAAATAAATTGAGATATACGGAAACGCAGAAGGGTCTACGTTTGACGATATGTTTTGCGCTAATTCGACTCTTTTATTCACTTTGATCAGATATTTTAGCAAAAGTCACTTATTTGATTCACACACACGAGAATTATATAGACCTTCTTGATATGTTTGACGATTTTGTCATAGCGAAAAACATATCATCAAGTGAAGGCCCTTCTATGTTTCCGTAGAGAAATTTCTTTTAAATATCGAGCTAACAAGGTTTCGAACATACGGAGTACAAATATAGAAACCTGGAAATATCTTTAAAATGGTCTTTTTTTTCCATAATTCTTGATGGCGAGTGTACTGTGCATATAACGTGATGTGGAGTACATATGACGGCTTCATGCACACACATTTCAATACTTGTGCTGTTGTCAAGTGATTTCAATCGTCTGATGCCAGAATTCCGTGACCAGGCGTGGTATAAGACGGTGGTGGGGGTCGTTAATTTAAAGCTTTTAGTTGTGTGTGACGTACCATACGTGGCGGGGGATGTCCATCTATAAAAATTACCATAGGTTTTGACAGCCAGCTATAAGAATTGTCAAACGAGGTTGGGGGCGGGGAGTCAGCGAATTGCACTTGATATTTGATCCTTACATATGTGGATTAACGTATTAAACAACACATCTACACTGTATCAAAGTGCACAGTCTCTCTTTAAAGATTGACATATTTGGTATGTAATGACACTGAACTCAAAGTTTGATTTCAAACGCCATTTCTTCCAGTTTAACTTGGTAAATACTTAAAGACGTAATATAGCAATCTTTTTTTTTTCATTTCTTTACATGAAATTTTTCTCTTCACAGGTATTATAAGTAAGTAAAAATGTCTTTTCGTAAGTCAACCAATGTAATGTCAAGTAATGTACCATAATATTTTATCATATTTAAGGCAGAATGGTTGAAATTTAAGGTTAGTTCTTACTAAAGGTTTAAGGTATTAGCAACCGTTAAGTTTTGATAGTGGAATTCGAGCCTGCTTTTATATAAAGAATAAATAAAAGAATTTATATAAATAATAAAGAACATTACTTGATGTACATGTGTTTGTTTGTTTCTTTTTGTCTAATGTTTCTGTACTTTACCTATTCGACACCATTTGCTATAACATATTCTGATTTTTTGCATCCATTATTTAATTATACCATTGTATATTTTGTAGTAAAATATATCGCACACCATGGACTTTGTTGATATAAATTTATTATCTTGCAGAAATATATAGCGGACTCTGGCATTATTTATTGCAGAAATATATAGTGCGCGCACGCTAGATATATTATTTCTTGCAGAAATACATAGTGCGCGCACGCTAGATATATTATTTCTTGCAGAAATATATAGTGCGCGCACGCTAGATATATTATTTCTTGCAGAAATATATAGTGCGCGCACGCTAGATGTGTATTATTTCTTGCAGAAATACATAGTGCGCGCACGTTAGATATATTATTTCTTGCAGAAATATATAGAGCGCACTCTGGCTAGATATATTATTTCTTGCAGAAATATATAGTGCGCGCACGCTAGATGTGTATTATTTCTTGCAGAAATACATAGTGCGCGCACGCTAGATATATTATTTCTTGCAGAAATATATAGTGCGCGCACGCTAGATATATTATTTCTTGCAGAAATATATAATGTAGTGCTCTCTCGGTATGCATCATTACTTGCAGAATTATATAGCACACTCTGGCTATGTATTATTTCTTTCATAAATATATGGCGCACTCTGGGTGTGTATCATTTCTTGCAGAAATATATAGCGCACCCCTTGCATGTATTCATCCTTTCCAAAACATAAAACGCATTTGCAAATACATGTATTGTTTGCAGAAATATATAGCGCACTCTGGCTATGTATTATTTCATGTAGATAAATAAAGCGCACTCTGGCTAGGCATTATTTCTCGCAGAAATTTACAGCGCAATCTTGGTGGGTATGCATTATTTCTTGCAGAAATTTACAGCGCAATCTTGGTGGGTATGCATTATTTCTTGCAGAAATTTACAGCGCAATCTTGGTGAGTATGCATTATTGCAGAAGTATATAGTGTTTTGGTTGCAAACATTCCCCTATAATATGATACTTTAAAAAAAATCATATCACATTGGTTCTAACAATACTTAAACTATTTTATACCAATTGCTATATTCCGAAAAAGAAATAAAATACATAACACATGAACACTTTTCTTTAACAACTGGGTACATACGTATGTTTACAAAATAAAGGTTTTCTTTGTATGGGATAGAGTTTGTTAAACATTGCTATAAACAATAGAAGGCTTTTATTATTTGGAGAAATGTCTTATTATATTCTGTCCGACTTTAATTTCTAAAACACTTGATTTCGTCAAATAGATCGATCCATTCTGGACATAGTAAAATAAAAAAAGGAATCGCTGATCAATTTAATTTTCAGAGCTTCTGATTGGCCATAAATTTGGGGTTGCCTTCTACATACACTGGTGTACTGATTACCGATGGCTATCTTTGTAACCTACCGAGTCTTATAACAAAGCTTAAATCGTAAGGGAAAATGTATGAAATCATAGATGAAACCAGAATTTCAAAAATAATTTTGTTTGCATTGGAATCTGTTTTAGACGTTTGAGAATTATTTCTTAAAAAAAAGTATTATATCAAATAACTCAACAATCCTCTCTGCAAAACTATCAACCAGCATCAATGTACAAGTATATACAAATAAAACATTGATTTATGAAACATTATGGGTCCAAATCCACCATACTCTAAAAACTTTCCTGTCTGAATATCTCTCAGGGGCGACATTAAAGCGTAAATTTTTTCATCAACATGTGTAATTTTATTCAGTTACCAATGGTTATTTTGTGGATGTCAGGCAAAATAAAAAAAAAAGTGATTTGTGAGAAAATTATGTCCAGCCGTCAACTCCCCATCCTGCGGGGGAGTACCAATGTCATGTACCGACAAGTTAACCTGATGTCAACGCCTGACCTGTCCGTGTTATGACCTGCTGACATGACGGCCGAGTAATGTTTCAAAATTAATCATTTTAATTTTTTGCGCATTTCATGAATTTTCTCCCCCAAAAAGGAGTGGGTGTGAAAGCTTATAAAGTAGAGATTCAAGAGGGCACTTCTAATTTCTTTTCATATAGTTAGCTTTAGTAACGACGTGGTAGAATGTCTGATTTGCAGACCGAAGTTCCTGATTTCGATTTAATCTCAGGGAAGTATGATTTCATTAGTTCAAAAAGAGCTCCCCACCCACAAAAAAAAACAAAAAAAAAAACAAAAAAAAAACATAGCCAGCCAGTCGATGTTGAACAGTTCTGTTTATCATTGCTTACTGAGAATCAGGGTCCGTATTCAAAAACGCTACAGTTTACCACCGCAATGTTTCGGACATATAAATTGTAACCTATTTTGGGCACTTCCAATTTTCGATTTTCATACACAGGCTGTCATTATGTCAGCACAACTACTCTAATAGGGTTATTTTGTATGTAAAGGATGTATTTTTATATCATCATATTTCGTTTCCAAATAGTTTATAAATTTGAAATGAATTATGTTTTTTTTTTTTGTTTTTTGTTTTTTTTTTGTTGTTTTTTTTAAATATTTAACTCTCAAACTTTACCGCTTTGCGGAATGATGAGGCAGACAAATTTCTTATCACAAATAATAAGTTCTAATTAAGAAACACTTTTAATTGTATATGCTTTTTGGATATGTCGAGCATCTGCTTACCATGCAGTTTAAACATCAATTTCCACTTTATTCATTATGATTAGACAATAAAGCATTCGAACACGCCTGACTCTCGTTTTTCTCGTTTGAAAGCAATTTTATGTTTTATACATATGTCATGTAAATTTCAGAAGCTAAACATAATTGTCACTTTTTAATGTGACCTTTAAAGCAGCGCGTTCACAGATGATTGGTAGAAATTAAAAAAAAAGTTATTATTTCACTCCCCCTCGTTAATGATGGTGAAGCTTTGTTTCCTGACAAATGAACTCGGTAAGTGTATGTCACATTACACGTGAAAACGCTTCCTACTTTCACATAATAGTATATCATATTTCGAGACGGACCACCAGAAATAATCCAAAAAAAGCATACATACATAAGGGTATTTATTTCAAAATCTTTCTCTCAGATCGCAGTTTATTGTTGCATATCCAGACAACTGTAGGTGGTTGATTCCTTCATACCAGACCAATTTTTATACCTTGTTTAAAATTTATAAGTTCGTGGAACCTAAAGTGATATACCACATTAATTATCGACGGCATGAAACTTCAGACATGTCTGCTTTGTAAAGTAAATGCATAAAAAGGGGGAAAATGTCAATGGATTTTGAATATGAATGTAATAAAGATACGCAAAAGCGAGCATTTTGATAATTTTAATATGTGAATCATCTTCTTTTGCGACGTTGTTTCGAACAACGTTGTATTTTTTTTTTTAATTTGATATTTCTAACATAAACACATGGTAATCAGGAAGCATTAATTAGACGTTAAACGCAGTAGTTATAACGAAGCAAACACCATATTTTGAAGAATAATTAACCACATTTTTAATATATCTGAATAAATGTCAGCTATATGTTAATTTGTTCCTGTTTACGAAGGTTTTTAATGACATCGTTTTAGATTTGAGAAGTTTATGCTACCTAGATTTCATGATGATTGCCATTCTAATTAATAATGATGGTGTCATTTATGTGGGCGGATATCAAGAAAGAAAAAAATATGTTTGCCCCAAAAAAGTTAATTCAAACAAAAACGCCTGTTATTATTTTTTTTCACTGAGTCTGGAAAAAATGAAGAGAATAAAAAAGAAACATATTTTCGACGGAAAAATAGGAAATAAAAACTGACTGAAAATCTATAAAGTGAGTTGTCGTTCGTTCCTCACAAAACATGTAATGTAAGCCGATGTGTTAGAGAGTGTAAAAAGTGATGAAAGCATGGATTTGGTTTTGTTACAAGACATTAAATAACAATAATGTGAAACATTGGTCAGTCTCCAACATTTAACGTCACCTTTCTCATAGACTGTGTTATATCAGTTGAAAACTATGTATCACGTGATATGTAAACGAACCACGTGACACACTCTATAAAGTGTCAGCTGTGAAATAACATGGCCGTGCCACGGCTGCACTCTCCAAATAATTGCCATTTTAACATATTATAACATTAATCAAGGACTACTTCCGGAATCGCCTAAAATAACACGTTCATCCGACTCGTTTCAATCAATGCGACTTTAATGGAGTCACTGACAACGAAAAAGAGCCCGAAACAAGCAAATAGGGTTGTAAATGACAACCAATTCTCATTCTACCGCCGTTTTCTCTCTTCCTGTTTGCCTTCACCTGACCGTGTGTGTAGTCTTAAAGTTCTAACTCAAAAATATTAAGAAGATAGAGAAAAAATGATGTTCCCTAATAACGTATTTTCCTTTGACACTAAAAAAATGACAATTAACTATTTCAACATTACAATAAAAAAGATCCGAAATCGCATGAAAACAAAAAAACAAAACAAAATAAAACCCGTTTCCCTGCAGCCATATATACGCTGTTTTTCCCCCTTCATATTTCCGGCTTTTTTTAATTGACTATTAAAGAGACATACAATTCCTGAGAGAGAATGCCGGTGTACCAAACAACGTGACTTTCATTCTGCGGCAGCAGTAATTTTCTTTTCTTTCGTTCTTTCTTTTTTTATTATTTTTTTATTTTTCTTATTTTTAGAAATGATTTTAGATAATTGGATTTTGATTGGGAAATACAGTCGAGTTCATTGCCCTAGTATGTTAGATCGGAGAGCAAAAAATAATCTAAAGTTAAATCGATTTAAAATATAAAAAAATGAGTGTGCACTTAGTTTAAACTTATTTATTCAGTAAATTTCCATAAACGATATTCATTAACAATATAATAAGGATTAGAACGAAAGAAAGATTCAGTGTGTGCACTTGCCTATCTCTAACAAGTATGTATACAAGTAATTCAAAATATCATAGCCCATGGGTTAGATACAAAATTCGTTGAACATGAACGGGTTTAAAGGCGGATGGGGTGGGGGTATTGTCTATTGGACGTTCAACCGAAGCAAACATGTTTCCGATTCTTTCTTCTAAAATTACTATTTACGAGACACAGAACTTCTGCGAGGGAGAGACGGTGTACCAAACAACGTGACTTTCATTCTGCGGCAGCAATATATTTTATTTTTTTGTAGAAATAATTCTAGATAATTAGGTTTTGATTGAGATTAACAATCGAATGTGTCACCTAACTGTGTTAAATCGGAGACCACAAAAGATCAAAAGTTAAAGCGCATATAAATTACAAAAGATAAAAAATATGCGTGCACTTTACCGTCTCTAATAAGTATTTATGCAAGTAATTCAAAATGTCATCTAAGTCCTTGGTTTGATACAAAACTGTTCAACATGAGCGAAACACCCCCAACCTTAACGTCAATGACGATTGCTTTTTAAATACGTTAATCTTATACTACATGTGACAGTTTGATTCAGTCAATTTGATCAAATAACGCATTTTTCGCTGATTAGTTCAATTTTCATATAAATTATTATATATTATTTGTAGTATAAGTTTTTTTTTAAAACTATTTATCTCTTCCGTACGGGGAATTTTCAAATTTACGCCGCTCCCCCTAACCAAAAATCCTATATCCGCGCCTGTTAAAGGTTCTACTGGTATTTTTATTAGCTTGTAAGAGTAGTTTAGGGTAGCTTGGCGCAATGTCAAGAATATAGGGACTGAATGTGTGGTATGACGTCACTGTCATGATGACAAAGGTCCCCAAATGTCAAATGACTGATACGCTGTCCGTTAACATTAAAATTAAGTCAGACACACTTACCTACATGCAATGTTTTCTAATTACTCAAAACATTTATAGTGTGGAGCACTCCCGCCCCCATAACAAGATTCTTCACAATGAAAATTATCTCCTGGCCCTTGGAGATTTCTTGAAATGGAACTTAAAAATACGCAATGACAGATCAAATTTAATTATACCAATATGTTCGTTATGTTACGCTGTTGAACAGCCTCTCGGTCCCCATTAAATCGTGCTATAGATTACCCGATACCTCTGAGTCTCACTCAAGGCCACATGCGTGGGAGAGAGTCTCATTCATTTTGTTTATTTATTCCTTTCTCCTCCCTAAAGGTCTAGACATTTGTTGGACCGGATGATAAATCTGTTACAGTCGCTAACATAAACTACGCAGAAATTTATGCGAAAATGATAATGTAGTGAACAATTCAAGACAGCTCAAATGATAAACGATTGCCATATTAACACCTCATAAACTAGGACGAAACCGAACGGTACTAACAAATAATAATAGAACTATTTAGAAACTTTAAAACAAAACACTCTGCTTGGTAAGATTTCCAATATGCATTTAATTTTAACGAGATGTGATTATTGATCAAAATCACCATCTTTTAATCCATCCATAGTTGATTCATAGCTTAAGTTCTTTAATGTTACATATAAATAAGGCTGTTCTTTAAAACCACCTTAACTTTTGAAAGTTGGTATCAAAGAGAACAAAAAAGGTTTCAAGATTTCGAAAGCAAAACCAAATCACCATAAGTATTCTATAGCGTCACACACAAGTTGTTTTTTCTTCTTCGTATAGAATACTAGATTTACAGAGTGTCTATGAATAATTTGTTAGTTTGATTTGTTGGGTTTAACGTCCCACCGACAGTATTTCAGTCATTTGGAGACTATGTCAACTTAAGACAGATATAGTGCTGCCACATTGCAGTTTTACACCGTAGACATGTGGCATGATACCACACCCAGTCACATTATCCTGACACCGGGCCAACCAGTCCAATGGCTCTAAAATCCCCCATATAGCATGGTGCAACGATTTGTAGTACTGCTTTTCAAGTGATAGATAAAAGGCAATTGTAACCTTAAAAAATACAAGGGCGAGAAAAGGAAAGGAGATGTTCGTAGGTTTTCGAGGATGGGAAAACTTGTCTTTGTCAAGAAAAAAGCCACACTATTGTAAACGTTTGTTCAGTAATAACCAGATGATGGCTGTGCGGCTTTAAAATTCATGGTTTTTCCTTGGCAATGTCACGTTTTTCCGACATACTGGTGGAAAGTGACTTGAATTGTTTATTGAATTTGTTCCCTCTTGAAAATAAATAAATTAAAAAAAATGCAGAAAATAAACCTGCCTATTTCAATATTACTTGAATATTTTTTAAATTCTTGGTAGCGTTTGTTTTCATTTTTTAGATTTTAGCAAATTTTGCAAGTGGGTCGTTTTATTCCTCTTACTTGGACAATGGGGACCTATCTCCATCTTTCCTTGGTGTCCTAAAACTTGGATATGAACTATTTCCCGTAGGTTATGTTGTTAAGGTAACCCATCCAGCATTAAATTTCGAGCATGGTCTATCAAATGATTGTGGAAATATTATAATAAATGCAAGCATTTATAGACTAAGATCAAAATAGCCTATAACTCTAAGTCAGTGGATGCTTGCATCTGCACAAACGCCTTTTTAATCATTTAAATGACGATGGAATACCTTGAGGATATTCTTTTATATATCCATTTATGATATTATGAAAGTCGATGAAATGCACCATAAATGTTTGAGAAAAAAAGTCACATGAGAATCAAATGTCGAAATAGGTTCTTTAGACGCGAAGTCTCCACTGAAGGTCGGGCTGAATTTTCGTTGGATTTTCAACGTGACCTTTGATCACTTCTGATTTGCAATGCAGATACTTATACAGTCGATTCATCGTGATGGAATATATTTAACGTGTTTGTTAATGAAGTAAATGTCAAATTCAATATGTTCCGTTCAAAATATCAGATTAATAGCATTAAAACCAATTCTTTTGTTTCTTCGATAAATTAGTGGTAAACAGAAGTGTTAAGTATGCTAATTTTAGATTCTTACAATGTGTATTTGATTGACAGGGGCTCTAATGATTGAGTATTGCATATGCTAAATATTTGAGGTTTAAGCGCCAAACGGCAGTGATTTATTTCCTTGGATCACCTGTTTGTTATGTTAGTCTGTTTCCAAGATGTCGGTTTATACATATGAAGTTGAATTTTACATTTTATAATTGGCAATGAACTTTGCTTGGCACTGATACCTGCGATATATTTACCGAATATTGTTGAAAGATTTGACAAGTTTACTGATTCTGCTAAATCGGGGATAGTTTTTGCCTATTTTACAAATGTATTTTGAAATGTAATATTCATTCGAGAATACTCAAATATTTGTTCCAGTTAGTATAGCGAAAACCGGCATTTCTTTAGAATGACCGGGCGGTTCAATTATCGGAGCAGAGCGACTTTGTAATCTTGTGATCTGGCCTCTGTGACGACTCGGATATTTTTGTTTCGATTGTATCTTTGTAAGTTGCAAGACTTCCAGGTTGTGCACATGATCTCCAAATGAAATAAATCTTGACCACATCTGTTGAATTAATCTTGAAAGTACAAGTAGTAGAGGGAGGGGGGGGGGGGGGCTAAGTAATGGTAAAGTCAATGACTTAATCTCCTTGGACTTCAAGAAAACTATTCAGTCGTAAAATAGATAAAGGTATTTATAGAATTGCCCGGTTGCTTCCAAGTAGATAGCAAAGTTCACGAGTGGTCATAAAAAGATAAAGAAATATTTTCACGGGTGATGAAGAAAAGAGTGAAATATCATTTTCCTAAGACCAAAAGTGAAATAATAAATGATATTTCACTGCATCTTATAACTAGTAATTGGAATCAGTCGAAAAAATATTCGTCGATTAATCAGAGGCAAAAGTCACTGATTAATTGATTAATTATGATTAAATACACAATAAACCATTTTGGAGCAAATGCCGATTAAAACCTGCATTTTTTATGTTTTTATTGTACAACATGAAAATAAAGTACTCTGTTGTTGTTGTTGTTGTTGTTATATTGGAGTTTACCGTCGCTGCGATAGTATTTCAATCATATAGTGACGTCCAACTGATTAGAGGTGGAGGAAGACCCCGAGTACACAGAGGTACCCGGGTAGAACCAACGACCTATCGCAAGCCAGCTGGAAGGCTTCCTCACATGAAAATCCAAAGTCCCCTCCGGGATTCGAACCCACAGCGGAAAGTACTCTGTACCATAAAGATTATATAGAACGGAAATAAAGTATAAGAGGTTACAATCAGAGACCAAAGACGTGCAAAGTGCAACTTTAAAAGTATCCTTATTAAATTTATTTAATTACCCAATCAGATGCGCGCTGAAATATCAACGACTCCCCCTCTTTTTTTTTTCTTTTTTTTTTCGTCAATATTTCGTCAACGAATAATTTTCGTCGTCATCGTCACGTCAACCAGTAGCTCGTCACTGATTCGTTGACTTTTTGATTAATCAGTCCACCACTACTTATAACTATTTAATGCTTCTGTATTGGCTGTTCTTAAGCTGTTAAAATAAATTTTCTTTGGTTGAATTAAGAAGAAATTGTTGAAAAAATATACAGAAAAGAAAATTATAAGATTATAAATGATAACCGCTTTTTTATCAAAATCAGTGCATCCAAATGATCTCCCTTCGATTGCCTAACAGCAAAATCATTGTTCTGAATAAAGTTAAAAGGAGCATGGCCCAAAGCCAAAAATTACGAACCCTAAACATGCATTTTTCCACCTACTCGAATGCATGTTTGATGTATAATCAACGTAATTGCATCAATTTCACGACCGGGGTCACCCGCACGAGTTCCACGGGCCATCGCGATAAAGCTGCATCACCATTACAGAACAATACCGCCGCTGTGGTCCGCGGTTCGATTTATGCATAATGCATTATTAATTATTTAATTTTTCTATTTCAGATATTTATCTTTGCAAGCACGTGTCTTTTGTAATTGTTATGCTGAGTTGAAGCCTAGATTTGTATACCTCATCCATCAAAACGATACCAAAGAAACTAGTAAAGTTACACTGAGGACCAGAGGTGGTGTGATTTATCAGGCTCAAAGTGCTCCTGTTATATTTTATAATGTTTGTTTGAAAACTGTCTCGGGAAGTGTCAATCAAATCTAATTCGTTATGCATTACGGCATCTGTCAGCGATGAACATGAAAAATCAACTAATTAGTTGTGATTTGTGATCATAGCTCCGCTCATTTATGGCCGTAGATCTGCATGGAATGAATATAAACAATTTCAGTGACACATTCATATATATGCGATGGAGTTTTATTGAATGTTGTCGACTTTTATACTGGTTTCATATTAGACAATCTGATTCATGCCAACGTCACAGTTCATCGATTCAAGGACTGAAGATTTAATGTAAAGTCCCTGTAAGGGTTCCATTACATTTCGGATCTTATGGACTTTCACGGAGATAACCAAAGCTTCCTAATGTTTCATAAATACCTTGGTTAAGGTTATCTTGGTAGAGGTTAAGTAGTCCGAGACGTAGCGGAACCATTACAGGGACTTTACCTTAAGTCAAAGATAAATACTTATGTTAACTGTTAAAACAATTCCCAAATGAAAAAAAATCTTTCCTGAACGCATAAAAAGAGAATGCAACTAATGTGAAATCTTTAATTTTCGTCGACATTCAATTTCGTTGATCGTGAACTTTGGGGAATTTCGTGCATACATTAATTCGTGCATTCATGAAATGAACAGTCTTCGTGAGGGTTAATATATAAAATCTGACATGAATTTTTATTTCATATCAAATTTTACTAAACGAGTTCATGAAATTTTTATTTAAGCGAGCCTCTGGCGAGCTTAATGACATTTTCATGAACGAGTGTTTTATCATATGGCCTATACAGACAGTACATGAAGGAACGGGCTGTGAACGAACTACTATTTGTAATCTAACACAAAGAAAATAGCTTCAGATAATATCTGAAAATTAAGATTTAACGTGTGTATTTCTCATACATTTTCAACATCATATGAAGAATAATGCATCTTTTTCTTTTTTTTATCAAAGTTTATTGCGTCAAACACATTTAATCCATGCTGTTCGAGTTCCACACACTGAGCATACACGCGCGTGACACAGAGTGATGTAATTCGGCCTTAAAGTTTTATGCAACGTGTTAAATATAAGAAAATATGTAATGGTTATACGAAACCGGAAACCGCTGTTTGAGCATAATGTCATGATCAAAATTATTTAAAAAAATTCCTCCACCAAATCAACAAAAAATTCATGTATTTTCCACGAAAATTAACGAGTTACAGTAAGCGATCCCGAATGTAGCCTCCAAAAGCAAATATGTTTGACTGGGTATAAAACTTAAGTGCATATATTTTTGTTAATGCCAGGCTATTTATGTAATAGAAGAAATGGTATATTATTTCGATTATTCTAGGTCTACATGTATATGGAGATATTTTTTAATCCGAGAAATCGATTGTAAGACGTATCTGTGAATGATAATGAATCCATCACTGTAGAAGGTAAGATGTTATCTTGTCCATTGAGATAAATATATCCCGCTGAGTACATAGCATTTTCCTCTCGTCCAATCAGGTGTTGGTATTTGTTTATAATCACCGTGGATTAAACTCATAGTTCAACACTTTGTCGAAATCAATAAGTGTGCAACCACATAACTCACAATTTTGTGAAGTTTTGCCGCTAGTGGAAGGAAAATGCCATGTGCTAATAGTTCATAATTGCCTTTAACTACACAAAACGCTCACTCGGGCTCCACACTTGTGACTATATCGTGTAGTTAAGGACAACTGTGAACTAACCTATATTTATCTGTCTTAAAGTATTGTCGTGTTGACTGAACCCGGTCCAAATTAATAAATTAATGACGTCAAATCGATAGAAAAGACGCCACGTCATAATATTGAGCCTATATGTAACGTTAGAATTTCAAAGACATAAGAAAAAGGCAGAAAAGGAAAATGAGATATAGAAAGAAATAAACATAACTTTTTGCAAAATCGAAATTTCTTTTACACGTGAATTACACGTTACCCCTTTTATCATATATATATATATATATTAATTTCCAGGCGTGAGAGAGTAAAAAGCAAAAAATGACCCTTATTTACAGAAAATATATGATTGTATGTTTTTGGGCATATAGCTGCTTAACCTCACTTTTTACTATTTACAGAATCTGAAAGATTTATGCCTTAATTAAGTGGGAAAAGGTTATTTAATGAGATGACAATAAGGCTGAAATAAATGTTTCGTAGTCACGAGAGTGTAATAAAATACACTGAACATTTTTTATACAGTTTTTCTTGTACATATGTAGTTCACTGTAAAAGCTCCATACATGGAGCAAGGCTAAATCACAGATAAACAACTCTTTTTTTGAATTTTCGCCCACAGGGCTTTATCAAAAATCATGAAAAAGTACAAAAGCACTACATTATTGCATTTTGACTAAAACAATATGCGTAATGTAAACATAAACAGGAAATGACGTCATATCGTTGACGTCATATATTATTGCGCCAACCAAAATTTACAGGAATTTTGTACAAAGCAACAGATTATATGATCAAGCATGCAATTCATGAGGGACATACACATATAGATACATACATGCATGGACACTCATACACATATACTTGCACATACCTTGTATGTATATATCCATGCATACCTAAATACACCTACCACTCTAAAGAAAAAAACAACAATTTCGGCGCAATACTATCATACACAGAGAACGACGTAATGACGTTGACGTCATATATTATTGCGCCAAAAATGTAAAGAAATACAAAGTCCATGATCATATGACTAACCATGCACCACCCGAGGAACATCTATATACATACACAATTCTGTATGTAAACCTATATTTCATGACTAACAAACCATTATTTGAGGAACCATTATTTGAGGAACATATTTCTACATATATTACTAATTCTGTATGCATACCCATGCACACGACCACTTATGCAGCATTTGAGGATCACACTGGTACATACATTTATAAATTTGTATGCACACCTATGTATATGACTACCTTAACATATTTGTACATATATTCTTATAAATCACACCTATGTATATGACTACCCTAACATATTTGTACATATATTTTTATATTGTTTTACTAAAACACTTAATTTAGCTGCACATTGAGATATAACAAATTATAAAATATTTGTTTATAAGTAGTTATGAGGAAGGGCCTGCACTAAAACAAGGTGTTG
This sequence comes from Solen grandis, assembly GCA_021229015.1. Taxonomy (NCBI): domain Eukaryota; kingdom Metazoa; phylum Mollusca; class Bivalvia; order Adapedonta; family Solenidae; genus Solen; species Solen grandis. Next base: position 36,229,947 of record CM037788.1, on the reverse strand, counting down.
ATTGAGAAACTACATTTAAGTACGCAGGTGCAAAAAAAAAAGAGGGAAAAAAAAAGATGTGCACTGAAGCTTGAAGCTTACGTTGTATCTTTCCAAAATACGATTGAATATGTCAAAATACGTTTAAAATTTGAGAACTCTAAGACCAAAATAATGCGTAGTTGAGTTTTGAAGGTATTTGTATGGATTATTATTTTAGCTTAGACACATTATATTATTTCTCTGAAGTTAATGATATTCTTAGCCTTAACACATCATTTTATATTTTTCATATTAATGATTTACACGTTTTTGGATAAATAAATAACCAAAGATTACATTTTTTTTTTGCTACCGAGTAAACCGTCTTTAAGCCTTGTCATTCTTCCCTACAATATAAGTCAGGAATAAATTGACATACTTTCAAATGCTTTATAAAGACTTCATAAAACACCTTTTTCGTAGAAGCTGTAAATCTTGTAACACATATGGAATTCCTTAATACATTAATTCTAAATATTTCAACACTTTACTCTTACTTTCATGGTAAAAAGTTTTATTAGACTATAAACACCTCAGAAGTAAGTTAAGTTACAGGAAGAAATTTTAATATACATAAAAGCTGAGTAAAACACCATTGTTACGGCTGCAAATAAATTGAATGAACTTCGATCTTCAAAATGTACTCCAAACTGTCGTGTTACTACTGCATTGTCATGGTTAGTCAGCATTTGGTCAGCTCTCTGCTGGCTGATCACCCGCTTTATTTACACCACATCTATTAAAATAAAAGTTTCTTTCTTTTCAATCACAGTTAACCCTAGGCTGAGCAAGTGTGTCCCGAGGGGGCTAGGAATGGAGTTTTAATGCTGAGTCATTGATCTGTTGCATAGTTTACGTCTGTATGAGAAGCTTTAATTGTTTCGTCCAGTTATTTATATCTGTTGATGGCATAATAAACGCCACGTATTTGTTGAATTCTTTACAGCAGTCCCTGACATTGTTCAAGTTTTTAGACAATAACAGTAGGGCGTTGAAAAGTTTAAACTTGGATTCAAAATGGGTCCCACTGGAGTCACTTTAGTGGGATATTTTATTTATACAGTCCGTAGGTTGGGACCCTTGTAACCAGTTGATCTTTTTGCTGACTGACTGCTCAAATGCGGTAACTGTTGGTATTCTCTAATTAATTCAATGACCCGTCTCCGTGTTGTTTGTCCATTTACATGCACCCCTTTTTAAAAAAAAAAATATTTTAATATATATTTAATATCAAAGGACCCTTTTCTTATCTTATTTATTGCATTATTGTAATTTGACTTTTATAGATTGCAATTTGGAAGGCATATGTATGCATGTATGTATGTTTATTTGTTTGCTTGATTTTAACACCCCGCTGACAGTATTTCAACCGTTTGCGGCCTTGTTTCAACATTAGACAATAACACTGCTGTCCTACTGGGACATCACGCCGTAGACAAGTGACATAATACAAAACCCAGTCACATTTTCCTGCTACAGGACCATCAGTTCCTAGAACTACCTTAACCCATTCCCTCATAGAGGAAACCATGAAAAGACCCATGCGAACAGCATAAAACCAGATCAGCCTGCGAGTAACACGCAGGCTGATCAGGTTTTATGCTGTTTGCTGCTCCTCAGTGGTCTGGAAATTAGGACTTTATAATTAAATTTGGTAAGGTTTAACTGGTTTTCTGCAGATCAGGCCATATGTGGTATTGAGTGCGTCAAATGAGTCTATATGAGGGAAAGGGTTAATACACTGTACGTGTCAAGGCACACACTTGATGTACCATTACTACCTTAAACGTCTTTGGTATCTTGCGGTCAGGTGGCGACAAACAAAAAAGTTCTACATGCATACTAATTAAAGCATTTTCAGTCAGTATTTCGGCTCAAATTCTTTTCCATATTCTTATACATGTATTTTCATAATAAAAAGAAGTTTTGAGCCGACATATGAAAGGAAAACTGGTGTTTTAATAAGTGTGCTTTAATTCACACATGGACTAGTTTGTTGTCCTTTATAGTTTTTATATTATCTATATAGTTCAGGTTATAATGTATATACATGTATTTAATATGCAATGTTTTGTTTGCACTTTTTTTCTAGTTATTACATGTTGCATATTAACACTGATACAGTTGGTAGCGATACGGTCCAATAGTAGGATACATGACTGTTGGTCCGAAATGTTTTGGATCGAACCCCGTTGGTCGTCTTATCCGACCCTTCCAGGTCCGCCCCCAAAACCGTCGAGAGGGACACGACCTTTCTATCAATCAACATAAAATTACGTAAGTTATTATTGTAAAAGTGAAAAAAGCTAATAAAGCAGTGTTTAGAAAGTTATCAAGCGTTTATCATATAATATTGTCTCTTTTGTTTTCCTAACGTTTCATTTCATCCAAACATAAATACCTTATTAACTAACTTCATGAGAACAAATAGTTAGGAGTGGTTTCGACAAGGCGACTTTAATTACAATAGGTACATGAAAATGCAATTTCAAAGTTTCACACCAGCAATGGTTCCAAAAAAACTGTACTATTATGGCCAGCAAAGAGTGGGTGGGAAGGAAACAGAAAATTAACGTCTGCTCGCCGCCTCGTCGAACCATCGAATGGCAAGAACCCGCTTGCTCACTGAGCAAGAAACCTCTCCGCTTCAGCGAAGCGATGAACGATACAGAATGATTCATACACCACCGTAAATAAATATATTTACATTCAATAGTCTTACACTATCACAGATATAGAGAATCATGTGACCTGAGTTTAGATAAAGTAGCAAAAGAACATAGCGACTGGACACATTTCAGCCAATACTCTTTGTATATAAACGGGTAGCTTTCGTTAAATTTTCGAACTCATTTCTATTATATTTTTACCGCATTTCTTCAATACCCTATGATTAATAAACATTTATTCTCCTGATTTCTTTCTGAAAAATTTTAAATTTTGTATTTTGCCCCTAAAAGTCGACGACGTTTCGGGCATTGCTTCCTTGAGCATCTCAGGTCATCGACAAATAGTATCACAAGACAGACCGGATGTAGGACAAACCCTGTCTTACGTCAAATCAGAAATCAGTGGTGTTGCTTGCTCTATCCAACACGTAAAAGAAACCTATTGTAAAAAAATCTATACAGTAAACTCTGTGTATACGGCCGACTATATTTAGCAACCAACCTGTTGTAAGGCAATATAAGGCAGCCAACTTTTAGATTTAATAATAAAGTAAAACCCCATATAGAGACCTCCTAAATATAAGGACAACCTTATTACCAAGACCTCTACTTAATTTGACTTCATAATCAGACCGTCTCATTTATACGACCACCCGACTGTGGTCCCATAACCGGTCGTATTATAGAGGTTTTGCTGTATACAGTTTATTGCAGATTATACATCCATTTAACGATCACCTTCACGAAAAAAACACTTTGTTTTGTCCCATGGCCTCTGAAGAAGATGTGCCTGTATTTTCGCTTCCTCCTATTTATATGTTGACAGTGTCGGGATATTTCCGCTAAACTGCCGTCCTCTAAAAGGTGACAACACACAAATAATTGACTTGCAAATAGCAATGTTAATTAACCAGCCTCTTTCCGCTACACTTAATCTAAAACCACGTCGCTCACCTTAAAATCAATCTAATCAACACGTTTCTTCCGTCAGGCGACTGAATTAAGTAGACGTATACACGTAATGGTGACACGACGTTATACGGATCGGACGATGCAGCCCGTTCCTGCTTTTTTTCTCTGAAGAACCACGTCCGTGCCTTAAGTATTACAATGTTTTTTTTTTTTCTTTTTATATTCTTTTATTTTTTTATTTGACATCGGTATACATTCAAGTTCAATAAAAAAGAATGTCCAGCTCAAAAAAGTAGTTTGCCCTTAAACAACGTTGTCATCTTATAAAACTTAAATAAACTATATTTAAAAAGAACGAACTTGACTTTTATTTGGGATATTACTGAGGCAATGTTGAACTTTTATTACTTTCACTTACGTCAAATCAGGACCCTGATTTCTGAGTGTATTTAAAGCGTCCTTTTATTTTTTTTTAAAACATGCGTCATTGGCGACGTCATAATTATAACGTTATATTCATATATTATTTTACGTTTATTGTTCTATAGTTTGTATTAAATGTTAAAACCTCCATGCGTTGAATGGCCAACCCCATATATTGTATTTCAATCTAGTTATTTCAAATGATAACAAACCAATCAAATTTAAGCTTTGTCACGCTCTATTCCTTTGATTTCCGCCACACGACCAACAAATCTATTTGGCATCTGAAGCAGGCAACTGAATGATTAATATGCGATTTGTTAATAGGATAAACACGCGACTTTTGACAGGACTTGACAGCGAACAGACCGCCGTATGACATCAAAGAGAGCGGTGGTTTGACAATAGAATCTGACGAGATAGGACGAATATTCCCATGGATGAGCGATATAGTCTGTTGATTGCTTGGATTTAACGTCCCGCCAACAGTATTTCAGTCATTTAGAAAAGGATTTTATGCAGACGGAGGAGAAGATGAAAATGATGATAAAGAATAAGAAAGAGGAGCGGGGGCAGAAAAAGATGAAGAACAACATGCTGGCAACGATGATTTGCAATTTGAAATGCAAATCCAGTATAACAATGATAAGTTTGACGTTACAGTATGACAATAATACTGGAGACACGACTTTCATGTACAGTCAGTAATGATTATTGTAACAAAAATAGCGAAAACCTGAAAATTGAAAATCACTTCTTCACACAAATCGGTTAATTTATTCAATCCAATAAAACTCTAGCGACATTACGATTTTCCTGAAATAATCTTTTTCTTTAGAATTTCAGTCCCGTGAGATAAATCACCATGGCTCAGACATTACAATTTCTCGTTATAGGTCTAGAGACAATCATAATGAGGTTTAATATCAAACATATTTCTTCTCCCACTCGTTCCTTGTCTCAGACACAAGTGCCTTAAAAGCAATCGCAAGGTTATCGTTACTTTTGCTGCTGATACGGATTCATTTTGCGTACTAGGTCCACGAAAATACATCTAGCGTGTTTCGGTCTTCAGATTATGTTTCAAAAACAGTGAATATATGTTTTTTATGGTTGTTTTATGTCTCTTGTATTTTATTTTTTTATTCGTTTACAATTAAACGTCAAACAAGCATATAAAAAATGCGTTTCACCAATGTTGAAATGTTGAACGGACAATGCACTATAAAACAACCCAGGCTATTTTAAAAAGTATGTTTTCACGGTTATATGATATTATATGCTGTAAGAAATATATATTTTATATTTTCAACACTTTTAGAGGTTACGTTTATATTGCGGATCATGTTTTGCGAGCTACTCACACATTTCAAAAATACCTTACCATATAAGGCGTGATGTCTAATCCGCAGTCAAAACACGACAGCGTGCAGGAAATTCGAACACACGGTCCCATGCATGTGCGTTTCTCAAACAATCACGCGCTCGTCACTTCCCGACAACAAATGATTAAAAGAAATAAAATATGACAACTTAAATGCCCCGAAAGTGTTTAACTGCTGGTAATTACGACGAAATGACGTAAACGGAAATGCATTTATAATACCGGACACGTCAAGTTCTCTACCATCAGTTTCAGTCTCAAAACACTGCCTTCATCTTTTTTTAAATTATTATAACAATAATAATTTTATTTATTTATTTATTTTTAATTATTGTTATTATTATTATTTTTTTTTTTTATTATTATTATTATTATTTAATCAAAGCTAAAATAGCATCATTTTAAATACTTATGTTATTTTTTCTAACAAATACGATAGCAAAACTATCGAGCAAGAACACAACTTTTTACTCCCGCACCGCTGACGTAAGAGACAAGCAGGTTCCTTCTCAGATAAACAGATCAGATTACCGGGAACAAGCTCTTGGAAAACTGCTTTGAACGCTGGGAAACCTGAACTGTGTTAAAGGCTACCGGAAGTACATGTTGCTTGACGAAGCTAGACTTGTAGGCGCATAATCGGGCAGATTCGATTCGAGTACGCACCTTTGTTCCTTGCATTCCCTATTCCACTTCTCAGTGTTGCGCAGCTTATATTTTTTCTTATCGACATGCTTTATAGCTTTAGGACTTTCTTCAATAAAAATATGCATAAATTCTGTTCGAAACAACAGCTAGGTGTACAAAAGGGAAATATCAAACTGATGTCACTTATATCTATGCTATACGTGATCAACACCTGATTAATGTATGTACAGCAGTTATAAATCTAGCTTCCTATTTCACATGAATGGGGAACCAGAATATTTGATAACATTTCCTAGCTATGAACATTTCCTTCAACTGCAAGTACTTCGACATATAATTTCCCTTTACGTCAAACTATAACTTTCTGTTCACTTGGCTAACGGCGATTTTTAGCATTTTTTGGAAATGCTAAAACTTGAATTAACTTAAAGTTGCGCTTTTGAATTTAGCCCTAAATTATGTTCTTCCAGCGCATTATTTATTTTTGCTGATAATGTCAATGTAGTTTTGTTTGATATTCTCACTAATCTAGGGTTTAGTTGGGAGCAATTTGAGATAAAATATATTGTATGGTCATGATTACATGGCGGGAAGCATGGTCAACTGGTAGCATGCTGGGCTGCGGATCCGTAGGTTGTGGGTTCAAACCACGTCTTAGGCAATGTCTCTTATGATCCAATATCAAGCAAAAATAGTTCTCAATCGATGTAAAAAGAATATTTAAAAGCAAAACAGTATAAGCTAATAAATTAAAGGAAAACAAAACAAAACTTTGCATATATTATTTTACAGGTATCATGATATGAGTGAAACACAGAAACAGCGACACACAATCAATGAATAAAAAACATTCTGTATTGCTAATAAACGACACATTGCTAGAAATCTGGCTCGCTATTGTTGACTGAAAAGTTAGTTGTTGTATGTTGCACGAAACTGTCGTTCTTTCCAAAAATGAATGACTTTATATCCTGTGATTGGATATCTATATCCCCTGATATGACACTCATTTCTCATCAACAAAATGATAGTAAGTATTCTTTTAAAAATAGACAGGCAACGTCTACGGTGTGCATGACTCTTAGAACATGTTAAATTTCTCATTTTTAAGTAGGCCTGGTAAATTTTGCTGACGTCGGTAAAATTACTGTCAACGTTTGAACGATTTATATGTCTTCCTTACATTGAGCAAAGCGAAATATAGCGGATCTCCAATTGTTTTAAGAAGCATTCCATCATTTCTTTTGTCGTTGATTCACGCTCTAAAACCAGTGCTGTACTATTTTCTCTTTGCTGTCTCTATGTTTTGTTCATTATAACTGATATTTCTATCTGAGAGAGAATATAAAAATTGGGATTTTAAATTTTGGAAAAATCCAGATGAAATCAGTCAATTATAAAAATCTAAACCTGTGGCAATGTGAAGGAGTGTTAATAGTTTCTCGAGCTGTTATAACTGAGTATCAAATGAAATTTTTCATTTTAAACTTTGGTGATTGTAATGAAATTGTAAATGAAAAAATACTGATACTAATGCGTGTCAGTATGTAGGTGGTGGGGGTCTGTGATAGAGTGGTTGTAGGGTTTGATTTGCTACAACTTTAAATTGTGTTCTAGCTAATTTTTCGAACAATCATTTCAAAAAAATAAACAAGAAATATTTGATGCGGCGTTGATGGGGATTAAAGTGGTGGAGAATGTAGAACGATTATATAACGTCCGATCACATTATTTGTGTCAAAGCAGAAAGTCAAAATACTCGGTATTAAGACGTGCTCCCCACCGGCTTTATATTCATCAAACAAACTGCAATTTAGTCAAAATATTTTATTAAAATTTCGTGAATATGAAGTATTTGTTACAGATAAATGCCATCCCAATAGACGCGTAATAGGTGCGTAACTTTTTCTCCGTGAATATAGGAATATCTATCATCAGATACCCATTTGACACTTTATAACGTTATCAGGTCTAGACAGGTCAAAGGTCAAAGGTGGGGTTAGACAGCCAGCCGACAAATATTATGTAAAATGCATTGAATGTGAGTTACTTTACAGGTCCATTATTCGTCCAAAAGCAGTGCGTATATTTCGGACAGAAAAGCAGATTGTGTGTTAAAGGTTTGTTGAGAGATTCAGTCTGTATATACTCTGTGACGACAATATTATTACAATGCATGAATAAAAATTAATATTTTTCTTATTCAATTGTTTACAAAAATACCTGAATATCCTTGTCAGTTTTATGACGTTTTCCATAGATATTCCATTTGTCTATGTTAACGAATGTCGAGTACATAAATTGATGACGTAGCAGATAAACAAATTTTGATTCGGTGACAGTTTTTCAAATTCCAATTATCTCCGGCTTCGGGCCATTTTCAGCCAAACTCGGGAATATTTTAACATCAATATAAAAATACTATATGGCGTACTTTGATCAACATTTTCAATGCGTTTAACTGTTATTTTGCAACAGATATTTGCAATAGAAATATGCCATTTGCTTTAGTCTACAATGTTTCTATGTTATTTCATCATTTCCTTTTCATGAAAATTATATCAGTATGAAATATAATGGGCATTTAAAATTTAAGTATCTTATTGCTAACCTATGATAGTGATGAACTGATAATGATATCAGTAAATCTATAGTTTTGGAAACCTTAGTAAAAGTTTAAATTGTCCTCACCGGAATCTGTAAATCATTCAAAGAACATTAGTTTCAAAGAAATTAATACAGGTATTTCACGTATATTCAATGAGGATGCTAACAAAAGCAATACCTGACGCAGAGAATATATAGTTGTGTCAAGCGATTCTGATTTCCACTTCATTTTACTCTTTTATTGTAAATCTGTTGAAAGAACGAAATGTTACAATTAGTTAGGTTGGCCTTTACCAGCATACACGTGTGATAGTGAGTGGGAGGAAGTCTGAATAAGGGATGTAACTTGAATAAATGTGTTATATTAAATCGGTTGCTAGGCTATATTAAAGGTTTGGCTTAACTTGTTATTATTTTTGTATCATATAGATACGGAAATAAGATCAGATTATACATTATATGGTAATGTCTTTTAAAAATAACGTATACTACTAGCTAAAAAGTATGAAAAACAAGTAACTGGTGTTGCAGGCAACACATGAGTCCCCTACCGGTAGGGTGTATAATTTTCCGTTACCCTAGCTTGTTGTTGTAGTATTGGGGTTTACCGTCGCTGCGATAGTATTTCAATCATATAGCGACGTCCAGCTAATTACAGGTGGAGGAAGACCCCGAGTACACAGAGGTAGCCAGGTAGAACCACCGACCTACCGCAAGCCATCTGGAAGGCTTCCTCACATGAAAAATCCGGGATTCGAACCCACAGCGGTGAGGGGCTGAGTGAGAGATTTGTAGTCCAAGACTGTAACCGCTCGGTCAGTCCTTTTTGAGTTACCATGGGATCCAGTTTTTGCGGACGGACGGACGGACTGACTGACGGACAGACGGGCGGACGGAGGGCAAATCTATAGTCCCCTCTGGTTACACCAGTAGGGGAAATGCATTTCAGGTGCAAAACACATGTACAAATGTTTCCTGAAAAATAGTAATACTTTTATTTTCATAAAATTGCTCCAAAAATATATTGAATTTCACATGGTATTTACATGTATATTCTGTTTTAGTCATTTGGATCATTTGTAGGATCTAAACTTGTTTATTTAAGTCGACTGGTAAACCGTTAATTTATCTTTTAGTCCTTTTTTTAACGGTTTCTATGTTGGACCAGTAAGTTGTGCCTGCTGATAACGCGACAGTACAATGGTGAAAACACGATACTTTGTCGCATCATCATCATCATCATCATCATCATCATCACACTAGCGTTCGTATTTCGCGTTTTCATTATTGTGCTATCGCGTTTTTATTGCTTTCGCGTTTTCGTTATCGTATTGTGGCGTTTTCGTTATCGTGCTATCGCTATTGTCGTGATTTCATCATCACACTATCGAGTATCGCATTCAAATCAACACATTCAAAGGCGATGGTTTACGGAATTCTGTACCATACATGACTGAAATACTGTCTCAGAGAGGGTACATTTTAAAACTACACTATCAATCAAAATCCAGAATAAATGAGTGTGGGAGGTGCCAAATATTATTTTAAGTTTTTCACACGTAACTGTGGTTTATAGGTAAATAAGATACACATCCAGCAGACAAGTCCGGTTTTTTTTCAACAAAAAAAAAATGGGGAAAAATTATTGGGTAGGTCGGGTAAATGTAAAACATATTCAAGGACCTTCCAGTCTGTAGTGTCTATAACGATTAACACAATTGTGTTGTTGTTGTTGTTGTTGTTGCATGCGTTAATCGAATGACTCTTGAGGGCGCCGTGGTCCAGTGGTAACGTATCCGATAACGGATCCGAAGGTTGTGGGCTCGAACCCCGTTGGATGCAAGAATTATTCATGACCTTCCCAGGCATAAAGTACTGGTCCAAACCAGTAACTGTCGAGAGGGATTAGTATAAGTTGTAAGAACTTGTTTCCCAATCGACGTAAAATAAATAAGTTTAAACTAAACTAATTACTCTTAGAGAGGATATACTGATAACTTTCTTTTGCAAGATCATATATACCTGTTTATATATTAGACCACAGGTATTAGGAGGCACAATATTACAAGAAAAAGCAGCCAATGTTTTCCTTTTTAAGCTGTAACTATTTAGTGTTTTGAGTACTTACGTGTTTTTCTATTCTGGATGAAAAACATCTTCCTTTTATTGAGAAAGCTTTGATTTTCACCTACGTGCATTTTCCAATCTTTTTACTAAAAGTGAAATAAATATGATCCCATTGAGGAAGGTAGGAGATTCTGTTATTGAAATTTCATACCATTAATTTCAATTTTGTCTAAACACATGTATCTGAAAATATGTATTTGAATCTTTTTATATAAATCAAGCCATTTCTGTAGGCTTCAATATTACAAACTTAAAAGGGACAGTTCGTCGATTTCTTATTCGTCAACAAATTAGGCTAATTTCAATCTCCAGGCAGGAGATCTCACACAGTTCCCTCTGCCACAATGAGCTGTAAGCAGAGGTGACACATACGAATCACTTTTCCGTCGTCTGTCTGTCCGTCACCCTTTTTCCGTCACGATTCAGCAGTTGACACATGAGACAATTCCGGCGTTTCATAATTTGCACAGCATTGTTACATAATATTTGACTTGTTAACTATGAGAATGATCAGACAGCACAAAAATAACAAAAACATTCAAATTGCATCTTTGTGTCTAGTTACACAAGTTCGAGTTCTTGGTACAGTCTACGTATGAATTAACACTTTGCAAATGTAAGTATAAATGACACTGATTAATCAAAAATAAGTCAGAGAGATGAGCTGATAAATCGACAAAATTGTTTCAGATTGATTAAAAACACTAACATGCAATAACTCACACTAATATATCAGATACAAATATATCTTCTAAATATTTTTCATATTAACTTATATACAAGTGAGTGATACCTACACTGTCCTGCTGTTTGTCAGTAACTAACTAGTTGGGTGTTATTTACCATCTAGTACATGGCAATAGTATGACCTTGACATGCAGGACAATACAGAATCTAACCTTTGTCACAAAACTTTGACCATCCATGTCTGTATCTTCTATAATGCAAATATTTTTTTGTACATTTATATGGAAATCCTTCAAACCTTTGTGGTGTTTAAGCCCAGACAAGGAAACTGACACTTTTATTAACCTTTGACCTCTTAGTATGACCTAGAAATCTAGTTCTTAAATTATCTAGTTCCCCTAAAAAACACTTTTGTGAATTTATTTAAATTTCCCCCAACCTTTGTGAATTGGCATTCCTTTTTTTATATTTGACCTCCAAGTATGACCTTGGCCTTTGAGCTAGCAATCTGGGTCTTGCACACAACACTTTGACTTTATAAGGCAAACATTTATCAATTTGAAAATCATTTGATTTATCAAGGAAGAGCCCGGGTAATGTAACTGACATTGATTTTTTACCTGTAACACCAAGTGCCACATATCATAATTTAAAAAATCAACTGATCCTTTGTCAATTAGAGCCCAGACACATTTCGGGGAAGGATGAAAGGATATCTCCAACATGGAGAAATGGGGGATTAAGCTAAACAGACGTATCGTATTAATGTTTATTCCTCTTAGAAGCGAAAGCTCCTAAAGTCAGACAGTTGATTTTCTACTTACAATCACATTACCGCCACTTATCATACATTCGCGTTGAAAAATAGTACCACTGGTTGTAGATGTCAACATTGCAGTTTTGATAAAAGTTAGATATATTGCAAGTGTAATGTTATTGGACTCTAGCTAGACACTATTGTTGCATTTTTATTGTTACTAACCTAACTTATATACCATAAGTGATTATAATAGGACCGTTGCATTAGTTATGCAACGTCTGTCTCAGTTGTGACTGTCGTTAATACATATATTTGTTATTATTTAATACACATGGTTACTGTCTGGCTGGCTGGTAACCAGCCAATATATAAGCTGACCGGTCAAGAGTCTATCCTGCAGAGAGATCTTGTGGGATACCTAGGGAGATATCTTGTTAGAGCCTCGAGACCCGACCATGGGCTAGGCACGTTACATGGCAGCGCTCAATCTGAGTGGGCCATGGCCTGTCATGCTAAATAAAGTGCATACAGACCAAGAAGGCTTCTTGTCTTGAATACGGCCATTATACGACACAGGATTTTGAAAGCATTGGGTATAATCACAATTTCTGTGAAAATAAAACTGTAAAAGAAGTAAGTTTATACTTCAGTATTCATCTGTTGTTTCATTCATTTAACTACCTATAAATAATCTTATTTGCACCACAAATTTGCATATGCGGAATAAGCTCACTTGGTAAGAGCGTCGTTCAGTATTTTGTTCTTGCAAGGGGTTGTTAGTTCTAGACCAGCTGAGACTTTTTTTTGTAATACTTATTGTTTTATATTCTTAGGTTATATATTTAGAATTTTTAACTCTAGTTTTTATACTTCCATTATTTGCGTTTGTTAACCTTTTGATTTAAATTATAAAACACAGAACCCTGATATTCAGCAAAAAAAAAAACAACCTCTCTCTATATAAATTATTTATAGAGAGGTCGATTTTTCTAATATGAGGGTCCTGTGCATAGACAGGTTCTGTTATATGGTCAAAACAGTGTAAATGAGAGGGGGACAGTATGTTTAATGTAAGCCGTCAATTGAAACCTTTTCTTATTAGCCTCAAATGACTGTTGTGTCTCTGTATGTCACAACTCAGAAAGTACTTTAGGGATTGAGTTTATACTTTATACAATAGCCAAACTTTACTTACCAAGAACAATAACTCCACCTTACTTTATCTCTATTACTTACTTGTATGGTGAAATTATGTTTTTCTAGAAAAAAAAAAATGAAAACTATTGAAGGAATGGATATCATTCTTTGGGAAGGATGTGAAGTGACAAAGAACAATAACTTTATCTTGTCCCATTGTTTGCTTTTCTATTAAAAATATTTCTATCTGCAGCAAATTCATGAAGTACTGACTTGACTATATGAATTTACCGTCGCTTCGACAGTATTTCAGTCATATAGCGACGTCAAGCTAATTACGGGTGGAGGAAGACCCCGAATGCCCGGAGGAGTCCAGGTAGAACAACTGACGTACCGCAAGCCAGCTATCAAAATTCGAATGACCCTGCCGGGATTCGAACCCACGCGGTGAGGGGCTGAGTGAGTGTTAAAAGTCAGCGACTCTACCCTCTCGGCCACGGAGGCCCCATGAATTATTTAGAGGACCAATACTAAGAACCACTATTCCTTATCCATTTTTGTTTAATTTGACAGAGACCAATAAATAAAAAATCTATCTTACCTGCTGTTTTAATAAGATTTAACTTCTTTGATTTTTTTACATGCATACCACATAAAAATAAAGGGATTGACTTTATAATTCACACATGTTAACTTTCGCTTCTGATAGTGCTCTCGGTGCTTTGATTATATTAAACTGTGAATGTTTCTAGTTTTACTTACAGGAAATAAAAAAAAATAATGCTTTATCACTTGCAATGACCTTGAACATCTTTAAATAAAAAAGAAGTAAATCATAATGTTTAAAACTGAATTTTCGATGAAAAACAGTTGTCTCAGCGTTCTGTTGTTTGTTGTTGTTGTTGCTGTTGTTGTTATACACAAAGATATGAAGTATACAGGGGCGGGGCTATGTTGAAGTTACGTCCATCGGTCGGTCCGTCTGTAGACGAAATTGCTCCACCCTATTTCTCGGCTACCTTTGGTCGGATTTTTATAAAACTTTACAAGGCTGATAAGTACCAAGCCTAGTTGCGCATATTGTTGGCATGTCATGATTCGCTTGATTTTGAATGAGTAATGGCCCTTTGTTATATTTTTTCTCAATATTGTCTGACATAGTAACAGCAACTGTGACAAAGCGGTATCTGGGGTATTCATCATCTTTAATGATAATTCTTGTTGCTGTCGTCGTCGATGATTTTTGCAATACATAAATGCTCAATAAGAATATTTCTTTCTTGTTGAGGAAGAAGGAGAGGATGATAAAAGGAAGAGTGACTGATGGGGAGATGATCAAATGATGATGAAAAGGGCGGGGATAAAAAATAAAGCTGATGATAAGGATGAGAAAGAATGATGAGGAGAGAAATGGTGAAGAGGAGGGGAGGAAGGAGAACAAATGATGATGATGATGATGATGATGATGATGATGGTAAGGATGATGATGATGTGGCGGATGAGGAGAAAAGGGATGGTAATGATTTTAACGACGGCGATAAAGAAAATGATCATACAAAATTAGATGATAAATAAAAAGAAAATAATAATAAAAGGAATGGATTCTATATTAAGTACAGTAGTTGAGGGGTGGCATCTGGTTATGAAAGATTCGAACCAGATGCACGAGTGCATACCAGGGCCCAAGTCAGGTGTGGTTGGCAACCTTCCTATAGTAACCAGAGTCCAGGTGTTGTAATTATTCGATTTCCCCTAAAGTAGTATATGAATTTAGTAATTAAACATTTGGTAGCAAATCATACACGTGTCAGCGACGTATGTCTCTAAATAAACTGTTTGTATTGAACTAGAGTGAACTACAGCAAACTTTCCATTTTATAAGAACCACTTGCTTTTGCGTGTCGGCCTTATGGAGACGTCTTACTAATTACAGGGTGCTGTGATCCAGTAGGAACGTACCCGACTTCGGATTCGAAGGTTGAGAGTTCGGATCACGTTCATGACCACCACAAGCGCGAGGTATTGGTCCAACCCAAGAAGCGT
Source organism: Solen grandis (assembly GCA_021229015.1). Taxonomy (NCBI): domain Eukaryota; kingdom Metazoa; phylum Mollusca; class Bivalvia; order Adapedonta; family Solenidae; genus Solen; species Solen grandis. The sequence continues at coordinate 36,214,529 of CM037788.1, read as the reverse complement.
TGAGGGGTATAAATATAAATTTAATGAACGTGTCTCTCAGTCGACGTAAAAGAAATAACTAAGGTAAAAATTAAAATTAAGAAAAAAGAAAAAATATTTACAGGCGGTGGAGGACCCTAGAGGACCTAATACAATGTAATATTATTTTTCATATCATTATCATTACTGTTCGAGTGAGTGTTATTGACGTTGCCTCTGCTGACGTCATGAACGTCAAGACTCATTTAGAATGTTCCTTCTTGTTGAAGAAAGAGAGGAATATGAGGAGAAGGAAAAGAGGAGGAGTACTATCTCGGACACATTGGGTACCTGATTAGAGCCTCTGACTAACCGTAAATTTACGCACGTGAACAACCCGAGTGACCCGATCCGACGGGACTTGAACTCTCTGCTGTGAGGGGCTATGCAGAGTAAGATTGAATTATTAGTTATACAGGGTACGTGACTATTTATTCCCGGCTGAGAAAAAAATATGTCACCCTCGCCTATTATACTGCAAAGTTAAGTCCGATTCTGCGTTAAAAAGTACTTATAACGTCATAAACATATACCCAGTGTACATGACGTTATGTACACGTCTTATTGACCATCAGAAGAGATATTTTTACGTTCAGTATAATAAATATATAGTTTATACACGGTTATATCTCTAAAATGACTTCTGTCCACATGAACGGTCTTTATATTCAACTAACACTTTTTTTTTCGATAGGGGATTACGTTTTCTTCAATCCAAACTGATAAATACTGAATAAAAAAATTGCTATATAACTTAATCAAAAACAATATATAATTTATTTATGTCTGAATCCCTTTGCCATAACATCAACGTTTTCTGTCATGTGTTTATGTTGTTATTTTGTAATAGCGCGATTTTTATTTTATGTTAAAACTAACAAATTCCTAAGTACATTTAAAAAAATCCCATGCCATACAAGCATGTCCATCCTATCTTTCTTTTAAGATAATCTGATGTCTGTCAATACAAACTCGAATATTTGTGGGGTTTTTTTTATTTTTCGTTTTCAAATGTTTACAAAATACCGATTATTTTATTTTTTTCTTCTAAATACACTTGAAAGGCTTTGAAATCAATAGGGTCCACGTATACAGCCAGCTTAACTTGGGTACAAAGCTCTTGAGCTATCAGTTGTCAATGAACCGTAGTTCGCAGCGGAGGTCGGGTTTACCGGGGGTGGGGCGCCTACAGTCTGTGAACCCCAACCACCATCCCCAGTTAGCCGGCCAGAAAAGGTTTTGGGGAGCATATTTAATAATTGAAATTTTAGGTTTATTGAGCTGCATTGAAGAAAATTGTATTAGAGAAATGAGTAGAAGAATTAGGAGTGGAGATTTTGACATTATGATCGCTATTCGGTGTCCGAATCCCCTTCCGCCCACTCGTGCCCGCCCCTCTGGATCCGCCGGTGATAGTAGCCTATGTTTCGCTGCGGTCATTTCGGCACACCTCCGTTGACTACTCGAAGTGATTTTGAAGATTCACGTCAGTCAACGGCTGTTGCGAGTCCAATTAATGTCTTTGAAATTACGCGGCACAAAGATAACATGACCATCCCTCTAGAGAAAGAGGTATCATTTATAATAAAAAAGATATACTAATATTGTCTAAAGACAAACGCCTTTTCGGTAACACAGCTGTATCGGGAGGGAATAAGTGATTAATTGGGTGATTTCGCAATAGACAATCAGGAGATGTTTTCCTCTGCCAGAACCACTTGGTCAGCTGTACTCGTTAAAGAATTTATTGAAATAGTTAAAAGGTGTTGCGACAATAACTTTACGCTAAACTGAAGAGCGGTTGAGAGGAAGAAAACTTGTTGATCTTTTGTTTTTGACGTTTAACCAAAAACATCAAAAGAGAGTAGAGGAAATAACAGTTGCAGCGGTGAACAGAAACGCTAAAGGTGAATCAGCTGAAATAGTCAAGAAAACAAATGATTCAGCTCTATGAGATGTGATAAAGGTGTTTGTTTAAGCTTATTTCTTGTTACATGGATTAGGGAACAAGTTCCTACAACTTATAAACTATCCCTCTCGACTGCTCCTGGGTGGGACCAGTACGTTGTGTCTTTGATGGTCATCACTTAGTTTTGCCCACATCTGTTTTCGGACCCTCAACCTTCGGATTCGCAGTTATTACCCTAACACTAAATCACGTTTTCCTTCAAGTTTCTTTTATGAAATTTAAAAACATATCTCAAAATGCATCGAAATAATACATTTACTGAAGGGTATTCCACATGAAAAGTGCAGTCTTTAAAATATAACTATGTAAATGTGTATTGTATATATATTAATATCATGATCGACCAAAGCATAAACAGAAAACGTGCATACAATCATTACTTATGAAATGTATCAATCATCTGTATGTATTTAAACATATGATTTCCGAGCACATTTGCAATCTGATTAAAGTTACATTTGTAGAATTCAAAGCCCTCACATTCCCTTTCATCACATTCTTGCGGTAAAACAACAAAAACCGTTATGTATACTCGATAATGAACCAAGTATTTGAAGGGTATTAAATAATACCTATCCTGATATATTGAACAAGTTTAAAAATAGATACAATAATGCTATTATAATTTGATTTCATAATGATTCAGAATGGCGTATTATATGGCTAATTAAATTTGTAACCGAATAAAAAGATCAAGGTATGTAACAGGCGCATGCTCTTTAAGCGATTAGTCTCGAACGTTCGCTTATCCGTTTTGTAGCTAAACTGGGAAACTATTTGATGCAAGCGTCGATAAATTTATAAAACTAACAGATCATAAACAATAACATCTTTATGTTTCAAACCTGAATATACACTGATTAATAATATTATTTTATAATGCGTTAAACAAGAATTAAGGGCTTGAATATTTTAATATGGTATAAGATGGGTGCCGTTTCTAAGAAAACAGATTTGCATTAAAGTTGTTTTACGCATGTAATTATGACTGTAGGTTGTTTTTTTTACGTATTCAATTGTTTTTCTTTCTTTAACACAGAAATGGATAACTTCATTTTTTCGACATTTTTTATATTTTGTTCGTACTCGATTTTTAATTTCCATAAACATAACATCATTTCGAACTAATAATCACTATTTGTTTGGGATTTTGAAATCTTAAAATTTAAGTGAGCAGTTTAAAAATCTATATTTTATGTAATTCATGTGACGTGGTCGTGGATGTTCTAATATCCGGAGCAAATTTTAATTATACAAATAGGCGTTGCATTAGGCGGTCCCAAATATTTAAATCACATCCGGGGAGTACCCGAGTATCCCTAATTATAATACGATTGGTTATATTTAGATCATTTTACGTCATGTTCTAAATTTAGACCTGACAAACCTTCGACTGATTGAAACACCTATATGTTTGAACGTCGACCTAGTTTGACACCGCATTTGTTTGACTTAGCAATTTTTTCAGGACAGTTCAACACTCCTTTTCACGTGAGGGATGTTTCATTGATGATAGAGGGATCAATCACATGTTTCTCCTCTTGGCAAAACATGCAGCCGTTGGCTAATTCCAGTTATGATATTAATTAGTACAATATTAAATATTACTTAATTATTGTTTTTAAGAAGTATGCAAATTGAGAGTAAAATTACCAAATTTAAGTAAGTAATATTAATTGTAGTAAATGTGTCATCTGTAGACAACTTTAGTAGCTATCATCTCCATGTAGCCAGACTGTATACTACTAAGTATTTTTTAAATGGTTAAGAAATGTGCATCAAGTATATTAGACGTTCATGATATTGAGTATTACAAAAATAAAATGAAAAGGAAAATTCGCCGTACTTCACGATTTAAGATATAATCAAGTCATTAAAGGTAGAATTAAACTTAAAGAAAAACTCCAATGTTTCATATTGGAGTTTTTACGATATTTAATCATTCTATTTTTAGTTGACTGAATGATTTATAATACGTTTTCGATTCTTTAAAAAATACTGTCATATCATTTTCTGTTTAAAAAAAAAAAAATGCAATTTGCGTTAGTTAAATTTTCATTATGTAATATACTTGGCTGTGTCATGTAAAATATGCCGGTCATTAAGTGACATTTAAAAAAAGTTGTCTCCCTTGCGTTAAAAATATAGGACAATATTTGTGGGGTTATTTTTCGGGTCGTTTACCTGATTAGCTAAATAAAACAATTTATAAAGCGATGGAGGTGTGGTCACATAGCTACACGTGACGTCACATGACAAACGGCATTTCACTTAAAGCTAAGGTGAAAATAGTGCGTGAATTCGGACCACGATCTCGTGCTATTGTTTCTAGTACTGTCCCACTTTGAATCGTATTTATTTTTACACGTTATCAAACAAATACTGTCAATGCTGACTTCCGCCGCGAGAATGTTTGCACAAGATTTAAACCCCGTGAACAAATACTCTAGATTTTATTATAATGAGACAAAAATTATCATAGATGCCTCAATATTTAATCAAAATGTTTTGCCGTCTCTTAGGAGTACGTGTCGTTTCGTGAGCATGGTTGTGTAGTTTTGTTTTGCACGTGCATAAATATAGGTAGGTATCAAAAGAGAGAATTTGGCATTAATTTCTGTTATGTTCTTTTAATTGTTTGAGAATCCTGAACAATTTGTGAGGAATTACGAGTGGATGAGAACAGAAATAGTGTTTAATGCCGAGGTCACCGGGGAGATCCATTGGGATAGGCTAAAAATAACATTATGCCTTAAACATAGCAATCAACTATTTACATTTGAGTACTGAATATTTATTTTTAGTCATTACGTGACTCAAGATACTGATCCAACCAAGAAATCATCGAGAACATTTTGCTTGTTTTGTAAAATCACACAGTTGACGTAAAAGATATGTTTGAATTTCAGTGTCTTTGATTTTCCCTTTGTATGGTACGATTCTGAAAGACTGGTTCGTTCGGTCGTATTAGTTTCATGGTGAGTGGTAGCGCTTTTCACTCGAGAGCCGAAGTTCGGAGCTCGAACACTACTAGCTGTTGTTAAATAAAAAAAATATACCTGTCTCGAGCATACTGTTCTATTCCGGCCAAGAATTTTGAAGGATAGATAATTCATTATCAAAAAGGTGCATAAAGTGGAAAAAAGATTTTTATTATGTACTTCTTAAGCAGATGAGATATTTTGAATACCATCGACGTCGTTGCCCGGTTCATTTGAGGATACTTCAGGTTCATTATCTAGTCACTGCCAAGGTCGGTCATATCGCAAACCTCACATTGGATTACAAATTTATGTTACGTATCTCGTATGCTTTTCGTGTCCCCCGGATTGCATCATAACTCATGGATATATCCCGTTAATTCTTGTTCAAAGCTGACAGGCAAGTGTCGATAATCTTGACTCAGGGATGAGTGCTTTAATAGGCCCCCCGACATCGTCTGTTAACTGATTAGCAGCGATGCAGGGGATTTGTCCCTCTGGATGAGCTCAAGTCGCCGACAAAGACACTGTGACGTTATCTCTCAGTTTCATTGTTTTACCCCCTATATATCACGACCTGGTGGTGGGTCAATGAATATGGTGGCTATCACGTGGGGCGAAATTCAGTGAAACCTGCATCTTTTGTTTGAACGTGCATATCAATAGGCTCAGTTGATCCTTGCAATAAAGCTGTGATATTTGAGATTCAATAACATTTACTGTGGGTATATCTGTTTAATTCGGGTCTTAGTCGGTCATGCAAATCTTGCATTGTTGCGAAATCTCTTCTGTAGAGTCTTGCGATAACTGATTTTGTGAGACTGTTCAGGTTTAAAAAAAAAAAAAAAAAAAAAAAAAAAAACATTTCAGAAGTAGCCATATTTTTCATTGATCAGATAAAGATCTTTCGTACTCTGAGCATTGGACTAAAAGGAGGGTCTTGTAAAGAACGCAGAAAATGTGGAAAGATTTAAATGCACAGAAATAATAATGATAACTGATGATTAAATACGAAAGATAGGTGTATGAACTTACTCATTTTACGTCGATTAGTTACGGGGTTGGACCAGTACTTGGCGCCCGGGACGTCAATGAAATAAAAATATACTTGCCTCTAATGGGATTCGAAACCAGATTATCCGAAGCTTTGACGTTGCATTAACCCTTTCCCTCATAGATGACACCATGAAAAGACCTACGCGAACAACATAAAACCAGATCAGTGACTCGCAGGCTGATCAGGTTTTATGCTGTTCGCTGCTCCTCAGTGGTCTGGAAATGAGGACTTTATAATTAAATTTGGTAAGGTTTAACTGTGGTTTTCTGCAGATCAGGCATTATGTGATACCTATTGAGTGCGTCAAAATGAGTCTATATGAGGGAAAGGGTTAAATAGGTTCATAGTAGCGCGAAAAATATATGCATACAAAGCTTGATGATTGATAAATAAAGATGTGAAAGAGGCACCGTTGTTCAGTGGTAATGCGCCAGACTGCGGATCCGAAGGTTGTGGATTTAAATCACGTTCGGGGCTAGGATGTTTCACGACCTTCCAAGGCGCAATATACTAGTCCAACCCAGGAACAATCGAGAGGTATCAGAATAAGTTATAAAGACTTGTTTTTCAATAGACGTAAAATAAATGTTTTAATATGTTTTGGAAAAGTAGTTGTATATCGATTAAATAAGATGTAATTGTCGAAGAGAATCACTGGTGCATGAAAGACATTTCTCCCATGCCAAAGCTGTTCATTATTAGTTTAAGTTAAGAGTATTTATTTTTACTTCGTTTGAGAAGCATATTTTGACACTCATACTAATCCCTGTCGACGGTTCTTGCGTTAGACCAGTACTTTGCACCTTGAAAGACCATGGCAATTTCTTGCTCCCTACGGCGTTCGAACCCACAACCTTTAGATCTGTTGATATGTATTTTACCATTGGGCCACGGCGTCTCAATATTTATAGTTCTGTGCCCTGCCGGAGAAGGTCACGGAGCACCATATAAGGCAACACTGCAAGACAAAGCAGTTTGTGATCTCACGAATCATGTATAGATAAACATCTGTACCTACCGGAAAACCAAACAATTAAAGTTGTCATGCACCTTTCATGTGCCATCTTCAAGAGTATTTTAAACTTTATTTAATGACAGTAAAATATTTTCAGCTTTACTTTCATTGTTTATGCATCGTCAGTTTTCAGTTAATAATCAAAGAAGTTAAGGGCGGTTATTGAAGCAGTTTCATTGAAGTTAAAATTATGAAAGAAAAATGAATTGTTACTTTTTAAATAATGTTACTTTGACAATTGATACAAAATATCACAATAATATATCCAACGACAACGCCTTAGTGATAAAATGTAAAAATAATCTTCGTAAAGATAGAAATAAGTTTGTATGACAGACATGTGTGTGTGTGTGTGTGTGTGTGTGTGTGTGTGTGTGATAGTATTCCAGTCATATAGGGACGTCGGCTATTTACAGTGAGAGCCCATAGATACCCGGGTAGAATTACGAACATATTGCAAACAGACTGGAAGCTTCCTCATATGAAAAATCCGATATACCCTGCCGGGGTTCGAACTTATGGGGATGTCAATTTGTATGTTATTATAATTCCATATCTTTCTTTTGATTTATAAGAAATTCTGTAAAGTTCTGCAGTTCTTCGGTATCTAAGTCATTGTCTATTATCGAGACAGAATTAAAAATGAGACTTTCATTTTTTAAATGAATGAACGTTACCTGGTGCTGAGTCAGGCGGGAAGACGCCAACCAAATCATACCTGAAATTAAATTATGGAGCTCTCCTGTGATAATTCAGTCGAATCCCCTGCATACCACAAATATTTGTGTAAAGTTGAGAAGCTGTGAGACAAAAAATCAAGACAAAGATATTGTTATTAAGATATTTACAAAGAGATAACTCTCTCTTGCTTGAATTTTTTCCAATTATAGACAATCTTTTATCTTGGTTACGATGCGGGGGAGGACCGGCAATACAGATGCGCCTAATCCCACACGTTCGGATGGTACTAGTATCTTTGAACCGTGAAATATTACAGCTTTAGCTATGATTAATTAAACGTCATAAAAATACCATAACACATTACACAACGTGTTATTTTAGACGCTTCAATGAAAGTTAAAACTAAATTTAGGGTGTTCAGAATTTGAATAAACCACAGATATCCACGTTGGCTTATCTGTTAAAGTCGGCGTATATTAAGAGCTTTGAATGAAATAACTTTTAATTTATTAGTTAATTATCTAACGTTCCCTATTTTTGATATGAGCGTTCATCCAAACATCGTATGTTTCCACCCACTATTTCCAATTAATTTTACACTGTTATGGTATGTGCGATGCAAAAAGCCAATTTACGTGTGACATTTACCGATTGTTACACTTTTTAGCTACTAGAATAAATCCTTTTCAGTGCAATATATTTTTATATTCCATCATTATGATGATTATGAAATATATTTCATGATTCCGCTTGTTTGGTTTTGAACGGTCTCGTGAGCCGCGTGCTAGTTGCAACGACTTAAAAGAAATACATCTATGGCTTACGTGACTAAAGCGGATCTCACAGTACAGTACTTAAAATTCATTTATTTTTAATTATATAAAATCTAACACTTCGCTCGGTTTTCACCTTGCTTTGGTTAAAATCTTTAATTATAAAAAATATAGTTATATCATGTCGAGGACAAGTCACACGACAAGACACCCAGCTACATTTTCCTGACACTGAAACAAATAGTCTTGAAGTTACTCTTTTATTCTGAACACAAAGCACTATGAAGATATACCAGAAATATATGCATGTCGCGGCCGGCGATTGAATCAAAGACAAACTTCTTAAGGCTGTTAGACCCCGCTGCGAGCTGGACCGTTACATTATAACACAATCAGGGATACTCCCCGTTTATTTTATCTGTCGATACCCAAGTTTTATTTTTCAATGCAAAATCAAACATCTCTTCGCATTATTTGAAGTCTAAAACCAACCTGAAGTGATATTTGTAGAAATTATTTTTATACAACCTTTTGTTTGCCATTTGTATTTTTTTGCGATATGTGGTTAAGGACATTGAATGTAAAACAAATGTGTATACTAAAGTTGAAATCAAGCTGATTTGAAGATTGCTTTTTGAAACAGTAGTTTTAATCAACGCCAAATTATTGCTTCAACTTTGTGTGTGCGTGTGTGTTTTTTTATTTGTATACATGTATATTGCATTATCAATTTTATGTAGATTTAACTACCTCATATACGAGTAAACTTTAATTCAAATAACACCATACCATATAGCATCATATGGAGTGTTATATAAATAATACTCTCCTACATATTGTTATTTTTATTGTCACAATTACCACTGTTTTTCATTCTATGAGCTTTGTCAAATCCAACGCAATAAAAATTTAAAATTTCCAAAAAGAAAAATCGTTTCAAATATATAAACTTTAATGGTGATAACAGCAATATTGTCTCAATTTGATTAAGATGAATCAATCGATCAATTATTCTTACTTCAAATGATCACGATACATCCTGATGTTAAAGATAGTGACACAGTTTCGTTAACCGTAACATCAACAAACGTTTGCCTTTGAGCTTTTTTTAGTTTTTATTCTCTCATCTTTTATCATATTCGCGTCTTCGAATATAAACACAAAATAGCTATTTCGTTTTTTGGAATAGTTCTTTCTTTTAGCTTGATCTCCTAGCACCCAGTTTATAATTGGAACAAAACCACCGAGATAAGAGGGTGTTTTTTATCTCTTAATTTAAATAAGAAGTGGTTTGACAGCTGCGACGTGCTAACGAGCCCAAGACTAACAAGGCCGGGGCAAAAATATGTAAAGATTTTGTAATTAGTATTTATTTTTAAACAACAATTGTAGCCGTTAAGTAGGTAGATGAGATTTTGATTATTTTGCTTCGATAGAACACTTCTCAAGGTATTTTAATGTAATGCAAGTACATTCCAGGAATATCAAACGTTACGGATGGTCATATATCATTGGCGATCGAATTGAAGCAGCGAGGCGCAAATGAACTGCGACAGATAGAGATCAAATGTCAAGAAACTGGGACGTGAATTTAATCTGCTGAACAGAATAAAACGTAGAAATAATATCAGGTAATGGTCTACTTTGTTACATAAGGCTGCCCGGATACCAGAAATTACAGTGGCATATAGGGACATAGAAGATATTTTTTTATTTTGCGTGCGCATGCAATAACAATTGCGAGCGAACGCAATATCTATCGTGTGCGCACGCGAAAACCACCCGCTCGCACACAATAATTAAAAAAAAAAAACGCCATTAACGCTAAAACAAGCAAACAGACGCTCCAGCCCATCATGTACGATAAAGTCTCCATTTGGAACATTCCGAGTTCGTGTATACTAAATTACATTATAAGGACAAAAGTGTGCTAAGAAAAGTCAACTCAAAGGAGAAGTGATTATTCTGTCTGAAAGATACATAGGCATAATATGGCTTAACATTTTTTCTCTTAAAACTACTGAAGTTAATCTTACCAACAGAAATGTCGCTTTATATGTCTTGCAGATTTTAAGAATATCAACTATCTATTTAATTTTTTTAAACTTATTTCTTTCTACGTTGAGATACAAGTTCTTACAACTTATCTTTCTCGACGGTTCTTGAGTTGGACCAGAACTTCGCTACTGGAAAGATCAGAAAGAATTTTGCTTCCTAACGGGATTTGAACCTTCAACCTTCAGATCCACATTCCGGTACGCTATCACTGGACCGTTAGATATGATTAAACCGTCTCTCTTTCCGCATCAAATAAACCATGCATAATATCATTATTTTTCGTTGACATTAAATTTCGTTTAATCTGTATTTAATGCACCAAACTTTGTCAAATAAGAATCTTTTTCTAAATTTTTTCTTTATTTTTATTCTTTTCTTCCTCTTTTTTTTTTTAATTTTTTTTTTAGCTTCTTGAAAAGTAGGTTAGATCTACTTAAAAAATCATTTCATTTCATCTTCACAAAATTCTTTAGTTAATTTAAAGAAAATTTAAACGTCGGCATGCAGTTAATCTTTCTTTCTATGTTTTAGCAAGTTTTACATCATAAACGTAAACGTTTCTTATAATTAGATTTATTTAAATTTTCGGTATTGTGTGTTCGAAATAAAAACACGATTTTAAAATGGAGGCCCATGCACTAGTCCGTTTTATACTGATGTGCACATTTTTGCAACTTTTACAGCTTCGTTTTTCCCTTCTTGCTCATCTTAATCATCCAAAGAACCTGTTGAGCAACGTAACAAATATAAAAGCATTCTCGCCATGAATGTTAAACAAAGCATACCTCTTGACATTACACGCTTCGTTTTTAAGGCACCGGCAGTCTAAAAATAGAAACAGACTGCCTGAAAATATCTCAAGGTGCAAGTGGAATTTATTAAATCAAGTGTACCAGTCCAGTGTTGTAGGACTTGTGTCTAGCGAATTGGTTTTGTAGACATTTTTCTTGAAGTTTATAACTTTTTGGTCGCCTCTGAAACTTAGAAATTTGTTTCATTTATTAAGCGTTGTGTTACCTTGAAAGACGATGGTATTCTGTTTACAATCAGTCTGTGAAGATGAGGTTGATTTACAGGATTACAAGTTTGTTGTTCAACACATTTCCTTGTTCATGGTTTCTTGGTAAATGGAATTAACCGATTAAATTCATCCGAAGTGTCTGGCCTTTAAGTTAAATGCTTTGTTAACTGTCCTGTGATTAATCGACACTCTTTAAAATTCCTCCAAAAATAAAGATTATGTTACTGTAAGCATTTTTACACATTTTCAGTCGCGTATTCCGGTAAACGCGTGCAATGAGACAGAAGAAAAAAGAAAATGTAAGAAAAAAAGAAAGAAAAGTGTTTCCAGTTTAAAAATGATTTACAAAATACCACATTATTGCTGAAGCATGTCTTACAAAGGATTGATTTGCCTCCTGAATTTCAAATGTTATTTTGATAGTCCAAAACCAAACATCTGTATTACCAAATACATATTGCATACCAGATATACTCTCCATGTTTATTGAAATATTTTGCGATATACTGGTGTATGTATATTGAGGATAATTGTTTGTTTTGATGTAAGACCGATTAATAATTTCCATGAGTGAACATAAAAAGTGATATTTTTACAAGTGGCGAAGCCACGAGTGAAAATGCATCTTTTTTATGTTCACGAATGAAATTACACATCGATCTCTCACCAAAAGAAACATTTCTTTATTTAATGCTTAAAAGGCCAGGAATTAGCTGTGTAATTCACAAAAGACGTCAAATTGGCGGGATTACCTCGCGTTTGTGACGTTACTTATGACGTCATTTCTGCTAAAATGATGTAATACATACAATTGATTAGTCATAACTCAATTTATTAAATCAAAAGTATAAATATGCGTATCATAAGTATTTACCTTGGTACACACAACTGATAAGAAAAGACTACAACTGTAATTGCAACTACACACGTTTTAAACATTTCGTGATTACTTGTCATGAAAACATACAGTGGTGGCTTTTAGGAAAGTGCCATATATTTCTGGAATGAAGAAAAAATATTTCACCTCCTGAGAGGGATATATGCAAAAGCTTTGCTTATAAATTATTGAAAGTCATTCGGGAGGAATAATTGATACGAAATATTTTATCTACTAATTCGAATGTTCTGAATACTCCCAGGAGAGAGCATGAATGGGTATTAATGGAACCAAATGACGAGAGGGAATATGTGGGGGCGTTCAATCCTCTCTGTCAACTCATCATCTCACCATTACATTACTGTGTTACGTCTACTGTTAATTCAACTATCACGACATAAGAAGTCTTAAGATTTTCTTCTAGGCAAAGGGTTGGATAAAGATGTAAGTTTGAGTAGCAGCGAATTAGCCAATGTTGATTTGGTCCACGCACTTTTGCCCCATCTCATTCGTTTGAAAATAAGTAATATCTTAAAGTAAAGTCCCTGTAATGGTTCCGCTACGTCTTGGATCACTTAACTCTTTACCAAGATAACAAATATACCCTTATGAAACATTAGAAAACCTTGGTTATCTCCGTGAAAGGCCATGGGGTCCGAAATGTAGTGGAACCATTACAGGGACTTTACCTTAAATAGAAAGTTGACGTGGACGTCGTGAGGAGAATCAAGATTACTTTTTTAAAAGATGTTGGAGTACATTGCACCACTGATACCCTCTTCAAGAAACTAAATATTCTATTCTAATGTCATTTACTTATAATTGTCATAGAGTTAGAATGTAATATTACGTTCATAACTTGCTATAAAACGAAGTTTATCTATTTTTGCTACAATACGAAGTTGATACATACAATTGAAAAAAATGTGACCTATAAAAATAAATAGAAAATGATTTTAAAAATTAAATTGGAAATATAACAATAAAACAACCAGTAACATTACAGTTTGCTAATGCATGTATAATACGCGCACAAATCGGTAATTTTATAGTTTATTATAAATTAGAGATAAATTGATTGTTTTGTTAAGCTTACAGTTGCTGCTAAAATAATTAAATAATATAGCGACTTCCAGCTAAAGAGATATGGAGAAAGACATCGAGTGCATTGAGGTAGAACCACCAACCAATGGCAATCCGACTGGAGGGCTTCATCACTTGAAAAATTCGACCGACTTAACAACGTTAAGGCTGACAGATAAGTCAGCGATTAGGCCATGGGGACCCAGAGGTAAATCTAAGATTGTTAGATATAGGTAGTACCTTGAAGAAAGAATTAACATTCAATCACTATACTCACATAACCTTCTGACCGAGTGACTATAACGTCCAGCCTTTAGCTTGTAGGTCGTGGGTCCTATCCCTGTTTAGTACCAAAGCCGTTAAAATGATGCAGGTAAGTGCTCGACATATAGAAGTAGATCCAGAATTTGTTGGCCCAGTGTCAGGATAAAATGTGGCCAGATGTGATGCCATTTTTATATCGTGATATTGCAGGGAATTTTACGTGGGACTGTTAACCGAAGCAAATGAGTAAACAAACATCATTCTTCTTCAATATATATATATTCCATCAGCGTAACCAATCAACGATTACATCTGGCATATAAAGTACTCCTCTACCTTAACGAAACCCTTGTTATACCCTAGTTTCTTGAATTTTGTGGTACAAAAACCTCTTAAGCCATAAACAACAGAACACCTGGTAAAGACTCAAACAGAAAAATAATGAACCAGGTTTATTGTGCCATCAACAGGTTTTGTACTTGAAACTTTCACTCTCGCCAACTGACTGTTTTTTTTCCTTCTTAAGGGTCACAAAACACATGGTTAAAACCCGGATAAAAATGTGAATACATTAAGTTTTGCACGTGACAATTGTTGAATTTTAACCATTTGCAATTGATTCTTTTGCACGTGTAAGGTGATGCTTGATTAGGCACCATAAGGTATAAATATATTATATAACATCACCTTCAAATTTTAAAGATTTGCTCTTAAAATTTGTTAGTTCAGTCTCTTTGCTATAATTCTGAACTCTACAGTTTCTACAGTTTCTCTACAGTTTTGGCATCAGTGATGTTGCCTGTCAGGGAACCACTCTGTGAAGGTATAAAACTTACTGAAACACTCGAAATGTTTCAAAAACTTAACTCAAGACAGGCTTCATTTTTTTCTATACCATTTTAACTTCATTTTGCAACAATTAAACGGAATCTAAATTATTTCTGCCATATTTCTGTAAGTGTTATTTCCATTGCTTCTAGAACTTTTGAAATATTTTATAAAGGCTCAAGTGTTTGGCTGGTAAATACAATCACAATGACGTCATTGATTTTTGCCTTGGAAACCGAGCTGATCGAACTAGCAAACATAATTGAACTTTGAATAAACAAATAACAAAACTATATATTTTTCTTTGTACTCCAGCTTGAATAAGACCTGAAATGGTATCTTATTAAATAAAAGTTAAAACAGAACGACCGAATTCCCAAGCCAGTGGTTACATTGACCCAATATGCAACCATTGAAAGTATTTGTATTGCCTCCTTGCAAAAAGTATGCCAGTTTGAGATAACGAAATAAACAAAGATGTCCTTGACACGCGAGGACAACGAGTACCACACACCTGTCTAAGCCTTTTCGCGTTTGTACATATGAAACAATTTCGCTTATAAACAACCGTCTCGAAAGCATTCATCAAATGTTAGGGTTATGATTTAACTATAGATTGCAAGGACTCTGTATTTCAGGAGAATTACAAGTGTCTCTGACAATGTATTGCATAGAAAACATCATTTATTGTTGTTGTTGTTGTTGGTGGTGGTGGTGGTTAAGATTTTTTTTTATATAGAATTGATGGTATTGTTTCATAATCACGAATTGGAAGGTTCGAATGTTCGATGCACACACGCATTTCTTTTCATAATTCTATTCACTAATTCTTTTTTATTATTTGCAGTGTGAGTAGATGGAAATCCCTAGTGTTGTTTTCCTATATACTTATTTCCTTCTTCTATTTATCCTATATGCAGTCAAGGATTGAGTAAACCATCTGAAGTTTTCGACATTAATTTCGATAACACCGC
>CM037788.1:36172280-36198830 GCA_021229015.1 Solen grandis | reverse complement strand
ACCTTACAACTCTAAAGGGCTCGGCAATTTACGGCCAATGTAGGCAAAGATCGCCGATTCTATGTCTTAACACGTCATTATTTGGAATACGACTTCATTTACACAGTGACAGGGAATATAGCTTGAATAGCAGGGAATATTGATTTATCTGCCCTTGAAAATGACATAAAAGAGCAAGAAAAAAACCTCACTTTCAGGGGCAGACAACTCAAGAAGTAGAATGGTAACCCAATTTTTTCCTATAAATTTGTTTCTAACATTATTCTCTATAATCATGCAGTTTAAGAAAATTATCATGACTAGTTTTAATTTTCTTTCTTTGTCTATACGAAAAAAAACATTTGGGTGCGTATGCCTTAAATAAGTCACCGACTGGATGTGTGTGTTACAAATATACAAACACATAACAGATACTACACTTTGATATTAGCCAAAAGACCGAGAAGCGACACTGTGCGACAAATATACAAACACATAATAATACCAAAAGGTAACGAAAATATGTATTGTTTTAGTGCAGTTAAAACTCCTTTCAACAAAAAGAAAAAGCGTGCTCATGATACCGTAGAAGGACCGTGTGAAGATGCGGAACTGTGATAAACACGGTACAATGTGTATAATAATCTTAGCCTATCGTAGATATGAAGAGAGTAAAGCTATGGGCAATATATAATGAAGGACAATAACTCTGTAAGAAAAAGGCCGTCCCCATAATACATAGTCTGATATTATTCATACTTGAAGCAAATATTATCAGGTTATCTTCAATACGAGGAAACTTATGCTGTGGACAACATATTTTTAACAAAGGGCAATTAATCTTTAAGAAAATTTTGTTCCTAGGCACTTTCTTCCGCAAACATCGTCTCTAGGTTATTGATACATGTACTAAATACCATCAGCCTATCTTAAAAATTACTGGAAAGAAGGAGAAAAACAAACACAAACAAAAATATAAAGAAAGTTGTAAATGAGTTACCTCTTACTATAGAGAGTTGCATTTCTTTTTTACGAGGTAACATTATTCAATCACTATATTGTATGCTTGTGGATGATTTTAGATACTGTGGTGCGTTGAGAAGCTTAAACGTTTTAAAACTTATCTTCATTGTATAAAGCACTTAAATGCAACTCAAAACATGACCATTGCATGTGCTTGTAGGACTTGTATTATAACAAAGGCTACTCGTGCGTTGATAATAATGATAGGGACAATACAGAAATATTCATATTTTGCAACGCCATTTTTTGGAACATAAAATTACAATGAAATATTTATTTGTCACGTGAGGAATAAAATGAAAAAAGTATGATAAAAACTCTTTCATTTAATATCCAATACATATTCCTGTGACAAAATTATTATTAAAGAGAACACGTGTAATTGCTTTAATTTTATAACAATGCAGAAAAAATCATAAATATGCTAAGTGGATATGAAGCTTCCAGAAACAGAAAATAGGATTCAAGTTGGTGGGGAATGTCATCTGGATTAAATTCTTAAATCTGAGGGTCACCGTCAACAAAGTAGTGCATCTGTTGTTACTCTGCGTCTCTTCTTCCCTGTATTACATAAACGCGTACACACACACACACACATACACACACATTGAAAAGGTACAAAATGTGTAAAAAATTTAATCAGTATAATTACATAACTAGATAGAAAAACATTATGGCACTGATAACATTTAATGCCCAAAATATAACGGCACACGTTTTGTCTATAATCTGTGAAATGTCTTTAAATGTGTAATCTATAGACTGCAGTTCCATGTCGCCATTTTTCGCAGACTCCAAGTCACCGTTGAGGACCACGACTGGCGTCACCTCCGTGTCTTTTTGTCCGTCTAGATTGGTTTCAAAGTTCCCAATCCTACAATGTAACTCTATAAGTTAAAATATGTTCAGACATATTTTGAGCTAAGTGTTTATTTAGAAATGATAAACAAATAAACACATTATATTTTTTTACATAGGATGATTTGTTTATCCACAACATCATTATACATGATAATGCCGTATTAAATCAATTGCAATACTGTGGCAAAATTGATGTCATATTTCATAAAGAATAAAGAAAGAATACCCTGATTAGTAATTAAGCCCTATCGCATTTGGCATAGAAAAATCATACCTATTGCTTCTGTATGAGCAAGTGAGTAGTGACAGTATGGAGGCCAAGGTTTGCCATCTCTTGCTGGGTGTTTGTTCAGTCTGATGACGGCCCTCCAACCGAATGACGATCACAGTGAGGATAACCTCCAGTATACTGAAGACCATCCCGCTCATCATGTAAACACCTGGAGAACAACAGAAACATTTGGTGTAAATGCTTTATTTTAATGGGTATATTAGTAAATGATATTTGGGAGCCGGGAATGAGAAAGAAAGTAACACACATGCCTGCATTAATTACGCCTGCACTATAATGAATTATCAGGACTGTACACTCTTGGAATATTTATTAACTTTTTTTTAAATTGTACTCAAAGTACGTTTGATTTATAATAACAACATAAAATCAATGGTGGCGATTAAGAATGATCACACTTACTGAGAGCAGAAACTTGAATAGATGTAGACGGAATCTTGTCCGCTATGATGGTTGCCATGACGGCCAGGGAGAGGAGTAGCGTCAGAGAAAATGACAACTTCTCGCCGGAACTGACCGGCACAAAAAATACGACCACACCTAAAAGTTGCAGGAAAAGCGTGGGTAAGATGATGTTGATGACGTAATAAGATGGCCGCCTTCGAAGATCAATCTGTATGGAAAGATGGGGGAAATAGACGGACCCGAAATCAAGTTTCAAGTAATATCCATCAATTGAGACAGCAGTTTCGTCGATCGTGTACTCGCCATTTTCAAAGTAGGTCAAAAATGACAACTTGTTGTTGGATATTTCATATGTGATTGAATCATTGGGGAACGCCCAGCTTGATACCTAAACAGAGGAGAACGTTCTATAAAATAACTGAAACAACTTAAAGCATATTATTCAAACAAAATTCAAAACGATAAACATATACGAGTATATTCTATCAGTTGACAAACCGTCTATGTTACTGTAATTGATAAAAGTCTGCTAGTAATGCATGATGGGAAATCTGTTTGTAAAGTTGTTGGCATTCCCTGATATATGATTAAGTTTTTTCGAAACTGAATGTACTTCAATTATACATTATTGCATCAATTATATTTTCTGAATCACCAGCAAAAATTAAACTGCCTCTACAGAATTTAATCTACTCCCACTGTCGTTCTGTGACAAAAATTACTAAGAATATATTATGTTTTATCGTTGGAAAGTTAAAATCATCAATCATACATACAAAAATAAAATGCCCAACAGAATTAATTTTATAACCATTGTATATTGCCTATTGACCTAATATGACATTATTTCAGTTCATAAGGAGAGCATGTTAGAAGATCTAATTGCAAAATGACCTAATTATCTTAGATTTGTTTTATACTGACAATGACTGTTAAAAGAAGCATAATACTTACTCTTAGCTCGCATGACTGGGTATCAAACGGGAACTTCGTAACATCAACATCGCAGAAGGATCTAAAGTCGGCCGGGGCACGCCAGAATACTAGCCCGAAATTAGTGACTGTTATTGTAAGGCTTCTCTGGTTGCCATCATCTCCGATAACTTCTATACCCTCCGCTCTGATGACAAATAGATATAAATGCTTATAGTTTATATTTTCTGAAATAAATCCTGGCGATCCAATTTTCATATCGCTTTATACATATTTTGTAAAGAATTTCGATTGTGTCTATAATTAATGTTAAAAAAGGGGATCTCGAAACCATTAAACACAAGTCTTAAATTGTATAGAAATAGTGTAAGGATTTATATGAAAAAGAACATATTCTTCATCCTTTTAGTCAAATGTGGACAGGAACAGATAAACATGCAAACTGCTTCTTTTAAATAAAGTCAGACGTAAAGAACACGTAGATTGTGTGTGATTGTTAAAAGAAATATACTTTCATAATACATAATCCTATAACATATTTCAAGACACCCATTCCAGAGACCTATAAACTGAGTGCACATAGGTTTTTGTCCATTCTTACACAAGCATACAAAATGAAATAGTGGACATGTAATCTGCTATATTTTTTCGAGTTGAAAACAATAATTAGGCCAAGAAACTGAAATCTTTTCAAACCTAGATATTTTGACCTTGTTTTTCAAAGGAAATACCTCCTCAGATGGTTTCTGTATCCCATTTAGATAAATCATATTTTATAATAATAATGATAATAATAATAAAATCTTTATTTATAAAAGGTAACCCAGTAAGTTTGTTCTCCAAATGTGTACGAATACATAGAGCCTGACTGGTCTAAGTCGCGGATCGATCCCAAGACTTCCCTGTTTTTCTTTCTAAGAATTTGGCTACAGAAAAAAGGTTAACTATTGCATAATCAAAAAAGGTTTGCAAACTATAGAAAATAATAATCACTTACGAGTTGGCAAGGACCAGTTCAGGTCGCCAAACTTCATTAACATAAAAATTTGTTGAAGATATGTTGCCATAATCTACCATGTTCCATGTCAATCGCGGGTCTTGCCAGAACTATAAAAAAAATTAAAAAAACACTAATCATTACGTTTGCAATTATGTATAATAAATATTATATATTGCTTTGTTTAACGGAACACTAAATGATAAAATATATCGATATTGAAAAGACGACGATTAAGGCATGACTAGAGCTTTCTCTAATGATATATCAGTTCAAACTTTCAGGAACAGTGACTTTGACTTTCATACTATCTATTTCGGACTAGCATTTCTAGCAGATGATATATTCAAAGTAAGAGGTACGCGATGGGACACAATGTGTCCAGAAGCCCCCGCTTCGCGAAAAAGGTATCAGTGGTATAACACAAAACAACACTGTTAAAAGGGTTTCGATAAACGACCTTAATAATTCTTGAGTATGTTTTTATTGGCACAAAGACACACACTTGTGTTGTAATTAGAGTAGTTCTACGTCGACAGTGAAATTGATTAACTTTATTGTTCTTTGAAAAATAAGAAATTATCCTATAGATATATGTATCTCAATTGTCAAATCATATCTTGTCTTACTCTCTTTTTGCATCATAGGTGGATGTTAAGATGAATGATGACTATCCTAAGTGAAAACAGCAAAAGGTCTTACCAATATCAAAGAGCCAAGTACTGACAGCCTTTGTTCTACGATGTCCTGCAATATAGTAAACGAGACTGACATTCGCATAAAGCTGATGCATACACATATATTTCTAGGTTGTGCTTAACAAATTTGCAAATTAAATATTAACATTTCATTTCTTGCACACATTTATTTCCCATAATATTTGTCTCTAGTTAGAATATATATTTATATGTGCAGTACAAACTTCTATATTTACATATACTGTAAAATCACAAAATATAACTAATTTTCGATGATTCTGTATGAAACATTATTTCGTTGGTGCATAAGATTATAATGGATTCACGTTCATTGCAAATTCCATATCCAGCATTGTACGTACGAGGTCAAGTACAGTCTTCAGCTCGAATGAAACCTTCAGCTTCACTGGTTTTGCAGGTCTCACGTTAGCCTGGTAACCGTCAAGCAAATCTCTGGTCAATCGTGACATCTCGTCCACCGAGTAGGCCGTGACGTCACAAGCTGTTGGCAAATAAATGTTGAAATTACTAAATCCACTTATTTATATTTACATATTGAAAAATATGAAACGTTTGTGAGCTACATGCACGTATAACACTAAATCACTAAACATATTAAATGACTTTATGACTTTGATATAAATATTTCATAAAATAATGTACCAATAACTGATTTTAATAAGAACTAACAGAGTGACAAACATCTTAAATTTAAATTGCGTGGTCAAGTATCACACCAAAATCAATTTGCAAAAAAAAACCAAAAAAAAAAAACATCAGCAAAACTGAAACTAGTCTTTATTGGCATTGGAAAATAGTTATGATATGCCAATCAGAGGAAAGTAAAAGTAAATGGCCACGATTCATTAGTATTCTAAACGGTGTGTTCAACAAAGACACAACATAATGGAACTCAACTTACCCAATTTTCCACAGAAGAACAAACACATGGTCCGTATAATATTTAGCGATCCCATGTTTTCAACTGATTTTTGAAAATGCTGCATGGACAAGTCAGAGAGTAACATTTAAATAAGCATGAACTGTTCTGGAAAATTCCAGTATTAAAGGTGAAATGCCAAATATCACTCGAGATCAGTTTTTTTTTCCAGGAGGTTGTTTTTAATGAATACTTAGGGTAAAGTATATATATATATATGGGTCGCAGTTTTCTCACTGAAAATATATATTTAAGACGTTATTTTGAGAGATTGCCCTTTTTACAATCACTGAATGTTTTACGCATCAGAGAGGGTGTCTTCAATTGCTATAAAATGTTTGTATGTTTCACACGAACTGAATAAATGTGTTGTTATATACGACTTATGGACGGACTTATGAACGACCTGAGACAGGTGTGTACAATTTATAAGTTAAATTGTTTATGTGCAACATGTACAATTCCCTTTCATTAGATTCTTACATTACCTTTTGTATGTATATAAATATTGTGAATTTGCCAAATCACAAATGGTCGGAAGTAAATTCAAGCTGAAGTCATGATTTAGTCTTGTGATTTTGTCAGCGAAACTGACCAGTCCTTTAATACATTTGAATAAAGGTGCTAGGGAAATCATACAGGGTTCTATTACACATCGGTTGGATATGTCAAAGTTTACATAGTGTCATCCTTCATCTTCCGATTCAAAAAGGGTCGCGGTAACATTCTTATTCTCTTCATCTGGGGCGGAGAAATTTGTAGAATTATTCAAATTTCGTCAACATGTCTTTTGCCTATCTTCACAGCCATTTTGATCATTTTACATGCACTGTCTGCGAAGTAATATCGGTTTGGAAATCTGATGTCCTGCTTTAAATTTCATTTTTCATCACAAGTCGCACTAACATCGACATCACCTTTAGTTTTATAATAAAAACAAATAAATTATGAAACGAAAATCAAATACATGTACACGTAGATATTTTTGTTTACCAACCAATTAAATCTTAATCACTTCTCACTGAAAATTGACTTTTCGCTCCAAGGACAATACTGTGATTGTTGTAGAGAGACCGATGTGCCTAGTTTGTAGGTCAGGTTCAATAACATATCGTAGAGGGCATGGGTACTCTGATATTTGATTAATGATTTATATAATAAAACAAACGGAACAATAAACAAAAAGGCGTCCTTGGATTTGTTTTCGGATATGACCTTATCCTGCTGTAGCAGTTTCGCTTGGCTTGATTCTAATGTACTGATTCTGTATGTAGCTAGAATGTCAAGTGTAATAACTATATAACTTCTTCAGATAAGGTTGATGGTGCAATACAAGAAAGAGTTGATGTAAATCGTCAACGTCGCCAGGAGGGAAAGTGAACATGAAACATGTAGATAATACATATGCATCTGTCCATCACACCTCAGATTTACCTATGTTTTTAACATTGCAATATTTCACTGTAGACATGAAGCATGATACCACACCCAGTCACATTATCCTGACACCCTGCAAACTAGTCCCGGAACGACCCTTATATGCTGAGGAGCTATACCATTATCATTTTAACGACTTTGATATGTCATATTGCGATCATCATATGATATGGTATTTAATTTCAAATGGTTGTGACCTACGTTTGGTTGCTCTGTCTCAGGTTTATCAATACGTTAAAACTTTTTTTCTTTGATGATGAAGTCACATCACCATGAAACGTGGTACAAATGTACACCATGGTATGAAATTCTGTTACTTCTGACCAACATGTGCTGAAGGGGGATCAGTGTCGCAGAGATATCCCCCCCCCCACACACACACACTTCCATCCAAAGAACTAGATATTATTATCAGTACTAGAATTCTGACGAGATAAGCATGTGATCAGTATGTGATATCAACAATTCAAGTAGAAATGGTTTTAACAAAAGATTACAATTTGCATTTTATGGCACAAAGAAACCGATATAGTTCTTTTAGTTCTTTTTCAATGTACATGAGACACCATGTCAAAATGAGATCAGATAAGATCAGGAGAACTACTTCAGCTGACAATCTCCCTTCCCTCGGGGAATGTTGGAAACAGCCAAGAGTGAGATGGAGAAGGGAGCAAAAAAAAAGTTGAAGATTGTCAGCAAAAGAGACAGGAGTTGAGCAGGAAACGGAAGGCATCATTGGACAGATGTTTTACTGTGAAAAAGATAGCTGGGGAGTGTTATGAAGAAAAACAGAGATAAGCAGCTTGAAAAGTGATTGAAGAAATAAGCATAAGTCAGTGTAAATTTTACTGTACTTGTAATTTTATGATTTTACTTTTTTTTAGAATATATAGTAGAATTTGTTAAATTCTTTTTGTTGGTCACCTTGCTTATTCTTATGTCTCTCTTCATGAATGATATAAGATGTGGGTATGTTTTCATCATTGGATGTATCTAATTTTGTCCATAGTTTTATGCTCTCTAAACACTTGATAATGGGACCAGCTTGTCCTGATTTCGTGACACTTGATTCTTTCCACATATATTTCCTACTGAACCAATATCCAGCCTGGCAATTGTAGATATGTTTTATGTTTGAAAGTCGCTCTTTTCTGCTGATCGTATCATTGTTACTGGTTTAAGAATGGAATAAACAATGGTTCGTTTTGTTTTTGTGTTCCAAATTGTAAGACGGCGACATATCAGTTTATTTCTTCTGAATTTCGTATTGACGGAAATCAGAAATGGTTTTTTTCTTTCTTGTTAAAAGTTAACAGACGGAAATGAACAGGTTTTTTTTGTGATTGTTTTTGTGCGTAAAAGCAAAAACGATAATAGTTTTTTTACTAGCTGTCCGAAACTAAAAAACAAAATGACGGTATATTCACGGACCGTTATCTTTGGAAACAATTTTTATGAGTTGCAGATGGCAGTGCCATCAGTGAAATAAATTTGTGAAAGAAAAATGCAAATTTGACGCCTTCTTCCCTTGCGTGTCTCTGAAATTTCCCTTAAATCAAGCGTCTTTCATTTTTATTGAAAGCATAAAATATACTGATAGACCAATACGATTTTAGATGTTTCAAAAATAATATTCATGTATTAAACACAAAATTTAAGATTTCAACATTCAAAAGTTTTCTTTTTTTCTGTTGCACCAAATCTTCACTTCTTTGTGAAGCCCATATACTCTAAATATGACGTCAAGCATGTACGCTTTTTTTGGGACAGCCCTCGTATAACGCCTATGATTCTTTTCGTTTAATTCGTCTGATTAGATTTTATTGGCATTGGGACATTCCGTGCCTAACTAGATACTAAATAATTTTACGGAATCGAATCATGGATACGTTACTGAGCGCGGAGTGATACAGTTACATTGGCTGCGGCAATCTTAGCATGTTTGTTTAAAGCTTTTCGATGGATTGTAGGGAAATATCCGTGAATTAAAAATGGTAATTTCATTTTTTTAGACAATGAATATTGCAATTTTATATTGTTCACTGTTTAGTAATAGGACTACTAAAAACAAGATCTTATTTTTTCAAGACATTTCAATATTTTTTTCTACAGTTATTTATTTTATTTTAAATAAAGAGATACCTGAAAGACATGTGGATTACACGATTTCTTTGCGTTCATTTATTGGACTTTTTTAGACCGAATAACGATTCATTCGTCTTCGAGATTTGGCGCTCCCAACAGGGTAAAGTTTATGATGAACAAATAACAATGTGTAAAGCGTCGCAGAAAGGCATTAAATAAAAAGAAAAAATGTCGTTGGAATATATTCAAATTGGAATGATCTAATAATCGCAATATTTGCGCTTTTAAAATTTCTTTCTGCACAGAAATTTACCCTCTCTCTCCCCCTTTTTTTCTTCTTTAGTAAACCGGAATGTTTCCTTAAATTATAATTTAATGATTTCCCTTTTCCATGACATCTTAGATAGTGAAGTAATACAGAACATGCGTATCATTTAGTTTTATAATCTTTTATTGCATTTTCATCATATAGCATTTATACAAGCGAAAGACAAATACAGTATGAATATAGCAAATGGGTTTGGACCTCAAGTTATCTCAGCATTAAATAGGGTCCTCCCTATATGTCAAAATATGAAAATTGACAGGTTTTCAAAACTGGGAAAACTAATTATGAAAAACACAAAAAGTCAATAGTGCGGGCTTGCGAATGTGATATTCGACATGACCACACTAATGGAGTGCAGAAACTTGAATAGATGTAGTGGAGATCCTTTCTGTTATGATAGTCGCCATGACGACCGGGAGAAAAGTAGCGTCAGAGAAAATGACAACTTCTCCCCGGAACTGACCGGCACAGAAATAGTTGAATTTAAGTGATACGATGTAGACTTATTCACTCACTATGTTGTTTGCTCTTATATTGAATACTGGGGTGCGTAGCTAAAACGTTTCAAAACTTGATTTCATTGTAAAATGGGCTTTAAACGTTTTACAATGTTTCGGCTATGTTTGCATGACATTAATTATTACTAACGAAGTTGATAATAATGATGTGGAGAATGTAAAAATAACAACAAAATAATATTCAGATTTCGTAACGCAATTTATTGGAATATATAACTACAATTACATATTGATATGTCAGGTATGCAAAACGTGTTTGAGATAGAATGAAAATGAATGATTACTGAAAACTGTAATGTTATTAACCTATGCATGTTCCTATGGCACAGAGATTAATAAAGAGTACATGTGCTAATGTAAACTAATGTGTATTTTATCTAACAATTTAGAAAAAAAGCACTGCGTGTAAACATACTGCAGGAAATCAGAAAGGCAAGGTCCAGCTTTGTGTTGGTTTGGGAAATATGTTAATGATATACACACATTATGTAATACAGGTATGTAGACCTAGAAACACACACACACACACACACACACACACACACACAAACACAGAGGGAAATGTACAAACATGTGATAAGGCTACATAACGAGATAGAAAAACAGTATGGCACTGATAACATTTAATGCCCCAAATATAACAGCACACGTTGTGTCAATAATCTGTGAAATATCTTTAAATGTGTAAACTATGGACTGCAGTTCCATATCGCCATTTTTCGCAGACTCCATTTCGTCGTTGAGGACCACGACTGGCGTCACCTCAGTGTCTTTTTGTCCGTTTAGATTGGTTTTGAAGTCCCCAATCCTACAAAGTAATCATGACGTGTTAAAAATATAAACAGAGTTTCAGTTTGTATGTTTTTGAACTACGGGGTTTTTCTATATCAATTCTATGTTATTTTATCTCTACTAAAGATGATAATTTTACACACTCTATTTATTGTGCAATAGGGTCAAATTCCGATAATCTTTTTCTATTTACCATCGCTCTCATAATAAATAAAAAAGTAATTGTATTATTTCGTGATTTTGTTTGTAAATGTTAAAATTAAGAATTACTTACACTGTATGTGCATAACTTTCTGATATTACCAGAATCTTTGTCTATTAAAAAAATCATATTTTTATGCCCCCCTTCGAAGAAGAGGGGGTATATTGCTTTGCTCATGTCGGTCGGTTGGTCCGTAGGTCGGTCCGTCGGTCTGTCAGTAGACCAGACCTTGTCCGAGTGATAACGTAAGTTCTATTTGATCTTTAAGTCTCAAACTTCATGTGGTTGTTGCTTATGATTAGTAGATGATCCCTATCAATTTTGGTGTCAATACCTCAAAGGTCAAGGTCACAAGGTTGCATTTGTATATATGTTTGATGACTTGGCCTTGTTATTACTTAGATCAAGATAACATAATTTATGTTGTAATGTTGTTTTGTTTTAAAGTTTGAGATATTTGAAGGATGATGTATCATTTTCTTTCATTATTGTGGATGTTTGTGCTTATGGCTAGCAAGGCTGATTTGTTAATTTTTATAATAAACCTAGAGCACTAAGTCTTAATGTTTTGTTTGTTTATAACTGACAATCATTCACTTAAACCTTTGTGGACTTGTGTAAATATTTCTCCAGCCCATTTATTTCAGTAAATGTTTAGTTCCACATTTTAGCACATTATATTTTCACTCAAATTTTTGAAGTTTGAGAATTTTTTGTGACAAGCCAACATTATGAAGGCAAACTTCTTGCATGTAATATAGCTATATACATATTATGGCATATGAGGGGGGCATATATGTTTCACAAACATTTCTTGTTCTTTTTTTTCTTTTTAAATTACATTCTAGAACCAACTTAAGTTTTAATAAAAGATCTGTTCTGTTCTAATATTTTGTTTATCCGTATTAAACCTCATCAATTACATTTTCATTGCATATTCATGCCGTATTAGAATTAATTGCAATACTGTGGCAATACAAATCAATTCCATAGTCAATTGAATAAAGGAAGAATATCCTGATAAGTAATCAAGCCCTATCACATTTGACATAGAAAAATCATATCTATTGCTTCTGTATGAGCAAGTGAGAAGTGTTCACATTTGACATAGAAAAATCATACCTATTGCTTCTGTATGAGCAAGTGAGTAGTGCCAGTATGGAGGCCAAGGTTTGCCATCTCTTGCTGGGTGTTTGTTCAGTCTGATGACGGCCCTCCAACCGAATGACGATCACAGTGAGGATTACCTCAAGTATACTGAAGACCATCCCGCTCAGCACGTAAACACCTGGAGAATAACAGAAACATCTGATAGTTTGAATGCTTAAAAGTTTATGATAAAAAGCTATATTGCTAAATAATTGCACGCTTTTGAAAACTGGAGTCTCCAAATGAGAAAGAAATTAATACATACAGGTATGAGCGCGTAAGATTCTACACGATGATGTACTCTTTTGTCTGTCACAATAGCATGTATGCAATATAACTATAGATGAATTCCAAACTGGTGAGTGTGTTACTGCTACCATTCCCTTAAAATATACAATAACCATTTTAATTGAAGATATAGTGCGCTTATATTATATTTTTTTCTGTGTTCACAACAATGGCTTAAAAGTACGCGCGGGCGTAAATGATATTCAACATGATCACACTTACTGAGAGCAGAGACTTGAATAGATGTAGTGGGGATCCTGTCCGCTATGATGGTCGCCATGACAGCCAGGGAGAGGAGTAGCGTCAGAGAAAATGACAACTTCTCCCCGGAACTGACCGGCACAAAAAATACGACCACACCTAAAAGTTGCAGGAACAGCGTGGGTAGGAGGATGTTGATGACGTAATAAGATGACCGCCTCCTGAGTTCAATCTGTATGGAAAGATGGGGGAAGAAATTGTTCCCGTAACCGGTGTCAGAGTAATATCCACCGACTGAGACTGCAGTTTCGTCGATAGTATACTCGCCATTTTCAAAGAAGGTCAAGAACGAGAATTTGTCGTTGGAAATTTCATATGTGATGGATTCATTGGGGAACGTCCAGCTGGATATCTTAAAAAAGAAGGAAACCATATAAAACCCGACCAACTTAAAGCAATTTAATCCTTCCGTATATCTTAAAAAAAACAACAACAAAAAAAAAAAACATGTTTACATATATCAAAGCCGTCTTTGTTAAATTACTTTTAACTATTTATTTCTCTTAACGAATTAACTCTTTATTTCTCTTAACGAACGAGGAAAGGATGCTATCTAAGCTTTTTGGAAATCCTGCTAGTATACGGCTATAAGAATTGCAATGTATATAATCAAGTTGCTATAATCAAGAAACTAGATTTGCAATAATTATATATTCTAAATGGCCTGTAAACATTTCAGAAATTTGTTCACACGAACATAGTAAATGAAAATGCATTGACTACTGTCAATGTCGTTCAAGAACACAACAGCTTTAAATTTTCTCGATATCAATATTGTATATACTGCCTAGTGACCAGTTTTGTATATAGCTAAATACTGCTAGCAAATAGCATAATTGTCCTGCTCTATAATTGCTAAAACAGGCTTATTATTTCTCAATATGATATCATCAACAGGTGATAGCTGACATCCACTTGTGATATTCTTGGTTTTAGTTGAGATCCGTGCAAAATTTGGAAAAAAAAAGAAAGGAAAACTTACTCTTAGCTCGCATGACTGGGTATCGAACGGAAATTTAGTAACATCAACATCGCAGAAGGATTTAAAGTCGGCCGGGGCTCGCCAGAATACTAGCCCGAAATTAGTGACTGTTATTGTTAGGCTTCTCTGGTTGCCATCATCTCCGATAACTTCTATACCCTCCGCTCTGAGAACAAATAGATATAAATTCTTTATATCTTAACATCTTCTAAATTCTATTCCGGTGGTCAAATTTCTTATCGCAATATCCATATATTCCGCCTCTCTTTTTATCTAAGCTTTCTGCTACAGAAAAGGGGGTGTTCTACCTACTATGTGGGGAAGATATAATAAAAAAAAGGTTTTGAAAATTACCTAAAATAAAACCACTTACGAGTTTGAAAGAATCAGTTCAGGTCGCCATACTTCGTGGACATAAAAGGATGTTGAAGATATGTTATCATACTCTGTCATGTTCCATGTTAATCGAGGGTCGCTCCAAAACTGCAAAAGAGCAAAATGTAATTATGTATAGTAAATATTATCCTTTGCTTCTGGTATGATTGAATACTTAAATGATTAATATTGATATTGGAAAGCCGGCGGTTGACACATTTTTTTTCTACAACGACCAAATAAACTGAATGCAATAAAGAGCTATCACAAAGGATATATCAATTCAAGTTTTCTTTTTCATCTTCATTTTCTCTCCATCCACTCAAATTGCATTTCCGAGTTTCCTTTTGATGCATTTTAGAAATATTCATAGTTTTAACGGAGAAACATTTCAAGCATACGAGACATTAAAAGTAGAAGGTATGCGAACAATGGGGCACAACATGAGTGCTTCTAAAAGCCTTGGATTCTTTGCAAAAAAAAAAAAAAAAAATGAATCGGTGGTATAACATAAAATGGTTAAACAGGGTTTCGATAAACGACCCTATTTATTTATTTTTTTTTTTTTTTTTTTTTTTTTCATTTATTTATTTATTTATTTCATTGGTGCAAGGACAAACATTTGTATCGTAATTAGATACGTATACAGTTAAAGTTGATATGGTGTATTTTACTGTTATCAATGGTCAAATTGCTTTACTTTTCTGTTCCCTTTTCACAATAAAGGGAGAGTTTGTAGAACGGATTAATGATAACTATCCTGATCTGTAGCATCAAAAATCAAAACAGCAAAATGACTTACCAATATCAAAGAGCCAAGTACCGACAGTCTTTGTTCCACGATGTCCTGCAATATATTAAACGAGACTGATATTCGCATTACTTTGTTACATGTATATCTGCAAAACCACTTACCGTGCTAGATTTCCTAATTTATCATTTCAGAATGTACCATCAGTTGTTTATGGTGTGCTTGCCGGAAATTTATTAAATAAATAGCAAACTAGTGCAGACCACGATCAGACTGCAGAGATGACCTTGGTCTGCACTGACCGCAAAGGCTGTCACTTAATGTATTATCTGTTTTAATATTTCTAAATTTCGTTGATACTGTATGAAACATTATTTCGAGGGAGCATTTATCCAAATTTTAAAAAAGTGAAAAATACAGCAGTGTACGTACGAGGTCAAGAACAGTCTTGAGTTCGAATGTAGCTTTTAGCTTCACTTGTTCTGTAGGTCTCACGGCTGCCTGGTAACCGTCTAGCAAATCTTTGGTCAGTCGTGATACCTCGTCCACCGAGTAGGCAGTTACACTATCAGCTGTTGGCAAGCAAAGTTACAATTCTAAACGTTTTCCTTTATTGTCGACTTCGACTGGGGACCTAACCTCTTGACAATCCTGTGTTCAATAATAATTTTTCAACAAGATTGTGTCACCCTATCGGACTTGCAATTCATTCATTCATTCATGTAAGATATGTAAAACAGGAACACGCCTAAACAGAAGCTCGTTATGCAAGTATATTTATCTATTGTATGACGATGTTATAAGCAAACAGTTGCTCGTGTATTTTTCCCGACAGAGGTCATTGACTTTGGGTATCCGGTAATGGATATCACACAATAAGTTTAAAAATGTTGTTATCTTCAAGTATAATTATTAATCACCGAATGTTTCAAATAATTTCTTGTATTCAATATACATTTCATAAAATGCTGCTAACTCCTACTAACTGTTTTTTTTTTATATTTAGAACTGTTTATAATGTCATGCATCTTAAATTGAAATTGATAAAATGATTTTCCCAACCAAAGGATCATAGGAATGACGCCAAAATTAAATGGGGAAAAAATGCTGGGCTAACACGAGTGTATTTGGATTTTACAACAGCCATGCTATGACAGAGTTTCTAAAGAAAGGTCTCGACTCAACCGAGCTTTAGACTCTCTGTGTTATACAAAGACACAACATATTAAAAAAAAACAACCTAATCTTCCACAGATACAGAATAGACACAGGGTGTGTATAACATCAAGTGATTCCATGTCTCCAACTGATTCTTGCAAATGGTATATGGACAAGTCTAAGAGTTACATTTATATAAGCATGAACTGTTCTAGAAAAAGCCTGTATTGAAGGTGAGATGCCAAATATCACTACGGGTTCACATCTAGAGATCAGTGTGGAATTGTCTTTGACAGTAGGCTGTTTTAAAGAATACTAAGAATTAAATACAAAGGTTAACTTGTAGAATCGTTTTTGCAATCATAAGATTTAAAACGTCTCTCTAAACGTAAAAATACCCAAGTAGTTTACAGGATTTCTTTATCTTAAAGTGTATATCAGCTAATGTATGTAAATGATTTGGAATGCGAGACCATTGTCTTTCCGATATCTGTTTGTTAGCAATACCATTTTTTTTTAAAACTAATGACATATTTTATTTCTGATTGAAAACAATGAACAGTTTGTCCTACTTAATGGTCCACTGAAATGCTTGTATTTCGTTCAAATTGAAAAAATATTGCATAAAATGAACTGTGAGGTCTTGATATAGAGAAAATACAATTTTATCGTGCCTACGTGACCAAAGCTTCGTGTCGCTTGCGATTAACTCGTTAAAATTTAAATTGTAAACGGTAACTAATTCCTATTAAATTTTACTACTTGTAAAAACTTGAATAAAACCATCACTAAAAATGGTGAATACCCCCGTCAAAGGAAGAGAAACCTTCATGCATATACCATTTGGTGTACATATCGTGGTCTAAAACAGAAGACGTATATTTCATATAATTATATACATAAATATCTGAGGGCTTAACTCTAAAACACATTCATAGGCAAATCCACGATACTTCATTTACAACCACCCGCCATGGAAATGAAACATGCCAAGTTTAATTGAAATATCTTCAAAACTGAAAAGGTAGATCGGGCTACAAACAATAAAAAATGCATATACATTTTTCAATGAACTGTATATACAAATTTTCTTATACTTTTCGACCGTTTAGGCCAGGTGTGTAAAGTGTACTATTTTGATATATTTGTTTATGTGTAAGTCACTGTGAGTACGATTCCTTGTGTATGTATGTATGTATGTATGTATGTTTGTATGTATGTATGTATGTATGTATGGATGTATGTATGTATGTATGTTTGTTTGTATGTATGGATGGATGGATGGATGGATGGATGGATGGATGAATGGATGTATGTATGTATGTATGTTTGTTTGTATGTATGTATGTATGTATGTATGTATGTATGTATGTATGTATGTATTTATGTATGTATGTTTGTATGTATGTATGTATGTATGTATGTATGTATGTATGTTTGTATGTATGTATGTTTGTATGTATGTATGTATGTATGTATGTATGTATGTATGTTTGTATGTATGGGTGGATGGATGGATGGATGGATGTATGTATGGATGGATGGATGGATGGATGGATGTATGTATGTATGTATGGATGTATGGATTGATGGATGGATGGATGGATGGATGGATGGATGTTTGTATGTCCCAATTAGTATGAATCTTCCAAATTCAGATACAGATGGAATCGAACTCAAACTGAAATCACAATTTAGTCACGTTTTTTCTTTAATATATTAGAATTGAACTCTGACGGGGAAGCAGAATTATTTCTTTTGTTGAATCATGCTTGGTTCTATTATACATAGGTAAGATATTTCTAAGTTTTCCTAGAAGTGGTTTACATAGTGTTATCTTCATGTGTCTCGGCTCCATCTTCCGATTCAAGAAGGGTCGCAGTAACATTTATATTAGTCTGGTTCCCGGCGTACTATGCTACGTAACATAGTGACAGGGGCAGGTAATCAAGGCTACATTTTTATTCTCATCTGATGCGGATAAGATTGTTATTCTCCAATCATGAAATCAAACTTCGTCAGCATGTTTCCACAGCTATCATGTGCTGTATGTAAAATGATCTTATTTGGAACATCTGATGTTCTGCCTTAATTTTAACTTTTCATCACACTTATGCCACCTTTAGTTTTTTAATAATGTTTGTATGTTTATTGGATTTAACGTCCCACCGATAGTATTTCAGTCATAGTTTCATAATTAGGACAGATGAGTTATGAAACTAAACTCAAACAGACAGTTCTGTTGACCGACCAATTTATATCTTAATTACTTCTCACTGATAATTGACTGTCCACTCCCCGGACAATACTGTAATTGATGTAGAGAAATCGATGCCTTGAGTTTGTAAGTCCGGTTCAATAGCAGATGAAACAGTTCAAGGGCACAGTGATATTTAATCAATAGTGTAATGAATAGATTCGTTTTATATAACACGAAAAAATAGGTCAAGGAACAAAAAAGTGCTTTTGGATTTGTTTTCGGATATGATCTTATCCTACTTTAGCCGATTTCCACATCATTATATTGCTAAACTGTTTCCATAGGTAGATTATCATATACTTACTGTATAAACGTATCCATATAAGGTTGAGAGTATCTAACATAATAATTAGAAAAATCTCGATATACGTCTATTAGCGATAGTAAATATAAATAAAAAATAAGAAAAATACATTACGGAAAATACATGTAGTTTATTTTGCTCTTATATTGCACTTAGCACCGTTGGTCACTAAAACGAGCAGATTTCCTTATTGAGGGAAGTGTGTTTGATAAGAAGTTTAGGAGGTAATATCTCACCGTTGGTTCTCTTGGTCAGTCAGTGACCCCATTTCCCACTTATCCCTGAGTAATCTGAACCCGCCAATGCATTAGCAGGGCTTCCTCTATCTGCTAGTGTTTACTTTCCTTTAATCCTAGTATCCTCTCCGGATGGCGGAAGAGTAGCGCATGTTGATCAGCTATCAGCTTTCAGCTCTCTTGTCCATGTTTGCACAAACTTGCGAGTCTCTTCTTTTCATTTACCACAGTACCTAGGAAACTTGCCTCTGCATCCAAGCATGTCTGCCAACCATGAGTATTTTTTGAACATTTTTTTCAGGTCAGTTTATTCGAACACAAAGTGCCCAGGTGAGAATCAGAGAGCAAATGTCGTACACATATACGTACATGTATATTATACATACTCTAGCTATCCTGTTTGACGGTTATGTCAGCTCTCATAAATGGCACCCTTTCATTTGATTGGAGTCGTTACTTCTGGGGAAATTGAACTCTTTTTTCAACTCTATATGCGTTTTCCTGATATACAGACTGTATAATGTAACCAAATATCACTCATATTATGTAAGTATCTTACAAGTAAACGCCATTGCTTATATTTGATAAGATAAATATTCAGATACCATAACCCTTGAACAAATGTTACAAAAACCAAAAAGAAAAAAAAAACATACATTATAAGTAACATAGTTTAACTGCAATTGTTAGCATATCAATAGCGTATTTTCTTAAACGTATCAATTAATACGACCATCGGATCTTGTACACAAAGAAAGCAAATTTCACGGCGTAAAATTCCTCGATTAAATCAAAATTATTAGTAGGAAACACTTCTACAACGATAGTTAATAGCTTTAAATGTACATCGATGAAGAATAAAACGAATGTCATTTGTCGGTCATTCACCTCGCAAATATTGTTCATTTTTTTGTAATAAGGCACCACATATTTATAGTTAGTTTACAAAACTTTAGATTAAGCTATATTAAACCTGATTCAATGATTAAGCACAGTCTTTCCCATAATTATTATTGAACTGAAAACGGAAAAAAATATTCTATAATTTCACTTCATAAGTATTAATTCTTTGATTATCTGCCTGTCATCAAATCCTGAAGTACCCTATAAAAATACCTAAGATACAAAAAAATCCAGTCGATATCTTTTGCAAAGTTTAATATCATTTACCTCAAGCAGAAGTTATAATTCAAACTCGCATTAATTTCTTAACATATATTAAAAAGGAAATGAATTCGCAGGACGCTAAGACAACCTAAAGGTATTATTTTCTATATGAAAAATGACATTACCAGTTGTTGTAATATGACTTGGTATATGACGTCAATTTAAGATGTGGCAATCAGCATCTTCTGTCTCGGATCACAGGAGAAAACAGTTGTTACTATTATATTCTGCATCAATTTAAATGAATATACAAATGTATCACATGTGAAACGGAAAAAAGTGTGCCAAAAATCACAAACCTTAACGATTCTTTTGTCAGATGTAAAGTATTTCCTATCATGTAGGAAAACTTTCAGAGTTTTGTTTGTTATCGCGAAAAGCGCATTACAAATATTGTTATCCCGAATGTGAAGGAAAAAAATATACATATTACAAAAAAATCATTTGGGTCTATGTGTAAAGTATTTATTTTCCATCTCGCATGCGCTATATCTTATTAAAATTGATGATAAAAAATAAGTTTTTTAAAGCATAAATATATAAAAGACAACTGCGTCTGACCTTTTGCTTTCCAAGATGGCGGCCTTTGTTTACAAAATGAAGGGTTTGATCCAATTCTGATTCCCAGTATTTGTTATTGTGATCAGCCTCTGTCCGTCAGTGCGTCGTCAACTCTTTCTTTAAATGGCATTTCTTCCTAATTGCTATGCAGATTTTAACTTTACAGGAATACTGTCCAAAATAGCTAAAATGGTTCAGGTCCGTTAAACAAGATGGCCACCAGAGCTAAAAATAGAAAAATCTTTACACCACCGCTGAGTAGATTATTGATGAACTAAATAGGAATGATCATTGGGTGGTACTGTATAAAACTGCTAATTTTTCCGGTCAGCTGAACAAGATGTAACCAAAGCTAAAACTAGAAAAAGGTCATTCACAATTACATGAAGTTTGTTTACATTCTATCACCTTTTTTTGTAAAGCAATTATCTACAAATTTGGTTATAGTATCTATGGCAATAATCTCTTGTACAAGTTTGATATCGCCTGATTTGGTCAGAAGAGTTATGGTCCTTGAATTATCAAAAAATGTCGGAGATCACTTTGTCAACTTTTGATTTAAATGACATCCCTTCCTAAACCTCTGAGCAAATATTGTTGAAACTGAATAGAAATGATCATTGGGAGATACTGTTAAAATAGCTAAAATCATTCCGGTCCGCTGAACAAGATGGCCTAAAGAGCTAAAAATAGAATAGTTCGTCTACAATTAGCTTGTTTACACTCTAGCTCCCTCATTTTTAAAGAAGTCTTCTTCAAACTTGGTTGCAGTGCTTATGGTCATAATCTCTCGGAAAAGTTCGATTATGGCGATAAAGTTCATTTGGTCAGGAGTGAAATCATACGACGCCAAATCTAATACAAAAATACCAGAAAATTGTCAGCTTTTGCTTTATATAACACCTCCTCGTAAAATGCTGAGAAGGTTTATTCAAACTGATTATGAATGATCCTTGGGCGGTACTGTAGCTTAAATTATAAAATAATGCCATATTTCAGATAGTTATCATTCTAGCACCTTTATTTTTTAAGCAATTTTTTCCAGCTTGGTGATAGTGTTTTTGGCCATTATATCTTAGGTAAGATTTATGGCTGATATCACGCCATAAGGTCAGGAGTTCTGGCCCGTGAATTATAAAAAAGCCAGATTTTGTTCATCAACTTTTGCTGTAACTTTTGCACTTCCTCCTACGTAAATAGCTGAGCAGATTTTAATGAAACTGATCAGGACTGATCCTTTGGTGGTACTGTACAAAAATAGCTAAAATGGTTACTGTACTGTACAAAAATAGCTAAAATGGTTACTGTACTGGACAAAATAGCTAAAAAGGTTCCTGCCTGTTGAACAAGATGGTCACCAGAGCTTTTAGTATATATATATATTACAATGGCATTTTCCTGAACTCCTTTTCTTTTTTTTAAACTGAACAGACGAAATCTGACATTCTTATTGAGCCAGAAAAATGGCTGGTTATAAGAAATGGAATCAAAGATATGAAAAAACATCCCTTTATTGCCAAGAGAAACATAAATTATGCTGTACGCATATATATATATATATATATATATATATATATATATATATATATATATACGCATATATATATATATATATATATATATATATATATAGTGAGTATGCAAGTCGTTCAAATGTCTTGTCCATCACTGGACGATTCTACAGATTCTACAAAAAAGTGGCATATAGTCCAATCAAAGAATGGCCGTGCATGAGTCTTACACACGGCAAATCCTCCTCTCGAAAGTGCGATGCCTTTATTTATTTATTTTTCATATTTTATTATTTTATTTTTTGACTTCTGAAAAGAAGGGATTGTAAGCAATCCACCTTATTCATCTGACATGAGTCCCTGTAACTTTTTTTTTCATTTCCAATAATTAAGAACATGCTTTCTGGAAACAAATAGAAGTGCTCGTTGCATCGCAATTTATCAGTATCTCACACCTATATCAAAAGAAGGCTTTTTTCTTCTTTTCGCGATTGGGTAAAAAGGTTACAAAACTGTGCTTTGATGACGGGTGAATACTTTGAAGGTTTGCAAAATAAATAAATAAATAAATAAATAAATAACATGAATTGTAGGTTTTAAGAAATCCGAACCCACTGACAAATATTTTGGGGTTGCCGTTGCCGAGCGGTTACAGTCGTGGACTACAAATCTCTCAGCCCCTCACTGCTGTGGGTTCGAATCCCGGTAGGGACTTCGGATTTTTCATGTGAGGAAGCCTTCCAGTTGGCTTGCGGTAGGTCGATGGTTCTACCCGGGTACCTCTGTGTACTCGGGGTCTTCCTCCACCTGATATTAGCTGGACGTCGCTATATGATTGAAATACTATCGCAGCGACGGTAAACCCCAATACAACAACAACCAATATTTTTTGCAAAAATGTTAAAGAAGCAAATTTCAAAATTACAATTTTTTAAAAATCTTTCTGTCATTTTTTTTATCTGTTTACAATTTAATAACTGTTCTCCTCTTCGCAGAATCTGTGTACTTTATATAACATATATACATATATAACACTGTACACCATATGCCTTGTTTCTCTGAAAAGTTCAAATGCGTCTGAATAGATTGCTATTGCCTTTGTGGCAGACTAGGTACCGATTGTATTGATTGTATGGGGATTCTTTGTCAGAAACAATAAACGTTTACTTTGTAAACAGGAATTGCTGACATCGGTTAAAATCTCTATCCTAATTACTTTCATAATTGCGAACACATTAAAGGTAAATGTATACCTCACGCGTCAATCCACGTGCTTTCATAAAACGAACGTTTGCTCCAATACAAAAAAAGTACGTCTTGAGTTAAAGTACATTTTGCTTTGGTTAAAAGCTAAAATGTCATGTTTTCAGTATTTTGCAGAGTAAATGCATATGTATCTAGCCATGTAAATCATGAGCCATCAGCAAATGGGCGCGTTTCTCAATGACATCATTTTTCGAGGATTTACGAACAACTTAAGGGGAAACACACACACACACACATACACACACGCATGTTTTAAAACAAATTTTAGATATCGATCACTATAACTTACTCTTCTAAATATTTAATTATGAAAATACTTTTATTTTTATTTTTTTTTTTAAAAGAAATATAAAGGGTGGGCCAATACAATGGCATGTTCACTACTTTTTTTTTATTTATCATGAATTTATCAATTTTCGTGTGTTTTAAATCCTTAGGAAATGAACAGAAAATGCAATGATAGTAGCTGCTGTCCAATGAATATGAAATACTTATAAACAGAAAACAAAATTTTAGAGAAAAATAAAAACGGATATTTAAGATTTTGAATGACAATATGTATTATTATTTATTTTAGTTGAGACCACCAAAGTATGTCATATACAAAATACAACATATATCTAAACGCGGAAGGATAAAACCTACTCCACACTAATACTAACGCTTGATTTTATTCTGGGAAAGGCCAGGTAAAAAAGTGACCAGCATATATTCCTTCCACATTTTTGACAAAATATTTTGAGTGAAAATTGATTTTTTCTCAGCCTGAAACAAAAGTGTCTTATATAAATATATACTGTTGAGTCCAAAATTGATGCTCATATATATTTATTCTATAGCGTGCACAAGTCACACTTTTATCTCTTTTTTTCTTCTTCTCCTTCTTCAAAACAAATTCTTATCAAATTTGCAAAAGATTTTATGTCAGTTTGGCAACAGATTTTATGCCACTTTGTGACTGAAAATGCATGAGAAACCATTACTTTATTTGTATTTGGACCCGGTCTTGCAGTATCAAACTCCTGGTATAGTTGATGAATTAACTTTTATTATACAAATTTTCCTCGCACAGGTTTACTTCATCATGTAGATTGGTTGAAAGACAAAAACGGTTAACCCACTGTGCAGAAGAGAAATCGGAGATACCCTCAAAATATTTACATGCCGGCTTTGTCTGTCTTCATTATGAAGTCTTGACTCGGTGCTTGCATGTTCTACAAATATCTTAACCCTTTCCCTCATATAGACTCATTTTGACGCAATCAATAGGTACCACATATAGCCTGATCTGCAGAAAGCCAAACTCAAACCTTACCAAATTTAATTGTAAAATCCTCATTACCAGACCACTGAGGAGCAGCGAACAGCATAAAACCTGATCAGCCTGCGAGTTACTCGCAGGCTGATCTGGTTTTAAGCTGTTCGCATAGGTCTTTTCATGGTGTCCTCTATGAGGGAAAGGGTTAAAGAGGTTTCCTCTGTACATAGAGCGGCATATTAGAATAATTAAATATTTTCTTAAATTACATATCGAAAAATACAAAAATTGCATTATTCAGACATTAAATTACCAATATTTAGATCCGGCTAGAAATGACAATGCAGGAAATTGGATCTCAGAGGTACGATCTTTATTGCAGCAGTCAGGTTTCAATGATGTATGGGAATACCCGAACTCTATTAATATATCTATGTTTGAACCCTTATTTAAGAGAAGGTTACGAAATATCTATATATCAAATTGGAGGGTGGGAATGGAAAGTTGTTCATCTTTATCTTTATATAGAAATATAAGACTATTTACGAAATGTCAGATTATATATATATAAATTGAGAAATACTAAACATAGAAATATTTTAGCTAAATAGCGCCTTTCATCACATAGATTAAACATAGAATTAGGTAGACATAATAATATAGAAAGACAGTATAGGAAATGTACGCACTGCGATTTAAATGATATCGAAAATTTTTTTTTTATTAAAGCCCATTATAGCAATTCGTAATTTATATATTCAGAGATTTTATACAACTAATCAAAGTATGGCAAAATTTATTTTATTACTTCAAATGAATAAAAAGTCATTGTTAAAGAATTTGGCTCTGTATTGTTTGGAAGCTTTCTGTATTAGAGATCGGAGTGCAACATAATAGGGAAATATACGTGATGATTGTGAAAGTTTATATCCGAAGGTGTGTGTACTATATATGCCATTTAAAGAACCTTAGGCTACCCTATAAAAGTAGTATATAGCTACTTTTATATGTATAGATGTGTGTACGTTTTAAGTATGTGTATTTAGGCAATTATTTTTGTATATTGGTTTAAAAAATATAAACTTCATCAACTGTTTAAATTATATTGATTTTTTTTGAATTTTTCTTTTTTTTTTTTTTTTTTTTTTTTTTTTTTTTTTTTTTTTTTACTCTCACATGAACGGTGTTTTTGTGTTTTTTTGTTTTTTTTTTGTGTTTTTTTATATAAAGTACTATAGCTTTGTAATTCTAAATAAAATTATAAATACGTATAAAAAAAATGTGTATCTCTGAGTACATGTGTCAAAACATCCAATTTATTATATTTATATCTGTGATATATGACGATGAGCTTATGTATGCTTAAGTCTAAATAAAATTTCTGTTCTGTTCTTTTCTGTTCCGACAGACACACCCGGATAAATTTACCCGGGTAACCCTTTTATTATCCCCTGATTGACCCCAAACAGGAAATTACATAATCATACCAAACCAAAAAGTTAATTCTCATCAGTAGATATGTTAGAGATTTTA
>CM037788.1:36122180-36172180 GCA_021229015.1 Solen grandis | reverse complement strand
ACAACCACATGAAGTTTGAGACTTAAAGGTCAAATAGAACTTAAGTTATCACTCGGACAAGGTCTGGTATTATACATACACAACATGTGACCTTGACCTTTGAGGTAATGACACTAAAATCAATAGGGGTCATCTACTAATCATGAGCAACAACCACATAAGTTTGAGACTTAAAGGTCAAATAGAACTTAAGTTATCACTCGGACAAGGTCTGGTATTATACATACACAACATGTGACCTTGTAACCTTGACCTTTAAGGTAATGACACCAAAATCAATAGGGGTCATCTACTAATCATGAGCAACAACCACATGAAGTTTGAGACTCAAAGGTCAAATAGAACTTAAGTTATCACTCGGACAAGGTCTGGTATTATACATACACAACATGTGACCTTGTGACCTTGACCTTTGAGGTAATGACACCAAAATCAATAGGGGTCATCTACTAATCATGAGCAACAACCACAAGAAGTTAGAGACTTAAAGGTCAAATAAAACTGAAGTTATTCGTCGGACAAGGTCTGGTCTACCGACAGACCGACGGACCGACCGACATGAGCAAAGCAATATACCCCCTCTTCTTCGAAGGGGGCATAATAAAGATTGGCAACACAAAAGCACGTGACAAGTTGCCCAATTGTCGCAAAGTCACGATTTCAAATATCTAGTTTTCTATTGAAGATATGTGAAAGGTATTTATTTTTAACAACAGAACATTACAATACCATCAAAAAATTACCTTATGTATTAAATATTTTAAAATAAGTCAAGAAATAAAATGTTTTATGTAAAACATAGAAGTACCTGCACGTTGATAACTGTGTTTTTTTTTTCTGCTACACTGGTTGTATTTAAATAATAATTTAAATAAATTTAAATTAAATCAAACTAAAATAAAATCCTTGCAGTAGAGAAATAATGATTTTATGGTATGGTTACATTTTCCTCTGTGATTTTTCCATACTTTTATTTTGAAAGTTTGGTATATTCAACGATCTACTGTGTGCTGAACAGTTTATTCCACTGGCTTTTACAGGAGTAAATTTTCTCTGTTTTATATGCCTTTGGTCTTAAGATTCACATGTGAGAAAACCTTCCAGCTGGTTTGCGGCAGGCCGGTGAAGATAGCCTATGTGTACTCAAGGGTATTTATCCGTCCGTAACTTTCAGATGTTGCTAATACTGTCGAAGCTCGATAGTAATTTTCAGCACAACAAAATAAGAGAATCATAATTTCTTCTTAACAATACACTTAAAATTGAACTTACATCGACAGTTTCGTCAACTCAGACTGTTGACATTTTCCAGATGACTTTCTGCGCATGCGCACTTCCGGTCGGTGTCGACGATTTGGCGGAAATTATGATTCTCATATTGGATTACCTACATGATGAACTTATCTAAGGATATACAACAAAAATAACTTTACGACAAATTCAGTACTCACTATGTCCTTTCCGTTGTAGTCCTGGACAGTATACCAGTTCTGCCCGTCATTGCTGTACTGGACTTTATATTCCATGACACGCTGTACGCAGCACAACGTCAGAGGATCCAAGTGACGGCCTTGGGTGACCACGCCTCTTACGAGACTAGGCCGCATAAACTCAACCTGAGCCAAGAAAATTATTTGTATTACTTGAGATTCATAGGCAATTAAGCCCGGAAAAGCATGCGCTGTGGTCTTAGTGACGCAACCAAACGCAATGAGCTTCTTAGGATAATAGTGCGCAAGGCTTCAACGCATACAATTCTTAAAAAGGTTTTTCATCGATAAGTGCCATATGCTGCCTATATTTGCAACCTATTTTACAAGCACAAAAGAATATGATATCTTTATCTGATGTACACTGTTCAGCGTAACAAATTTATCATCTCACACCGTAAACAGAGACCCGTTTTGAAATTATTAAATGGTTGTTAATTCCTCAACTTGATTTCATTTTAATATCTGGTTACTCATGGATGGCGCCGATGTCCAATGGTTACGTACATGACAGCGGAC
The DNA here is from genome assembly GCA_021229015.1 of Solen grandis. Classification (NCBI taxonomy): domain Eukaryota; kingdom Metazoa; phylum Mollusca; class Bivalvia; order Adapedonta; family Solenidae; genus Solen; species Solen grandis. The sequence continues at coordinate 36,170,171 of CM037788.1, read as the reverse complement.
CCGAGGGTTATAGGTTCGAATCACATTAGGGGCAAGCATTTTGCAAGACCTTTCAATGCGCACAGTAATGGTAGCATAGGCGACGAGGCCCATGTTACATGTAATAGAGAAATGAAGAAGACCTCCCCAGAGCAATTTATATAGTGAAAAGCAGACATCATCTAAATGCAAGTAGGAAGAAACTATATCACCTGTATATACTGGTTCTTGTCGTTGTTCCCGGCTGACCAAGCTCCTCTATAGAACGTGCCGTTTCCATAGTCGTAAGCCTGGGTGAAGAGGCGGGACCTGTCTGGGCCGTTGTTGTCGTTAGGAAGATGGGAGTTCCATGAGCTAGAGGCGGTAAGATGGGAGTCCGGCACACCGTGAGGACCCGATACAAGGTACTCGTGACACACTTCCGCCCCTAAATTGGAGATTGATTGGATCATTCGAGTTTACGAATGATGAAAATGTTTATTTTCTATGTCTATGACTGAAATAGAATTTGACCTTAAAAGATGCGAAATTTCTATCTATTTTGTACTATGCTTACTAATTATTCAGCGGCAGTTGATTGCTTTTCATTTTGACCCAGATTATTTTCCGGATTTCGACCACTAGAATTTATTTCATGGCGCACTTGCTGAAAGGCAATGAGTGTTCTCGTTGGCTAATGGTCCAGACTGGTTAATTACTTTTCACAAATGTATTAGGACGTGAAAACTGAGTCAAAAAACAAAGATACGGAATTTAAAATTTCAATGTTTATAGCCACCTAACCAGGGACAAGTTGCATTTCGGTAACGTTCTTAAATATTCAAAATGGTTTTTTTCTATGCAAGCAAAAGCATAAATGCAACCATGTAGTCTTACCTTGGGGAGCATTTGCTGGAAGATGAAATGGAATATACGGCGGAAGAGTAGTAGGCACAGTCCTCGGAATTCTTGTAGTCGTGGGAGTTGTTGTTGAAGTTGTTGTCGACGTGGTTGTTGGTAACGTTGTGGTAGTCGTAGTTGTCGTAGGTGTTGTAGTCGTAGGAGTTGTGGTTGTTGTCGACGTTGTCGTTGAAGTCGTTGTTGGAGTTGTTGTCGTTGTTGTCGGCGTTGTTGTTGTAGTAGAAGTCGTTGTTGGCGTCGTAGTCGTCGTGGTTGAAGTTGTTGTTGGAGTTGTCGTGGTAGTTGATGTAGTTGTCGGCGTTAATTTTGGTTTTTGTCGTAGGAGTAGTTGTTGTCGTAGATGTCGTCGTAGGAAGTGTTGTTTGCTGGCCAAGTGGGAGACAGTGGTACGTCACCTTTGTAAAAGATTACGATATGAATTGTACAGTGAAATCCGCGTCCTATGAAAAAGGTCTGTATTTATTTGTAACTTATATATTTTAAATTTTTTAGTTTTCATTTGCAGTTATAAAAATTGTAATAACTTACTTGTTAATTATCGTCATATATGTATTAAAATTGCAAACTTCACCGAGTTATCTGATCCATAACATCAGTTAAAAAACGCTTAATATTTAAATATCATAAAATAAGGGGTTAATTTCAAGAATTTTTCATTTTTCTCATATGAAGGGGGGGGGGGGGGAGAGAGAAAACAAAATATACCACTTATACTACTTACATGTATAACATCATATGTGTTACTATTAACAATGGTAATTTCAGTATATCATATTTGTGCTGCAGACAAATATCCAAAATATTTCAATAATATAATAATATATATATTATACTTCTCGAAATCAAATTAAAATATATACACGTAATACTGAAAAATAACGCATTTTCTTATTAAACATTAATTGTTTTTCTTAAAGAATTAAAAATAAATACATAAACGGATGTTTGAGCAAAAATTATATTTTATTAACAATGGCAATAACCATATTGCTATCAATTATTTTTCATCTCATCTTTTTTTTTTTTTTTTTTTTTTTTTTTTTTATATCACACTTCGAATCAAACTAGCTGATATTTTATTTATTATTGGCGGTTCTTTACTATTTCTCTTCTCTACCGGTTTGATTAATATAGCTTCAATGTAATCATTTTAAATTTACATACCTTTAGGTATTTATCCACACCCGGGCACGGGTTTTCTTGTAGCCATTGTGGAGTAGCATGTAGAATGCACGACGTTTGTTTGTCGCAATACAGCTGTACTGTATTGAAACTTCTCTGGGTACCATGGCAATTCAGGTTGCTAGGTGACGTGTTTGCGAAATTGCACGTGGATTGCGTGCTTCTGCCATAGAACACGGTGTCAGTCACGATGTAAAAACCAGGCTGACAACGTATTGTTTGTGTTTTAGGTGGACATACCAGCGCTGAGAAGACGCCTAAACAAATAACAAAAATGGAAAATGTGTTGTTTTTTTTATTATAACAACTTTAGTGAAAGTAACCATGTTTTATCATTTTACTAATGCGCTTGCAAGGTTAAATGGAAATCGTAGGAAAGACTTTACAAAACGTGCGAAAGTATAACATTTCACTCGAAATTGAGACGTAAACCTACGTAAATTAACGAACTCTTCTCGAACACCTAATCAACATGCTGGTCACTGGCACTAGAACCGCAGAAATGCCAATTTAATTTTAATGTTGATTACGATTTATTTAACATGATATTATGGAACTGCGGTTGTAATTTTGCACGGATGTATGCTTACATTGTATGCACGATTCGATCAGTCTGATATTCAATTAACACATGGATATCGAATCACTGTGAGAAGACAACGTTAACGAAGTAATGACACCAAATGTCTGCAATTTGTACATTTTTATAACTCTGCTCCACTCTCAACTTCCGGTTTGGGTTTGTTTTTTTTCGGCGGTTCCTTACCATGTTTTAATATATAGTACCGGAGAGCAAAAAATCATAGATCTACATGTATATTTTTAATAAACAAGATAACAATGAAATTTGCAATTCTGCGGTTCTAGTGCCAGTGATGCTGGTGCATAATTTCACACATTGTTCAACGGGAAATAAACATACATTTGAGGTTTTTTTTCCCTCCAGTCACTGATTGGTCACTTTAAATCAGAGAATTATGCCGGGTATTGTCGATCCCCTGGTGAAATGGTCTATCTTACGTTCTTAAAGTATTAAACGTCTGGCTTCAAGTGGTTTTAACATTACAGACGGTCCCGGAGACATATAGTTGGGAGGTAATACATCCTGACCGTGTCAGAATGACGGAAGTTCAAACTGGTGTACAGTGAGTCTCAAACTGATGTGTACACTATCATAGTTTTAAAGTTCATTAAATTTACCATCATATAGTGGGTAAGTATTACTGGTGTTTTTAGTAAAGTTGATACCAGTGTTTATCAACCATCATACTGGGGGTATATTAGTGGGTATAGTATCATACTGGTGTTTTTAGTAAAGTTCATACCGATATAGATTTATCACAAATTATGTACAGTTAAGTTCATACCGATGTCTAGTAAATATCATGCCGGAAAGTTCATACCGATGTCTAGTAAATATCATGCCGGAAAGTTCATACCGATGTCTAAAAAGTATCATGCGGATATATACAGTAGAGATCATACCGGTGTAAAACTAGAGCTCCGCGTGTGGGAGCATTTTACGACAGAAGTATGTGCTGACATAAGATGCACAAAGTGAAAATATAAGAGGACTCAGTGGAAAAACAAGTCGCTGTTGTTGCTTGCAACTCACAAGACCTCTGCCGGTTATACACATTTTGACTATTTCTATTACCATCTCCAGCAGAATTTTGATCTGACAGTCGGACGAACGGACAGACAGAAATAAGGAGGGCAAACTTACAGTCCCCTCCTATGTAAACATCGGTAGGGGACTAAAAAACAGACACTAAATAGTTTCTCATTATATCATTATCACATGTTGCTTCATACAGTGACCTTGACCTAATACAGCTTAAACTTGCCCTTGATCTGCATTTCATCCCAGTATGGTTGTCATTTCTGGCAAATAGTTTAAACCTGCTTTTGTGATTCAAGAGATACAGAGCGGACATAAATATTCTAGCGTTATAACAGTATGACATGTAACCTTCAAGTGTGACCTTGACCTTGAAGTAAGACATTCGAAATCTATGCTCTGCACATCCACTCAGTATGGTTAACATTTCTGCCAAATAACTTTCAATTTCCTTCCAGCGGTTCCAAAGATACGGAGTGGACAAGAAATTGCTAACAACCTTCAAGTTTGACCTTGACCTTGAACTAGGCATCCGAAACCTACTCTCTGCACATCGTGGTTCTTTGGATACAGAGCGAACACAAACTATTTTAATATTACAGCATTATGACATGTGAACTTCAAGTGTGACCCTGACCTTCAACTAAGACATCGAAACCTACGCTCTGCGCATCCTCTCAAGATGGTTGACATTTCTGTCAAATAATTTAAATTTCCTTCCAGTGGTTCTAAAGATATAGAAAGGACACAAAATTGCTAACGGACAGACAGACGGACGAACGACCAGTGGCATCTTCGTATAAAATGTATGTTGTTGTTATGTGTTGTTGGGGGTGTTGGTTTAGAGATGAAATAATACTACACCCTGATATAATTAAAATGGAAAACTCAACTGACCTGGGGGTAGTGTTGTCGCCGGCAGTGTGCTTATCGGAGTCGTAGGAGACGTGACAGTTGTCGTCGGCATCGTTGTCGTCGGTTGGGTTTTTTGGCGTGGGTTTGGGTGTTTGTCGTGGGTGTTGTTGTCGTCGGCGTCGTTGTCGTCGTCGGTGTAGTTGGCGTTGTTGTTCTGACGGAAGTCGTCGGGAAAACACAAGTCCAGGTTACCTGTGAAAAGCACTCTGCTGATGAGACAAGCGTACTTTTTCAATACATATACATTTTAAGCCATTTGAAATTTCTTTATTCTGTGCCTTCGGGGAATAATCGGGGGAAATATGTATGATTTCTCATTTAGTACATGCTGTCGGACTGTGAAATATTCATGAATGATAAATCATATCATACATTAGATATAAGATTTTAACATTCGTAAAAATAGCATGACATTAAAAGAACATTTGTTCCTTTTATAACAAGATCGTTTATTATTTCACTCGTAAACATAAAAATACACATCTTCACTCATGACTCTGCTACTCGTGCTGTATTGTTCCAAATGACTATCATGCAAAAAGAAATCGATAAATGTCCTCTATGTGTTTTGCGGTTCCCATATTCTTTTTAAATTCTTTTTCCCCCCCCCCCCCCCCCCCCCCTTTTTTTCGTACATGGTAGGTTAAGGCACTGTTCGGTGAAAACAAAATCGACAGATTTTTATTTTACGCATTCTTTTTTATCTATCAATTATACTTTAGATAATTCTCTTTTCTCGTTAAAAATTTAAAACAAGGTAAAACAATCACCCTCGAAATTGTAGCATACGGCCAATTTTTTCTTCTTTATAATTTATATCTGATTATAAATTTGCTTGCAACAATGACTGAAAGCGTAGTGATTTACACAAATTAATTATTAATGCAACCCGGTTTCGGTCCCAGGTGAGTCCAATATTGATTCTCTATCCGTTCAGAAATGCGGATTTCCCCCGAGTGATCCAGTTGCTTTCTACATCAGTGTCCCAGATAATTTTCAAAAAGTGCAAAATAGTTAAACTTTAAAGTTTTCAATCTACGACCTTTAAAGCAGCTAGTTCACAGTTGGTTGGTAGAAACAAGAAAAAAGGCCCCCCCCCCCCTCTTTCGTTTATTTTGGAGAAGTCTTTGTTTCCTGACAAATAAACTCGGCAATTGTAGATAACATTTCACGGGGAAAACGCTACTTTTCGTAAAACCACTTCGGGGAATTCCGTTTAAATATAGAATACGGTCTCCCTGAAGAATACGCTTGCTTTACCACGTGGCATTGCGGCGTCTTAACTAGTTCCGGATAACGAAATCATGTGGCGGCACAATGGAAACGTTACTCTTAATATAAGTTTTATAATTCTCAATATAACTTTAATTCCGTTCGTAACGCTATTGCCTGTGGTGGCGAAACTTCCCACTTGTTTTTATAGTCACGGATTGTTGCAATGGGTGACTATTAAAAAGGTATTGATAGAGCCAATGCACACAAATAGTTTTAAATGATTTGCCAATCTGTGAACGAGGTGCTTTATAAAGTGATATTTATGCATATTCATGCATATATGTACCTGTAAATATTTCGGTATTCCGTTACACGGGTCTTTTCCAAGCTTTGTCCAATCATTATAAACTATACATGATGGTTTTCCGTTGCAAAGCGTTTCGACGTATTTGGTTGCCGTGGCACCCCCGCGGCAGTTAGCATTGTTGACGGGGGTGTTATAAGGGTTGCAGAGCGTAGATGGGGCCGGAGGGACCCGTCCCCATAGCACCAGAGTTATCAAGACGTCTTTACCCCCGGAACAAGTAAATTTTGAGAAGTTCCCCTCACAGATTGTGTTTTGCACTGAAAGTAAAGAACATTATATTAGATACTGAAAGAAAACCGAAAATTATACTTAAAAGGGAGGGGGGGGGGGATGCTGCATTTGATAAAGTTTTACTTTTTTACCCCCCCCCCTTTTTTTTATAAATATTTATAAGAATTTCCTGTCGATGTATTTCCCCGCTCTTGTCACGTGGAATTTTCGGAATATTTCGGGGATTGGTCAATATCTGCAACTCTACGTCTTCAGAGATTATCTCCGAATACAATAAGGAGAAATGCGGTGCACAATTGTTTCAAAACATGGCAGTTATTTCTGACCACAATGATATACGTTCTGTAAGTGAAATCACTGAAGGAAAAAACATTCTAGCATTGATTATATGTTAACATGTGATTCAGCTCATGGAATTTTTCTAGACTTCCCCCCTGCCTAAAGTACTGGTCCAATCCAAGAACCGTCGGGAAGGGTTATCATAAGTTGTCATCATAAGTTGTTTGTTTTTGTTACTTTTGTATGTGTGTGTGACTGTGTAAATATGTTTGTGCAAAATGTTGAATCCCAATAGACTTTATGTTAATCATTTAGTGCTAGATCGATGAGTTTTTGTTAAAATATAGGCAAACAAACAGGAAACCCACTACTTGACGGAGCCAGGGTCGTGGTCTTGACAGTGCCTGCATACGGTGCTGTGGTCGTTTGCGTGAGCCGCCGCGTCTGATGAATCGTTCTTTTCACAGTCGTCTGCGGAGAGGCCGCTGGTGTCGATCCGGTAGGAGGCAGTGTCGGAATAACACACTGGTAATCTATTTTTAGAAATTTTGGTGTACCCGGACATGGATCGCCTAGCAACAAGTAGGTGTTCGTGACAGTACAAGATGTTTTTCCTTTGCACTGGGCCTCGACGTAATTTCTTGCTGTCGCATTTCCAACACAGTTGAAAGACGAAATTGGTGATGCATACGGGTTGCATTTGGTTGTCGGCAAATCATGAGTCCTCCCGTACAGAACCTTAACAATGTTTATCTCTTTCCCAATAGTACATCGTATTTTACCGGGTCCTGTTGTTTCGCATACTGTGATCGTCTGCTGTTGCTGACCTTGAGCGCATGCGCAGAATATCACAAACACTAAAACAACAGAAAACGATCTTGTTCAAAATACTTTAACGAATCGAGATCAAAATTATTACTTCTTGATATACATGTATGTTGTATAGGGGCAATATGGTGTAACGAATTCTATGCCAATCTTTTATGAAGAATAATTAAAGCAACGCACAGATAACAAAAGAAAAGAAATAAACATAATTTCAGGCAGATTTAATGGGAAAATGAGCTCATATTTTTGCAGCTAACCCCAAAAAGAGGTTATGGTGTTAAATAAAAAAGAAAATAAACTCATGACATGGGTATTTCATAAGAATTACATTACATCGACTTACATCAAGCTACAACGACGAAGCAAAATACAACTTTTAAGAAAATATATCTTGTTCAATATTTAGTTTTATGATCTTATGCTCAAGCAGCTGTTTCCGGTTTCATATAACACCACATATTTTCTTATATTTAACACGTTACATAGTTATAACTTTTAGGCCGATTTACATCACTCCGCGTCACGCGCGTGTATTCTATATACACGCAAAGGGTGTTGATCTGGAACATCTGGATTAAATGTGAATGATGGAATTAACTTTGATTAAAAAAAAGATGCATTATTCATTTCATGTTGAAAATGTATGCGGAATACACACGTTAAATTGTTATTTTCAGTTACTATTTGAAACCTTTCCTTGGTGTTAGATTACAAATAGTAATTCGTTCACAGTCCGTCCATTTATGTTATTATAATCGGGATTTACTGTCACTATAGGTCAAAAGATATAACGAATCTGACATGAACTTTATTTTCATACCAAATTTTACTTAACTCGTTCATGAAAATGCTATTAATTTTGCCAGAGGCTCACTTACTAATATTGTCGTGAAATTGTTTAGTAAAATTTGATATGAAATGAAAAAAATGCATGTTAGATCCTACACCTAGGTAACACCGTATCATTTATTCTTTACAATACACCCAAAATAAGAAATATATTTAAAAGACGACACAAGCATTTATGTCACTGCCTTCAATATTTTGAAAATAAAAGTAGGTACTGGTCTTCACTAAGGAAAGAAAAGTGATTTAATAAGTATCTGTAGTACTGGGATTGTTTTATTTGTTTGGTTGATTTAATACATATCTGTAATACTTAGTTTGTTTGTTTTTATTTGTTTAGTTGATTTAATACACATCTGTAATACTAAGTTTGTTTGTTTTTATTTGTTTAGTTGATTTAATACACATCTGTAATACTTAGTTTGTTTGTTTTTATTTGTTTAGTTGATTTAATACATATCTGTAATACTAAGTTTGTTTGTTTTTATTTGTTTAGTTATTTAATACATATCTGTAATACTAAGTTTGTTTGTTTTTATTTGTTTAGTTGATTTAATACATATCTGTAATACTAAGTTTGTTTGTTTTTATTTGTTTAGTTGATTTAATACATATCTGTAATACTAAGTTTGTTTGTTTTTATTTGTTTAGTTGATTTAATACATATCTGTAATACTAAGTTTGTTTGTTTTTATTTGTTTGGTTGATTTAATGTCCACCGACATTATATCAGTCATTTGCAGATTATGTCTACTTGAGACAGATGCAGTATCACCCAGTTATATTATCCAGACCCAGGGTCACCCAGTCCTGAAATGCTGAGCATCGAATTGAACCTTAGAAAAAACGTATTAGACTTTAAAAAGGGCGAACATTAAGTGTGTGGGACCGTATTAAACCTCAGAAACAACATATTAGGCTTTAAAAGGGCGTGCATTAAGTGTGTGAGACCGTATTCAACCTCAGAAACAACATATTAGGCTTAAAAGGGCGTACCTTTAGTGCGTGGGATCTTATTGTACGTCAAAAACAACATACATGTATTAGACTTAAAACAGAGTGTACCTTAAGTGCGTGTGACCGTATTGTACCTCAGAAACCTTAAGTGCGTAGGGTCGTATTGAACCTCAGAAACAACATATCAGACATATAACAGTGTGTACCTGAACTGCGTGAGATCGATCTACGTACTATACAACGACGTACGAATAGCCTTTACCGGAAGTCCTTTGGCGTAGGAAAAAGTGCTAACGGAGCATTAAGCTGTAACAGTACCATTTCTAACGACGGGGATTGAACCCACGATCTCCCGCTCCCGAGAAGAACTAAATACACTCGTTATTGAAGAAAAAATGGAGATTTTAAGTTTCAGAATCTTGAATATGACTCAAGAGATTAGTGAAATTAGGTTCGGTTATTCTGCCAGTCAACTAAGACAATACTCGTGGGGAAGGTTGTAAATTTGGATGAGTCCGGATCACCTGTTATTATACACTGACGCTAGAACCGCAGAATTACCACACACATTTGAATCTTGATTAATATCAAAGATAGAGCTTATGTACGATTTAAAAGAAAAGTTTCGTTCTCCTTCACTGTATACCGTATAGAGGGACAAAAAATCGTAATTCTGTAGCTCTAGTACCAGTGGTATTATACTAGATGCTAATGTGAATTCCTTGAAAACTTTTATGTTGTAAAAATCTTGAAAACAAAAAACACAAGAATATACATGTATACATATAAAAATTGTGAACACAATCGTTACTGAAAGCACATTGCAGGCTCAGTATGTTTAAAAAAGCCGATAGCATAATGAAAACTATTTCATTTTCGTCAAAGACTTTAATTCTGGCTGCAGCTTAGCGTTAAGAAATATTTAAATACTTACGCGTGAATTTCATCATCCTTGTTTCTCTTACATGTATGATAGATACCGAATATTTCATTTCTGACTAAGTAATGTTACTTATGAAGGTAGTAACTTATGTCAACTTAGTTAAGTACTTGAATATAGAAAAAATGGTGATTATCGTAAAATTATGATAATTATTAATTTTAAATTTTAATACTTGATGTTTTTGTTTTTTTATTTGTGGTGTTTCAACTTAAAGTTGTTTTTACCCCTACATGTTTTGTTATTATTGTTAATGTGCTGTTTTGATGCGAGTCTCTCTCTCTCTCTCTCTCTCTCTGATATTTATCAGATTTTAAAAACTGACAAGAATCAAAACACACATACAGTAATCTCTCTGTTTTAAAGTGCCTATCGAAGGGATATTTTTAGCTAAAAGGTGGTCTGTCGAACAGAAATATTTGAACTTTTGACAAGTGTTCTAAATATACACCTTATGTGCTTCTGTAGGTCTTAATCGAATTTCTGGGCCCATCAAATGAGATAAATTGATCATCGAATCAATGTAAGATAAAAGCTGTGAAGTGGGTTGTATTGGAATCCACCCCTGCCTGTGGTCTTTTCTATCTCTTTCAAGTATTTTAACCTATTTTTTTACTTTGAATTATTTTCTTTTGTTTATCATTTAGTCATATCTTATTTACATGCACTTTACTGCAATCTGAAGTTTGAAATTGACTGAATTTTGACAAGGAGCGGTTAAAGGAACAAGCATTATTCGTTATATGATTGTTTAAAACATGTTTCTTTTGCCTCTTTCAAAGCAATTTCCAAAGTATCATTTACTTTTTTAAAAACTTTTTAAAATGAATCAGTATAACATATTAAGTAATTAACCCTTTCCCTCATAGAGGACATCATGAAAAGACCTATGCGAACAGCATAAAACCTGATAAGTCTGCGAGTTACTCGCAGGCTTATCAGGTTTTATGCTGTTCGCTGCTCCTCAGTGGTCTGGAAATGAGGATTTTGTAATTAAATTTGGTAAGTTTTAACTGTGGTTTTCTGCAGATCAGGCTTTATGTGATACCTATTGAAGGCGTCAAAATGAGTCTATATGAGGGAAAGGGTTAACACAAAGAGGAGCAATGCAATGATACCTTATATATTCTTAACGATGATAATAACGAATAATAACTGTTACTTTGCTATTTTCTTTATCTTATACTGTTATTTTGTAAGGTTTTGAATGCTCTGTTAAAATAAGTGAAAACTATATATATATATATATATATATATATATATATATATATATATAAACTTGATTTTTCAATGTAAACAAATATAGAAAAACAGTGTATATAGATTATAGATGCCTGCTGATGATTGTCTAACATTTCGTAAACTTGCAATATTTCGAACCTTATATGTATAATTAATTTTGTAATCAAGTGGTTCTTTTTGACAAATTTTCAGCCTCTCAAACTGATAACTTTTTGACAAGACTCTGACACAAGCAATTATATTGTTCAAATCTTATGTTCTATGCTCTACTATTAAAGCCTGTCAAAATAAAATAAAGGATCCTTATATTTTTATAGAAAATTGGGATTCTTGCGTCATTCTGAGTCAGTATTCTTAATCAAACTGAATTCTGCTTAGATTTGACTTTGTTATAACGGTTGCAGCCCCCAGAAGTGATTATAATGCAAAATTTGTTATACATACAAATCCTTATATTAATGAATTCTCTTCGTCTTCGTGGTCCGACTTTTTGTATCATACACTTTTATACGTTAATCAAGATTACACACTTCTTTATTGTGAGTGACTTATTGATTTTTTTTATCTTCGATAATGAATAAGACATTATATAAAAGTTTTAAAAGTCATACAGTTCATAGAAAGAAAGCTGAAAAGTGATGTATGGAAAGCTTTTGAAAGTTATGATTATATTTTCTGTCTTTCTATATCGTATAAGCGTATAAGCTGGTACATCAAATGTTATGTTCGCTTATTTATTTGTTCACAGATGTTCAGATGTTCTGTATGTGTAGTATTTTATTATCTATGTTACTATGGTGATTTATTGTCGGTGTGTGTGTGTGTGTGTGTGCGTGTGTGTGTGACCTTCTGGTTGAAATAAAATCTGTCTATCTTACTGCAATGTATTTATATGTTTTTACTCAATAACCATTATGTAAATTATGACATATGTGAAAAAGACATGTTTTGATAAATCATCACCATATGTATACTCGATTAAAAGTTTTAAAAAAAAACATGGAACTCATTTTTCTTATTTAGTTTGTATGACATATTTTTCTTATCTCGTGATTTTAGATAGTGCATATTTGGTCCATTGAAAACCAGGGTGGCTCTGATGATTTTAAATGGACTATATATTATTTAGCAAAATGAAGTCTTATTAATGATACCAAGACAAATGGAATCAGCAGACATCACAATGTTGCTTAATATTGGTCCGATATATATGTGTGTGTTATAATATTTTATTTTCCTGTTTAAAATAAACTGTTTATTTGTACATGTTTTTCTAAGACAAGTAAGTTGTAAGAATAAAGATTTGAAACCATATGAAATTAATATTTTGAGAACCATACGAAAAATACGATAAAAACATGCATTTGCAAGAAATCTGAAAAAGAAATCGTAAATGGATTTTGCTTGTTGAGGAGACATGCTGTAGTAAATCATTTATAAATAAAATACAAGTACAAATAAGACAGCTATTGAGTTTAATATTCCATAAGCATGTTTTATTGGTATAATAATTAAATATCATTGTTGTTAATGCAATTTTGTTGTTGTTTTGTTATAATTATTTTCTTCATATATATTTTAGTTTACAACTGTTTCCATAATAAATAAAGTATTTGTAACGAATGCCCGTTCAGCCGATTCATAAAACAAAAGCGTCGACCTTATTTACTAGTATGAAGCTCTTTCCTCATTATATTAGAATGCATAATTTGTAAGTAGTAATTAAAAATCAAAATCAAACGAGTATACTCATAATATGGTCACAAAATGTCCATGAGAAAAGGTAACTCACCAAACCCCAGGGACAAGAGAGAGTCCATCCTGTTTTACGCAATGACCGCGTTTGTACATGCAAAACGTTTTATATGAGTGACCCGACGTCTGGCGGAGGAAAGGGGGACCTGGGCAAACCCAAACACTTGTATTAAAACCCTGTTATGACTTCCAAACTAGCCCATCGAAAATTCACAAAATTCCTGATTTTATGCGATATAGTCTTGTTGATTAGAATGTTTAGTTACAAGAGGCGTGTTTCCATATTAACTGGTTATCAATCACTTGACTTAAGGCCCTATAGGTTGGCCTGATCTTATCACTGCTATAATTACATATGTGTCTATGGTTAGCGAGATGTGTGCAAGATTTTAAAAATGGCTCCGAAAAGTTTATTTTACAATTTATTTAAATCCATTTTATATTTAAGTAAATACGGGTTGATGATCAGGACATGAATGTAATAAAACTAGATTGATAATGAAAATGATGAAAAAACATACATCGAGCATGTAAAAAGTCCAGGTAACCCATATCATTCTACTAAAAATTTTCAATGTATTCTGCTTTAAAGGTTTACACTGAATTCAAGTAATTTTGCTTTCTCGGGCTATCGTCCGCTTTCCCTTCCTTCAGTCCATCCTTCCGTCCGTCCTAAGTTATCTTTGTATAACAAGATATTGAGTTATTTATTTTTTTGTAATTTCTCTTTAAAACTTACCTTATTTAAGTACACATCATTTTTTTTGGTTAAATATATTTTACGATTTTGTATACTATACTAAGACAGTCTACAGTTTGGAACGTTTGAATCGTAAGTAAGTTTAGTCACACAGTCGTTGATTGCTGTTATGACAAGTGAAAGGTTTTCGGGGCGAAAAGTTGAGAAAACAAAACGTTACAAGTTATTAACCATCAGTTCGCTTAGCGGGGCGAGATTTCGTCTTTTCGTTCAGAAATTACGTCTTTAAATTTAAACTTTACTCCCACTAACAAACACTTAATTCGACAAAAAAGATAATGTGATCGGGTGTGGTATCATGCCACATGTCTACGGCGTGATACTGCAGTGTGACAGCACTAAATATGTCTCAAGTAGACATCGTCTCCAAATTACTGAAATACTGTCGGTGGGGCGTTAAACCCAAAAAAACAAACAAACAAATAAGGTTTTTCGTAGTTTTGCTTTTGACTTTATGCCCAACCAACCAGCTACAAGACAAAGTTTCTACTTATCGATTCGATATTTCGCCCACATGACAATTATCTTTTCGGTTGCGTGGGTAAATGCTTGACGAATAGTTGAAAGCAAAACGACGAAAACCTCAATTGTCGAATTGGCGAAATAGCACGTATGATGTGTAATTACGACCAAATATTCACAATTATGAAAATGTGTCTGGTTTACGATATCTGTGTAAGAAAAGACCAAACAAAACGGTTTGATAAACATAAACTCGACAGGTCGAAGATACAGACATATATAAACAAACGATTATGAGGGCGGTATATTTATTGTCAAATTTACTGGTGATCGTTACAACCAAATACAGTATCTAAAATGAAAGTTCTGTAAAACCCTTTACGTATTTTTATCAATGTAGCTTATGGGTTTTGTAGGCCCTTAAATCAAAGCTGTGTTTCAAAGTGACATCGCTATAAAACACACACACACACACACAAAAAGTCGTTTTTTTTTCTTTTAAAAGATACATTATCATGTTCGTGTTGCATTGGCTTTGCATGAAATATTCAATCTTTAAAGTATAGAAATTGTCATGTTTACGTGAATCTTTGTAAAACACCACTTTTTGTGTGGGGTGGGGATAAAAGCAAAGTTGATTTTATTAAAAAAATAACCCTTCTTATCTTACAATGATCAGACGGGAACGATGAAGGTGTTTGCGCGGTCCTTTGTGTGGGGCAAAATGTTGCTTGTTTCCAAATTGATTTTAAATAGAAAGAGAAAAAACATAGTCACGGTTTGAAGCTAATATTATTGTCTTTGTTGATATGCACAAAAGTTCAGTTTATGTTGATTCTTTTGTTTTTCAATCTACGGTTATATTTTTAACTTAATGTTGGTACTGCCTACGGATTCAAAAGTACATTCAAACGTCCCTAACAACCTTTTCGAAAACAAAGATCATTTCACATGCGTGCTCTTAACAAAGAGAAGCGTTGCTAGGATATCCGTGATCATCTTGACGCAGCTGCAACCACGCCAAAAAGGCACTGTAGCAAACAAGCCAGCAGCATCAAGAGATAGCGACTAGTTTGTCATACCCACATAAATATCACACTTGGAACAAAGATGTCAAATACTTCCAATAAGGATATCTTCTTAAACCACAGTATCCGATGAAAGCTGTGTTTTCGTACCGTCAAGTGACTTGTTGCCATGTAAACAACATCGCTCTCAGATGCCCGCGGCAAAAAACCCTGACTAAGATATTCAAAATGTATTTTTCATTTTAGCTGATGGTTAACCAATGTGAGTGTTTGGCGTGAGAAGCATTCAGCAAAAAAGTTTAATTAAAAGGCTTGGGTATAATCAATACGGCAGAAACCCTGTACAATGAAGGAGGATTCCAAAACAAAAAACACTGAGGATGTATTCAAAAACATCATTGTCATATTTTTCTCTCAAGATTTAAAAAAATACACAATGTATCTTATTTAAATCTCTATGTCCTTTTATTTTAAATACATGTAGTTAAATATATCCCAAGCTATACTTATCAATTTAACGAATTTACTTGATTGATTTTTAGTTTTTGAGTTTACCGTCGTGCGTCAGTATTTCAATCATATAGCGATATCCAGCTAATTAAAGGTGGAGGAAGACCCCGAATGCACTAAGGCATCCGGGTAGAACCACTAACCTACCGCAAGCCTGTTTATTTCAGAAAAAAGGAAGAAAGAAAGATTGACAGAAAAAGAGAAAGAAAGAAATATATGACTATATATGTTTCTTCTTTGTCTTTTGGTTTTAAAATGGAAGTGATACAACAAAAGAATAACTTATAATGTTAAGATGAACGTGATACATATTTTTTCTAATGTTTCCTTTATTAGTCAAGTGTGTCTTTAAAGTAAGACTCAAAATTTTGACAATTCTTATTAATTATATACACAACATATCAATTAAATGTTGTGTAAGAATTGCAAACTTTAATTACCATTTATGCATAATATATATATATATATATATATATATATATATTTATCAAGCAATTTTTGTAAAAACTTATTTAAGGAAGATGTATAAGACGCCCATTTTGAATTGGGTTCTAAATATTTAGAGTGCAAATAATGCATTAGCCTATGAAAATCGTTAAATTTGTAAACAGTTTCGTTACGTGTTGCACGTCATCTCTTTATTGATTTAGTTTAAGTTAATTGGAGAACATGTTCCTGTTACTTAAAAGTTCTCTGTTACGACAATTCATGGATTGGCACTGCGCCTGCAAGGAAATGAGATGTATGCTACCACTGCATTCTTTGAAAATGAAGCCTATGAAAATAAAAACAGGATTTGAATTACCGGTATTTTTTAACATATTTATTTTATTGGGAAACAGGTTTTTACAGTTTATACTAACTTCCTCTTGACGGTTTCCAGGTTCAACCAGTACTTTGAACCTGGGAAGGTCAAGAAAGGTCCTCGCCTCCAGCGGGTTTCGAAATCACAACCTTCGGATCCGTAATCGGGTACGTTACCTCTGGACCAGGGTATTCACTAACAATCTCCTTTAAATTTGAGGATATATGATTAGAAACGAACTCTATATCAAGAAATCAAAGACCTAAACCCAAAGATAAGCAACTCGGCGAAATATCATATATTCTCGCGCCAGAACGAGAGTGTGGTATGTGTTTCCCGCGGAAAATCCAGTTTAGTGTTACTAAGTGATAGCAAAACACCAATCAATACAACGATTCGTTATTTTTGTGTTGTTGCAAAACTTAAAAAATATCATGGTGTTTTTGTCCTATTCTTTAGTCCTTTTGACATGAAGTCGCGCAATGATAGTGTGTGTGTGTGTAGATATTTATATTATTTTATTATTTAATCGTAATAAATATTTGATTTATTTAATACATTGTCCGATATCTGATAGAACATGTAGACAAGCGTTTATTTCATGCCCGCCGCATCGATAGATCGAGACTGGTCTGTCTGTTTGTTTGTCTGACATCTGTCTGTCTGTTTGTTTGCTGACATCTGTCTGTCTTTTTGTTTGTCTGATATCTGTCTGTTTGTTTGCCTGACATCTTTCTGTTTGTCTGTCACAAAACTTTAACCTTGACCATAATAAAGAAGTCCTTCCACCTACAGCCTTCAAACTTCACAGGTGCATGCCCCTTGATCAGCTCTACCCGCCAGGTGACCTTGACCTTCAAATGACCATAACACGGAAGTCCTTCCACCTACAGCCTCCAAACTTCACAGGTGCATGCCCCTTGATCAGCTCTACCCGCCAGGTGACCTTGACCTTCAAATGACCTTGACCCCAAGGTTTAAGGCCCCTGCGTGGGCATAACATTCATTCGAACGTAGCGCTTGTTCAAAATATAAAGATAACCATTGTTATAGAAAAAACACCTTATTCAAATGGACAAAAGCGTGGCAGGAATAAAATAAAATGTAAATTAATTGCAGTCATTTGCAAACAGGTTATAATGACAGTCAACGTCGAAAATATTGCAAACAAAGATTTTAACTAGACAATCGTATGGTAATAAAATAAAATGTAAATCTTGAAAAGTTCTTTAATTGCAGTCAGTTAACCTTTCCTCTAGAGAAACATGAAAAGACCCATTGCGAACAATATAAAACCAGATCAGCTGGAGTAACTCGCAGCTGATCGTATTATGCTGTTCGCTGCTCATCAGTGGTCTGGAAAGAGGCTTTAAATTAAATTTGTAAAGGTTTAACTGTGGTTCTGCAGATCAGCTTTATGTAGTACCTATGAGTGCGTCAAATGATCTATATGAGGAAGGTAGGATAATGGAAATCCTGTTGAAATAAAAAAAAAAAGAAGAAAAAAAATACTTTGACACATCAACACTGTACAATTGGGGGTGTGGGGGGTACGTAACGCTTGTTGTTCCTCAAAACAAAATAACCCACTTCGATGTGAGTTAGATTAAACTTAGATGACATAAAGCGCATCGGGGATTGCCCCATCCATTCGATAATAGTTAATGACTTAAAGCACTTTTCTTTTCTTTTAGAAAATAATCCTATAAAAAATAAATATATGCTAGTTTGTTTGTTTGTTTGTTTAATTGTTTAACGTCCCACCGAAAGTATTTAGGTCACTTGGATATTATGTCTGCTTGAGACAGTCACATTATTCTGACACAGGGCAAACCAGTCCTGGAAATAACCTTTATATGCTGAGCGTCAAGCAAGGGTTCTCTACCAGTACTATTTTTACGACTTTGGTATGTCGCAACCTGGGATCAAACTTACGACCTTTTGATTCCAAAGCGGACCGTCTAACTGAACGGCAACCCGGGCCGGAATGCAAGCTTACATATCATCTTATGAATAAAAAAGATTTAAAAAAAGTACAAACATAAACGTTGGAGCATTATTTTCACTTTATCGTCATATAGCCAATATTTGCCGAAGTATTGGCAAAGATTTTTTTTTCCATTAATTGAACTATTTCCTTCCTAAAAAAAGTCCCTTCCAGTCCTTTATCAATCGTAAGGACCTTTTAAGGACTACTCACGAATTTAAACAGTCACTATTAGGGATTTCTGTCTCAAGAAGAAATACCTATTGGGGTTGTTATGTTTTTTTCTTATTATTAGATCTATTCTACATGTACTTTTTCTTTATTTTGAGGTTCAAATTAAAACAGGTTGCCGATGAGCCAGCAGCGTAAAATTTTAACAGTAAGCGGAGTGACTTTGGCCATTTTGAAATTGAGTAAATCCGTATAAACAAATGGTCTAACCTATTTGCTATATTCACGTCACATACCGGGAAAAGCATGGGGCTATATTGTAACCGTCGGGACCATGGCGACCGCTGAGCAGTTTCAACATAGTGGAGACCTCCTCTGGGTTGTCTAGAATGTCAACAACCTGTAGAACCTCGGGAGTTAAACATTCTCTTTATCATCGTTTTCATGAGCATTATTTTCATCATATTCGTTTTCATCATCATCATCATATTCATCATCATCATCATCATCATCATCAACAACAACAACAACAATCATACAATATTAACTTTATTTTCTTCATCATAATCAACATCATCACTGTCATCATCGTCGTCGTCGTCATAGTCAGAACTTAAATTACAGAATGATCTTCATCTTGACTTGATTTGAGTTTACCGTCGTTCCGACAGTATTTCAGTCAAATAGCGACGTCCAGCTAATTACAGGTGGAGGAAGACCCCGAATGAACGGAGGTATCCGGTAGAACCACATATCTACCGCAAGCCAGCTGGAAGGTTTCCTCACATGAAAACCCGAATGACACTGTCCGGGATTCGAACCCACGCGGTGAGGGGCTGAGTGAGTGTTAAAGTAAGCGTCTTTAAACTTTCGGCCACAGAGGCCCCCATCTGCATCTTACAAGACAAAACCACAATTGAAATAAATGCTGATTAAGGGTCACCTGTAAAATGCATTACACCCAAGATTGTCCAAATTGTACGGTGTAATTGCCACTTGCCCCTCTATACAGGATTTATTTAAATCTATGTTTTGAAAAACGTTGAAAACATTAAGAAACAAACACCGGTGAGAGATTACCTTGGTAATGTACTTGATGACCCGGGTCACGTGAAACATTTTTTGCACCCCGCTCTACGAGAGCAGAAACCGGAAAACACCCGGTGTTTCCGGGTGTTGTTGGAACATGCTGTAAGATATAAACAGTCAAAGGAAATATACTGAACGAGTGTGTAACAAACAGGCAATGATGGTGTTTAATCAAGGAAGATATACGGACATGCATGTTCCTAATCACTTATCAACAATGGCATGAGTAGCACTACAAACATATGAACAAAGGTTGTCGTTTCTGCATTTTTTCCCTAAATATTTTCATAAATGTGCAGTTTCAGTATGTAAAGCATGCAGAGAAATCCGAAGAAACACGTTTGTATTGTCCGATTTTTTAAACCTTCACAGGCACATGCATTTCAGGGTCACTGCACAGAATATATTTATCTCCGCTCGATTCTTAGAATCAGGAAGGTTCAGCTTCTCATATTGATCAGATTGTTCAAGCCTCTGGTGTTGGTAAGGGAACTGTTTACAGGATACGAAAGGAAACGAACGAAACTAGGTCATTGGTTCCACCAAAGCAGTCTCAATAATCAGCTTATAAGCCTGGTGGTGAAAGAAAAACAAAGAAAATAAAAATGAAAAAAAAAATAGCAGACTAAAGACGAATCGAACCTGTACCTTCTGCATTGAAGTGCATGGCGTTTACCATTGTGCTACAGCGGACAGTGGTGTACTGTTCCTATTAGAACATTATATACTCTACAGAACAGAATGGTTTGATGTAGGCTGCGGCTTGAGGCAAGGCTGTTTGTTATCTCCTATACTTTTTTTTTTCATTAACGATTTATCAGTTTACCTCAATGCATTCGAAATAGGAGTGCCTGTTGATGATGAAAAAGTTTGTATAATGTTGTATGCTGATGAAATTGTTTTAATGGCTGAATCCGAAGATGAACTTCAATTTTTATTAACCGCCTTAAGTAAATGGTGTTCTGTTAATGATATGCATGTTAATTCCACCAAAAGTAATATAGTCCATTTTAGACCTTATTCCGTGGCGGCTCGTACAAATTATCAGTTTATGTGTGGTTCCAGCCAGTTAACATTTAAAGATAGGTATACTTACCTTGGTGTAGTTTTTCATGAGCATCTAGGTTAAGGCTGTGGGCCAGAGTGCTATTCGCGCATTAGGTTTACTAATCGCAAACTGTAAAAGCATTGGTTGTCTCCCCTACAATGTATTTACAAAGTTATATGATGCAGTTGTGTGGCCTGTCGTTAGTTACAGTTCTTCTCTTTGGGGATTTCGCTCAGATTCCTGTATTGAGGCTCTTCATAACAGGGCACTAAGATTTTTCCTTGGGGTTGGCAAATACACACCAAATATTGGGCTTGCGGGTAAAATGGACTGGAAACCCCCGATTGTCCGTCAATAGAAGTTTATTGCTTTATACTGGTCAAATTTATCAAAAATGGAGGAATCTAGGCTAAACAAACGTATTGCACTTTGGGCATACAGTAAGGCAAATCGGTCATGTAAAAACTGGTATTATTATGTAAAGTCTTTTTTAATTATGAATGATTTGAACATATACATATGTTTACAAAATCGTGTGGCTGGTAAATTTGTGCACGTTGTTGAGATTACTGCAATGAATGACTTTGTTAATGAATGGCAAACTTGTTTAAATGATATTATTGGGCCATCTGGGCAAGGTCGAAATAAACTAAGACTGTATAGGTCTGTGAAATCTGATTTAAAACTTACCAATATTGTAATATGATTTTATCACCTGCTCATCGATCATATTTCAGTAAATTTAGATTAGGGGTGGCCCAAATTCGTATTGAGACTGGTCGTTATGAGGGCTTGAGTGAAGAAGCTAGGTTTTGTCCATTTTGTAATGACACCTCAGTTGAAAGTGAGCTGTATGTTTTATTTCGTTGTCATGTTTATGATAATTTAAGGGAGGTATTATACTCTAAGGCAACTTCATATAATAACCTGTTTGCGGAAATGCACGATTTTGATAAATATGTATTTCTGTTTTCCGATACAAATTCAATGATTTTAAGATTAAGTGACAAAACCTGCAAGCATGTTTTAGATAGGCGACGTTTTTAATATATAAATAAACTGTTTTAAGTATGTATTTTCCTTATTAATATATTTGTTGATTGTTGCACTGTATACAATAAGTGTCTGTGGTGCTGCTGTTTATCATGTTTTAAACAGCCTTCTCTTTATCGCTTTTATATCATTGTACGTGTTTAGTTAGTTTACCGGTAGGTTTGTATTATTTTTATGCTATTAGAATGTTGTGCTCAGTCATTATAAACTTATTATAAAGTGTTATTTTAATATGTAAATATTCATCTCTTATAATTCCATATGGAATGGCATTGTACTAATTCAAACGTTTTGATTTTGTAATTATTTTCATGTTTGTACAATGATGAGATGTAAATAAAGATACTACTACTATTCTTCCTTTCGTTTATTTATTCCCGTAAAGCGTGCGGAATTTATCGAGAATAAATATATTCTGTGCAGTTACCGTGAAATGTATGCGCTTGTGACAGTTTAAAAAAAAAAAACAGATAATACAACCTGTATAAAGCGAATCAGCGGTTCTGTACTCTTTGGCTGTATTCGATTTGACAACCGGCCTACACCGCTTTTGAGCCTGTTGACCCATATAACCCGGCGAGTGCACTCTTTTGGTTCAGGTGCTAGCTGAAAAACCTAGTCAGCGCACACCGAATGAGACTGGCAAGCGCTAAGGTTAGACTGGCGGGTAATGGCGGATGATGGAAAGTAAAAAATTTTTCCCGAAGCAAATTATAATAATTGTGCTTATATTTCTTGCTAAATGGCGATAATATTTTACCAAATATATATTACAAATATATTCTACATCCAGGAGGTTTTAGAGATTGTCGTGATAATTCTATCCAGATGAAAGAGCATTTTATGTACATGTACTTGATTGCATTCGTCCCCATATTCTTTCGTGCTTCCAAGAAAAGAACTAAACTGTCAAAACGATGGTATATTTGTGTCGCCGGCTGCACTCCTTTCACTCTCAGCCCGATCACATGACTGACATACCCATTTTTTAATTTTTTTTAATGAATACGGCCATTATGATACTGAAAATTCCGGAGACATGCTGAGTAATGTGATTGCTGAAGACGCTTTCAAGATAAACTGAGGCCATAGGTACTTGAGGACAGGACTGTGCCCCCCCCCCCCTGCCCCCCCCCCCCCCCCCCCCCCCCCCCCCCCCCCAAACACCAAAGCACACTCGCAGAACACTCATATAATAATTGAAATATATTTAAACTTTGCGATATGAGTAGTTCGTATGGGCGTGTGTAATGAGGCGGGGGGGGGGGGGGGGCACCAAACAGAGACCTGTACGTGTGATAATATTCATGATGAGTGTCTATACTCGGTTTTCGAATTTCGACTTTTAATGCTTGAATGTCGAATGTTTGCGACATAAGATTTTTGGGGTCTGATTGTCGTGATACGACTTTCAGGACGCATTCTAACAATCGCTACATCGCGCAACATTTTTCGACGTTTCACATTCAGCTTCTCAGTTTAAACTTCACAGACACCTTTTATCATATATCATGTAGAGGTTAGGAGACAGGTATTTATTTAAGTCTTCCAAATTTGAAGTCTTTATTTTGTTTGCGGGTTTATCGTTCCGCCGACAGTAATTCAGTCTTTTGGGGACTTTGTATGAGACAGATATAGCGTTGCCTCACTGCGATATCAGGCCGAAGACAAATGGCATGATACCACACCCAGTCACAATATCATGACACGAGCGAAACAATCCTGGGGCTAACCTTACACACTAATACAAGTGTAATATTTATTACATTGCCAATAATGGTTCATTTTGAGACTGTCGAGCTTGACCAGTTTTTAGTTGTTATAAACCAGTCAAACTTCGCGTAATGAAACTAGTAATAGATTATATATAAAAAAAGGTCAAAACTGAAATAACCAAACAACATTAAAAATGATTTAAAAACAGAAAAGAAAAGTGATAGTATATTGAACGCATCACGCATTTGCTTGTCGTCCTTGGCCTATGCTAGTTCAAGTTTCCAGGGCCTTTGCCATTTCATGTTTCCAGGGCCTATGCCAGTTCAAGTTTCCAGGGCCTATGCCATTTCATGTTTCCAGGGCCTATGCTAGTTCAAGTTTCCAGGGCCTATGCTAGTTCAAGTTTCCAGGGCCTATGCTAGTTCAAGTTTTAGTGTATGTACAGCACGTTCAATAGAACTGAAGTTAAGAAGTTTGTTCATATATTGATGTCTTTTAATATATGAAGAAACTTTATATCAATAGACATTCATACACAATTATTATAATATACATACATTTTTATTTTACCTCCATCTTGTTTCAAGTAGTTGTAAACTCACGTTACAGTGTCACATTGAACGCTACCCTGGCCAAATATAAAGACTGACTTCATTAATTCAGATCTCTCGCTCGAGACCCAGTCAAACTAGGATGACCGGTTTATTTTTCCGATCGTAAAACGGGTTACCGAGCATATTTTGTGGTTGTTCACCCTTTATCAAAATCACCCTTGTATGACGATTTTAAACTATAAAAATCGTGCTTTTGACCTCTTTAGGGAATATTGCTATCCTTTGTAACTCATCTTTCCATAAGAATGGTATGGTATTCAAATTAGATAAATATGTACGTCATACTTTCTATGCTTTGTAATATTAATTAGGGGGGAAAATGCTTGCCATCTCATTTTAACTATATGAAAACGATTAGTTTAAAGTAAAGCAATGTAAAGATATCAACATTTACATTAAAATGTATATAATACTCTAATTAAAATACATAAAACATGCATTTTAATGGAATTGACCTAATATTCCTTTATTTGTAGAATTCATTCCATCTGACACTGGAAGGACCTGTTAAAATCTTGCCATGTTTGTTTGTAAAGCATTTGAGAGAGAAAAAAAATATTACCGATTAATTATGTACATATATAGAGATATATAATTGTCTGTGTATATATAGGTGTATGTTTATGAAAGTTTGTATGAGTATTTATAAGATCAATTAGATCTAGTTTTATATGAGATATTTTGATATTGATGTCACTGATACTCGACTATATACATTTATGTTTGTTTCGCTTAAAGGAAGTCTGATATAATTGTTTGAAACAAATCAATACACCTCTATCAATCGATTAAACAATTATGGGGAAATGAATTGATATGTTTGTCGTTTAAACGAATAATTATTTCGTAATTTCGAAATATTTCGTTTAAAAAGTATTTCCGCGAACAAGAATTTATGAGATTTATGTATATAAGATATCTGACATGAATTGTTATTTCACATAAAATTTTACTAATCGACTTCATGAAAATGTTATTAAGAAAAACAAAAACACGAATGAACGGACTGTGAGCGAATTATTATTTATAATCTAACACCAACAAAATAGTTTCAAATTATAACCGAAATTAACGATTTAACGTGTGTATTTCTCCTTCAACATCATATGAATAATATATCTTTTTGATCAAAGTTAGTTGCATCAAACAAATTTAATCCAGATGTTCGAATTTAAACACTTTGCATTATGACTATAAAGAACATGAAGAACATAATAAACATCATACATAAAAATAAGAATGTACATAACAGACTAAATAATTTTCACACCAATATAAAGATGGTACACACATAACAGAGAAAGTACAGAAGGTCAAAAATATATAAATTAGTATGCTTAACATAATAATGATCCAGACGGGGTGGGGGGGGGGGGTCATTATCCTCATAGGATTTGGCAATTAGGTGTTCACATATGCATGAAATATAGTATGCATGTGTTTTGATAGCAAATCAGGGCATTGGAAGATCAAATAAAGAAGAATGTAAAAGAAAAGAACCCCTTAACCTGGACAATCTACAAATTTAAGAAGAAGGGGGAAATCTCGAAAAAGTCTCGGCCTGAGAAGTCTCGAACCAGATCCATCTTCCCAAGTTTAAGCCCCATCCCCATGTCCGATGAATTTTAGAATTGCTTGGTATGGTAATTCTCATAGTTTGTCAACACATTCCTGTAACACCCCATCCCTTTGAGTTAAATGTCTTGATCGGGGCATGAAACAAATATATATACGTGCACATTGAGAGAAAGATAGAGATGGTGGTGGTTAAAAATTTCTTTTGTCAAAAGTTTTTTTGGTCAAAATGTAGTTCAATTTTTTGTGGTTTATGGTGATAGAACACTCCTTTACCGAGATGAATATAAAGCGTGATTTTACACTTCCGTATATTACACATTGTTTTAATAGAAATAATACACATATCTCTTTAGAACATCAATATGCCAGATGTTCAAAAAATGCGTTTACACATAGAATAACAACATCAATAGCTGGGAGATGATTACATTTCAAATTTAGAGTTTATTTAACAAAGGCATAATAAATAACAAGTGGAATAGAATTTTGACTTGGCTGACCTTCCATACTATAGAGGATCATTGTTCCATTTACTATTTATTCAGCAATGAACACCTCATAAAATACCCAATGTTTTACATATAAAACCCAATCAGCTGGAAGGTAACGAGCAGTATAAAACTAAATCAGCCAGCAAGAAATGAGCAGTATAAAACCAGGTCAGCCAGAAAGTATTTAGAAGTATACAACAATGTAAGCCAGAAATTATTTATTAACCAGATCAGTCAGCAAGTATTATGCAGTATAAAACCAGATCAGTCAACAGTTATCAAGCAGTATAATTCCACGTCAGTCAGCAAAAAATATCCTCCCCCCAGTTGAAAATTTCCGGATCCGGCCTGCAGGCCCGGATTCACCGGGTGGCTCAGGGGACACGTGGCCCCCATCTTGCTTGGGCCCCTTGTTCCTCACCAGGCCCCTGCTGTTTCCGAGACCCCCTACTGATAGAGCATCCACTGTCGGCAACATCACATAGTGACTGTGACTGCTTTAATCCGAATCAGTCAGACAGTTAAAGCCCGACAGGTTCTTTAAATTATTTTACCGGGTATGTCTATTTTTTTTATTTATTTTTTTTTGTTTTTGTAGATTTATTAGAAAATATTAACACATTTTACTAAGTATTACAATAAACATATTGTTCTCTCTCTCTCCTCTCTCTCTCTCTCTCTCTCTCTCTTACAATGTTTAAGATTTACATGAGTATGTATTTAAATGGAAAAAAGCAAATTTGAAATAACAAATGCTCATGAATAGTTTAATCAATGTAATTTAAATCTAATATTAATATAACCCAATAATGTTGTTGTTTTTTAAATAGAGGACAAAAAAATAAAAGTAATACTTCATCACTGCATTGTGCATAGGAAATAATAGCCTTAGCAATTACTTTTATTCAAGTATGATATTTTCTTTCCTTTTCCATTTTAACTATTTATTTCCATAGGTATATTGAAATTTTAATATTACTAAGTTCTCTTGCTGGATTCGAACTCGCAAGCTAGCTTTGCAGCGTGCTGCATTAAAGATTGTAGGTAGCAACATATAAAACACGGATGTTTTTTTTTTGTTTTTGTTTTTTTTTTTGGTAAATAACATAACATTACACAGCTATAGGCTAAAGTAAATTTAAAAATAAAAAATGACCCAAGCAATATTATTATATCGCTCAAGGCTTAGATACATTGCCTTCAAGTTTCAGTGGTATATATATGATCTAACTTTAAGGGAGTGTGTTGTATGCCTATACGTACACCTCTATGCAAACAAAATTTACTGTCCCGTTTATTTATTTTTTTTATCTAGAGGTATCTATTTTAGAAAAAAAAATATTTTGCTACTGATTATTGATTATAAACAAATAATGGCATTCGGCAAACAAACTCTGGTTGTTTCTACTTGTAGACGTGTAATAATATCTTACCATACCAAACCCATTTTACACACTGTTCTTTTTTATAGGTGTGTGAAGTTAGCGCGTAGATCGTAGATCGTAAATCAACACTATAACTAATTTTCTTTGTCGACCTGGGTCGTAGATCGTAGCTCAACCACTCAAATAAACCAAAATAAATGGTTGAGCTGGGTCGTAGATCGTAGCTCATCCATTCAAATAAACCAAAATAAATGGTTGAGCTGGATCGTAGATCGTAGCTCAACCATTGAAAAAGTTCGCGGAATGGTTGAGCTGGGTCGTAGATCGTAGCTCGACCATTGAAAACTTTCAAAGAATGGTTGAGCTGGGTCGTAGATCGTAGCTCAACCATTCAAATAAACCATATAAATGGTTGAGCTGGATCGTAGATCGTAGCTCAACCATTGAAAAAGTTAGGAATGGTTGAGCTGGGTCGTAGATCGTAGCTCGACCATTGAAAACTTTCATATAATGGTTGAGCTGGGTCGTAGATCGTAGCTCAACCATTGAAAATATTGATGGAATGGTTGAGCTGGATCGTAGATCGTAGCTCGACCATTCAAATAAACCAAAATAAATGGTTGAGCTGGATCGTAGATCGTAGCTCAACCATTGAAAAAGTTCCCGACGGAAACTTTCCCGACGAATGAGTTCCCAATACAAAGATTTTTTAAGGAAACTCCTTTCCCGACGAAAGCATTTTTTCCGACAAATGCAATTTTCCCGACGAGTACAATAATCCCGACGAAGATAAAAATATTTACAAAATACAATTTTCAATAATACTAAATTCCCGACATATATTTTTTCCCGACGAACACCCAAATTTTCCCCATATTTCCAAAGAATCCTTTTTCAATGGTTGAGCTACGATCTAAGATCCAGCTCAACCATTTATAATGGTTTATTTGAATGGTTGAGCTACGATCTACGACCCAGCTCAACCATTTATTTTGGTTTATTTGAATGGTCGAGCTACGATCTACGACCCAGCTCAACCATTTATTTTGGTTTATTTGAATGGCTGAGCTACGATCTACGACCCAGCTCAACCATTCCGCGAACTTTTTCAATGGTTGAGCTACGATCTACGATCCAGCTCAACCATTTATGAAGTTTTCAATGGTGAGCTACGATCTACGACCCAGCTCAACCATTTGAACTGTTTTCAATGGTTGAGCTACGATCTACGATCCAGCTCAACCATTTATTTTGGTTTATTTGAATGGTTGAGCTACGATCTACGATCCAGCTCAACCATTCTATGAAAGTTTTAAATGGTCGAGCTACGATCTACGATCCAGCTCAACCATTCCGTGAACTTTTTCAATGGTTGAGCTACGATCTACGATCCAGCTCAACCATTTATTTTGGTTTATTTGAATGGTTGAGCTACGATCTACGATCCAGCTCAACCATTCTATGAAAGTTTTAAATGGTCGAGCTACGATCTACGATCCAGCTCAACCATTTATAATGGTTTATTTGAATGGTTGAGCTACGATCTACGACCCAGCTCAACCATTCTTTGAACGTTTTCAATGGTCGAGCTACGATCTACGATCCAGCTCAACCATTCTATGAACGTTTTAATGGTCGAGCTACGATCTACGATCCAGCTCAACCATTTATATGGATCTACTACACTGGTCGAGATAAATTAGTTATAGTGTTGATTTACGATCTACGATCTACGCGCTAACTTCACACACCTCTTTTTTATTCTCTCTCTTTTTTTTTTTTTTTTTTCTTTTTTTTTTTTATATTCAAAATGCGCCCTTTATCGCTTCATAACTGAGAAACATATTTAAAGTTTCAAGGCACCTGATAGTAATATTTGCCTATCTATGGATGTGTGAGTACCGATATCACAATCAGATTGTGTGCCCCCCACCCCACCCCCATTTGAAAAATTCTGGATCCGGTCCTGGAGATGATGTATTTTTAATACAGATACTGTATATCTATATTTTAATTGCTGTAATAAGAAGATAAATAATTAAAATATGTACATTATGTAAGTCGTTATATAACGATATAATTATCTAATTAGTTAATTAATTAACTTTTGGTGATCCATATGAGGTTGGACCCTCGTGTACTGGCCTGTGATTGGTCAACGATGGGGAAGCATGGTCTTAAAGGTCAAAGCCAACTTTTTCTGCGCAAGCCGTACAAGGTAAGCTTTTAAAAAAAGCTAGCAGACGCTCGATTGGTGTTTCCCTTTAAAATTGAGAAGTGCATGCGGTTGGTGTTTAATTATTTATATGATTCAACATGATTCTGTAAAGTAATTATCATAATGCTATGATATCATAACATCAAAACTCGTCTTTAAAATAGATATATTAAATGTAATGTTGTTGTTTTGGAATTTGCTATCGCCACGACAATATTTCAGTCAAAAAGTGACGTCCAGATAATATCAGCTGAAGAAAACCCAAATGCATAGAACTGCTATAGGCTATATATGCTTACCAAAAGAAACACAAAATATTTTGAGCAAGGTTCGAAGTAACGCCCTTACTTTTAACCCCTATGGAAAATAAAACGTTTTAAAGACCCACTGCGTTGTGAATAATACCATATAATAATTATCATAAATTAGGCCACGTATGACATTCCGAGATTTTTTTTTCTGATATCATTTCATATTCGTATATATTAACTGGCGCTACCCCACCGAGCTTCTTCAGGATCTCTCTCTCTGTAATACACAGCAACCTTCAGGAATACAACTTTAGAACTGTGGATGCTTGTTTAAATACCAATGTGGTTGACAGTTGTCCTGAATTGACTTGACTATTTGAGTTTACTGTCGCTTCGACAATATTTCAGTCATATATAGCGACGTTCAGCTAATTACAGGCGGAGGAAGACCCCGAATGCACGGAGACATCCTGGTAGAACCACCGGACTACTGCAAGCCAACTGGAAAGCTTCTTCACACGAAAATCCGAATGACCCTGCCGGGATTCGAACCCACGCGGCGAGGGGGCTGAGTGAGTGTTAAAATCAGCGACTTTACCCTTTCGGCCATGGTTGACGGTTGTATAATAGTACAAGATATAAGATATTAATTAAACGCATGGTCACTGTCCGATACAAAGTACAGATATCACTTTGATTCAAATCAATGA
This sequence comes from Solen grandis, assembly GCA_021229015.1. Taxonomy (NCBI): domain Eukaryota; kingdom Metazoa; phylum Mollusca; class Bivalvia; order Adapedonta; family Solenidae; genus Solen; species Solen grandis. The sequence continues at coordinate 36,139,038 of CM037788.1, read as the reverse complement.
ACATGCACACACAGTTGGAGAGAATAGACCATTGTAAACAACATCAAACTAGAACATTAATGTCCACCATGTCTTCATAAAATGTGAGAGTAGAGCAGTATATGATGCGCATGATTCCTAAATACCCCCTCACTTCTGTAAAACAATATATTGAGCATTTTGCAAAGTGGAAATAAGACAGCATGGAAGAACACATGTGGTCCCCCCTTTTAGTTTGTAAAACATTGGTACGGTCTGTAAGGCAACTCACCCGTGCAATCATTGGCCTTGCTGCATCTACACTCAGGACTGACCCGGTATCGCATGAGCGATTGGAGCGGCCTGTCATCCTGCATAATTTCATTGAAACTCTAATGTGATCCATGGCTTTCAGGGGATCTTGCAGTTTCACTGTTGAGAGAGAAATAGAGAAAGTTGACTCATACAGTTTTGGACACCCGGTTTGTGTGAATGAAATTCATCTCTGAAAGAGCTTTGTTCATGTCCTTCAAATGACTCAAGATACTTAATCTGTAACAAAGGAAGATTAGAGATTTCAAATTCAGTCTTCATGTTCAATTATGAAACGCGTATAAAAATCTCTTCTACATAAGTCCAAATAGTTTTGTTATTTACAATGAGCTCTTGGGCTGATGACAGTGATAGTAAAGACATCTATTTAACTCACTGTATATCACTATATATAAGGGGTTAAGATGACCAACAGTTTGTCAGCAGGACACCTTATATGTAGGATTTGAAAATGTAAACTTGATTTTACCCCAAAACTAGTTAGAAAATATAAAAACCGAACAAATTCGTACATTGTATATCCTCTGCGTCCCACGCTACATGTATATTGTACGACTGTTGTCGTCGACTCCAACAGATACTCGGATGTCTCATTTTCCGTTTGAATGGTGTGTATACTTCACCACTCAAAATCATATAGTATTTCGGCCTTATAATGTTTACGAATTTTAGATATGAATTCATGTTTATTAATTTTACATTTAGATATCTACTAAACATTACTTAAAATCAATATTGGATCTACCGTTTCAAAAGTGTGAAAATTATAAGTTTACTTGGCCTGAAAAAAACCCAACTTAATGGAACTTAATACAAATCAAACACTGACAAAGCAATTGATTTCGGAGGGAAATGCAGCGGATGTATGCATATATAAGCAAACATTAATTGGGTACCTTTTTATTTATTTATTTATTCCGTATTTTTCTATACATTTAATGCATTTCATATTTATTGATTTATTTGCTATCTATTAATTTTGCATTTAATATGTTAGTTTTTTTTTATTGATAAGGGTTTGGTGGCGAAACAGAAAACTCCCGTCTGAATCGAGGATATTCTTTTTACCAAATTTCTCCGGATCCCCAACCCCTCTGAATCCGCGTATGGAATGTTTTTAACCATTTTTTTCCAAGGTCAAACCTACAAGTGACAAATCGAAGATAGACCAGAAAAACGGGTCTAACAACCTAATGGCGTGTCCTTAATGTAAAGCTGGTGTCGCACACTTGTCACGTGACGGGAGTGTATAAATCCGGTCACGGCCAAACCAGAATCACTTTCGTCTCTTGCTTTGGAACGGGTACATATCCACGCTTCAGAGATGGTAAGCTGTCCTTTGCAACCTACTATTTTAATTCATTATTGATTTATTTCTGTGAGCTGTAATATTTAGAATGTTCAATGTTAGCACACTATACTGTTGTCAAACATTTAAATTTTTCATTTTTCTTAAATTGATCTACATAATTGTGAGATTTATCTTTTTTTCAGTCGCAATGACTTGGCTGAGGCCTCTTTTATTATTAATATATTTCAATTTTACCAATTATCTCAACAGAACTAAACAAAACTGAGCTTTATATTCATCCAAGTACAATATTGTGCAAAATAATACAGAACAAATATTTTATTTGTGTCTAAGAAAGATAACTCTAAAATGAGAAACACTAAACGTGAAAAAAGTTGTTCACCTTTATTCACATTAGATCGATGTTCAGTATTTATTTGTTAAATTATATCAAACCGGGTCTTGGCTTATACGAGATATATTTCTATTCCAAAGTGCAGTATGAAAAATCAGCCAGATATATAGTATTTATATTTTGGTCTAGATATACAAAAGAGTAAAAGTACTTGACTCTTGATACTTGCGCATAAACGATTTTTTGAAGAAGAAAAGTCGAATATAGTTTATGCTATGAAACTGCATTTATTTTGTGAATTTTATCAGGGTCTCTTCATACTAACGTATATAGAGAGACTCTGATTTTATATATGACTATTTTTTTTCCATTAATTTAATGTTTTTGACGTTAGTTAATGTTGCATTTTTTTTCAATAAGTGCAGTTGTGTACCATGAAAATGAAAGGAGGTCAATTTCAAAACAAGACTTTCTAGGAAAATATGGGCTTGATCAATGGATGTATGGTTACAGTTATGTTTTTGTCAATACGAAATCACCATTGCATATCTTTACATAATTATGTATACATGTTTTTAAAGGTGACGATATGTTAAAAAAATTGAGATAATTATTTTAATAAAGATTTTTATATTATCAAAGCAAAAAAAAAAAAATGAGATTTTAAAAGTATTATAAGTTTACATGACCCATTTTTCTTTGCAGGCTCTTTACAAATGCAATCCCGCTCAGTATCACGGTAGGTGCCATAAGTCCGATTATTTATTTATTTATTTATTTATTTATTTATTTATTTATAACAGGTATTCTTCTTTATAGCCTTCATATGGACTAACCGAGGGTTTTCAAGAATGGCCGGATGAGGCATTCTTTAACTCTAACAAACAAACAATTGAAAAAGGACGTACAAATCTTACATGTATATTAAATGACAAACTGGTATTCAGGCTGGGATGCGACCTCTTACAAACGCTTGCATTACTTTACTCAATACACTTACACTTCAGATAGTTTTTCTCATATCATTTGTGTATTTTATGGTTGTGATAGCAAAATATTTAAATGATATCTACCACAAGAACTCTCTCTCTCTCTCTCTCTCTCTCTCTCACACCTTTTAATATGATGATGATGATGGTGGCAATATTCATGCTGCTTCTGATGATTTGTGCGAATGTGATGATGGACTTTTTTCTTCTGTTTGCAGGCTTTCTTAAGTACTTCCAGGAACATTCTTCGAAAGGATTGATGGGCCGTAACGAGATAAAGGCTGCCCTCGCCTGTGCCAAGGTCAAGGCAACGGGATCCGAAATTAGTGAAATGATTGACCTCGTCAGTGTCAGTTGTAAGTGTTGATCATGCTCACGATCTCTTTCTTTCCTATTGTCTCTTTCTTTATTTTTGTCTGTCTGTCTGTCCATCTTTTCCTTTTTTTTTCTTTTATTCTTTCTTTCATATTTCTTTTTTTTTTTTCCTGTTGCGTTGAACTTTCTTACTTTCCTACTTTCCATTAACTCTTTTTCTAAGACTGCTTTCTTTCTTAAGATTTCTTTTTTTTCCTTTTAAATTACGTAATACTTTTTTTTCTCTTTTTTCTAGTTTTTTTTTCTTTTCCTTCAAATATTTCATATCATTAATCTGGAAATCTATAATCTCTTTACGTTCATGAATCAACTTCCAAATGCATGTGGCATATTATCATATTAGAGACAACAATTGATTCTACCTAGAGTTTCAAATTTTTCATTAAAACAATTTATTAAATATATTTTTATAATAAAACTGATATAAATGATGATAATCTTTTGTTGTTGTTATTATTATTACTACTACTACTACTATTCATGACAGCTAACGGCATTGATTGGCAATGCTTCATCGACTTCGTCTCCAGTTACCAAAGCCTCCGTGACGTGGAGCAGGAATACGCTGACGCCTTCAGAATCTACGACGTCAGCGGTACCGGATCCCTGAATCGTTCTGACGTCAAATACGTTTTGAGCAAGCTGAACATCAACGTCGATATTGACTCCCTCATGGACGCTGTTGACAAAAACCGGGATGGAACCATTGATTATGACGGTAAATGTATTATGGAACGTTTATGTCTGTCTGTCACTTTGTTTGCATTTTATTCGTTTACATTATATCCATTGTTTCTAAAATAAGGGGGTGGGGGGGGGGGGCTGATTGGTTTGTAGCGGGGGGCGTCAAAAGGAACTGGTACTTGAAGTTTCTTTGCTATGGCGCTCGCCTCGTAGGGTTAGTTCCAGGACTGGCCGATTTCAAAATATAAGAAACTGGGTGTGTGGTAATGCCACTTAATAAGTCAGGCATTATACCGCCAGTAGGCGGCACTTAATTCACATCGCATATGCATAGCAGTCAGTCAAACGGAAAGGATAGTAACGGGACCTTATAACAAATAAATAAATAATTAAATCAACCAATCAATCAAACAAAGAAACTGTTCAATGTCGTACGATCCTCATAGGCCGTTGTCCCTTGCTGTCACTTAGCCCGTCAGCGCCATTAGTTCGAGCCTCGGTTTTGAGCAAGACTTTCAGTTGGCTTGCGGTAGGTAGGTGGTTCTCCCAGGAAGCCTCTATATTCACTCTGTTACTCTATCCACATGTAACAAGCTGATCATCGTTTTATAACTGTAATACTATGCCAGCTTGTAGCAACAGAACCTTCTATGTTGCTAACACGTTTTACGTTTTATTTCTTTCAGAGTTTGTGGATATGATGAAAAACAACGTGATCTAAGGTACTTCACAGTGCTGATACGGAATTATTCTACTCGGAGACTTGTTCAATCGTGATCATTATTCATTTTTGGTGCAGCTGCAATCTTGTGTACATACATACCTTACTATTCAATAAATATTCTACAAATATAATTATCTTTGCTGTTTCATATTGTAAAATAAGCAAAATCCATAAAAAGCCTTAAGATTGAGACGTGATATAAACAGTTATTGACTTCGTAAAATATAAAAAATAAAAAATAAAAATGTGTAAGACAAAAATCTATTAAATTGTATCATGTATAACAATATATTGACACGTATCACGTGATTTCTTTTCCGTTAATGAGTTATTTAAACCAGCACTATTGATTTATTTGCATACGTCATCAGTTCATATACCACAGCACAACTTCATATTGATTGGTTTTCAACCCATGAACAGATTTGTGTTTCTTTCAGTATGACGGATAACTGTGGCCCATTAACTGGTTCCCAATCATGAAAGCAACTAACGATTACCAATTTTTATGAATATTCATAATTTATATATCTTAAAGTTCTACGTCGGCAGGCAAGATTCAAGGTACAACGTACATGTATATACGAGACATTTTAATTTCCAATGTACGTAAAAATGCAATTATTGAAAACACTGGTAGTAAAACCGCATTATGCGGTTGTGTGTTTCATTGGAATCTTGATTTTTAAGTGTGTGTTTGTTTTTTGTTTTTTTCAATTTTGTATGTTTTAAGATATAGTACAGGAGAAATACAAAACAAATTATTACGTATCTCTAAAGTAATCGATCTAATATTAAAATTAAAAATATTGAATTATAAATAAATAATGATACCTCAAATACTTGAAAAGACTTCAGTGCAGATGCAAGCATCGAATGACATGGAGTTATAGGCCCTTCTGCTCGGCTTGCATTTACTATAATATTCACACGACCACTTGATGAAGCTCGATCACAATTTAATGATGTATTGATTAATAAGAAAGAGCAACAAACAACCGAATTATGCGATTCTAGTCCCTGTTCGAAATCGGCCGTTTAGTCGTTACGAATACTAAGCTTTTGGAGAATGTGCCTTTACACTTAAATTGAAAAAGGTTTACAGACAAGATTTGAAATGTGTTTCAAGGAAAGTGTACCCCTAAAATATGTTTTGTCAGAAAACAGCATATAATTATATATTTTTTATATAATCATTATTTTACATTCAGTCATCATAGCCACCTTCTCTCTCTCTCTCTCTCTCTCTCTCTCTCTCTCTGGTTTACAAACTCAGATAATATATATAATGTCGAGGACAATGATAATGATGATGATGATAGGTATTGAAATAAATATGAAATAACATTATTTCTAAATATTCATTTATATTTTGAAATTCAACAACAAAGCAACACATTTGGGATTTCCTGTATCGCATCAACAAGTTTAGTTTGTAACAACTATAGAAACACCACACACATATTTGCGAATTCACTCATATACAAGAGCACACAAACACATGCACAAACGCGTACATGTTCACACACACATACACAGGAATACATACATCCATCAATACATGAATAAACACACACACAACATATGTGTCTCATACCACACTATGATGGTTTATACCTCAGTTTGTATATGCAAAATGTTGTCATAAAAAGAAAAATCAGTATACGTTTTTGTACGAAATTCAACTAACGACAGGACAATATCGTCTTTGATTTAATTCTCATTAAAAAATTATATCTCATTTACTCACTCCTTTAAATAATTATTCATTTATTTATTTTCTATACAGATACGTATCTATTCCCCCCTACCCAAGGTCGAAACTGTAAAATAATTATTTTTTGTTGACATTAAATTTCTTAAAGTCAATGCTAAACAATTTGCTGACTTTTAATTTTGTGCATTCATAATCTAGAAAACATGTCATGGTCGTGGTTTGAAAAGTTTGCGAAATCGACAAAAATAAGTCTCCGGTGCATATCAATGCTTACTTATTATTATTATTATCCCATATTTATATAGCACTCTTTTCATATCAAAAGTGCTTTACAATTAAAATGATGTAGAAAAGAAAGCAAAAATATTATTAATAAACTTTAAAGATATTAAAAACATAAAGGAAACATTTATATTGTATTTCTATTGTAAAACATTGTTGATCTCATACTGTCACTAATGTATGATGTATATTAAATATTTTCATTTTGCATTAACGTTAGAAATAATCTGAAAATTATTGACACAATAAGAACTCTAATGCACACTTAAGTAAAAGTACACGTTTACTAATCGGGGTCACAAAGTAGATCATGTTGTGACTGAGATTTGACAAAACACAAATAACATAATCGAATAATTTCAGATTGCATCGACAAGCACCGACATAGCCAAGTATTCCAATTGGACAATGCATGACAACGCGGGTATCCAGTGTAAACAAATAACAAACCCGGACAATGTTAGGAAGCGTATTGGGCCGTATTAAATCAATCGATTATTCCCCATTCTTACCTGTGTTCTTTGTATATTGACCTGTGTGTAGATGGCAAATACGGGTATTTAAACATAGGGTATGCTTGTGAAATAAAGCAGTGTTTAGTCCTACGATAGCGAGTTGCTTGTGAAAATGTGGTATACTATCGGCTTCGTATTTCTTCTCATTGAAGGTAAGACAACATTATGATATAATACACGTTGTAAACAGATGCTCAATACTTCATTTTAAATGAGTAAAGATATGCTTTTATTTTCAGTAACAAGCAAATTTATCGTGAAATCGGGTATGGAAATGTGCAGTCAAGTCGAACATCTTATATTGATTTCCTGTATTCCGTATAAAAACAAATAATACGTTATAATGAATCAAACATCATTTTTTTTAACATTTTAATGATAAAATGCATGCTCTAGATCTTGCAAATGCTAAGTTTCAAAAAAAAAAAAAAAAAAAAAGTTGCGCCTGATAAGCTTTCACAAATTAAGATTTTCATCAGTACAAATAACTCTTCCTTAAACTTATCAATTTTTAACAAAAGAACTTTAAATGTAAAATGAAGGATGCTCTAAAAAAATTGTAGTGTTGCAGAATTTGAGATGTTTAACCTTAAGGTAGTCCATCCATCATAAAATTGTGATCATGGTCCATCAATTGGACGTGGAAATTTTATAGGAAATAAATGCCTTTAAAGACTTAGAGCAAATGACTCTCCATGTCGATGGATATTTGTATCTGCACTGAAGTAATTTATACATTTGAAGGACCATGATTGTTATTTAATTATGGTTGTATTACCTTGAGATGTTACATGATACGCATGTTTGGACTCGACCTAGCCGGCTTACAGGATTACATAAGTCCTTGACGGGTATATTTTTTTCTTGTCACGTGGTCAAGGACTTTGAACATTTACCTTAAACCCGTGATCACGGAACCAGTTGAATGCATTAATTACTAACTAGGACTCTGTAATCTTGAACCAAAGTTAACGACATCACCTTTAGGTTTATATAAACATCATTCACTTTTTATGTCGATTTTGATTTTTTTAATTAAACCTATTACCTTATAAAGACTCTTTTGAAGCATTGGCAAACAAAGGAGGCCCATGTCAGATAGCTTCTCGCAGGGTCTCCTCTGTTTGCTCATATCATGTTCAGCTCAGATTCTACACAGTCTGCACAGTAAAGTAAAATATTTGCTTAATTTATTAACCATTTCAAGACCAGGAAATAATATTCATGAGCTACACATATGGATATGAATATTCATTAGGTCAATGGTATTTACTGATCATTTCATTTTCTTGATTAGAGCAGTACTTTTCGTCAGGGAAGGTAAAATAACTTCCCTCAATGTGATTCGAGCCTACAGCCTTCAGATCCGAGGTCATGCATGCTACCTCTGGACCACGGTGCCCTTCCGCCCTATGACACTCCACCCCCACTCCCCCACCCCCAAATTTCTACCGGCTGGAATTATTACAAACCCATGTATTAGCGTCACCCTTTATATCACAAGTATCACTTCAACAAAAGCATAAAAATAAAGAATACATCTTTATTATATTTAGAAAGTTATTTCAAATCTAATTCATATATTTACCTAATTTAAAAAAATGCCTTCATACAGTTAAATGAAATATATATTAGGTGTTTCACTGAGTTCCTTGATATATAAGTTTTACCGTTGCTATATTTTTGCTATAATAATCAATGGTGTTTATATGGTTATGTATTTATAAATCAAAGACATATTCACAATGAAGTACCTTTAGAAAGGGAGACAGGGAGGGAGCGTAATGTATGTGTATATATATGTGTACATGTGTAAAAGTTATATTAGGAGGTGGGTGCGAAGAAGAAAAAAATAGATCAGGGAACAAGTTGTATTCATTTTTGTTAAATTTACACAAAGGTTTGATTTTCATTGCGCAAAATAGACTTATTCAGTGGAATACCATAGCAGACACGATTTGTTTGTCAAGCATTGATAAAATCACGTGATTTGGCGAAAATAGACTATCCATTTATGATATACGGAGTAATATCCACGCGTGTATTCATCTAATATCATATACCGATCTCAATATAAAGGTGTACATACGTTACAGGTGCAAACAAAGGCATACAAACCCATACAGAGGCAAACAAAACCTTGAAACACACTTAAAACGAAGAAGAAATGTTCTAAATCCACTACTGAATGCGATCTTTATATCTCTCTCTTCTCTCTCTGAAGCTCTCTCTTCGCTTCTTTGTTTTTCTTGTATTTTGTTGTAAATACGTTATACAAAGCATGATGTGTTTATGTAATACAATCATGTGAGATAATGGATCAGATAAGAAGGAACATGTTCAATTATAATTGTTTGAATCTTTGAAGTATGCATGATTATATTATTTTTTATGGCTTTCTTCCTTGGAAATTGGCGAAACATGCAGATTCTTGTCAATCTTCCTGAATTCTGACCTCTTCATAAACGTCTGTGGTATACGTATGTTAGCACACAGGGCTATTTCCAAATTTTAATTATTCAAATTAGCCTATATCAGTCAAGTTGAAAATGTAACCATGTTGTAATGACGTCATAGGAGGTAACGTATATTACCGCGAATTTGAAGGTTGTGGATTCGGACCCCTGTAGGGTCAAAGATTATATTTTCGAACACAGTTGGGCCAATTTATTTTCACGGCCTTCTAAGACATAAAGTACTGGTCCAACCCAGAATCCGTTACAGCTGTTACAGTACTAAGCTGACACCAAATTGGAATAAAATATAGTTAAACTGATGTTGACCCTTTGATTAAATTACAAATTAAGTTACTTGTTTTTGTTTTTGCACGCTTTTCTGTCCACATATATGATCTATAAAAAAATAAAAAAAAAAAACCTTGCGTGTAATTACCGAACTCAGTCTGTTTTTAATTATGCATCTATGATCTGGGAAGATTCAAAAATTTCGCAAGAGGACTTTCATCCATGGCTATGTCTATATGAATAAAATATTAGCCCTATGAATGAATTTGAAATATATATATATACAAGTAATATGAGGTACGAGAGGGTAATGCAGTTAAGTTAGAGCTTATATATATGTATGTATTCGTGAAGTTTGTAGTATTAAGTGGAAGTGATAGTATCAAAAGTTTAAGAACTGGGGAAAAACATTTGTGTAGACATTGTATAGTATATTGTCAAAAAAGATAATATGAAAATAAAGTAACTAAAAAGGTAAACTTAAAAAGAATTATTTTTCTGTACCAGCCGTTGTTTTCAAGCGCATATTTTTGGAATGGTCCTAGGATTATACTTCCCGGGATCTGTATCTAAATACCGGACCGTCCCGTCCATGATTTAATGATATAAATTTATGCTTGTTAACCCTTTCCCTCATATAGACTCATTTTGACGCACTCAATAGGTACCACATAAAGCATGATCTGCAGAAAATCACAGTTAAACCTTACCAAATTTAATTATAAAGTCCTCATTTCCAGACCACTGAGGAGCAGCGAACACCATAAAACCTGATCAGCCTGCGAGTTACTCGCGGGCTGATCTGGTTTTATGCTGTTCGCATAGGTCTTTTCATGGTATCCTCTATGAGGGAAAGGGTTAAAATTGTTTCGGCAGCCATTTTACGATTGCGTAAAACCAAGCATGTGATTTATCTGATATTGAGCTATTTTAACCCACTGTGGCATAGATCTGCATTGGAGGTGTAGTAGTAGTAGCAATACCAGCTGCTGTAATAGTAATGTATGTAGTACTAGAAGAAATAATATTAGTAATAGTTGTGGTAATAAGTTTAAGCAGTAGTAGTGGTTGTTGTGGTGATGATAGGAATAGTGAATACTTTTTCAGTGGTGAAAATGTTTCTAATTATTATAATGGCGCTTACGCCACTCAGTATACTTATTAGATCTTTCTAAGAAATCAGTAACATGGAATTACATATATATATTTAGTATATATATTTTTATTTAGTATATATTCTTTGTTTGTTTCAGGAGCAGCAGGGTGAGTAACAAATACAAAAAATTTATCTATCTATCTATCTATCTATCTATCTATCTATCTATCTATCTATCTATGCATTCATTCATTCATCCATCCATCATCCGTCCGTCTATCTATATATCTATACATCTCTCTCTCTCTCTCTCTCTCTCTCTCTCTCTCTCACCTTGACTCTACCTGCTGTCTCTATACGACATATATTGTGTTATTTCACAGAATGTAACGCAGAGACAAGTGGCTTGATACACCACACACAATAACATTGTCCCGACACCCGGCTTCCCTGTCCTGAATATCACGGGCTGGGAGAAATCACCCGAGCAGAACCTACTCGTAACAATCCAGTCATGTACTTCTTCGCCTCTGTCATCTCTTTTGTGCCTAACACTAATTCAGAGATGTTAAAAGATGCAATATTATAGTCAAGTCAGATTAGCTCGAATATTTTGACACTCGTAGATTGTAACAAATCACGGACATTTTACTTATATATCATCAACATTGTACGATGGTCCTTAAATAAAGAAAAAGGTTGATAAAACATTTCTGACCACTAACATTCCCTGCGGATTGTCAACGTATTATTTTGGTGGTTTTCGGGAAATTCCGGGTACGAACTATTTTTCTAGAGTTATTTAACATATCTAGGGATTCTATTGTCATCAGTCTGGTAAAACCTTTTGAACTAAATGAGCAATAATTTGCATGTCGCCATAAAATGATCGAATCCTCATATATTCACCCTATGTTATGTACCTTTTAAATTGTTTCTTGGAAGTATTGGAACTGAAAATAAACCGGGTTTCGTGAGCAGGCTTTTTCTTACATTATCTTATGTCATGAAAATATGTTTCAACAGAACACTGTCAGATGAGGCCAACGACCCGGAAGTAACTGCACTGCAAGTGTTTGCCGGTTGCCTATTTATCGTCTGTCTCGTATCCATGGGCTTCCTCTGCGCAGGATCGGAAGTTCAACCCAGCGGTATTATATTATGAGTATTTACGTTTCGACAGGTTTAAAATCAAATAGATTTGGAGAACTTTTGTTAGATATTTGTAAATCATAGGGATTATGGATATGTAATGGTAGAACGGTAGACGCGTGGGTCTACAACAGGACTGATTTCAAACTTTTCAATGAGAAGATTTAACGTTCGATTGGAATATCTTAAATGAAACAACAGTTGATAATGCCTGTAAAATATTTTCTGATATAGTCTTAAATTTTGCTAAGTTATGCATTCCTTCAAAACAAGTTACAATAAGATCACGTGATAAACCGTGGTTTGACTCAACCACTAAGAACTAATATTAGAAACAAGCTTTAAAACCTTGAAATTTAAATCATTGGGTTAAATATAGAAATGTTAGAAATAAGGTAAACAACATGAAAAAAAAAAATTATGCAAAAGAAAACTTTTATAATAACATAAACAAAATATATATGAACTTAATCACAATGACAAACGAATTTTTTGGAAAATTATAAGACATTTTGTGAAAAATAAAAATGATAAAAAAAAAAATAAATATATCAATCAACAAGGATGAAAACAACATGTTACCAACCTTTGAACGACTCCATTTCAAATATTTTGAAATAAAATATGTTTAAACTAATTAAAGATTGCAAATATATGTAAATGGTCCAATGTCAATTAATAAAGTTGCTTAATTGGTACCAATAGCCATTCAATTGTCCACACTAGGGGAAACTTCGGAACCATTTTCTGTATTCTGTCCGAAATTAAGAAATCACAAGTGCTTAGCTTTAAATAAATATGGCGTTCGGACTTTATTTTAAACAAACATGAGCAAATATGTTAGTAGGCAAATACAATATAAGACCGCCGCTTTAGTGGTGCTTATCTACACACAATGTATTCGTTCAGTAATCTAATCTAGGTTAAAGGAAATTAATTCCGTCAAATATGCATTTATCAATAAAACAATGAAAAAAAGAACGGGCTAATTATTGATAGCGAATTATGTAGCAGATGTTAAAAGATTTTACAACATGACCCGACAATTTCAGCTAGTGAAATCACTGAACGGGGCCCGTTAAGAGCTGCCGCGCTTAATTTCGGCTTAATAGAAATCACGTAGGTTTATAGCACGCTTTTATGGCTCCACCCACTTTGGTAGAAGTACACAATACCATATTTAGAAAAGTATGCACTGTGTGTAACAGTTGGAAATAAACACCAAAATCAAGACAGATATCAAATTTCACGATCTCCAATGTAAATCTTTGATATCTACCGGTACCCCGGGAAGATTTTGATACCTGTTAGAATAGAAATCCCCAAACATGCAAACTTACACACACTCTCTCTCTAAAAAATCGCATTTCATAGTAGATCTAGAAGTAACTTTTGATGATCAATTCATCTTTTTCACCACCTTTCTAAAGTATCACTTTAGTTAGTTTCAACTGTACTGTCTTGAAACATGTAATGTGTTGAAATGCTCATTAGCTGACTTAGGGAACTTTTTACCTCATCGAGTCATCGAAATCATAATTGAATAAGAAATCCAGATCGCCGACATATAAAATTGTGCCTCCATTTTTAATAAGGCGCAGAAACACTATATTGAAATAGACTCCAAAATTCAAATTACTGATACAGAAAGAATGTCGCATGACACGCATGTCGTTCAATCAAAATGTATGTCATATCCTAAGTTAGTATACGGTCTCTCTATATTTAGAACATAAAGTGAAATCTTAATGGTTTTCGTTCTCTTCGCTCGTTCCGCCCCTTTGTAATCTTTAAGATTTTATTTAATATGTTCTAACTTTTACTTAAGATCATCATAAAAACACAAAGGTATGTATTAGTTATCGTTTTTTTTTTTATATTTTATGAAGTTATCGCAAGCGACGCGAAGCGGAGCACTGCGATAAATCCATAAAATTTAAACTATAAACAATAACATAGTTACAGTTTGTCACATACGCCATACAGATTGGCCTTTGACCTCGCATTATGGAAGAAACTTCCGTTGAAATTGACAGTACACGTGATGGTTCAGAGTCAGACGTAATCACCCGCCGCCACAAGCAAGCTCCGCCCATTCAATCCAAAGATACACTCATATTTTCTCCATATCAAGACCCCACGGATCATTTTATGCAATATATTTTTCAAATTTTGAACAAAATGCAAGCATCTCATTGGACGATTAAGTGTCCAATGAAATGCTTGTATTTCGTTCGAAATTCGAAAAATATATTAGCGTTAGCGTTTTCGGAAAATGCCTGATTGCCGTTCATGTTTATTTCATTTTACTTTTTGAAAACGTATGCTTTAGAAATTGCTTGTATTAATAACAGAAATCGATATTTGTAAGACGGATTACATATATCGATATGTATTGATTTTTGTCGCCTATTTGTAAGGCGACATATATACGGGAAATTATTTTTATCGGCGACAGCGGCAATTGGCGTCAGCTTAATTTTATCATTGGAAACAATGAATATTTTAGAATATGTCATCCAAGCATTTAGACATAAGGTACAATATTTGTAAGTCTACCATGTTTATGGCTTCGATGCAACCAGAGTTACGGCGCTTGTTTGTAAAAAAAAATCCATATGTATATATGTGATTCTGAATGCTGATCGCGCTCAACCTCAAATACATGCACTATAAAATTCTTGTATAAATATTTGCGATATAAGTACGTTTAACTTTGTTTTCAAAAATTATTAATTTATCAAAATTACTGGAATTGGAACAGACCCAGTGCCCGCGTGGGTGTCAATCATAGCCCCGGATCCCACCATAGACACGGGCTTCCTGGCCTGCTCAGACGGATTCAATATCATCAACCCGAACTGTATCCATAGACACCGAAGGGGCCATTTTGAAGCAGATGGAGCTCGCTGGGGTGCAGGTAGGAAATCTCTCTTTCTTTTTCTCATTTTTGTTTTCTTTGGTTAACTCCTAATATGATAAATACATGTATAAAAATATCAAATTTCCGGATAAATATCGAACGAAATTTCGCGTTTGATTTTCCTTCACTTATTCAAACACTTTATACGTGTATATCGTAGTCGGATATATAAGATTCCTTGTAACGTAAGTGTATACCAAAATCTTATCTGTTTTTATAGTCTTATGCTATGTTTTCATAAAATAATATATATATATATTGTTTATTTTGCAAACTGAGAAATGATGATGATGATGATGATGATGATGACGACGATTTTAATCTAAACTGGTGATTCAAGTGCCGCTTATTTAAAAAAAAAGAAGAGAGATAAAAAGATAAATAATTATGAATAAAAATAAAACGCACTCATGAATTATTTTCGAAGGGCGTCATGGTCCAGTGGTAACATACTTAATTTCGGATCCGAAGGTTAAGGGTTCGAACCCCGATAGAGCAAGGATTTTTGTTACCTTCCCTGACAACAGGTACTGGTTCAATCAATAAACAGCCAGATTTTTCTCAATAAATAGTTTTAAATTATTTCCATTCGCACAGCGCTGACAAAGGGTAAACACGTGTTTGAGATCTTCTGGCCTACGGTGCAACGTGGCACCCTAGCTTCCGTGGGGGTAGGGACTGAGGAAGCTCCGTTGTTCGTGAAGCCCCGGGACTCACTTGTCGGCTGCAACAGCAGGACATGGGGACTGGACATTGCCCGCAAACGACTTCTGCACGACGGCAAAATTCTTGGCAACATGCCAAAAGTCGGGAGCGTTCCGGACAAGTAGGATATTTGTTCTTGACCAGTTTTAAATAATTCTGCTTTGTATTTCCAAAATATTAAAAAAAACACTGTCACTTCTCTTATCTTTTTGGCTCAAGAAGTTTTTGCTTCAGGTTAAATTCAGGAAACGTAACAGTGTAGGTTCAAAATTAAGGATTATTTAAAAGCAACACCAAGACATGATAAATACATTGTACTTAAGGGAAAATATGCCCACATCGCCGAGTCCCATATAATCGGAAGATAGTGGATTCGAAACTGGGCCGCGACTTACAAATCTATATAAATGATAATTAGAACATCTTTTTTGTTGTAAGATTTATGCCAATGCTAGTTCACAAACATCGGCACAAGTGTCGGATAATATGACTGGGCGTTAAAGCATTCCACTTGTTTACGATGTGCAATGGCAGTGATACGCACCAGTCTCCATTTAAATGACATAGGAAGATGTACACGTCTATGATTCATGTTTTACGAACTGAACTGTTTCAAGCAATTTGGGGATGCTTATATGATTGATATAGATCAACCCGGTATAAATTTACCAATCGGTGACTGGAGAAAAATCTCACATGTATGTATATTTCCCATTGAACAATGTGTTGAATTTTACACCAGATATAGATTATCTGTTTGGGAAGTGCTCATTGATTTACGTGGGGTTACGTCTAATTTCGGAGTAAAATGGTTTATTGAACAACTGCCATTGGTAATTTCCAGTCATATGTGGGCTACTTTAGTCTCCAGCATAGTTTTAACTGATTATCTGATTAATTGATTTATTTATGTATTCTAACGAATTGAGTATCCATAAAATAACAGAGTGATTTAGCATATATTACCCTGATCTTTGTTATTAAATCCAGTAGCATGAATATATCACAGTGATTT
>CM037788.1:36072080-36122080 GCA_021229015.1 Solen grandis | reverse complement strand
AATATCATGTTGTACTCGGTTACAGAAATCAGAGTCACGCAATTAAGAAAATTAGAAAATAAATTATTAGGAGCGGATAATATCAGATATAAGCATCAATAGTGTTTGCATTGTGTATCTGAAATGACGTAAGTAAAGTCATGCAAAGCTTATAGAATTGACAGAATCTCCCAGGTTTGCAACACACCAATTTGAAAATACATGTAGATTGATATTTGTATGCAGCCTATCTTTTCCTCTGTATTTATTTATTTAGTAATCCATTCATTTATTTACTTACATTTTATACTTAACTTACATTTTTTATAATGATTAATACATTTATTTCAAGAATTGTTCCTTGTACTTACAGGTTCTACATGTATGTTGATTGTGATAGCTGCACGGTTGGGTTCGGGTCGGAAGTGTGTTACTGGGGTGCTCCCATGATGTTTCCGAAAACCAAACTTCCGGTGTACGTTATGGTGGGCAGTATCTGTCATAATGCTCAAATCACCATGGTCTACCGCGGCTCAGGTAATATTACCGTTTTGGGAGCTATGGTGGCCTAATCTTGCCACTAAAGTTTTAGTTCACACGAATAGTTTAACTTGTCATTTGTCATAACACTCAAATTAAATCACCGTCATATAAGAACCAATGGGACAACTATGGTGGCCTGTTGTTACCACTAACGTAACACGGATATCCATAATTTGTGCCCAAATCAATAGATGATATCCGGAATTCGGTTTGAATGGATTTTTCCATATAGGTATTAACAAGGTTTCATGCAATGTTTCTGAAAAGCATGCAGCACAACAGTTATTCTATTCTAACTCTTTGTAGACTTTTACTCATTTCTAACGGTAAAACTGTGTTTGTACCTACATGGAACTGGGTTATCCCACTATGTTTGTTATTCTGAAGTAAGTTTATCACCACTTCATAAGAAAGGTGAATGCAATATTCACATAATTGCGTTTAATGTTTATAAAGAGTCCCACTATATTTCAAGAGAGTTATACATCATAGGAGCAATCATTAAAAAAAATGGCTGGGTCTAAACTTATAACCACAATCTGCTAGTAAATATTACAAACAATAATTATGCCCTTTTACCCTCAGAAAATCGTGCCATGGTTCCCGGTCCTGGACAAGTTACAACCGTTGTTGTGCCATCCGCTGTACCGGGACAAGGTCTAAATGTCACTGTAGTGAATCCAGACCGTGAGTACTAAATTTCAGTCGTCTGTTTGCTTGTGTTTGACTCCCACCGAAACAAATTTATATTGAAATATTTATTTATATTCTTTGATGATAATGTTTCAGATTTTCAAGATTCAGCATATGCAATACTTGTGAGATACGTGTAGACACAAATAAAATGCCTAATGGGTCAAATCTGCATTATATAATACCTAGGAAACCATGATATAACATACTACAATAGATCAAAAATTTGAATGACTTGTGGACGTTTTCTATTTTCGTCCAGTTCGGTACCATGACCTTGACAAATATCATCGAAAACGAAAAAAAAAAAAAAAAAAAAAAAAAAAAAGAAATACTTACTGATGAAATACTGTGTTTTATCAGTGAGATAAAATTCACATCCCACAGTGTGGGTGATATAGATCTACCGGAACTCTAAGTAGTACAATTTTCACATTTTCACTCGCGCTATATGCACGTGAAAATATCAAATTGTATCACTCCTCGATGAGATATATTCCATATCCACTCAAAACAAACATATATACTCTATGTAATTTAATTTACAATTCATGTATTTATCTGTTTGTTTATTTTCAGATGTGAAATATTAAAGAGTCAGCTGTGAGATTGCAAACCGGGGATTATAGCATAATAAACCATTCTGTCTCATGAATCGCCGTATTTGAAGAAAATTGTGATGTGTGTTTTTGTTTTACTACAGGACAAAATAAAACATCATTATGAATGGATTATGCTATAGGGTGTTTTAAAATAAAATGCGTCCCTTCATATAATTGTGTGCAACGTATTCATACTCAAGGGTCTCCACTGGACCTCCTTAATTTCTGTTACTAAATAAAACCAGGTGTAGAATTATCTTGACTACAACACTGGCCAACCCGCGACCTCCTTTGCATTTTACGTGGGATACTTGGCTAGCGTTTCACCATTTTAAAGATATTGATTAAAAGTATAGCGACTCAATCACGGTGCTTCTTGTTCTTACAAGCACACTTCAGTCAAGATACTTTATATCTAAATCGGTTACATTTGTGGAAAAAAAAGAACACATTTCGTCCACATCATAAAGTTTTAAGACTGTCATTGAAAATCCTGTTATATGCTGTTTTTAAACTATCGTTTTGCCGAAAATAGAATCCGTACACTTCATCACATAGAAGGGTCGCTTTAAGAACAGTTTTCATTGGTCCAGTCATCCCTACTTTATCATGAAGCATCTAATGGGAGTACAGCCTTTCAAATGATTGATGACGAACAAATACTCGTATAAACTAAAATTTACACGGGCAATGTGTGGAGAGTAACAGAATAAGATGCTTGAGTGTTTCAACTTTATTGACAGATATGGGATTTCGGAACAAAATACAGATTTAATATTATCAACATTTGCATACAACTGTGCGCATGTCATGATTGATTAATACTGAATACTGAAAAATACTTTTCTCAACTCCTTATATGTATTACCAGCAATTGGTTCGATTAATACCACAAATGGCTAGACTATTCAATCAAGTGACCATAAAATTACTTGAAAATAAAGAAGAAACGGAATATTTTTATTGCAATATTTCAATGTTGTTGAGTATGTTTTCAGTATGTAGGGTTCAAATAGTTTTTAATTCCAATAAAAGCTTAAATTTTTATATCATTTGGCGTTTTTCAGATGAACATAATTGCGCTCATTAACATAATAATTAAATTCTCGAGATTTAATTCAAGTTTTATAATTTTGTGCGCGCGTTTGTAAGTATTCTTTTCAAATTGTTTTTATACTGTCAGGCATTGCTATTCTACAAGCGCCAAATGTATACTATGGATATACATGCATTTATGCCGTTGTTTTTAATTCGGACTGTGATATTTGTTGATTCAAGACATTGTTACTATAAGGGTTGTGTAAATACTACTCCAGTTCAATTTTGTATACACCAATCGATGTTTAAATAATTATTTTATTAATATTTTACAAATTGATTACATTGTCTTCTAATAAAGTATTGTGATAACATTCCACATACGAGTATCAGGATATGTATTCTCCTCTTTGTGTTAATTTGTTCTAATTCTTCTGCTTTTTCCTCTTCTATATCTAACAGAATGTTTGTAACACCGGTACAGAATTTGTTGTTCTTTTTTTAAATATTTTAATAAATAACAAACTAATTATCATTGTGTTATTGTTGTTGTCATGGATTCTATCATCGCGGACACAGAAATGTGAATAGGGGTGGCAACTATATTGTTAGCATTGTCCCAATGTCACAAAGCCACTATGGACAAGTGAAATTTTGAAAAAATTCACTGTAAATTTTAAATGGAAAAAATACAAGGCATATGTTTTTTTTTTTTTATTTGTGTGTTTTTGTCTGTGTGTGTGTGTGTGTGTTCAATATCGGAGATTATATCACAATAGTTCGACACTCCAAGTAACTTATTGAGTAATAATTTACATCTATAATATAAAACTCAACAACAGAGTTCCCCATCGCAAGAGATCTTTTCCATATATCTTTATATCCCCCCATTAGCATTCATATACATACATGTATATAAAACATGCGTATATGTATGAAAATAAAACAGGATAAAAGATAAAGATAAAGGAAGAATCATAGTACAGAAATATCCAATATCTGAACTGACAGACCAAACATAATTATACAAGACATGTACAGAAACAAAATATGTAATAATCTTGAATATATGATAGCTCATCGAAAATACACTTTTACACAACCGCGAGCGTTCAAGCACACAAACACATTCAGCTGAGAGGGCACTCACACAAAAAGCACCAATATTCTACATAATTCAATACAAACCTCAATGTTCAATGTAACAATAGCACATAATCAACGTTTAACCCAATAAATAATTTATTATAATAGCATGATCAAATAATTCTTCTCATGTGTACCTTCTGAGATATTTTCTTCAGTTTATTCAGAATATTTTGTGTCGAAGAAGACTACCTGATTGGTTGATTGATTGGGTTTACCGTCGCTGCGACACTATTTCAGTCATAAATCGACGTCCAGCTAATTACAGGTGGAGGAAGGTCCCAACTGCACTAAGGCATTAACTGAATGGTACATGAATTAACTATATATATATATATATATATATATATATATATATATATATGTCTCACATTTTATTATACTGAAAGACACCTAAGAAGTTTCAATGATTTAGCTTATCTTCAATATAAATATTTTGAGATATTTTTGCGAGAATGCACTAAAATCGAGACCATTTATTAATGTTTTGTACGTAAATTTTCTGGTGGAAAATTCTGTCATCTCAACTGTCATGAAGATGAAATCTTGCTTAATTGATTACGTTTATAGACATAAACCATAAAAAAAAAAAAAAAAAACATCTGAGATGAATTGTCTTGAAGATTTTGGATCAAAAATTGTCATGGTTACGGAAACTAACCAAAAAAAACACCTTTATCTTTGTTCCTAAAAGAAATGCTCCGTAATGCAAAACATTTGGGTAGCCTAAAATGCAAAATGCATTTTTCTTACCAATGTTGTTTGATGAGATTATGAAATATAATAATAACTTTATAAATAGTTGACTTCTATTGTCATAGGTATATATAATCAACAGTGAGTTTTTTTTTTTGTTTTGTTTTTTGTTTTTGTTTTTTTTGTTGCAAAAGCAATGTCATTAGAAATTCGAAAAGACAATCCGTAATTTTCAACAAACTTCTCTTGATTTCAAGTTGCAACATGTACAGAACAAATATCTGTATAAGACTAAATAAAAAAAACTCTGTCATAATTCAAGGAGAAATATGAATCATTTAAAGTCAATATTTTTCAAGGTGAAAAATATTTTAGAGCACATAATAGATCTTATTTCCAAAACAGGCAGTGTTAGCATCTGACATTTTCAGGAAAAAAGGTCTATCAATACCATGGGGCATAACTTGAAAAAATAGGCCTAATCAAATTCTGTGGATCAGGCAACCCTACCCTACCGAGCGAAAACCTGTCGACCCTAAATATTTTTGCAGTCGTTTTAGCGGCCATTTTGAGGCCGCCGTTTTCCGTGATTAATGGTCTGGAATGGGGAAAAATAAATAAACGTTGCCCGAAAAACATATTTTTTTCTTGGCCTTAGTTCCTTACCACCAAATGGGTCTGGCACGAAAAGTGAGTCATATATCACTATATATGACTCATTACTCACCTTTCGTGCCAGACCCCTTTGCTTACCACGTAGTTGATCAATCTCCAAGCAGAGTTGTCGTTCGTTCCTCACATAACATCTCTGCAATTGGCTTAATGACAAGAATCTTGTCAAAACACTTATTAAACGTGGATTTAAGTGTATTTTAAGGTTCAAAAGTAAAGAAACATTGAATAAATACTTTTTGAATCACAATAAAACGTGTGTAAAATATCAATTTTGATTGTTATTATGGAAACTATTTCATGCCTTATTTCGCCGATGGGAAAATTCCGCAAACGCTCGTCTGCAAATGTAAATATTTACATATTCAGCTGGATATCGTAATTTAAGACCAGCTTTTTATTTCCATAATTTGTAATTTTAATGACCATTCCGGTAAGGTTCAGTGGTGCTGTTTATATTTAGCACATGGCATTTTCCTCCCGTCCAATCAGATGCCAGTATCTGTTCATAGTCACCGTGGACTATAACGCGTAGTCCACACTTATGTAAAAAATCAATAAGTGTGGACTATGCAACCACATAACTCACACTTTTGTGACGTTCTGTCGCTAGTGGACGGAAAATACCATGTGCTAAATAGGTTAGTTCATAGTTGCCTTCAACTACACGACATAGTCACTCGGGCTCCGCCCTCGTGACTTTATCGTGTAGTTATAGGCAACTATGAACTAACCTATACATATTTCATAGTTTATGGAGCCTATCTAGTCATCCTTCAAATTAAATATTTGAACAACGGTCTGGATGACGTCATTGATTTGGAACTACTTTCTGAGACCACCACAGGGTTGAATCTAATGTTAGCCGATGTGTCAGAGAGTGGTAGTTGATATCAGCACCAATGACGTTTTAGCATATGAAAACCCGTCCTCAAAAGAAGCAAAATGAGATCAAGGTCATCGGATAGAGAGTAGTGACTCGGGAAAAGTCACATCTGCACCGGTTCTCCGGTGGAAGCGCTAACTCGGTTAAGTCACGCTTCAACCGAAGTCCTGCTTGGGCTGCTGACTACGTCCGTCAGCAAGAATTCCAAGTCTATGGTACATACGACCACATTTCTCGCATATCCGAATCGGATCTCATAATTATCAAAAGTTTCATGTTCTTATATAGTATCTATACATCTGTTTAGCAATCAGCTGAGTTTTATTTGAATAGTTTAAGCGTGATTTTAGTTACCAAAATAAGCAAAGTCAGTATTACATGTACTTCAATTTATAATCACATATATATGTCATTAGTTTCTTGCCAAAAATAATAATTATACATGTGCAACATGTAAATTATTATATTTTCTGCGCTTAAAGGGAGTTAATTCTGTTCCCTTACAAGAAAATCAGACTTTGCTTGATAGTTACCTACCATGTCTATGATATGTTTAATGACCCCGATTTTATATGATAGCCGTTTTCTGCTACATTTATTTCGTTTGGCATGTTGGCAGCAGAAAGTCGAAATTAAAATGTCCAGACTGACTTCTGTCTGAAGTCTAACGATAAGGGGTCAATTCAGTGATCACATAATAACTTAATATGATTTCGTCTCCACTTAGGTAAAAAAAAATCAGTTATTATAAAAAGAATATTGATTTTGTGCTTTACCGTTCAGAATTTAAATTCATCACGTGGTAAAATTGTTGTTGGTTTGAGAGTTAATTATTTAAGAAAATATTGGATATATATTTTCCATATGCTAACGAGCCTAATTTAAAAAAAAAGAAAAGAAAAAGGGGTGACAGTACGATTACTTGGACTCTTACTGTTCCTGTAAATCGGAACAGTTAACTCCCCTCTACCCATTTTAAGCAGAAACACGAGTCAAACTGAAAATACAAATCACGCAATAATAAGATTAATAAGGCCTAGTTTACATTTTACCTGCGATGTGTTTACGGAGCACATAGGCTGTCTCATCTCCCATTCCGTTCATCGGCTATAGCCGGCTTAAAATATTTGTTCGGACTCACGGGCTCCGCAACCTCAACGAGTTTATATGTAAAAAAAAGTTGCACAATTTAAAAAAAAATCCGTATGCCCATAGACATATCGTATCTGGCAAAGCATAATTCTAGCACGAGAAACGCTCGGGGACCGCACTATCATCGTGCAGAAAACTCACAAAACCACACGAGAGCGGCCATAGCATTAGCCGTGTGGAGATCTTGAGATGAACCAATTATTTCTCAATTGTGTATACATGTATTTTCTCCTTTCTCATTACATGACAACCAACGGCTTCGTAACCCCACAGACCTTTCTCTATGGATTAAACTGATTTTATGATTTTAATCTAAACTGATGAATCAAGTGTCGCTTATTAAAAAAAAAAAGAGAAAAAAAGATAAATCATTATGAATAAAAATAAAACGCACTCATGAGTTATTTTCGTAGGGCGTCATGGTCCAGTGGTAACATACTTGATTTCGGATCCGAAGGTTAAGGGTTCGAACCCCGAAAGAGGAAGGATTTTTTATTACCTTCAGGCGTCAGGTACTGGTTCAATCAATAAACAGCCAGATTTTTTCCCAATAAATAAGTTTAAATTATTTCTATTCGCACAGCGCTGACAAAGGGTAAACACGTGTTTGAGATCTTCTGGCCTACGGTGCAGCGTGGCACCCTAGCTTCCGTGGGGGTAGGGACTGAGGAAGCTCCGTTGTTCGTGAAGCCCCGGGACTCCCTTGTCGGCTGCAACATGCAAGACATGGGGACTGGACATTGCCCGCAAACGACTTCTGCACGACGGCAAAATTCTTGGCAACATGCCAAAAGTCGGGAGCGTTCCGGACAAGTAGGATACTTGTTCTTGACCAGTTTTAAATAATTCTGCTTTGTATTTCCAGAATATTAAAGATACACTGTCACTTAATTTTCTTATCTTTTTTGGCTCAAGAAGTTTCTACTTCAGGTTAAATTCAGGAAATGTAACAGTGTAGGTTCAAAATTCAGGATTAGTTAAAAGCAATACCAACCCATGATAAATACATTGTACTTAAGAGAAAATATGCCCACATCGCCTAGTCCCATTATTCGGAAGATAGTAGGTTCGACCCTGGGCCGCGACATACAAATCGATATAAATGATACTATTAACTAGAACATCTTATTTGCTGTAAGATTTATGCCAATGCTAGCTCACAAGCATCGGCACAAGTTCGGATAATATGACCGGCCGTTAAAGCATTCCACTTGTTTACGATGTGCTATGGCGAGATACGCAACAGTCTCCATTTAAATGACGTAGGAAGATGTATACTCCTATGATTCACGTTTTACGAACTGAACTGATTCAAGCAATTTGGGAATGCTTATATGATTGATATAGATCAACCCGGTATAAATTTACCAATCAGTGACTGGAGAAAAACCTCACATGAATGTATATTTCCCATTGAACAGAAAATTAGAAAAGAAATTATTAGGAGCGGATAATATCAGATATAAGCATCAATAGTGTTTGCATTGTGTATCTGAAATGACGTAAGTAAAGTCATGCAAAGCTTATAGAATTAACAGAATCTCCAAGATTTGCAACGTACCAATTTGAAAATACATGTACATTGGTATTTGTATGCAGCCTATCTTTTCCTCTGTATTTATTTATTTAGTAATTCATTCATATATTTACTTACATTTTTACTTTACTTACATTTTTATATTGATAAATACTTTTATTTCAAGAATTGTTCCTTGTACTTACAGGTTCTACATGTATGTGGATTGTGATAGCTGCACGGTTGGGTTCGGGTCGGAAGTGTGTTACTGGGGTGCTCCCATGATGTTTCCGAAAACCAAACTTCCGGTGTACGTTATGGTGGGCAGTATCTGTCATAATGCTCAAATCACCATGGTATACCGCGGCTCAGGTAATACAACCATTTTGGGAGCTATGGTGGCCTAATGTTGCCACTTAAGTTTTAGTTCACACGAATTGTTTAACTTGTCATTTGTCATAACACTCAAATTAAATCACCGTTATGTAAGAACCAATGGGACAACTATGGTGGCCTGTTGTTACCACTAACGTATCACGGATATCCATAATTTGTGCCCAAATCAATAGATGATATCCGGAATTCGGTTTGAATGGATTTTTCCATATATGTACAAACAAGGTTTCATGCAATGTTTCTGAAAAGCATTCAGCACAACAGTTATTCTATTCTAACTCTTTGTAGACTTTAACTCATTTTTAACGGTAAAACTGTGTTTGTACCTACATGGAACTGGGTTATCCCACTATGTTTGTTATTCTGAAGTATGTTTATCACCACTTCATAAGAAAGGTGAATGCAAATATCACATAATTGCGTTTAATGTTTATAAAGAGTCCCGCTATATTTCAAGAGAGTTATACATCATAGGAGCAATCATTAAAAAAATGGCTGGGTCTAAACTTATAACCACAATCTGATAGTAAATATTACAAACAATAATTATGCCCTTTTTTCCCTCAGAAAATCGTGCCATGGTTCCCGGTCCTGGACAAGTTACAACCGTTGTTGTGCCATCCGCTGTACCGGGACAAGGTCTAAATGTCGCTGTAGTGAATCCAGACCGTGAGTATTAAATTTCAGTCGTCTGTTTGCTTGTGTTGACTCCCACCGAAACAAATTCATATAGATATATTTATTTATATTCTTTGATGAAAATGTTTCAGATTTTCAAGATTCAGCATATGCAATACTTGTGCGATACGTGAAGACATAAATAAAATGGCTAATGAGTCTAATCTGCATCATACAATACCTAGGAAACCATTATATAACATACTTTAATAGATCAAAAATTTAAATGACATGTAGACGTTTTCTGTTTCGTTCAGTTCGGTACCATGACCTTGACAAATATCATCGAAAAAGAAAAAGAAAAAGCCATGCTTACTGATAAAATACTGTGTTTTATCAGTAAGATGAAATTGACATCACACAGTGTGGGTGATATAGATCTACCGGAACTCTAAGCGGTACAATTTTCACTCGTGCTATATGCTCGTGAAAATATCGTATTGTATCACTCCTCGTTGATATATATTCCATATCCACTCAAAACAAACATATATACTCTATGTAATTTAATGTACAATTCATGTATTTATCTGTTTGTTTATTTTCAGATGTGAAATATTAAATAGTCAGCTGTGACAAACCGGATTATAGCATAATAAACCATTCTGTCTCGTGAAACGCCGTATTTGAAGAAAATTGTGATGTGTGTTTTTGTTTTACTACAGGACAAAATCAAACATTATTATGAATGGATTATGCTATAGGGTGTGTTAAAATAAAACGCGTCCCTTCATATAATTGTGTGCAAAGTATTCATACTCAAGGGTCTCCACTGGACCTCCTTAATTTCTGTTACTAAAAAAAACAGGTGTAGAACTATCTTGACTACAACACTGGCCAACCCGCGACCTCCTTTGCATTTTACGTGGGATACTTGGCAAGCGTTTCATCATTTTAAAGATATTGATTAAAAGTATAGCGACTCAATCACGGTGCTTCTTGTTCTTACAAGCACACTACAGTCAAGATACGTTATATTTAAATCGGTTACATCTGTGAAAAAAAAAAAACACATTTCGTCCACATCATAAATTTTTAAGACTGTCATTGAAAATCCTGTTATATGCTGTTTTTAAACTATCGTTTTGCCGAAAATAGAATCCGTACACTTCATCACATGGAAGGGTCGCTTTAAGAACAGTTTTCATTGGTCCAATCATCCCTACTTTATCATGAAGCATCGAATGGGAGTACAGCCTTTCAAATAATTGATGACGAACAAATACTCGTATAAACTAAAATTTACACGGACAATGTGTGGAGAGTAACAGAATAAGATGCTTGAGTGTTTCAACTTTATTGACAGATATGGGCTTTCGGAACAAAATATCAACATTTGCATACAACTGTGTCCATGTCATGATTGATTAATACTGAATACTGAAAAATACTTTTCTCAACTCCTTATATGTATTAACAGCAATTGGTTCGATTAATACCACAAATGGCTAAACTATTCAATCAAGTGACCATAAAATTACTTGAAAATAAAGAAGAAACGGAATATTTTTATTGCAATATTTCAATGTTGTTGAGTATGTTTTCAGTATGTAGGGTTCAAATAGTTTTTAATTCCAATAAAAGCTTATATTTTTAACTCATTTGGAGTTTTTTCAGAGGAACATAATTGCGATCATTAACATAATAATTAAATTCTCGAGATTTAATTCAAGTTTTATCATTTTGAGCGCGCATTTGTAAGTATTCTTTTCAAATTGTTTTTATACTCTCAGGCATTGCTATTCTACAAGCGCCAAATGTATACTATGGATATACATGCATTTATGCAGTTGTTTTTAATTCGGACTGTGATATTGTTGATTCAAGACATTGTTACTATAAGGGTTGTGTAACTACTACTCCAGTTAAATTTTGTATACACCAATCGATGTTTAAATAATTATTTATAAATATTTTACAAATTGATTATATTGTCTTCTAATAAAGTATTGTGATAATATTCCATATACGAGTATCAGGATATGTATTCTCCTCTTTGTGTTAATTTGTTCTAATTCTTCTGCTTTTTCCTCTTCTATATCTAACAGAATGTTTGTAACACCGGTACAACATTTGTTGTTCTTTTTTAAATATTTAATAAATAAAAAAACTTATCACTGTGTTATTGTTGTTGTCATGGATTCTATCATCGCGGACACAGACATGTGAACAGGGGTGGCAACTATATTGTTCGCATTGTCCCAATGTCACAAAGCCAATATGGACAATTTTGAAAGAATTCACTGTAAAATTTTAAATGGAAAAATATAAGGCAGATGTTTGTTTTTTTGTTTGTGTGTGTGTGTGTGTGCAATATCGGAGAATATTTCACAATCATAGTTCGACACTCCAAGTAACTTATTAAGTAATAATTTACATCTCTAATATAAAACTCAACAACAGAGATCCCCATCGCAATAGATCTTTTCCATACATCTTTATTCCCCCTCCCCATTAGCATTCATATACATACATGTATTATATAAAACATGCGAATATGTATGAAAATAAAACAGGATAAAGGATAAAGAGAAAGGAAGAATCATCGTACAGAAATGTCCAATATCTGAATTGACAGACCAAACATAATTATACAAAACATGTACAGAAACAAAATATGTAAGAATCTTGAATATATGATAGCTCATTGAAAATACACTCTTACACAACCGCGAGCGTTCAAGCACACAAACACATCCAGCTGAGCGGGCACTCACACAAAAAGCACATAAACCCATATCAGTTGCTAAAACCAATATTCTACATAATTCAATACAAACCCCAATGTAACAATAGCACATGATCAACGTTTAACCCAATAAATGATTTATTATAATAGCATGATCAAATAATTGTTCTCATATGTTGCATACCTTCTGAGGCATATTTTCTTCAGTTTATTCAGAATATTTCGTTTCGAAGAAGACTTTAACTGACTGGTTGGTTAATTGATTGAGTTTACCGTCGCTGCGACAGTATTTCAGTCATATATCGACGTCCAGCTAATAACAGGTGGAGGAAGACCCCAAATGGGTCCACATTTTATTATACTGAAAGACACCTAAGAAGTTTCAATGATTAAGCTTATCTTCAATATTTTTAGATATTTTTTGCGAGAATGCACTAAAATGAAGACCAATTGTTTATGTTTTGTACGTAAATTATCTGGTTGAAAATTCTGTCATCTCAACTGTCATGAAAATGAAATCTTGCTTATTTGATTACGGTTATAGAATAAACCATAAAAGTATAAAAACATCTGAGATGAATTATCTTGAAGATTTTGGATCAAAAGTTGTTACGGAAACTACCAAGAAAACCCTTTATCTTTGTTTCTTAAAGAAATGCTCCGTAAAGCGAAACAATTGGGTAGCCTAAAATGCAAAAAGCATTTTTCTTAGCAATGATTTTTGATGAGATTATAAAATATAATAATAACTTCATAAATAGTTGAATTCTATTGTCATAGGTACTCTGTCATAATTCAAGGAGAAATATGAATCATTTAAACTTAAAGTCAATATTTTTCAAAGTGAAACTGCATAACGTTTAAAAATATTTTGGAGCACATAATATATCTTATTTCCAAAACCGGCAGTGTTAGCATCTTAAATTTTCAGGAAAACAAGGTCTGTCAATACCATGGGGCATAACTTGAATAATTAGGCATAATCAAATTCTGTGGACCAGGCAACCCCACCCTACCGAGCGAAAACCTGTCGACCCTAAAGATTTTAGCAGTCGTTTTAGCGGCCATTTTGAGGCCGCCGTTTTCCGTGACTAATTCACTATTATGAATGCCGCTTGTAACAAAATGAGATCAAGGTCATCGGATAGAGAGTTTGAGACTCGGGATAGTCGCATTTGCACCGAGTGGTCTCATCCTGGCTATTGAAGTTACACTTGATTGTTTCAGTCTGTGGTACACCATATTTCTCTCATATCCGAATCGGATCTCAATTTTAACAAAAGTTCGACGTTCTTATATATTATCTATATTTTTGTTTAGCATTTAGTTGAGTTATAAAATTTGAATACTTTTAAGTGTTATTTTAGCTACCAAAATAAGCGAAGTCAGTATTACATGTACTACAATTTTTAACCACATATATGTCATTAGTTTCTTGCCGAAAATGATTATTATACGTGTGTAACAGTTAAATTATTATATTATTCGTGCTTAAAGGTAGGTAAATCTTTTCTTTTAAAAGACAATCAGACTTCGATTGATAGTTACTTACCATTACTATGACATGTTTAATGACCCCGACCATTTTCTGGCATGTCTCTATTTAGGATAAAAAAAAAAAAACGGTTATTATTGAATGAGTATTAAGTTTGTGATTTACCGTTCAGAATTTAAATTCATCACGTGGTAAAATTGTTATTAGGTTTGGAGACTTTAATATTTAAGAAAATATTGGATTTATATTTTCCATATGTTAAAGTGCCTAATTTAAAAAAGGATATTACGATAATTACAATGGACTTTTACTGTTCCTGTAAATCAGATGGGTTATCTCCCCTCTACCCATTTTAAGCAGACAAACAGAAACACGCAACTCTAACTGAAAACATATATCTTGCATTATTTAGATTAACATTTTACCTGCAATGTGTTTACAGAGATCATAGACTGTCCCATCTCTTATTCCGTTCAACGACCGTTCACGGGCTCTGCAACTTAAACAATTTGGTGTACACAATTTAAAAAAATCGTAAGCCCGTAGACATATTGTAGCTGGCATTGCACAAATCTAGCACAGGCATCGCTCGGTGGACGTGCTATGATCGTGCTTAAAAACGAAAGAGGTCGTATCATTTGACGTATTGCGACCTTGAGATAAGCTAACCTTTCAATTGTGTATAATTGTACTTTTTCTTTATTTGAGAACCACCCAACAAAGCTTTCTTTGTGACTTAAACTTTTTAATATTGCTCTACGCAGACGACACATTCGTATTATCTAATTCACTAACAGAGTTTCGAAAAACCTTGGACATTTTCTATGACTACAGTAACTGTAACTGGCATTTAAAAATACATGCACACAAAGAAAATTAAAAGTACATTGTAGGCCTACCTATATTCGGTGCAAGAAAATACAGAAATCTCGCCTTCAATTTCGGCTGTAACACCCTTGAAATAACAAACAAGTATCATTATTTTAGAACTTCATTCACTATAGCAATGGTGCATTCTGAACTGCTTGACGAAATTAAAGCTTATCACTTGCTTTTTTCCTGTTAAAATAATGACGATTTACGACAACACAATTTTTGCCAATATTAATACATTACTCATGATAAGTTTTTGGCTATAAAACCACTATAATCTAGAAAAAAATACCAATTTTCTGAAGAAAAAAAAACAACCAAAATGCCCGAAAATCGACTTTAATCGCCTTTCCTTATGGCGAGCTAGATACCCTATCTTATTTATTATTACTTAAAACATAAATGATTTCTTTGGAAAACGCATTTTACTGGACTATGGAAAAATTTTCCTCACAAAAATAAAATATACATATGAAAAGCGTAACTAATCAAAATTCAGGGTTTTCTTTTAAGAATCAGAGTAGGAGGCTAATTTTAAATTGCAAGAGGCAGCGGGGTCTGGGGGTCCTCCCCAAGCAGGGGTCGTCATGGCATCGCCCCTATCATCCGGGGCCCAGGAGACCGTAGGCCCCCGGCGACATTGAATTTAAGCTATTTTCAGATTCCAGTAATGAGCTCTCCTTGATTCAAATTTAGATGTCATCATCCTTTTATATTGTATGAAATACATACATAAAAAGTTTTTCTTAGAAATCTGAAATTGAGTCAAGGTCAGAACATTAGAAAGGAGCAAAACGTTTTTTTTTCTTCTTCTTCTTCTTTTTATCTGTATTTGTAACTAATTACATTTACCTTGCTAATAAAGAGACAATAAATGAGTTTATTAATAGACATCACAATTCATATAAGATATTTTCAAATACAGTATAATCATCCTCTTCTTCCTCACCATACCCCTCCAGATGGAGTGTGGACTGCTGACTGCAGGACCTTATCACTGGCAACAGGTACTGGCTCTGTTTGGACCCTTGTGTCCTCTACCGCCACTGCTGTAGATGGGGGTTCAGCGGCAGGTGCCAATGGCTGTCTAATGGCGCCTATCTTCTGTTGTTAGTCTGTAACCAGGAGCTAGTTTCACGTTATTTTTTTCTTAATTCTATGTATGTTTTACTTCTATTTTAAAAATTAAATTACCACTTTGTTTATAACTGACTAAAAGTTGGAAATTTAAATATTGAATTAGGTATATGAAATTGATGTAATATGTGTGTGTGTGTGTGTGTGTGTGTGTGTGTGTGTGTGTGCGCGCGCGCGAAGCAACGGGGGCGGACTCGACCCCATTGCTTCTATGACGAGGAAAATAATGTGGTTAAAAAAACAACGACATGCATTAGACTCTCCAGCATTTCAGGGCTGAGACTAGTCCTCAATCAAGTTCTTAAAGCCTTGAGTGTACTGGCTCCTCTTTCAGGCCATGCATTGGGGACTGGGAGAGATAAAATCACTTCAACAATGTAGCCAAGATATGGATACAGTTGTTTCAGCGCTGTATGTCTCATCAGCTGAAGTAGAAGCCATTCAATAGGTATCAGCTTATTCTTTCTCTTTTCAACCCAATCTGGAAGTTGGGGTTCATTTCACCCCTGATGTAATACTCAATCTCATGCCACTGGACCACCAGTCCGTCACAATTGTCTTGGTTGTCTTTGAAGTACTGATGGCTTAATGTTTTCATATGTTGCTCTCCATACACTTTTAAGTCTTACGAATTGTCAGGTATAAAACAATCAAAGACACTGAACGCAGCCAATACATCAGAAGTGTCTGAAAATCTCCTGTCAATGTTCTCAATTAATGCCATCGTCTGTTTTTAGATATTCAATGGGGTTTCATTCTCCAAAATGATTCAGAGACTGTCCTTAGTCATGTTTATGCTGAAAGAATAGCAGCAAAACTGACAGATCCTTTCTGAAAATGTCTTTAATAATTAGCCAAGGACCGGACGCTCTTCACTAAGAATGTATATTATGCCAATGACTACTTCCTTTCATTCAAAGCAAAATTTTGCAGAATGGCTTTATAGTGTTTCTTAACAGTTTCTTCGATGCCTCGAGGCTCAGCCATCTGGTACTACAAGCTTTCTTCAACCGCTTCACTACTTTTTAGCTGCTCATGCGAGCTTTTAGGCTCGATGGCTGTTGATAAAACTTGCCAGTAATGTTCCTTGTATCCTAGCACGATGCACTACTAAAGTTGTTCAAATGGTTCCAGTCCATTACATATCTGGGTCACAGGAGCTATAATAGACTTTAAAAGTGAAATCTAAAACAAATCTTCGTCTCTAAGGCATAAAGTTTAGATATTTCATGTGTGGCATTGTCTAGTAGAGCTTTACCAACTTTTTTCAAATCATGACCCAAGGATCAAAATTAGCCCGGCACCAGGGGTCACTTGATGTTACATAGACTTACATAGGAAAAACTAGGAGAACCTTCTTGTCAAAAGCAACAAGGCCTGTAGTTAAAATATTTGGTGTTACATGGCAAAGAAGACCTCTACCTAGTTTGTTCAAATCATGGATCTTGGGTAAAAATTGGCCCAGTCCAAGATGTCACTTGATTTTACATACATGTATACTTATATTGGAAAAAATAGAAAATAGTTCTTGTCAGAAACCACATGGCCTGGAGTTTAGATATAAAATTTGTAACATGGCCTAGGAGACCTCCGCCAAGTCTGTTCATATCATGGCCCAGGGGTCAAAAATGACTCTGCCCTAGGGGTCGCTTGATTTTACATAGATTTACATAAGAAATCTAAAAACTAAAATTGTGTCAGATACGAAGTTCAGAATACGATCATGTCAGTTTTCCTATAGATTTTCAACGGAGAGTTACATACCTATTCTTATTTTATGATATCAACCTTTTTTTTCTTGAATTGTGAAATTTTGTTATAAAATGTGTTTTGAATTGTTACTTTGTATCATTGGAGTGGGGTCCCACGCCGGTAGCCTGTGCTTCCAATATGCCTTCCTCTTCAACAAAACAAAGCCACACGTTTTCTTTCTTAAGCCAACCGTGTTGAAACATTTTAGGCTGAATTTTCTGCTTTTCATGCTTACTGATATTTGTACAATTAGTCTGATTGCATTTTGTCTCCATTTAATTCATTTAATCGGCATAAACTTGTCACTAAACACTATTCCGTTAAATCAGCTGATCAGTTTAAAACCAGCTTCAAGCACCTTAAAAGCGCATGTGCGGCGAGGTGTGTCGAGAGGCGGAGCTTTAGGTGTTTATCAATATCACATATGTGTAACGTGTTACAGGGATGGGGACGCATGAACATTGATATACAACCATAGTGAACATCCAAAATAACAAAAGAACTCTATCCTTCCATTAAGTGTAGTTTGAACACATTTTATTGCCGTATAAAATGATGATACAACATTGAAAATTTAACAAAATAAGCAAAAGGGTCTGACCACAAGTTCTAACATTAGTATCGGTAATCTCCTTAAAAGTACTTGTAAAATTTACACATACTTACATAGAATAGGCAAAATATAATTACTAGACAAAGCAATTAAGTAAATATCCGAATAAATTTTGGAAAATAACAGTATTAGTGTTATGAACGGGGAAAAAAACTGATTATATTTTACGAGATGAGATGTGTAATGATATGAATGAAAAAATGAAATAGATTCAAATTGAAAAATATGAATAAATAATGACTTGACTTTACTATTTGAATTTACCTTCGCTTCGACAGTATTTCAATAATATAGCGACGCCCATCTAATTACCGTGAGGTGGAGGAAGATCTCGAATGCACGGAGGCATCCAGGTAGAACCACCGACCTACCGCAAGCCAGCTGGAAGGTTTCCTCAAAATAAATAATGAGAAGAGAAGTAAAGAAAACTAACGAACAAGGGTTACTAAAACGGAAAAAAATAATGAATGTCCAAAACACTAAAAAAACATATATAAAGGTGCAGATATGAGCCTTTCTAAACAGTATCTTTTATTCATATATCAATCACCACTTTTTTACCGAAGAAAGTTGGGGTCCGGTTCAATTCTCTTTTTTTTTCAGCGTTCCCGAGCGTAGATCTACACAGCTATACACAGCTAGAGCGACAGATTGACCTTTGACATAACATGTTACATGTCATGTGATGTAATTCACGCCGGAAACAGGTAGATAGGGCGGTGTCTCAAAAATCCATACTATATTTGGAATGTGCGAACTGCGTTAAATTTCAAAACATAATTTCAACCACTAAGTAGTTTAGTGTTATTTAGTAAGCATTAATTCCATTAAATGGGTCGCGCGGCTGCGCCGCGCCAAACAGATTTAATTTTTTTAATGCTTACTAAAAACACTATACATAATGAAGCGAAACTCGTCATTACCAATGTAACAAAATGAGCTCAAGTTTAACGGATAGAGAGTGACCAGTATTAAGTCATTTCGGCCCTGAAAGAACGAAGAAGTGCTGCTGTGATGAATGATGTGAAGGGTGAATCTCCGTCCTTACACAGCAGCACTGAGATATCTCTCATATCCGACTCGGATCTCAAAGATAAGAACGAGTTCCTCGTTCTTATATAATATTTTATTCTTGTTTAGCATTTAAATGAGTTATAAAATTTGACTAGTTTTAAGTTTGCTTTTAGTTACCAAAGTAAGTGAAAGTCATAATTACTACAATTTTTAATCACATATATATGACATTAGTTTCTTGCCGAAAATAATAATTATACATGTGTAACATGTAAATTATTATATTTTTCTGTGCTTAAAGGTAGATAATTCTGCTCCCTTACAAGAAAATCAGACTTCACTTGATAGTTACCTACAATGTCTATGATATGTTTAACGACCCCGATTATATATAATAGCCGTTTTCTGCTACATTTTATTTCTTTTGACATGTTGGCAGCAGAAAGTCAAAATTAAAATATCCAGACTGTCTTCTGTCTTAAGTCTAACGATAAGGGGTCAATTCAGTGATCACATAATAACTTAATATGATTTCGTCTCCACTTAGGTTAAAAAATCAGTTATTATTAAAAGAGTATTGATTTTGTGCTTTGCCGTTAAAAAGTTTAATTCATCACGAGGTAAACGTGTTGTTAGGTTTTAATATTTAAGAAAATATTGGATATATATTTCCCATATGCTAACGTGCCTAATTTTTAAGGGAAAAAATAAAGAAAAAGGAGGGACAGTACGATAACTTGGACTCTTACTGTTCCTGTTAACAGTTAGCTCCCCTCTACCCATTTTAAGCAGAAACAAGGGTCAACCTAAAAATATATATTACGCTTTAATTAGATTAATAAGGCATACTTTACACAGACTGTCCCATCTCCCATTCCGTTCATCGGCTGTAGCCGGCTTAAATATTTGTTCGAATGCACGGGCTCCGCAACCTCAACGAGTTTGTATATAAAAAGCTACACAATTTAAATATATTTAAAAAAGATACTCGGCCGTGGTAACCAGCTTGATGCTTAGTGTCTGAATGGTTCAACATGTAATAGATTTTGTTGTTGGTTTAATAGTTGTGTAATTCCTGTGTCAGTGCAGTTCTTTGAAATACCACGGATCCAAATAATTTGTATAATCTTGGTAGACACTTACAGCTTCCTATTTTTTAACGTTGAACTCTTTCAGTTTACCTTAACAAGGTGCAGTGTCTTACAATTCGTGACAAATCGTTCGCAGAGGAAGAAAACTTCAACTTTTAAAACAAACAGAACAAAGATCGAAAGAACTCGTTTCCGCAACTCCTTTCTTTACTTTTGACTAATTTTAAAATGACCAATGGGGATTTAGCAAAGTATATAATAACCAATGAAAAGCCTAATTTTATTCCGCTTCATTACTGTGAGTTTCACAGGAAGTCAAGGTGAAAATAAACGGCCTAACGGCCGAAAAAAAAATCCGTATGCCCATAGACATATCATATCTGGCAAAGCGTAATTCTAACACCCGGAATCGCTCGCGGACCGCGCTATAATCGTGCAGAATACGCACAAAACCACACGGGAGCCGCCGTAACAATAACCGTGTGGCGAACATGAGATGAACCAATTATTTCTCAGTTGTGTATACATGTATTTTCTCTTTTCTAACATGTATTAAATGACAACCAACGGCTTCGTAACCCCACAGGCCTTTCTCTATGGCTTAAACTTTTGATATTGCTCTACGCAGACGACACAAGCATATCATCTGATTCACCAACAAAGCCCGAAAAAACTTGGACATTTTCTATGACTAATGTAATAACAGGCATTTAAAAATACACTTAGACAACTAAAGTTCATTGTGCATATTGTAACAAACTAGACCCGGCCCAGGATCGAACCCGGTCCGCAAGTCCAATGCTCTAACCACTGAGCAACAGAGTCTGACGTAGTTGTCAGAGATTTTATTTATATATGTGACGACGCATCGTCACAATATATTGGGTGCAAGAAAATATAGAAATTTCACCCTCAAACTCGGCGGAAACCCCCTTGAATTAAACATTCATTCATTCACTATAGATTAATTATGAACAGCTAGACTAAACTAAACCATAAAATTTGTTAATTAAGCCAAATACTCGTATATATAAAGCGTAACTAATCCTGATTCAGGATTTTCCTTAAGAATCAGAGCGGGAGGCTAATTTCAAATTGTAAGAGACAGGGGGTCTTTGGGTCCTCCCTCAGCGGGAGTCGTCGGGGCAGCGCCCCTATCGTTAAGCTTATTTCTGATACCAATAATGAGTTGTCCTTGACTCAAATTAAGATATCTTGTCACCTTTTTTTTTCATCTTCTTCATCTGCTTCTTCCTCTCCATCCTCACTGTAACCCTCCAGTGTTCTGATAAAAGGGCTGTCAATATTGCGCCTTCCTTCTTTTGTTAGTCTGAAACCAGGATTTCAGACAGTTTCACAAGCGTCATGCCTTCAAGTGAAGTTGGCTTAGGTACATTTATGTAAACATACATTAGACGTTCCGGCATTTCAGGGTTGAGCCTATTCCGCTATCGAGTTCTTAAAGCCTTGAGTGTACTGGCTCCTCTTTCAGGCCATGCAATGGAGACCGGGAGACATAAAATCACTTCAACAATGTAGAGAATATCTGAATGCAGTTGTTTGAGCACTGTATGTCTCTTAAGCTAAAGAAGAAGCCATTCAGTAGAGGCCGTCTTATTCACTCCCTCTTCAACCGACGCTGGAAGTTGGGGCTTCATTGCAACCCTGATGTAATATTTAATCCCATGCGACTGGCCCTTCAGTCTGTCAAATTTGTCTTGGTTGTCTTTGAAGCACTACTGGCTTAACGTTTTCATCTGTTGCTCTCCATACAGTTGAAGTCTGATGAATTGCCAGGTAAAGACACGGGATAAAAGACACTGAAAGCAGCCAAGACATCAGAAGTGTCTGAAAATCCCCTGTCAATGTTCTCAATTAATGCTATCGTTTACTTCCTAAACAGAGACTGCATATCTCAGATGCATCCTTTTTTATTCATCTTTATTTCTGAGCACATATTTGTGAAGCTGTTTATGTCTGTTTTGAGATTTTCAATGGGGGTTTCATTCTCCAAAACGATTCAGGGACCGTCCTTGGTAATGTTCACTGCTGGGAGAAAGGCAGCAAAACTGACAGATCCTTTCTGAAAATGTCTAAATAATTAGCCGAGGATCGGACTTTGGGTCACTTGATTTTACATAGACTTACATAGGAAAAAAAAATAGAAAAATATTCTTGTCAAAAACCGTAAGGACTAAAGTTAAGAAATTTGGTATGTAACATGGCCTAGTATACTTCTACCAAGTTCTACCAATCTTGTCCCCGGGATCAAAATTGGCCCCGCTATACGGATCACTTAATTTACATATACTTATATAGGAAAAACTAGAAAATATTCTTGTCAGAAACCACAAGGCCTGGAGTTAAGATATTATATTTGTAACATGGTCTAGTAAACCTCCATCAAGTCGGTTCAAATCCTAGCCCAGGGGTCAGAAACGACTACGCCCTGGGGGTCACTTGATCTTACAAAGACTTACATATGAAAACCTAGAAAAATCTTCTTGTCAGAAACCACAAGGCCTGGATTTTAGATATTTATTGTGTGTAACATGGCCCAAGAGACCTCAACCAAGTTTGTTAAAATTATATCTCTGGAGTCCAAATTGGCCTCGCCCTAGGTGTCACTTGATTTTACAAATACTTATATAGGGAAGTATTTTCGAGAACATGGGACAATGAGTCACTTGATTCATTTAGACTGATTAGAGCTATGACCTTCAAATTTTGGGTTGCATGTACAGTCAGTTTATGTGTGGAATTCAGATATTTCTGCTAGTTTATGTAATCAGTATGACTCATAATACTATAATAGGCAATGAAGGCAATGTTTCTCAGCGATTAACGGCCATCTTGGCCCTCTTGTTTTACAGTTGTTTTGTTCTCTTTCTTTAGTCTTGCAGCTACAAGCTGCAGCTCCCAACCATTACGGAGGCACCATCTGAAGTAAAACCTGTTTAGACAGTTCTTTCAGAAGATGTGCAGATTGCGGTTTGGAAATCTGACAGCTTTTTCTGACAGGACAACAATTGGGTTTCAACTGAGTCAGCGTCTCTGTTGTAAAACTGTATGAAGGTTACAAGGTTTTCAGTGACCGATGCATCTGCCACTTCATCAGTTAAGATTCCAAATGCCTGTGCATTTTTCACCGTTTTATCAGCTCATTTTAACTGTTTGACCAAGTAACTTGAAAATCTCTTGCTTGTGATCAACAGGACCTCTGAGTGAATTTAAAGGACTCTACATTAAATGTCTGTTTTATGAAGTTCAACAGGACAATAAACTGTCTGTTGGCAGTAAAAGTTTTTATCTGGAAATACACTGTTGCAAACACCTGCTCTAGCACGCTTTCATTTACTTCTGTTTTTCTAACAAGTTCATGATGAAAGACTGATGATTTCTGGAGCATTTTGTCTGAAAAGCCACTACACTGATATTAATGGTACCGTGTGTGCTTATAGCATTAGACTTATACCGCAAACTTGATGTGCTAGCAAACACTTGCACTATGCCTTCCTCTTCAACATAACACAACCACAAGTTTTCTCTCTTAAGCCAACCATGAAGAAATGTTTAGGCTAAATTATCTGCTCTTTAGGGTTACTGATATTTGTACAATTAGTCTGATTACATTTATAACAACTATGCACGGTTTTGTCAGGTTCAAAAAGCTTAAGTAAAATGTCTACACTAATCAGCAGACCATGGCGCATTGCCTTTAATTCCTGTCTCAGGATGTTAAAGAGCATTACCATTATTGTCTAACGTATGGTCATGTGGTTCTGAAGTAGAGCTTTCGCCAGAAGGAGTCTGCTGTTGTTTTCGAGATTCTGCTGTACTTTAGTCTGAGCCGGGGTCAGAGGTGTCCTTAACCGTATCTCGTGTGCTTTGACATGAAATAATAAAATAAATTAAAATTGTTCACCTTTTGAACCATTATTTTACAGATTTTCCATCTTTTTACCTGATACAGATACATGTGCATTTTGACATATGCAAGAATTAAGATATTGGAAACTTGAAAAAAGGGAGTGCTCCATTTTCCATGTTTTCAAAACTATTCAACTTCAAGTCAAATTTTATTCACTGAAAAAGTATGAAACTTTTAAAACATGGTTAAAAACAATAGAAGAAAATAGTCCCATCATCATCATGATTAGTGTATGGTGTAATGGGTTCCGGAAGGAAAAATGTAAAGGAAGACTGAAAACTGCAGTCTCGGTTTGATTAAGACTGTTCTTTGATAGTTATAAAAGTAAAACCTTTTTTTTTTTTGAGTAGAATAAACTTTTAATTTAGCTAAGAGTGTTTAACGTGATTAAATGTATAAGTATTGTTTACTACAGCAACCAATGGCATCACGTTGCCAGATTGATAGCAGAGACAAAAAATAATTTCATTTCAAGAATTGAATCAGTTCAAATAATTTAGTATAGCCAGACTCCGAGTTAGAGAGTTAGATAATTTGAAATGACATTAATATTTCTCTGGATTGTAAGTGTTCATAAATTTGCTACATACTTTTGACAGAAATGGCAACTATCATGGGTTATCTATGATAAACCTAAATGCTTACTGGTGCAAGTAAGTTATT
Source organism: Solen grandis (assembly GCA_021229015.1). Classification (NCBI taxonomy): domain Eukaryota; kingdom Metazoa; phylum Mollusca; class Bivalvia; order Adapedonta; family Solenidae; genus Solen; species Solen grandis. Next base: position 36,096,825 of record CM037788.1, on the reverse strand, counting down.
TCCATGCAGGTTTTTATGCCAAAATGCAGACCTAGACCTGACAGAAGTCAATAGTGGAGAGAATGGTAAGAGGAAAATACCTATGCACACCCCCAAAAGAAAAAAAAATATCCGGCATCAAAATCTTTTCAGCCCATGAAGGAAGCACACGAATTAGATGCGCAAAAGTTACAGGATAATAACTGATGTAGATCTATGAAATGCATATGGCAAATAATCACAAAAATAATCCATCATGACAAATTTAACAAAATCTAGACGCGTGTGCAAATCGGACTAAATCCATAAAACAAGTTGTGAAGCAGACGATTTTGCATTATGGGTATTTGGCAGGTGCAGATTGTTTGCACAGCTCATTATAAGCTCCACTGCTATTTTGAAACCAGCTACAAACCTGTGTAGCCTTCACGGACTGGTTGAAATAGGTTATTATCCTCGGAACGTTGGCCGAACCATTCTCTGCTTGATCCGATTTTCTTCTTTTCGAATCCATTCGTTAATCGTTGCTGGTGCGCTTAAATCAACCATAAACATAACCCGGATTTACAGCGCATGGACTCTTTTGCTTTGCTTGGAGCATCGCCCATGTTAGCATTTGATTTCTTCCTTTTCCCTTTCGACTTCTTCCGATTGCGACTTGTGAGCTTTCCATAATCGGCCTTTTAGACCTAGCTTTACTGTACGCACAAATCGGCCTACTCGGATGATCCTATAGCCAATTGAAATATCTTTTTAAGACATCCACCAATGCTTCTATTGGAAAATTCAGTCTCCGCTTTTCAGGAACGAAATGTAGCATACTTGAATTGAAAATCATTATTCCAAAGAATTCATAACACTAAATGTTAATAGTTGAAATAATGTAGGATTATTCGCAATCTTACATTCATATAAACATCTTAAATGCAGCATTTTACACACTACTTCCAATAAATTCTTAGCTAATTATACCCCTCCCCTGCAACGAAGTTAGTGGGGGTGGGGCGGGGTATACTGGAATCAGGATGTCCGTCCGACTGTAGACAAAACGATCTACCGCAACTACTGGACATATTTCAATGAAACATGCTGACATTGAAATAGTGCATAATCTTTAACAATTTGGGTTATCTCCCTTCTTTGAAAACTATGCCTCTTTGTCCATTTGGTAGCTCATGTGCATTGTCAGCTACAACCATGACGATCTGCCGGCTACTCCTCTGTAACTACTGGATGTATTTCAATGAAACATGCTTGGATTAATCGTGACACTGTAAGTGTGCGTTATCTATAACAGGTTGGGTTATCTCCTCTTTTTTGAAAATTATGCCCCTTTGACTGTTTGGTAGCTCATGTACATTGCCAGCTACTACCATAACGATCTGCCGGCTACTTCTCTGTAACTACTGGATGTATTTCAATGAAACATGCTTGGATTTATCGTGACACTGTAAAAGTGCGTAATCTATAACAGGTTGCGTTATCTCCCCTTCTTGGTAAATTATGCCTCATTGACCGTTTTGGTAGCTCATCTACATTGCCAGCTACTACCATAACGATTTGCTGGCTAATCTGTAACTACTTGATGTATTTCAATGAAACATTCTTTGATTAATCGTGACACATTGTAGATGTGCGTAATCTATAACAGGTTGGGTGATCTCCCCTTTTTTGGAAAATTATGCCCCATTGACCGTTTTCGTAGCTCATGTACATTGCAAGCTAATACCTTAACGGTCTGCCGGCTACTCCTCTGTAACTACTGGGTGTATTTCAATGAAACTTTCTGGGATAAAACGTTACACATTGTAGATAAGCGAAATCTAAAACAGGTTGGGTTATTTTCGCTTTTTAGCTCACCTGAGCACTTGTGCTCAGGGTGAGCTTTTGTGATCGCCTTTTGACCTTCGTGCGTCGTCCGTCGTCAACAATTGCTTGTGAACACTCTAGAGGCAACAGTTTTGACCCAAATCTTCATGACACTTAGACAGGATGTTTGTCTATATAATATCTCGGATGAGTTCGAAACTGGGTCACGTGGGGTCAAAAACTAGGTCACCAGGTCAAATATTAGAAAAACCTTGTGAACACTCTAGAGGCCACATTTTTGGCCCAATCTTCATGAAACTTGGTCAGGATGTTTTACTATATGATATCACTGATGAGCTCGAAATTGGGTTATGTGGGATCAAAAACTAGGTCACCAGGTCAAATCTTAGGTAAACCTTGTGAACACTCTAAAAGCCACAGCTTTAGCCCAATCTTCAATAGATTTGTTAGGGTGTTCGCCTAAATAATATTTTGGATGAGATTGAAATTGGGTCACTTAGGGTCAAAAATTAGGTCACCAGGTCAAATCTTTGAAAAACATTGTGAACACTCTAGAGGCAACAGTTTTGGCCTAGTCTTCATGAAATTTGGTCAGGATGTTTGTCTACATGATCTTTTGGATGAGTTTGAAATTGGGTCACTTAGGGTCAAAAACTAGGTCCCCGGGTCAAATCTTAGAAAAACCTTGTGAACTCTCTAGAGGCCATGGTTTTAGCCCAATCATCAATTGATTTAGTCAGGATTTTTTTCTACATTATATTTTGGATAAGTTTGAAATTGGGTCACTTAGGGTCAAAAACTAGGTCACAAAGGAAAACCTTAATTGGTCAGAATGGGAATAGGGTCAAAAAGTGGCCGGGCAAATTTAAAAAAAAAAATTGTGAACACTCTAGAGGCCTACATTTTTCTCCCAGTGTTCATTAAACTTGATATGAAAGATGACTGCATGAATTCCCAGTTGAGTGCAAATTCAGGTACGATACAAATGTAGGTCACTTAGTTAAATGTTAGAAAAACTCTTAAGATGCCAAATTTTATGTCATTATGCCTAACACAGCCATATTATTCAGGTGGGCGACACAGGGCCATATTGGCCCTCTTGTTTGAAAATTATGCCCCACTGGCCGTTTTGGTAGCTCATGTACATTGCCAGCTACTGCTTTAGAACTACTGGTTGATTTTCAATACAACTTGCTTGCATTCAACATTACACATTTAAGATGCGCGTAATCTATAATAGGTTGGGTTATCTCCCTTTTTCTAAAATTATGCTTCTTTGACCAAGATTGCATCTCATGTACACACATGTAATTTAAGTGTGCTTCTTCTACACTACTTGATGGATACCAACAAATCTTGCTTGAATTAATCGTTACACAAGTGTAATCTATATACGTTTGTCATGAGCGGGAATTGAACCTGCAACCTTTTCCTGGATGGCTGGGGGTATAAGACCCTTGGCGACAGTTCTTGTTTATTATGTTTTGATCAACTGATTTTCTTTATTTACAAGGCTACTAGAAGGGGGCAAAGACTATTTGGCTTGATTATAAACCTCCATTTGCTGCCCACTCAGAAAACGCATATAAAACGTTGTTTCGGCCAAAGTAATATTTTGGTACATTGAGCTTCTCCTAAATGACATCTATCTGTTGTTATGGCCAAGGTGATTAATTGGCGCAACAAAGAAAAACCAGCAACAAACTAGTTAACCAAATATATTTTAATTATTAACAAGTTACAAATAACAATATGAATGTCACAACATACAGTGTTTTACAATTATTATAATCAAAGCACTGAGAGCACTGTCAGAAGCGAAAGTTAACATGTGTGAATTATAAAGTCAATCCCTTTAATCATTTTGTGGTTTTCATGTAAAAAATCAGGGAAGTTAAATCTTATTAAAAAAGCAGGTAAGATTCTTTCATTTATTGGTCTCTGTCAAATCAAACAAAAATCGATAAGGAATACTGCTTCATACTTAATGAATTTGCTGCAGACAAACATAATTTTAATAGAAAAGCAAGAAAATGGGACAAGATAAAGTTATTGTTCTTTGTCACTTCACATCCGTCCAATGTGTAAAGAATGATATCCATGCCTTCTATAGTTTTTTAAAATATGTTCTAGAAAAACATAATTTCACCATACAAGTAAGTAATAGAGATGAAGCAAGGTAGAGTTATTATTCTTGGTAAGTAAAGTTTGACCATTGTATAAAGTATAAACTTAATCCCTAAAGTACTTTCTGAGTTATGACATATAGATGCGACTAGAGACACTACAGTTATTTGAGACCCTAACAAGAAAATATTAAAAACAAAATGTTTCAATTGACGGCTTAAATTAAACATACTTCCTCCCTCTCATTTCTACTGTTTTGACCTTATAACCAAACCTGTCTATGCTCAGGACCCTCGTATTAGAAGAATCGACCTCTCTTTATATAATTTATATAGAGAGAGTTCGATTTCTTTTACTGAATATCAGTGTCCTGTGGTCTATAATTTAAACCAAAAGGTTAACAAACACAAAATAATGGAAGCATAAAAGCTAGAATTAAGCAAAATATAAATATATAACCCAAGAATGTAAAAAAGAATTACAAAACAAAAAGAAGAAAAAAAACAAGAAGAAAAAAAACGGTCTCATCTGGACTAGAACTCACGGACCACTTGCAAGAACAAAATACTGAACGACGCTTATGGAACAGAATTTGGGCAAAAAATGCATCTTGCCGTCTTAAAAGTCCATGTTTACACGTGACATTCTGCCTTTGCCATACTGACAAGAGGTATGCTGTATTATGTTAAGTGCGTTTATCAATGCTGTCTACTGACTAATGCTCTTATGTATCTTGCATTAGTTAATGATTTGGCTTTCATGTGTCATAATATGATGCTGTTATATTTTAAAGTTTTGTTAAGCAACCATCAATGTGACATTTGTTTTACATTAAACTGCCTCATTTGGGGCAGAATAATCAAAGAGAAGTTAATTCGTAGAATCAAAATCCTGCGTTTCGTTTTTACTCAGGGGAGGAAACTGAATACTCGGAACTCTGGGAAAGTAATATGATCATAACAGGAGTTGAAATATATTAATTGTATGACAGTTTGACTTTTTAGGGGGTGGGGGCGGGGGTCCGGAGGCTTGCTACCCTGGATAAAAGACGGGGATGTTAAAATCTAAGCTTTGGGATAAATAGTTTTATTCTCACTTAGGGTAATTTTAGGCGTGTGAGGGAAATTTGGTAGATTCTTTTTCACTTTGACAAGATTCCTGACCCACGACCCTCTTGTCACTGTAATGGGGTGGTGGGGTGAATGACAACGCTTTGGGGTTGTTGCATTAGGCGGGCAGTTAACCTGTTATCGCTCTAAGGAAGGACCAGTACTAGACTCATATCCTCCGTAAAAAATCTCGCATACAAAACCATGATAGGTAGCCGCCGGGGCTTGAACTCACAGCCCGCTATTTCGTTATATAGATCGTGAAAATATTTTCTACCTGATTTATAGTGACATTAATACGAATTTTATGGCACTGGCTGCAGTGCTTTGTTGCGAGTTCTAATCCAGCTTGAGGACATTTTCGTTATACGTATTAAAACTCATTAATAATTTTAAAAAAATGTATGTTCAGCAATACTAAAGGCGTTTGCCTGATTCAGATTAAAGCAGACACAGTTCCGTTGCCATAATGACAGCGTAGATAAGTGACAGTGGATGCTCTCTCAGCAAGGGTCGGCTTGGGTGACTGGTCATTTGACTAACTTTATTTCAGAAAGGAACTCACGATTGGAATTTCCATTTACCAAGTCAAGGCGATTTCAGTCACCCAGAAAATTGTATTATCAGGCCAGCTGGTTGGGGGATGCCTGAGCCCCACGGTGACTCTGGGACTTAATTACGAAGCTACGAACAGTATGTAGATCGAAGAGTTGTGCGTGACGTTCATTATTTTCAAATATTAATCTTTGTAAGCCTGAGCTCATATTAATATCTGAAATGTTTGCCCTGCACTTAGAAAAGCAATGGAAAGTATTATGTACAATGCAATTATGTCTCTAAGCAGTGGATCTACTTTCAATTTCAAACAGTTTGTTTAAAAGAAATAACTTTTTCGAATTTGGAAAACAGCCAAAGTGTATTACTTCATTTTTGTTATATCCAGACGACCGAAGACCTTCGTGATTACACTTTATTTACATAGCACATCTATATGGCAGCATGGCTAAACAGAGACTTACTAGTCTACAACAATGGTGTATATATATATATATATATATATATATATATATATATATATATATATATATCTTATACATAATACAATAACAGTAACTCATGTTAGTGTAAGCAGTAAGCACGACATTGTTGTCTCCCTTGACTCATAACAAGGCTTATACAACACCCCTTTTCTAAAGTTCTAAACATTAGTTTAGATGAACTCTGTATTCTTATGAAACATTATTTTTGTATCACAAGCATAATTAACTTTATCTTTTTATGTGCCCGCTGAAACACTGAAACACAACTGAAATGTCACAAGCAGATAACAATGTTAGAGAGTTTATCTTCAAAGTAATTATGTACGCAATTATAAGTTAAGACGATCTGGGGGTTGGGAAACTCTCCCAGATCTTGTCACATACACATTCTGTGAACTATTAGGGTTAGCACAGTTCGGACTCTGAGACCCTTGTGAGTCTGAATTAGAGGTAGACACTGACAGCTGGTCTGATAAGGAAGGAATGTCAATATCCTTGTGAACATTCACCTGTTTATTTAATTTCACCAGATGTCTACGGTTTCTTGAGATTGTACTTTTTGGAGTTTCTATTACAAAGGGTCTTGGTCGCGAATGCTGGCTTATAATCTTCCCCTCTGAATCCATATCTTTTATGTACACCCCATCTCCTTTTCTAAGTGGGGGAAGGTACCGAGAACGCCTAGACCTGTCAAAATTTTTCTTTGTGTATGTACGGTAACTCTCCTCCTTTTGTCTCAACAGATTAGAGTTAATCTGTTTTGACTGGAGCTTTAGTGGGGACTGTGGAAGTGTGCTTTTTATCTGTCGCCCAAACAATAATTGACTTGGTGATAGCCCATTTTGTAATGGTGTAGCTCTATAAGTCAACATGGCTAGGTAAGGATCATTGCATGAATTTAACAGACGTTTAACAGTCTGTACTGCGCGTTCTGCCTCTGAGTTCCCCATTGGGTACTTTGGGCTTGAGGTTATGTGTTCAATACCATAATCAGAGCAAAATTTGTTGAAGTATCTGAAGCATACTGAGGACCCCCATCTGTGACTATAGTATCACACAGACCGTGGCGAGATAGTATAGATTTGAAATGCCCTACAACTGCAGCCGATGAAAGCGAACTGAGTTTTGCTAACTCAATATAGCGCGAATAATAATCTATTACAAGCAAGTACGTTGAACCATGCCAGTAAAACAAATCAGAACCTAATTTTGACCAACATCTTTCTGGAAAAGGTGTTGCTATCATTGGCTCTTTTTTCTCATTTTGCATTTTTGAGCAAATGTCACACGCCTTCACAAGATTTTCAATGTCGGAATTTATTCCGAGCCACCAAACTGATTCTTTTGCCCTTAACCTGCACTTGGTAATACCCTGATGTGCCTCATGTAACCTAGACAGAATCTCTGTCTTCATTTCTGCGGGGATAATCAGTCTGTCATTTCTCATTAACAGGACATTATTCAGAGTAATTTCTGACTGAAACTTCCAATAGAGTTTTGAAACTTCACAAAGTTTCTAATCAGGCCACCCATTTTGGGTAAAGTCTATCAACTTTTTAGCTCACCTGAGCACTTGTGCTCGGGTGAGCTTTTGTGATCGCCTTTTGTCCGTCGTGCGTCGTGCGTCGTCAGTCGTCCGTCGTCAACAATTGCTTGTGAACACTCTAGAGGCCACAGTTTTGGCCCAATCTTCATGAAACTTGGTCAGCATGTTTGTCTACATGAAAACTAAGGTAAATCTTAGAAAAACCTTGTGAACACTCTAGAGGCCACAAATTTGGCCCAATCTTCATCAAACTTACTCAGGATGTTTGTCTACATGATATCTCGGATGAGTTCGAAATTGGGTCATGTGGGGTCAAAAAGTAGGTCACTAGGTCAAATCCTAAGAAAAACCATGCGAACACTCTAGAGGCCACAGTTTTAGCCCAATCTTCATGAAAAATGTTCAGAATGTTTGTCTATATGATATATTGCATGAGATCAAAAATGGGGTTATGTGGGGTCAAGGTCAGGATGTTTGTCTACATGATATCTCGGATGAGTTCGAAATTGGGTCATGTGGGGTCAAAAACTAGGTCACTAGGTCAAATCTTAGAAAAACCTTGTGAACACTCTAGAGGCCACAGTTTTAGCCCAATCTTCAATAGATTTGGTCAGGATGTTTGTCTTATTGATATATTGGATGAGTTTGAAAATGAGTCACATGAGGTCAAAAACTAGGTCACCAGGGCAAATCTAAGAAAAACCTTGTGAACACTCTAGAGGCCTACATTTTTGTCCCAGTCTTCATTAAACTTAATATGAATGATGACTGCATGTATTCCCAGTTGAGTGCAAATTCAGGTAGGATCAATATGTAGGTCACTTAGTCAAATGTTAGAAAAACACTTTTAGATGCCAGATTTTTTGTCATTATGCCTAACACAGCCATCTTACTCAGGTGAGCGACACAGGGCCATCTTGGCCCTCTTGTTGCAGACATAGTCTGACTTTTGCTTTGACCTTATTTCCTGTAGCCTTCTGTCTGTAGCAGGCAAGGCTTGTACAACTGAATCAACAAACATCTCAGTTTCTGTGCAATTTTGTCTATCTTCAAATGTCAAACTGTCACTTACTGGGTTTCTGCTAAGCAAGTCTGGTATAATTAATTGTTTACCAGGAACATGTCTAATTGTGTATGAGAATCGCATAATTCAGTCTGAACCGCTGAATTCGAACAGGTAGCTCACTTAAGTCTTTTTGACCAAGGAGAGGTACCAAAGGTTTGTGATCAGTCACATATTGAAATGTTTACCTATCAATAAGTCTTTGTGCTTTTCGCATCCATATGTAACCCCGAGGGCTTCTTTCTCTTGGTTGAATACCACTGTTCAGTAGGTGTCAATGACTTGAAGCATATGAAACTGGCTTCAGCTCCCCATCGTCCTGTTTTTGAAGTACTACATTTCCAGTAGCACAACCAGAACTGTCAGTCATCAGAGTTGTCTCTCTGTTTGGGTCTAAAGCGCCAATACAGGAGCTTCAGTCAAAACACGCTTTATCTTTTCAAAAGCAACTGTTGGTCATTTCCCCAATAAAAATTGTTTTTACTGCTTATAAATCTCGTATGGGCTTGGAATATTCAGCTAGAAGTGGAGAGAATTTTCTAGCTGCGTCACCATACCATAAAACTGCGCACAGTATGTACGTTTGTCGGGGAGAGGTAAGTCTCGTATGGCCTGACCTTGTCTGGGTCTGCAGAGATACCATCTTGACCTACTACATGTCCCACAAATTGACCTGTGTTTTCTTGAACACACACTTAACTGGGTTGAGGGTCATATTGGCATTTTCAAGCCTAGTCAGGACAGTCTCAAGTCTTGAGTCATGCTCTTCACTTGTCCGTCCGTAAACAAGTTACGTCGTCAGTCTGTCTGGCACAGAACTCCTTCTATGCCTTCAAGATCTGCGACATTCGTTTTTGAAAGTACTCAGAACTACTACTGAGCCCCATGGCAGTCTTTTGAACGCAAAACCTACCAAATTGGCGTTATGAAGTTGTGAGTAATGACTCTAGGTGCAAGATTTACCTGCCAAAATCCACTATTTGTATCTAACTTGCTAAAATACTTTGCCCTGCAAGTTGCCCCAAACTTGGTCTATAGCGGTAAGGGATAGTTTTCATGGCGAACCTTTGTTTAACTTTGTAGGTCAACCTATTTCACATTACCGCTGTTTTGGGACCAAACTATACCTGCACACCAGTCAGTACTTTGATTACCCTTTAAATGACCCGAATTTTCATTCTTTCAAGTTCTTTTACCCTTTGGAGAAGGATTGGACGGTCGGGGGCAAAGATAGTTTGCTCCCCCATGTAAATCGGGCGCTCTCAATGAAATTTCTAAAAAACTTGGTGGGCCTAACAACTTGGTTAATTTTTTCAAAGTTAATTGACCAAAAACAAAAATTTATTTGCGGTTTAGACAACGGGAATCCACGCACACAAATTTTTCCCCAACGTAACTGAATTTTGTCGATTTGTTTCAATTTTGGTATCCTAATATAGTTTAAAATAATAGTTACTGGAATACCGTTACATCTGCACAGTGTCTTTCTATCTTAAAAGAGACTGACAATTGTCTCACCTGCAATTTGGCTGTCCATGGACTGTCTCCAGAGCTGGACTGTTCCCAGGAAACACACGTTCTGATGCTAGTTCATTAATTTTTTTGTTTTTCATCAAACAGCAAGGTGGTCTATTTTCCCACATTTCTTGTGCAGTTTTTCACAATGGTGGGGCACGCACCATGTTCATGAGACCTATTACATCTTGTGTCATCGTCTTTGTACTTTTCGGTGTTTGTAACTTGGGTTTTTAGGCGATCCCGGCGTCTTTGAGTCTGTTTTTGCTATGCTCCTCGCTGGGAACTTCATCTGTTGAAAAGTTAAATGTTCTCTTTTCGTGTTGGGATTTACTTGATTTTTACAATCTCAATTTTGTCTTGCCATTTGGATGGCATTTCCAGAGTTAGCTCTGACTCCAACTAATCTGTTCAGATAAATTACTGGTCCAAAATTCCATATACACTATCCCTGTCCCTTTAATTTGTTCCTATTTGGTTTTTTCCGGAAAAGCACTGTTATCTGAGTGTTCATATAAAGATCGGATAAACGATTCTACTGTTTCTCCCTGACGCTGACACCTGGAATGAAATTTTGCTCTTTCATTGTATGGCTTTCTTGTTTGGATTTAAGTGGTCATCGATTTTCTCCAGCACTTTGTCAAATTTTTTACTGTCTTTGAGGCTGCGGAGCTGCAGAATAGATGTCCAAGTGTTTTGTTAAACTGTCTGAATTTTTCCCCATGTATTAAATCAAGGTTGCCACTTGAATATCACCTCATCTTTATGTAACTTTGAAGCAGTACTATAAAACAGAAAATCTCTCTTTCCATTCATCCATTTGTTGGGCTGTGTGAAGTCGAAGTTCTCTGGTGGGGGGTAACTTTGCCATGCTCTAGCAGAGATGTGTACAATTTATTTTATTTTACGACAATGCTATATTTCATAAAACATTCAATGTTTAAATCCTCTCTTCTGTTTACAATTAATGTAAGTCCTGTGTTGTTAACGTATGCACTAATCGTTTACAATTAAAGTTGTATGTTCAAATCTATTTACAATATAGATGACTACCTCTAAATTATGAACACCATGTTATATCCAGGACGACCGAGACCTTCGTGATACAACACTTTATTTTCATAGCACATCTATATGTGGCAGCATGGCTAAACAGACAGATCTAACTAGTCTACAACGATGGTATATATATATAATAAATATATATATATATATATATATATATTCTTATACATAATACATAACGTAACTCATGTTAGTGTAAGCAGTAAGCATGACATTGTTGTCTCACTTGACTCATAACATGGCTTATAACAACAATTTTGAACGATTCTTTCCGCACAAGTAGTATATAGCGTGACTTATTATAGGTATGCCACTTTTCTTTGGAGGGCAAATTTCTGTATACACTACTACGAACTACCGACAGCGAGATCTGTTGACCAAACTATAGGTCTACTCTGAGTTATAGAGCCGTCCGCCTCGGGTGCGGGAGGTCGTGCCGTTCGAATTGACTGCGTGACTATTTGAGTTTACGTCGCTTCGACAGTAATTTCAGTCATATAGCGACGTCCAGATTATTACAAGTGGAGGAAGACCCCGAATGCACGGATGCATCAGGTAGAACCACCGTCTACCGCAAGCCAGATGAGAAGGCTTCCTAACATGAAAATCCGAATGACCCCCCTGCCGGATTCGAACCCACGGGTGAGGGGCTGTGTGAGTGTTAACGTCAGCGACCGGGCTTCGATAATGGCCGCTACATTAAAAAGTCGGAAAAAATGGAACTGTTAAAAGCTCTCCTGCTTGGCGCTCACCATAAAGGGTAGTTGCAGGACTTAACTGGCCGTTGTCAGGATTGTGACTGGGTGTGTGGTATAATGTCTACGGGTTCGTGTTACAGAATGGCAGGCACTATATCTGTCTAAAGTAGACTTCGTCTCCAAAATGACTGAAATACTGTCGGTGGACGTTAAACCCATACAAACAAAACTCTAATCGTATTGGATGACGTATTAAATTATACTATTAGTTTAGCAATCAAATGAAGCTGAAGTTTACCCTCTTGTACGTATTTTGTAATTGAACATATGATTAATTCAATAGTTCTTTTTTTATGATTTTTTTAGCTCGTCTGTTACAGGGTTTTTAATTAGACAGGATATCATAGTTATTTTTTTATTCGAAAAAATGTGCCTGATTGCTGTCAGTCCGCATATAAACTTTCTAAGCTATCATCTACATCCGTGGGTTGAACTCGCGTTAACCCTTCAATGTTGGTTGTGTAAAAACCCCGCGCGTTTTTTTGCAAATCTGGTAAATTTTGCTAACGTGGTAGGAAATCTGAACTTGCTACAAGTCAATGAGGCATAGCGCCCTCCAACGATTGGCACTAGTCAAAATGATGCTTATCTATTGTTAAATGAAGCAATGAAAGGTAAATTCACTCATAAGGAAAAAGGTATTGGTGCCCGATTCTCGTTTCCTTAGAAGCTCTTTACCATTGCGCTAATTCCGCTGCCGCAAATATTAGTGCAAATAGGTCTATTTATAGGTAGTTTATTGAATGAAAGGCGGGATGAACTTGGTCTAATTTAATGTTTTATTTGGCATAAATTGTGATTATACCCAATGCTTCAAAATCCTGCATATATCTAAGGTTTATCAACTGCAATGTTGACTTCTACAACCAGTGGTCTTTTTTCATACGCGAAGGTTATGGATGAAGTGCGGTAATGTGATTGTAAGTAGAAAAGCCGCTGTCTGACTTTAGGAAGCTTTCGACTTCTAACAAATTATTTTGATCTTGTCTATATTTGATAAATTTAAATTTAACTGAGCATCCCCAAAATTATATATCCTTCTTCAAATGTAAGTATGAAGTTAATCTCAACTTTTTGAATGACTCACACATGATGAATTGATGCAACAAAATATGATCTCAATAAAACTCACCTTCATTAATATATTCCTAGTGAAATTATTCTTGATCAACATACTATATAATAAAAGAATGTTCTAAAGAGTTAACAGATTTAGCCCAATCTTCATAAAATTTGGTCAGGATATTTGTCTACATGATATCTCGGATGAGTTCGATATTGGGTCATGTGGGGTCAAAAACTAGGTCACCAGGTCAAATCTTAGAAAAACCTTGTGAACACTCTAGAGGCCACAGTTTTGGCCCAATCCTCATGAAACTTGGTCAGGATGTTTGTCTACATGATATCTCGGATGAGTTCGAAATTGGGTCATGTGGGGTCAAAAACTAGGTCACTAGGTCAAATCTTAGAAAAACCTTGTAAACACTCTAGAGGCCACAAATTTGGCCCAATCTTCATCAAACTTTCAGGATGTTTGTCTACATGATATCTCGGATGAGTTCGAAATTGGGTCATGGGGTCAAAAACTAGGTCACCAGGGAAAATCTAAGAAAAACCATGCGAACACTCTAGAGGCCACAGTTTTAGCCCAATCTTCATGAAAAATGGTCAGGGTGTTTGTCTACATGATATCTTGGATGAGTTCGAAAATGGGTCATGTGGGGTCAAAAACTAGGTCACTAGGTCAAATCTTAGAAAAACCTTGTGAACACTCTAGAGGCCACAGTTTTAGCCCAATCTTCAATAGATTTGGTCAGGATGTTTGTCTTATTGATATATTGGATGAGTTTGAAAATGAGTCACATGAGGTCAAAAACTAGGTCACCAGGGCAAATCTAAGAAAAACCTTGTGAACACTCTAGAGGCCTTTTTCCCTTAAATTGGTTAAAATTTTATGAATTTTTTTATTATGCCTAACACAGCCATCTTACTCAGGTGAGCGACACAGGGCCATCTTGGCCCTCTTGTTGCAGACATAGTCTGACTTTTGCTTTGACCTTATTTCCTGTAGCCTTCTGTCTGTAGCAGGCAAGGCTTGTACAACTGAATCAACAAACATCTCAGTTTCTGTGCAATTTTGTCTATCTTCAAATGTCAAACTGTCACTTACTGGGTTTCTGCTAAGCAAGTCTGGTATAATTAATTGTTTACCAGGAACATGTCTAATTGTGTATGAGAATCGCATTAATTTCAGTCTGAACCGCTGAATTCGAACAGGTAGCTCACTTAAGTCTTTTTGACCAAGGAGAGGTACCAAAGGTTTGTGATCAGTCACAATATTGAAATGTTTACCTATCAATAAGTCTTTGTGCTTTTCGCATCCATATGTAACCCCGAGGGCTTCTTTCTCTATGGTTGAATACCACTGTTCAGTAGGTGTCAATGACTTTGAAGCATATGAAACTGGCTTCAGCTCCCCATCGTCCTGTTTTTGAAGTACTACATTTCCAGTAGCACAACCAGAACTGTCAGTCATCAGAGTTGTCTCTCTGTTTGGGTCATAAAGCGCCAATACAGGAGCTTCAGTCAAAACACGCTTTATCTTTTCAAAAGCAACTTGTTGGTCATTTCCCCAATAAAAATTGTTTTTACTGCTTAGTAAATCTCGTATGGGCTTGGAATATTCAGCTAGAAGTGGAGAGAATTTTCCTAGCTGCGTCACCATACCCATAAAACTGCGCACAGTATGTACGTTTGTCGGGGGAGGTAAGTCTCGTATGGCCTTGACCTTGTCTGGGTCTGCAGAGATACCATCTTGACCTACTACATGTCCCACAAATTTGACCTGTGTTTTCTTGAACACACACTTAACTGGGTTGAGGGTCATATTGGCATTTTCAAGCCTAGTCAGGACAGTCTCAAGTCTTGAGTCATGCTCTTCACTTGTCCGTCCGTAAACAAGTACGTCGTCAGTCTGGCACAGAACTCCTTCTATGCCTTCTAAGATCTGCGACATTCGTTTTTGAAAGTACTCAGAACTACTACTGAGCCCCATAGGCAGTCTTTTGAACGCAAACCTACCAAATGGCGTTATGAATGTTGTGAGTAATTGACTCTCAGGTGCAAGATTTACCTGCCAAAATCCACTATTTGTATCTAACTTGCTAAAATACTTTGCCCCTGCAAGTTGCCCCAAACTTTGGTCTATAGCGGGTAAGGGATAGTTTTCATGGCGAACACTCTTGTTTAACTTTGTGAGGTCAACGCATATTCTCACATTACCGTCTGTTTTGGGTACGCAAACTATACCTGCACACCAGTCAGTACTTTGATCAACCTTGAATATGACCCCTGACTTTTCCATTCTTTCAAGTTCAGTTTTAACCTTTGGAAGCAATGGAATTGGTACGCGTCTTGGCACGGCTAAAGCATAAGGTTTGGCTCCCTCATTTAGTGAAATACGGTACGCTCCGTCTAACTGACCTAATTCTCTAAATAACTTAGGATGAGTGCGCTTAACAGACTCTACCGAGTTAATTTCATCAACGTTAAGTTTGACCAAATTCAAATTTATAATTGCAGGCCTGCCTAGAAGACAACGGTCAATGCCACGCACGACAAATATTTTCTCAACCGTGTACATTTTTTCGCTTGAAATGGTCTCAGTGAAGAAACCTAAGACATCTAGTTTCTTACCTCCTGGGCCAAACAGATTTTTGTCAGATTTGTTCAATTTTGGTTTTCCTAAAGATAAATAAATAGTTTCTGGAATAACCGTTACATCTGCACCAGTGTCTATCTTAAAACAGACTGACAATTGTCTCACCTGCAATTTGGCTGTCCATGGACTGTCTCCAGAGCGGACTGTTCCCAGGAACACACTTTCTGATGCAAGTTCATTAACATTTTTTGTTTTACAACAAACAGCAAGGTGGTCTTTTTTCCCACATTTCTTGCAGTTTTTCCCAATGGCTGGGCACGCACCATGTTCATGAGACCTATTACATCTTGTGCAACGTCTTTGTACTTTCGGAGTTTGATAACTTTGGGTTTTTGGCGCTCCCCGACGTCTTTGAGTCTGTTTTTGCCTGGCTCCTCGCTGGACTTCATCTGTTGAAAGTAAATGTTCTCTTTCGTGTTGGGATTTAACTTGATTTTTTACAATCTCACTTTGTCTTGCCATTTGGATGGCATTTCCAGAGTAAGCTCTGCCTCCAACTGCATCTTTTCAGATAAATTACTGTCCAAAATTCCAATAACTATCCTGTCCCTTATTTGTTCCTTTTTGGTATTTTCCGGAAAAGCACAGTTATCTGAGAGTTCATATAAAGATCGGATAAACGATTCTACTGTTTCTCCCTGACGCTGACACCTGGAATGAAATTTTGCTCTTTCATGTATGACATTCTTTTTGGGATTGAAGTGGTCATCGAATTTCTCCAGCACTTTGTCAAATTTTTTACTGTCTTCCACCGAAAGTCCAAATGATTTGATTAAACTGTCTGCATTTTTCCCCATGGTATAAATCAAGGTTGCCACTTGAATATCACCGTCATCTTTATGTAACTTTGAAGCAGTCCTATAAAACAGAAATCTCTCTTTCCATTCATCCCATTTGTTGGGCTGTGTGAAGTCGAAGTTCTCTGGTGGAGGTAACTTTGCCATTGCTCTAGCAGAGATGTGTACAATTTAATTTATTTTAATACAATGCAATATTTCAAAACAATTCAATGTTTAAATCCTCTCTTCTGTTTACAATTAAATGTAAGTCCAGTGTTGTCACGTATGCACTAATCCGTTTACAATTAAATGTAAGTTCAATTCTATTTACAATCTAGATTACTCCTTAACTTCTGACACCATGTTATATTAAAAAAGTGTAAACAAAGCATATATATATATATATATATATATATATATATATATATATATCTTATACATAATACAATAACAGTAACTCATGTTAGTGTAAGCAGTAAGCACGACATTGTTGTCTCCCTTGACTCATAACAAGGCTTATACAACAATTTTGCCGATTCTTTCCGCACAGTAGTATATAGCGACTTATTATAGGTATGCCACATTTTCTTTGGAGGGCAAAATTTCTGTATACACTACTCCGAACTACCGACAGCGAGTTCAGTTGACCAACTATAGTTCTACTCGAGTTATAGAGCGTCCGCCTCGGGTGCGGGAGGTCGTGCGTTCGACTTGACTGGACTTGACTATTTGAGTTTACCGTCGCTTCGACAGTATTTCAGTCATATAGCGACGTCCAGCTTATTACAAGTGGAGGAAGACCCCGAATGCACGGATGCATCCAGGTAGAACCACCGACCTACCGCAAGCCAGCTGGAAGGCTTCCTCACATGAAAATCCGAATGACCCTGCCAGGATTCGAACCCACGCGGTGAGGGGCTGAGTGAGTGTTAACGTCAGCGACCGTGGCTTCGATCATTGGCCGCAACATACCAAAGTCGGAAAAAAATGGTACTGTTAAAGCTCTCCTGCTTGGCGCTCACCATATAAGGGTAGTTGCAGGACTAACTGGCCCGTTGTCAGGATAATGTGACTGGGTGTGGTATCATGTCTACGGCGTGATACTGCAATGGGCGGCACTATATCTGTCTAAAGTAGACTTCGTCTCCAAATGACTGAAATACTGTCGGTGGGACGTTAAACCCAACAAACAAACACTACTCGTATTGATGACGTAATAAATATACTCTAGTTAGCAATCAACTGAACGCATGAGGTTTACCCCTTGTGACGTAATTTGTAAATAGACATATGATTAAAACAATAGATCTTTTATTTATGATTTTTTTAGCTGTCAGCTTACAGGCTTATTTAAAGACAGGATATCATAGATATTTATTATTTTCTAAAAATTTGCCTAGATGCTTTCCGTCCGCCATATAACTTTCTAATCTATCCATCTACCTCGCTGGGTTGAACTCGCGTAACCCTTCAAAGTTGGTTGTGTAAAAACCCCGCGCGTTTTATTGCAACTCTGGTAACTCTAGCTAACTCTGGTAGGAAAACTGAACTTGCTCCAAGTCAATGCGGCATAGCGCCCTCCAACGATTGCACTAGTCAAAATGATGCTTATCACTTAGATAAATGAAGCAATGAACATGTCAAATCACTCAAAAGGCAAAATGTATTTTTTGCCCGAATTCTGTTCCATAGAAGCTCTTACCAATTGCGCTAATTCCGCAGCCGCAAATATTAGGTGCAAATAAGGTTATTTATAGGTAGTTTAATGAATGAAACTGCGGATGAACTTGCTTCTTTTACTGTTTTATTTGCGCATAAATTGTGATTATACCCAATGCTTTCAAAATCCTGCAATATATCTAAGTTTTATCAAAACTGCAATGTTGACTTCTACAACCAGTGGTACTATTTTTCAACGCGAATGTATGGATAAGTGGCGGTAATGTGATTGTAAGTAGAAAATCCGCTGTCTGACTTTAGGAGCTTTCGCTTCTAAAAATTATTTTGATTCTTGTCTATATTTGATAAAATTTAAATTTAACCTGAGCATTCCAAAATATATATCCTTCTTCCAAATGTAAGTATGAAGTTAATCTCACACTTTTGAATGACACACACCTGATGACTTGATGCAAACAAATCTGATCTCCACTAAAACTCCCCTTCATTATATATACTAGAGCAAAATATTCTTGAAACAACCATACTATACTAAAAAAAAGAATGTTCTAAAGAGTTAACATGTTACATAATATTTCTAAAATTCTAGAAAAATCCATTAAACAAATATACCAGTAAACATGTTATTTTTAGAATAGGGATCTCCTTAATAGAACACTCCAGAACAATACTAGTAAACAAGTTATTCTTAGAATAGGGATTTCCTTCTACAATGTAGTATATACATTACTAGGTCAGGCGTGCGTTCAGAATGCCGAACCGTAAGCAACCGGTCGCTTACAGTCAGCTACGGAGTTGTCTTAGGACCATACATATGGTGGCATATTTCTGCCAGCCACTTATCCACTTAGCTATGTCGAAATTTTTCTGAAAAATTGTCACATAGTCAGTTAGTATCTGGCAAGTAGAAAACTTTAGTGTTATCCTCTTAGGTATCTTAACAGGACAAAACTGCCTGTTAGTACCCACTACTGCAAGCCATATATTTACTTAAGAAAACTGGATATCTCGCCTTTTTTCAAGTTAGTCAGTTAAATTATGTGGATAACAAGCATTTTTCAAATAATTATCTGGAAAAAGGCATGATATCCAGTTAAAATAAATGAATATGTGATTGGCAGTAGTTTCAATTTCAATTTTGTTCCGATTACAGTCTGTCTTTGGGAATACCCGTCAGTGCAAAATGTAAATAATTCTAAAACTATTTTTGTTACCTCTCATTGAGTAGAAGTGCTGTGCACGAGAACTGTAACTTTACACTTTATATTATTTTATTCCCCTTTGCAATTTTTTATGTACAATATTTGTTTGGACTATAACTATAAAAGTATTAGAGGTATCAACGTTAAACTAGATGTCATTAATGCGTGATGCAGTGAACAAAAATGGAGGTAATTTATTCCCCTTGGCTATTTTTCCTTTTTAATTTTTTCTGGATCATAGTTCTAAAAGTATTTGAGGTATCAACGTTAAACCTCAAAGGTGCATAGATGTCATTATGGGGTGATGTAGTGCATAGTAACTTTAACTCTTCACTTGATAACTTTTTTATTGCCCTTTGCTACTTTTACTCACTTTATTTTCTTCGGAATGTGACTCAAAAAGTAAAAAGTATTACTGTATCAACTTTAAACTTCGTGGTGCATAGATGTCGTTGAAGAGAAGTGTAATGTATTTTTCGCTTATTTACCGGCATAATCGTTAGTTACTGATTTTTATAAAGTCCTGATTCTTGATCTGCAATGAGTTGAGTTCTGGAATTACCAAAGTAATTGAACACCAGTGCAGCTACATTTTTTTCTCATATATATGTGTGCCATTTTTGACTTGCCAAATATAATAACTATATATGTGAAGGATGTATATTATTACATTTTCTGTGCTTAACTGCTTTAAAGTAGGTAATCCTGTGATAATTTTCAAACTGATTACGCCACGCTGCGCTACTTAAATTTCTGATTAAGGGAGGTAACTACTGCGGGGAGTTTGCTTTTTCACAGCAGTTACTTCTCTTGATAAGTTCAACCTCAATAATTCACAAAATTCAAAAATCAATTATTTTTATATATATTTGCCTACCATTCATGGTAAAAAAGGTTATTTTCAGAGTTGAATATAAAAAAAAAAATTGGATTTATGTTTTCCACAAAAGGTTAACTTTCCTAATTAAAATGGAAAGTACAATAATTTTGACAATTACTGTTCTCTCAAATCGGAAGAGTTACCTCCCTCTATCAACACAAGCCCAACAAGTAAAAGCAGTAAAATATCACGGCGTAAAAAGAAATGTATGTGTATGGGTGCAATAGAAGTAAAGTTGTGTAGAACTGTTAATGTGGTACAAATGAATTTTAATGTTTTACTGATAAGCGTAATGTAACTGAAAAAAAATTTATATATATATATATATACAAAACTTGAATTCATTCTTAAAGTGTAGTTTTGTTTTGTATTTTATTATTCATGTATTTGCTACAGACGTTCAGACCAACGGTCCGACTATGAGAAAAAAAAACACCAACGGTGCGACCAAAAAATAACCAACTAGCAGACTAACTCTTACATTTATCCTTCTTATACTTTATTTGCATAATAAAATTAGGTCTCGTCTCACTATTGAACCATTTAACACCTATGTCAACTTTAAACTACATGACTTCTCTGCGAGTAAAAAATACATGACGTTGTTATAAAATAATTGTTTAGGTCTGATTTCACTGTATTTTTATGCGGTCCATTACAGGAAACAAAACTTCAAGCTGACCAATAAATTGGTTGGTTCGAAATATTATTGGGCGAGAAAATTTGATTTGAATATTGTATTCCACTTCTTTGACAATGTGGGAAGCAATAGGTTACGGGCTCCTCCATTGCAAGCATCTTAAACCATATTTGAATACACGGCGCTGCTGATGTGCCGTGTAATTATGCTCTGGGGCCTCTGTGGCCGAGAGGATAAAGTTGCTGACTTAAACACTCACTCAGCCCCTCACCGTGTGGGTTCGAATTCCGGCAGGGTCATTCGGATTTTCATGTGAGGAAGCCTTCCAGCTGGCTTGCGGTAGGTCGGTGGTTCTACCCGGATGCCTCCCTGCATTCGGAACCTTCCTCCACCTGTAATGAGTTGGACGTCGCTATATGACTGAAATACTGTCGAAGCGACGGTAAACTCAAATAGTCAAGTCAAGTCAAGTCAATTATGCTCAATAACTCACTTTATCAAAACTAACTATTGGAGCAATAATTACTGGAAAACTGCACACACGCACTTGATCATTCATAAACGATTAAAAACTTACGAGATTAACATCTTATTTATAGTTTCATATTTTTAAGGAAAGGTTTAAATTGTCTAGAAAAGGAGTTCTCATACACTTATATTTTTAACTCTGAAACAGTGAAACAAATGTGTGCGGAAAGAGATTCGTATTTGATACAGTATTATTCAAACAAAAGGGCAGATAAATTATTTCACATAAAGATACTAGCCACAAAGTCGCCATATTAACCTTACAGCAAACAAGGTCGATAAGTGATAGTCATTTTGTCTGATGGTTATGATATCTAATCACCTTGACCCGCATCCTTATTAAAAGGTTGATTTGGTGATTGTATGTCAGGTTACTCAGGTTCATGTATTATGAACCATGTAGATCTAGAGTTCTATATTCAAAATTCAACAAATAGACTCTAGTTAAAGAAAAACGTGTTACTTTTTATACGCGCGAAGGGTATGTTATGCCTCTAGTGGTCCGTCCGTTTGTCCGTCCGTTAGCAAGTTCGTGTTTGTTCTGTATCTCTAGGAAATTCAACCTTTACGACAGAAATCAAAGATTTTGGATGGTTTTGTTCAAGGTCAAGGTCACACTTGAAGGTCACATGTTATACAGATAAAATTTTAGAATAATTTTTGTCCCGCTATGTATCCCTTGAAACGCTAAAAAAAAACTTAGAATGTAAACACTACTAAGAGATTCATCGTCGAATACCCACGGCCGACTGATAGATCATCTATATGATGTTATGTAGTGAAACGGAATAATTCGACGATGTAAGAGGATGAGCAGAGTGTAGGTTTCAGGTGGCTTGGTTCAAGGTTAAAGTCACACTTGAAGGTCACAGTCATACTAATACTATTTTGGAATATTTCGTGTCCGCTCTGTATCTGAAGGAATTTGAAACCTTAAGACAGAAATGTTATTCATGCTGAGGTGACGTGCAGAGCGTAGGTTTTGACCATATCGGTTCAAGGTCAGGGGCACATAAAGAGGCCACATGTCATATTGAGGATAATTGTTCGTTTTGGTGTAAGATCAATTAATAATTTCACTGAGCGAACATAAAAAGTGATATTTGCACAAGTGGCGAAGCCACAAGTGAAAATGCATCTTTTTATGTTCATGAATGAAATTATACATCG
Organism: Solen grandis; assembly: GCA_021229015.1. NCBI lineage: Eukaryota > Metazoa > Mollusca > Bivalvia > Adapedonta > Solenidae > Solen > Solen grandis. The sequence goes on along the minus strand of CM037788.1, from coordinate 36,074,193 downwards.
ATCTTTCACCAAAACAAGCATTTTTTTTCTTTTTATTTAATGCTTTTAAGGCCAGAAATTAGCTGACAGTGTGTATTTCACAAGATACGTCAAAATAGGCGGGATTAGCTCGCGTGCGTGACGTTATTATGACGTCATTTCTTACGTAATACCCAGCACAAATGACACTCCGGCCAGTTTATAACGTAGGGTCGGGTTCAAGTTCCAGAGTGAAAATTATGAATTATGTTTCAAACCGTGAAATTACTATTTTTAATTCACTGATATTTCCCTATAAAGCATTAAATAAACTGATATAATGTGAGAATAGTTTACCATAAATGTAATGCAATACATTCGGATGTATATTGATGTATATTGCCTCACTTTGTTGTGCTCTTGTTAATGTATCTAATATTTCTGTTCTATATTAGATTCTTCATTATTAGGTGTGTAAGGGGTTGGGGTTGGAGCGGTGTCGAGATGTTTTTTGAACGGTAGGTCATTTGTAAACTTGATCATTTCACGATATAATGAGTGTGTCAGGTCGGTTAATTTAATTTTATATACTTAGTCCTAAAAAGGAAATGATACCCAAATATTCAGCAATTGGTTCGTGCGAGCGCATAAGCAGGGCGAAAACCAATCATTAACCAAGATATTTTTTGTACCTGTTACATACATATATATATATGTATTTTATATAGTACTGTCACTAGAACACCCGCACTCATTTTCCAAGACTTTCATGTATAAACGAACAAAATCATCGAACTTCGGACCCTTGTCCTTGAAAATACTTAAATACTACGTCAAGCTCAAATTTGAGTATCATACTCAATCCCCTCTTGAAACCAATGTGCGTAATTCGAGTATAACAATCATACCTCAGTAACTTTTCTTTTATTTTCGAGTGAAAAAGGCTGATGGTTTGCACCAAGCACGTGGTCAGACGCTATTGAACACTTTCACGTCTTGCGGGTGTTTATGCGTGCTTGTGTGTTTGCGCGTGGGCAAGTGAAGGTCATAAAATAATCATATCCTTCATACGCTTCGTTGCTTTTTTTTATTTATTATATTTTGTAACATGTTTACACATTTTATGCACTCACGCCCATCCCCGACTTATGGCTAAGTGTGATTTACTGCACACTTCAGACTTCCGTATTAAACACGTATGGACCAAAAATCGAACTCGAAACAACCTTATTTTGAAACGTTTTATTGCATTTATGACCACACGCTCGGTATTGTTTGTTGATAAGGGGAATACCGCTTGATTGGGCGGTCTATTTTAGGAGCGGTATAAAAGCAAAACCTTCCTTATCGGCTTATCAGTATCTTAACGTTGAATAAAGGTATGAGTCGCTGTCAGCGCGAAAGAAACTTATGAAATACCAGTTATGTAGTTTTGACATTCAAAGGGCTAAAGAGGGTTTTTTTTTTATATGAATGAATCCTGTTAGATAAAGATTTTATGAAAATAGAAGATCCGGATTTGACACCTTATTTTTTTTCTCCATTAGACAGATAAGATACAGAAAGGAAAAAGAAATGTATTTAAAGGGATAGACCGCGAGTTTGACAACGTTGATGATGATGATGAGATGATGATGATGTTTATTATTATTGTTGTTGTTATTAAATTCATTAATATTATCATTAGCATTAGCATTATAGATTATCTAACCTGGAGATACAGAAAATAGAAGTTATATCTTAAATATCCTCTGAAATTAATGTGAAACTAATTAGATATGTTTCAACTTCCCAGAGGAACAAACAGGAGAGGCAAGAAAATCCGTTTATTTATTTAAAATTTAAAACAACTGCTATCAGAACTACTACTTCTACTCCTCCTACTAACACACCACTACTACTACTTCTCACATCAATGATAAATTATTGATCTGAAAAGGCTTTATTTCATCATTTGCATAATAAAGCAGGTGATCTCGCACACAGGTCTCTGCCACAGTGAGTTGAAAAGTAGCTGAGTTTCAGTTAAATCACGGGTAACCAAAAGCATGACTTTTGGTTCACATCATGGTGACTTGGTAACTCAGTGTGGCACTGATTTATGCGGGGCCAATCCCCTGCGCCGGAAATTAAATAAAGACTGCATGAAATTTTC
>CM037788.1:36021980-36071980 GCA_021229015.1 Solen grandis | reverse complement strand
TGTATTTCTAATTTAAAAAAAATAAAGGGAAAGACCAATGGAAAACTTCAACTGTCCAGACGACAAGCGAACGATGCAGACGAGAGTGTGATAACGGCTGGGGGCAAAGATATGAATGAAATGTTCGTCATTTGCACACTGACCGACGATATTAAACTGTGTGCTTTGTGTAGACTTATCTGTTTAACCCTACGTCAAACAAATAGGTGATAGCTGAGATGCCCCGCCCAATTGCCTATAGTACGGACGTCTTGTATCAATATCTAACATTGTTTTATGACAAAGGAGCCATTGCTTCTTGGTGATTTTCACTGTTTACAGCTGATTTTCACGTACCATTGACATTTGACATTAGTGTTTCGAAGACATCGTCAAATTGCAAGCGGGCGAAAGAGAGAGAAGGGGGAGAGCGAAAGAGCGGAGAGGAGAGAAAAGAGAGAGAGAAGAAAGAAGAAGATAAAAAAGTGACTCACTAAAGATGCAATTAAATTACCTATTTGCATTTTTATGACACACAAGTAATACATAAATTGGCGAAGAATCAAATGTAGTTTCACAAATTCAAGTTAACATCGATTTCCTTATATACACAGAGACAACAGTTCACAAACGATCGTGAAAGTATGCTTTATTAACCACGATTACTACAAATACTCCGTCCGTCATTATACGAGTCTGCCCCGCAATCGTCTTACAGTTAACCCTTTCCCTCATAGAGGACACCATGAAAAGACCTATGCGAACAGCATAAAACCAGATCAGCCTGCGAGTAACTCGCAGGCTGATCAGGTTTTATGCTGTTCGCGCTCCTCAGTGGTCTGGAAATGAGGTTTGGGAAGGTTTAACTGTGGTTTTCTGCAGATCAGGCTTTATGTGGTACCTATTGAGTGCGTCAAAATGAGTCTATATGAGGAAAAGGGTTAAGGAAGGTCAGTATTTATAAGGATGTGCGTTTGGTTTGGGTATTATAATCGGACGGTGAGGTCCATAGACGCGACATTCAACAGCAGCTTTTGCTCGGCACTCAGCACATAAGAGAGATCCGGGACTGGTTTGCCAAGTGTCATAATAATATGACTTGGTTTGATATCATGCCCCATGGGTAAGGCTTGAAATCACAATGAGGCAACACTATATATATATATATATATATATATATATATATATATATATATATATATATCCCAAAATGACGGAAATCCTATCGATGGGACGTAAACCAAAGCAAAATCGGAAAGCACCCTGGTCCAGTGTTAGCATATATCGAAGGTTTTTGTCCAAACTTTTTATGAAAAGGGTCTTTCAAGACCTTCCCAAGCTCACCGTACTGGTCCAACCCAGGACCATCGAGAAGGATCAATTATTATAGAAGTTATTGATAAATAACGACTTTTAATGAATATTTCAGTTAATGGTTAAACTTAAAGGAACAACCTGCATCGGATATATTTTGTGATATCAATACAAAATGTCTGTGCCTTATTCGTTTGTCTAATGATATAATTATTATTATTATTATTTATATCAGTTTACAAAAATCTACTACCTAAGAAAGCACAGTTTGTTTGAACATTTTTGTGCTATGAGATATTGGGTATAAAAATTTCAAAACTGTATTTAAAGACCCTACATTAAAAAATATTACAAACCATGACGTATAACTTGACTCATAATAAAGCAATCGATATTTGTCAGATGATAACATTTGTGGACTTAAAAGGGCGGCCACAGTAAAAGATAACAAGTGTTTCTTGGAAACCACGAAGGACTGAGCATTACGAAATATCGTACCAAGTTAATAATTTGATACGCTGTACTACCTCGTTTAATATCATCTCTTTCATAAATGCTTCCTAACGGCTGAAGAATAAAATTAAAGTTTATCCTGTTTTAATGTTTTCTCTATTTCATAACTGCTTCTTAAGTTTTGCAATATTAACCCTTTCCCTCATATAGACTCATTTTGACGCACTCAGTAGGTACCACATAAAGCCTGATCTGCAGAAAACCACAGTTAAACCTTACCAAATTTAATTACAAAATCCTCATTTCCAGACCACTGAGGAGCAGCGAACAGCATAAAATCTGATCAGCCTGCGAGTTACTCGCAGGCTGATCTGGTTTTATGCTGTTCGCATAGGTCTTTTCATGGTGTCCTCTATGAGGGAAAGGGTTAAATCAAAGCGCTGAGAGCCCTAGGATCAAATTTCAAGCAAAAAAAAAATGATTATACCGGAAGATTTCTTTAATTTTGCGAGGTGAATTGTTCATAATCCGCTTATATATGCTTAAAAACAGTCGTAACAAGGAAATATAACACCAGATCTTGTTTCAATAAAATAAAATGTTATTTTGGGATAGATCCCCCCCCCCCCCTTGATTGTGTCAGTAAATAAAATCTTACCAGTCTCTTTCATTATTTTCTTCTTATATTAATTATGTTTTTGGGTTGTTGTTTGTTTTTGTTTTTTTTTTGGGGGGGGAGTTGTTGTTGTTGTTGTTTATTTATCAACTCATTATTATTTCATGGCACTTGAAATAAGATTTCATATTCATTCGTATATTCTGCACGCGAATTCTTTACTATACATACGAATATGTCCTTTTACATGTAAATAAAACTGTAGTGCCGATAATGGTATAAGTATCTCCGAATTAATTACGATGAAGGTCTGTGATGATATATAAGGCAATTATATGCAACAATTTCAGTCTGTTGTCCAAAGCCATCCCTGTAATATATCATTCTAAAAATAAAACATTCTAATGGACATGTACTTTCCATGTAAGTATCCAGATAGCGGAAGTTTCAACATCATTATGTAAGCTATGTGGACACACACGCACTGAAAGAAACGTATTATTCATTTAATTTACCTTTCTCAGTTTTTCTTTTTCCATTTCATCAAACATTCTTAATGGCTTAATGATGAATTATTAAAATGTTCGGTTTTAGGGTTGCCTTGTTATATAAGAGAGTTCATGCTGATTCAATGGGATCTTTTCTTTTTCTTTAGACGTTTTATTTTTTCTCTTCTTCTTAGTGATTCTTTAGGCTGAAAAACTTCAAAAAAATGTTCACATGTACCCTGTTTAAATAACTTCTCTACTTCATCAATGATTTTGCATGTTGCAGTATAAAAAACATATAATATACCCTCTTTAAATGTGTTCTCGACTTCATCACTGGTTCTTTATGCATAAGTATAAACATACGTATACATTTACCTGCTTTCAGTGTGTATCTTTACTCCATCAATGATTCTTTATGCTGCAGTATAAAAACGTATACATTTACCTGCTTTCGTTAAAAACGTATACATTTACCTGCTTTCAGTGTGTATCTTTACTCCATCAATATTCTTTATGTTGCAGTATAAAACACATACATTTACCTGCTTTCAGTGTGTATTCTTTACTCCATCAATGATTCTCTATGCTGCAATATAAAAACGTATACATGTACATTTACCTGCGGGGCCAACGTGGCCGAGCGGTTACAGTCGTGGACTACAAATCTCCCAGCCCCTCACCGCTGTGGGTTCGAATCCCGGTAGGGACTTCAGATTGTTCATGTGAGGAAGCCTTCCAGCTGGCTTGTGGTAGGTCGGTGGTTCTACCCGGGTACCTCTGCGTAATCGGGGTCTTCCTCCACCTGTAATTAGCTGGACGTCGCTATATGATTGAAATACTATCGCAGCGACGGTAAACCCCAATACAACAACAACAACATTTATCTGCTTTCAGTGTGTATCTTTACTCCATAAATTGGGCCCCCGTGGCCGAGAGCTGATTTTAACACTCACTCAGCTCATCACTGCGTGAGTTCGAATCCCGGCAGGTTCATTTGGATTTTCATGTAAGGAAGCCTTCCAGTTTGCTTGCGGTAGGTCGGTGGTTCTACCCGTATGCCTACGTGCATTCGGGGTCTTCCTCCACCTGTAATTAGCTGGACGTCGCTATATGACTGAAATACTGTCGAAGCGACGGTAAACTCAAATAGTCAATCAAGTCAAGTTACTCCATCAATGATTCTGTATGCTGCAGTATAAACATATATACATTTACCTGCTTTCAGTGTGTATCTTTACTCCATCAATGATTCTTTATGCTGCAATATAAAAACGTAAAAAAATACCTGCTTTCAGTGTGTTTCTTTACTCCATCAATGATTCTTTATGCTGCAATATAAAAACGTAAAAAAATACCTGCTTTCAGTATACCCATTTTGAGTTTGTTTTTACTGCATCAATGGTATTTATGCTGCTGTAAAAACATAATTATACCTTGTTTTATCGACTTGTGTTATTGTGTTTTCTAACTTTTAAGTGATACCACTCTTATTGTTTTAAAAGAAGCCAAATAATATACTCTGTTTAAGGTGATTTCATTCGTGTAAATGTTCTTTCATGCTTCAAGTTTGGAGAAAAGGGAAGAAGGATGGTATAAATTAAAATATGCACAAACACATCCTTTTATCAACCTTTTCTCTACTCCATTAAAGTTTCTTTATGTTGCAATATTACAATGATAAATTTAATGATAAAATAGTTTCATGGATGATAGTGTTATCTGTATGCCGGTTCAAAAGAAAGCTTGCATTGAAAATTGCTCATTAATGACGTCGTATCTGGCGAACATCCAGTCTGAGTAAAGTGACATAGAAAGTAAAACTGGACGGCAAACATTCACGTCTAATCAGTAGTAATGTTGAATATCTTTTGTAGACTTTTACACTGTATTACCAGTATATTGGTAATTCCGAGCTAAATCAGATCGAAAGTAGATTTAATGCAGTGGACAATTGACCTTTTAATAGTTATTAACATCCTGTATTTTAATGCCGGTTTTTCTTTAATTTTCTTTATTTCATCCATTTTTTAGTTTTTACTGCTTTTTATAAAAATATCTGTATCCTGTTTTTAAGGCTCTTGTTTATTCATAAGTCAATTGGAGATAAATTATGACAAATTTAGCTTCCGTGAAAGTTTTAATGTTTGCGATGTGTGCGACATCATAAATGAAGATGTATATACACTTTATTTTTATTTTATTTTTTTTACTCTGCTTTAAGGATATCCTAGCCCGTAGCTATAAATATATTGACGGGTAAATATTCTGAGCCAAACATCTCTATGTCTGGTTTCATCTCTCTCTCTCTCTCTCTCTCTCTCTCTCTCTGAATGTATATAAGGACTTTAGATTTATATACCTTGTGCAATGTAAAATGTTAGATAATCTGTGAATGGCAGATTAACACGACCGTTCAAAATAAGTTACAACTTGAGATGGCCGACCTGTAGAGGGTTTTGATAACCCATCGATTTATAGATTACAAACACAAACGTTTGCTGTTGAAGGGGCTGTAAAACGCTCAGGAACCTTATCTGGGAGAAACCATTTCAGCCAAAAAGGGAGGGGGTTTAAATCAAGTTTGAATAATGAAAATAAAACAAATAAACATGTTACTAATGCAAAATAATAATATACAATATGCAATTCTATATTGATTTAAGTCAAAAGTCGATTTATGGCTTTTGAGAAGGTCCATGTAAATAAATTTCGAAAGATAAAGAAACGCTTTAGCTTCCTTGTTTGGAAATTTGATACGCCCCATTTTTGCGCAATATTCCCTGACCATCGCAGGAAACTATATGTGTATTGTATGTAAATACAGCCGTGTCTTCTGCAATCGGAAACAAAATCGAGTTAAAAAAATACCAATCATGACGGATTATTGAAGGAATACACGTACTTTGAAGATTATCGTTGGAGTAACTAATATTTGGATTTTCTGAGGACATTGTAGTGTAAAAATAAGTGCTCATATACCTAAATTCCGGTGTTACTTAAATATTTTCTTTCTAGTAATTGCAATAAATCCATTGACAGCATTTGACGGTGTAACAAAATGGGGCATTATGGAAAGTGTTTATTTGTATTTACTGTATTGTGTGGTTATTTGATTGTTTGTACAACAGCCAACCAAATGTCGGTGCAGTTGAGTAACGACCCAGCGCATGGTAAGTTAGATTCAGTACCAGATACCAGCGATTGTTCATAAATTATTGATTATTACCTATTAATGAAAAGTCATTCGAGTCAAGTTAGGCCTGGTCTACCACTCCCCCAATACCATCCCATTCAAACTTTATCTCGCATCCTTGGTCAGCTCACTGACCGTTATCTTTATAGCCTGGACTGTTGTATGACACGTGCTAGACAATATGCTACTACAATGAATGATGGTTTTTTAACATATTTCATTTTAATGCCAATTTTTGTTGTAGCTGTTGTTTATTTAGAGTTGACCGTCACTTCAGCAGTACAGTCATAAAGCGACATCAAGCTAGTTACAGGAGCACCAACCTAACGCAAATCCTCTCGACCACGAGGAAAGAAATATTTTGCAATATAATTATTCTGAGTTCCTCTTGATATTTACTCTACAGAATATCTTTAAACTTTTTGGTAGACTCGAGAATATTAAATCTAAAATTTAAACATGTCTTGTACACTAAATGTCAAGCAAGATGTTTTATTATACATAAAATACACAACATGATTATAATTTAGCAATACATCGATAGGCATTTGCAGCCTGTGTTAGAATTTACGATCCGCTATGTTTCCTTATTTGGTTTTAGTATTAAAAGCATTTGCAAATAACTTCAAATGCACCTGTCCTTTGAACGCACAAATCAAATAGTTCATAAAAGAGTAATATCGGACTAGATTGGTTATATGTCATAATAAGGTGACTAGGTTGAAGGGACGCAACCAGGGCGTTGCTGCAAGATATACCTCTCAAGTTGACAGAACTCTAAATCAAAGGACTGATACCGTTGACAGAACAGGGCTAAATGACAAATATGCCAATTGCTGTTTGTTTGTCATACGACTCTGTAAACTACACTGTGTACATCCGTGAAATTCAAATTATAATATTTCCTGTTTTCCTGTATCGTTTTGACTGATCAAATTCAGATCAAATTGTTATATTTCAATGGTATCCAAAGCAAACCATATCTGGAAACACTGAGTCATACTGTGAAATGTGAAATGTTCACATAATTGCAAAGCTCGAAAATTCATAGTGTATTTTCCTATTTCTTTCCCGCTCAGGGACCTGGAAGATATTTCGAATTAAACATGATACTCGTACAAACGCTCCTAGAAATACCGTAACTAGAAAGGTGCAGTGCATGATGTACACTTCTAACGTACTATCGTGGTGTTTTCTATTTACTTTAATCATCGTTAAGTTTAGTTTAAAAAAAACGATAAGATATGGGGTCAAACCACTTAAATATACAAAGGATGATTTTGAAATCAACAACAACTTTACATTAATATATAATACTAATAAAAATATAAAAGAAAATACAAAAAGAAAACAAAATTTTAGCTGATTAATTAAAGAAAAGAAAGAAAGACATTTCTCAGAATAAAGACCCGGAAAAACAGGTCTCATACTAGAGCGGGATCCAGGAGCTCAGGTAAGGGGGGAGAGGCGCAATATCTAAAAAAAAAGTAGGCAGTGACAATGCAAGTAGCTGCCGTTTTGCCAGGCCGTGATAAGCGTTTAGTTCCGGTTGGACTAGGGATCCTGGGAAGTTCCCGTGCGAATTTTTTTAATTTAAAGTATTCTTGTGAGTTTTTAGGGGGTTGTATGTCTACTTTTATGTATGAACGGGGAATTTTAGAGGGGGTACGTGCCGGGTGCCCCCCCCCCCCTTTGAATCCTCCTCTGCATACAGGCAGCCCTGTCTGTTAAGAAGTCCATACAAATTTGAATGGTTTTATTATAATTATACGTTGTATATGCGTTCACATTAGTGATTAGTGACACATTCTTCTCAGACTTATTTTTATCCCTGACCATTCACGACCCGTTATTACATCATGATTTAAACCCTTAAAATGGATTTGCAAAAAAAAAAAAAAGGGGGGGGGGTGTTGAAAAATAAAGTTTTTAATTTTATTTTCAGATCAATGTATGTAAAGCTTACATTAAAAAAAAAACATGTGTTCTTCTCATGAACAGTTATACTCGTTTAAATATAAAAAAAAAATGTATAAATAGCATATCATCGTACTAAGGAATTGAATGAAGTGATTTTAAATCAAATTCATTTTTTGGAAATCCTAAAAAAGATACTGTAACACTCGATTTGCCGATAGCCCCTCAAATTGCACCGTTTCATACTCTGAAAATGACGTTTAAACCAAAACAAATACCCTCTTTGAATCGTTTTCTTTATTTTAGGATTTGTTCAGAATTAATGAAAAATACACACATTTTATATAACAGTATTATTACATGTATGTTTCATCAATGGTATACATGTATATTACTGCAGCTCCTTATTTCTAAAGCTGTTTATTTAGATTTCTGTATGTTGTTTTTGCAAACGTGTGTTTGTGTAACACAAAAATTTGGGTACAAATATTGAATTCAATTTACTGCATATTATTTTTAATTTTAAAAAACGTTCATTTTAAGCTATCGCGAAAATCATATTTTGCATTGATTCAGACGTCATACACCACGTGGTATGGCCACACTGAGGTTAGTAAGTGGTCAAGAGTCAGGAATTACAGAAGAAAAAATTTTGCAGGACTGGTGGGGGAGGTATATACTCGGGTAATCACAAGGTTCGAATAACCGAGACTTATTTCCCTTGTTTCTGTCTGTTTCTCCGCACCGGAATTAGGAATTAAGTTCGAAATAAGCAGGATAATCGGAAAACCGTTTCTCGGAATATCACTTTATAACATAATAAATATTTTTCACCAAAAAAGTAGGCAATGTTTTATCTGTGTTCCGTATCCAACATACCTGTTAACTATTGTCTTTGAAAACGACATTTACGACCAAGTTCAACATTTCTCAAGAGCATTATTGTCTGCTTAAGAATGTGATTTCATTATTTATTTCCATGTCTGAATTATTGAAATATATTGCATGGTTCGTATTGTTTATACTGAAGAGCACTTTCGTGGATAAACGATTACACAAGTTGTCCCAATATATGTATACTTGGATTGACTTCGGCACACCTACATTAACATAAAAAACAGGACTGTGTTCTTATTGGCAACCTTTGATCAACACTGTGATTGAAGCTTCTACAGAGATGTTGCAGTACATCTTCGGGTCCCACAATCGCTCAATATGCTTTGCCTCTCAATCGACCGTTGGTTATATACTTTTTAAAAAGGTGATATGATCCGTAAGGGGGACAGCATTGATCATTTGACCTATGAAACGGCGCGTTACATAAAGTTGTTCCGATTTTGAAGATCGGGATTTATTTTTGTAACTTCAATGTAGAGTATTCAAATTACTAAGCGTAGTTTCATTTGTCGGCAAGTAGCTGATTCACGAAAACGAAGATTTTCTAGTTCAAAATACAACCGTATTTATGGTAGTGATAACGGAATTTATACCGTGAGTTACGACGCTGGTTACAGTGTTGTTTAAATTTACTTTTTATATAATTTTAGGTCGGATAATCAGATCAGCTAATCAGTCGCAAAACCAAACTGCGTCATCTCCGAGTAAGGATGACTCCGGTTCAACAACGGGAGCCCCTTCTAACAATGCTGAAGCAAATACTAGTACTACTATTACTACTTCTCCCACTAATTCCATCATTGTTACTACAAATATCTCCACAAACAACAGTAAGAACCTTACCACTACCACTTCTCAATCCTCTCCCACCACCACTGTAAACCCTAATACCACCACCACCACTGTAAACCCTAATACCACCACCACCACCTGTAAACCCTAATACAACCACAACCACCACTGTAAACCCTAATACCACCCCCACTGTAAATCCTAACATCACAATACCCAGTACAGCAACTGCCACTCCAAAGTCCACACCATCTTCCATGTCTCCTACTACTCCTCCTATAAACACCTCTCCGCTGTCGACATCCCCTGCGATACCTTCTACCGTATCCACGCAATCAACAACTAATGGTAAGTTTATTTGAACATGTTAAAAACACTTTATCACGTATATTCCATGAACGTGAGTATGAATGCAGTATGTAGTTTCTGGCCGCAGTAATAAAAATATTCATTTAAATTGTTTAATCGAAATAAAGGATAATTTTAGTCAAATACACGTTATTACTAATTTGACTCTGATGTTCCAATAGTATTTCAATTTTAAGATACATGATCATCCAAAGACCTGTACTATGTATATGTATACTATTCTAGATTTTCGTTTATCAGAATTAGTATTGTCCAGATTCATTTAAAATGCTTCTACATCCCAGTAAATACAAAAGCTGTTGCTGTGGTTCTCATGATAAACTTAAGCTATGTTCACCACACCAGCGTCGTTTTCAAGTAATTCAACAGAATCTTCTACTCCAAATCCAGCATCGACTGCTGCAGCAACATCGTCAATAAAGACTACTACCACCACAGCCGAACCCCCTATACCAGAAGAAAACACAACCACTACTTCGAGTAAGTCTTGTAAATAATCCCAAGTACATAAGCTTTTGTATTAAATCGACATTCATTCATTATGATGTTGTCATGTTTTATAGGTGACTCTTATCAATTATAATTTACTCATGTATATAATATATAATTATCATTAAGGTATAGAGAGATTTTGATAACCTCTTCGTTTGGCTCGAATTTTAACAACAATAATTAGCGCTAAGTTATACTTAATTCTTAAGCTAGGTAGATATACATTCCGCTATTCATGTTTTATGAAATATTCAAGTACATGAATATAAGCCGAGTTAAGTTTTACGTAGCGCTATGAATTGTTGGTAGAATATGACCCTGGTCAGCCAAACTTTTAAGTAAAGCAACGATGGCCTTGATTTGATACCCGGGATTTTCTGTCTATTTGTGGAATCAGAATATCGGTCCGATTCCCAATTGAAAATAGGGTTTGTTTTGTTTGTTACTTAATTCTGTTAATGAAATAAAATAATGCGCCTTTTTAACAATGTTACATATTCTCAGTTGTTTTTCTGCCTCTTAAAGATTTTATTTAGGTGAAATATGTCCCATTCCGTAAATAGGCAGAAAAAAACTAGATACACAAATATGAATGATCTCCTTGGGAAACCGTTGATTACATTTATATATAATTCAAGTGTATTATGTTGAACTAAAATTTATATTTGTTGACCTGACCTGAAGTTCCTGGACTTGGTGCAAAACTATTGTAACTGCCTCTTTATTTTATATGTAGTTAATTTAAACATATTTCATTTCGCGTGAGTTTAATGTACAATTTGAGAATATGATTGGGCTGGAAGACGTATAGCCTGTATCAATTCTTCTCCAAGAGCAGGTTATGTTCACAACGACATCGGGGAGTTTTGCACCAAACCATCGAATTATAGACATTCTTTAATTGAAACACTTTATATTCAAATTTTATACCTATCCCTCCTTTGTCAATCGTATTAGAAAATTAATGAACACTCCCTATACTAATGAATAAGAAGACCGTGCCATTTGAGCGTTTTGTTGACCAAAGGTATCCAGGATCAGTCCTTACTTCACTGCGGATACAAATGTCGTACTCGTGCACGTATGTTCTCATTTACTTAGCCATGTTTATCGTAACAGCAACGACTGCGCTTGGATCTACCAGCAACATAGCCAACACTTCTACATCTGAACCTACAACAACTTCAAGTAAGACTTGAAAACCTTACGATTCCAAGTAAATAAGATACACAATATAGGATCTCCATCAGCAGCTGAGCTGTTTTTCAAGCATTATATGAAACCTTGAAAATCGCTTGGAACTGTAGTCCGCTCGCATACTTGAAAACAGATTCCAAAGTTTCACGTAGTGCTAGAAAAACGGCTCAAATGCTGATGAAGATCCTATATTCCATGGAAAGCTTATATTTTTCTCCTAAGACTGGCACATGTCCCATAGAAATCGATGAAGAAATGAAAAACGGATAATTTTCTATTTTCACGCGGGGCCAAATGTTGACAGTTTTGTCTTAGTTTAGATGCCTTTAGTGACGTCATGATCACGTGGTATTGCTACACTTAAGTAGGGTAATTGGAAATGTGATGATGTTGTATTGTATTACATAACAAATCAAATCAAATCAAACTCAACAACTTATTATTGTTAGCAACATTATTTTCCCTATGCGACCTCAAATTATCACCAGTATTTACAACTTATTGTGTCATAAATGTACAATGTAACGGAATTGTGGTCTACACCGTCATGATTGGTCCATTTATATTATCAAGGTATGCCTCCAACACCAGTCAATTCAACGGTTTCTGACACACCTACTAGTTCGTCCACAGCAATTCCAACAACAACAGAAGGTGGGTAACATGCAAGTTGTATGCGTTTACGGGTAATCCATCCATCATCTTTAAATTATAATCATGGTCCTTCAAATTCTTAAAAAAATCCGTTCAGATGCAAGTCCATTGACCTGCAGTCATATTCTATTTTGTTTTAAGTTTAATAAATGCTTGCATTTACAGGATTGCGATACGTGATCGCAACAATTTTCGTAGGATTATACAAAACAAACCACGAAATCAACGAAAATTATAACCCTGTGAAAATAAATGATCATGCAGTAAAACTTAATCTGCATCGCTAAGAGAAAGAGGAAGTTGTTGACAAGCACATACCAAGGGCCCTACCCTTTACATCTTTATATACCTTTATCAACATAATGTTAAACACCGTTTCAAACATTTCTCCAAGAAATGGCACAAAAGCTTACTAAGCATTTCCTTTATCCTTCAGTATAGATACACTTTAGTTTATATACATTAAATGCTATGATGGAAACATTTAGCTTATCCGCCTGGAACATGTAATGAAAACGTGATCGTTGAATGTACGACATTGATTCTTAGGAGGCACACAATCATGACAAACATGCTTATATTTCCACAGTTGTAGATCCGTGCAAGCCTAACCCGTGTGAAAATGACGGAGCCTGCGAATCCTCTGATAAAGTCAGCTATACATGTAACTGTACAGCCGGGTACCAGGGTCAGAACTGTTCTCAAGGTAGCTGTGCTCGATATTTCTAACCAATTCTCAAACAAATTGTGCTCATATATTGCAAGTCATACCGTCCGTAAAATTATTTATTGCGGACTGTTGGCCTTTGAGAAAAAGTATAGTTCCAGTCCAATACATTATCGTAGTTCAGGAAAGAGAAATAATATCATTAAAATATAGTTTTAAAATGATTATTTTTCGGTGCTGTAGCGGAAAGCTTTTAACCACAAACATTTTTCAGATATTTATTTCTTGACATTACTTGGTTGTTTCACAAGATCGGATCAGCAAACTTTGGAGGATGAAGATCAGGTAACTGATTATTGACTATGAGGAAAGTGTTCAATTTACATCAATCGCCAAGTGTAGGTACTTAGTAATTTAATATTTTACAGTTTAAGTACATTTTGTATTCCTGATTTTCAGATATAAATGAATGCCAGATTGACACTGCTATATGCCACAATAATGCAAATTGCACAAACACGGACGGAAGTTATAACTGCATGTGCAATCCAGGATACAGTGGGGATGGAAAGAATTGTTCGGGTATGTACTTTGTCTTATCATATGACATTATGCTCAAATAGCTGTTTCCGGTTTCGTATAACCATCGCATGTTTTCTTATATTTAACACGTTACATAAAACTTTTCGTATAAATCGTTATTTTCAGTTATTATTTGAAACAATTTTCTTGGTGTAAGTTTACTAATAACGCTAGTGAATTAGTTCACAGTCTGATCATTCATGTTTTTGTTTCTTTGTTGTTATGATCGGGATATACTGTCATATGATAAAAAGAATCTGGCATGATCAATTTTTAATAAACTCGTTCATGAAAATGCTATTAAGCTTGTCAGAGATGCTCGCTTTATAATATTTTCATAAACTCGTTTAGTAAAAAATTTGATATGAAATAACAATTCATGTCAGATCCTATAATAATATCATTATAACATTATTATTAAAGACACATCTTCAGACGTCCTTTGGAAATATCAAAATATTTGAATCTGCTTTATAACCGTTTTCCCCTTTATTCTAAAATACATGTGACATTATCAGTTACTCCGTATAGGGTCAGTGCCAAACACAATTAATTTATTTTTTCGACTACTTTTCTTAGTCAAAATTTGCAATTTTCTTTATAGTAAAGATGTTTAGAACATAACCTACAGTTTCGGCCAATGAAATCACTGAACGGGGTCCGTTAAGTGCTGCACTTAGTCGTTAAGAATTTCGACTTAATAGATAGAAATCACGTGACATTATAGCGCGCTTTTGTGGCTCCGCCCACATGAGCTCGTGTGTAGCTTTGGTATTAGTTTACAGTTCCAAATTTGGAAATGATTTCATTGTGTGTAAAAGATTGAAATAAGCAGTAAATTTGCATTTTTCTTTACAATTTCGACGATTAGAACTACAGGTATCTCGGGAAGATTGTGACACCTTTTATAACAGAAATCCTAGATATAATAAAAATATTTGATATATCTGCTATAACAATTTTCCCCTTTATTCTCAATATATTAACTCAATATAGTATCTATTATCAACACAATCATACAAGTAAAGTCTATATGAGTGATATTAATATCAACTTTACCTGTACGTGACTTTCAGACATAGACGAATGTAAGATGGGGAGTGATAAATGTCACTATAATGCCACGTGCACTAACACGGACGGAAGTTTTACTTGCACGTGCAATCAAGGATATAATGGGGACGGAATTCATTGCTCTGGTATACAACTTTATATTATATGAATGCTTCAATTCTAAATTAAATTTATTTTTATCATTCAGCATAAGAAGCAGTATTTTTTATTATTTTTTTTTTTTTTTTTTTTTTATTAAAGTTTTTCACACAATCGCTGGAAATGAGGAAGTTAAAATGTGGAACAAATTCTGATGTTGTTGTTGTTCTTATTCTTCTTCTTCTTCTTCTTCTTCTTCTTCTTGAAACTCAATTTCGTTGATCAGTGAGAAAGATATTTTTGTGATTACAAATCTTCGTGGATCCATTTTTCAAGCATTCTTGAGTTCTATACCTTTAATTGATGAGGAGTAGATCCACGAATGCAACAAAAATGACCCCCATCGACACACACACAAAATAATAATTCTAGGTTATGTAAAATAGGTCAGCTCGAATTACTTAATTATTGAACACAAAATTGTTTAAAAAAGAATTCCAGGTCGAATTCCTTCAACAATGTTTAGCGCTAAGTAAAACTTAAATACTTAAGGGCGAATTTCATTAGTCTTATTTTGCTAATAAAAATATCCAAGTATTTCTTTTCTTGACAGTTCTTGTTAGTTATTGGGGTAATAATTCATTTTAGCTGAGTCATGTACTTCAATATATCATAAGATAGCAATGGTGGAATGTGTATATACCTTGTTTAAGAATTTAAGTACATGTATTACTTAACGCTAAGTATTATTGGGGGAATTCGAGCCTGGTATTACAACTTTGCATGGAACTTGGGATAAGTAAAAATAAAGTAGCTGCTTCTTTAATGGAGGCCTTTTACACGAAAAAAAAACTTACCGGTAATCCTGGGCATATTTCTATCCAACATGTTAAATGTATTTTTTATAGTGATACAAGATCAGAATTTAGCGCAATATAAAACAACATCATATAATTTTGCCAATGCTTTTAAGCTATAAGTGATTTCAATGCGATATTATTATATGCTTTTTTATTATTTATTTTATATGTATTGATGAAACGTGCACAAATAAAGATAATGATAAAAGTGATGTACAGGTACTTGTCCATGGCGTGATACTGCGATCAGGTTGCGTCTTATAATATACTTTCATTTAGGAAAAGGAAGAAGTACAATTTTCTCGTCAAAATGTAGAACTAGGTTGTTTTTCAGATTATGAAATTTTACTTATTTTTTTAGATGTAGACGAATGCGCAAATAATTCTGCTGAATGTCATAGCAAGGCCACGTGCACCAATACAGACGGGGGCTTCATGTGCACGTGTAATAAGGGATACGAAGGGGATGGAAAAAACTGCACTGGTATAGTTCATATGCAAATTACAAATTTGGTTTACTTTACACTCCAATATCGCTACTATATGTTTTATTTTTTAAACAGGGCCTTAGATTTCTTTGGGCGTGGCAGCAAAACATAATTCAGATATTTCCGATCATACCTGTGTTGGTTTTTTTAAATCATGATTCTATTTTCGCATATATTTTTATCTAGTAGATTTTCAGTTTGCGAGTACATACGTGTATACAATGACCTAAACGTCATCGGCGAACGCCACGAAAATTATCTCTAACATAAGAAATCACTCTGCAAGCATTACTTTGTATATTTTAGGTCACTCTCAAAGATGACCTTTTTTCGCCATTTTTTTTTTTTTTTTTTTTTTGCCGTAAAGTCTTATTTTGTACCATTAAATAACAGTTGGGTATACTTGGGCGTATTAAAAACACGAGCGATATAATGCGAATGATACCGGGAAAAGAGTAACAACACATATTCCATTTTGGTCAACTCACAGAACAGCACCGGATTAACTAAAATTTTCATTATTGAAATTTAAACTCTATTCAAAAAGAAAGTGCCACTTAAACTTTCGTTTATAAAATGTTTTATTTATTTCCGAATGAAATTAAGTCTGGTATAATTATTTCAGCATTATGTGACAATGTAATGTATGTTTTCTTTTATTTCAAAAGTATTGCTTCTAAGCGGGTTGTTTTTAGCCCAGTCCTGAATCCTGATATATTTTTGATAAAAATAATACATTACCAAATGTTAAATCTGAGTGCACATTTTTTTTTTGCAATTAACAATACAAAAATAACCAACCACATCATGTTTCAATGAAATCAGATTCATGCATTGATCTCTTCTTATTTACTGCATGAATATATATGCAATGTATATGTGTTAATCAAGTATAGATTTGGACAAAAAATTATCCTTGCAATTTATGATATGAAATTATGATGTCATTTCTAAAGAAAATTAAGAACACTTCTAATGAATGAGATTGATTTTACGATTGTAGACATTGATGAATGTGAAAAGGATACTCTTAACAACTGCAGTGACTTTGCCACATGCAACAATACCATCGGTAGCTACAACTGCACATGCATGGATGGATTTAGTGGAAACGGAGCTATATGCAAAGGTTATCATATATAGTACCCCCATCCGCTTATAGTAAATGCAAAACATTGCGATTGAGCTTAACAAAGAACACCTGCATACGGGAAGCTTTGAAGAGTTGCAGCCCTTTAATTTTAAAAATATCTTGATGAACGGTTTTTATATAATCAATAGAGATAAATCTAAATTCAAAGTTAATATCTGATTAATCTTATATAGAAAAGAAAGCCATAATCAATGTGAAATTTAATTATTCTATTTTGATATACATTTATGCATTATGTATCATTCATAAGAATATTCTTAAAGCAACTGTATCACTTAGCGATCACATGTACGTTAATCTAAACGAGATACTGATCGTAATGTGTATGCTTTATGAAGACGACGATGAATGTCTACAAAACGTGTGCAATGGATCCTATTGTTTCAACATGCCCGGGGAATACCGCTGCACATGCAATGCAGGATGGACCGGGGAAAGATGTGACGAGGGTAAGTTAAAACTGCACTAACCGTCGAATTTTACATACAAGAAATAAAAGTCAAAACTGCAGAATAGTTGGTAAAATATTAATTAAGATATTAATAACATTATGTAATTAGAATGAATATTGACTTTTTATTTTTGGCATTTAATTAATCTAACGATGCAAGAAGAATGATAGAAATAGAAAATGTACGTAGATTAACAGATATGTACACTTAAGAACCAGTTAAGGGAAAACTTAATAAGGGCATGTGAACCGGTAAACACTTAAAACAAAAAAATGGGTCATTTACATCTTTGGCTATGATTAAATAATGATATATGCATAAATAAATGAATAAACATATTATTTAATTCTTAAATTTAATTAAACGTTTGCTTAATTTCGTGATTATTTCGTGAAATTGACTGTTACGGATTAATTTTACATTACTGTATGATTGCAGACATTGATGAGTGTACTACTGGCCAGCCTTGTCATGTCAATGCAACATGCGAGAACTCACCCGGAAGTTATAGCTGCAGCTGTTCCACCGGATACCGAGGGAATGGAACACACTGCACCTGTAAGAATATTTTGTGTACACGTCTTGACGCGCAAACATTTGTCATAAGCAGATATACATGGCTGCAGATTTACATGTACAGCCATTATATTATGTTACATGCATACATTATATTCTTGCGTACAAGCATACATACATAGCTCCCTTGCTTGACGCTCAGCATATAAGGGTAGTTGCAGGACTGATTGGCCTGGTGTCAGGATAATGTGACCGGGTGTGGTATCATGCCACATGTCTACGGCGTGATACTGGAGTGTGACAGCACTATATCTGTCTCAAGTAGACATCGTTTCCAAATGACTGAAATACTGTCGGTGGGACGTTAAACCCAACAAACAAACAAACAAACAAAAATAAATTGCATGCGTGTTTACGTAAATGCATGCATAGGTATACATGCATACCATGCGTACCTACCTACATGCGTGTGACGCCGTTATACGTCGCAACGCCGTTAAACGTCGCAATTGCCGCTAAACGTCGCAGCACTAACGCTAAACGTCGCAACCACCGCTAAACGTCGCAACTGCCCTGCCGCCAAACGTCGCAACGTTAACGCTAAACGTCGCAAAAAAATCGACTGCCCCTAAACGTCGCACAACTTTAACGCTAAACGTCGCACTTAGTAGGGAGGTTCAGTATCGAACCTAAACATCACACATAAGTTCAGAGTAACTACTCATGGTTCTATAGCAACCACCAACATGTCCCTAGCAACCATCATTAAGTCCTTAGCAATCAATCTCGTGCCCTTAGCAACTGCATAAAAGTCCGAAGCAACCACTCCTGTGTCCATAGCAACCACTATCGGGCCCTAAACATCATCTTTAAGTTAATAGCAACCACTCTTGGAGCTTACGCAGCCTACTCATGGTCCCTTACAACCAGTATCTTGCCCTTACCAACCGCCTAAGTGTCCATGGCCACCATTCACACGAATCCCTTGCAACATACTAACGCACTGAGTATAGGATATAGTCTAGATACCCAGGGTATTATCTAGGATTTTTCCCTTGGGGTGGGGGTATCCAAGATCAGCTCGAAATTCCAATACTGGGGGTCCAATTCTTTAGTGCGGAGGGGGGTGATCGAAATATAAATAATTCTCTATGAAAATTCTAGGTGTGGGGTCCGGACCCTCCTGAATCCTCCTCTTAGAGACAGGAGGCATCCGGGTAGAACCATCGACCTAGCGCAAGCCAGCTGGAAGGCTTCCTCACTTGAAAAACGGACTTACCGGGTTTCGATCCCACAGCGGTGAAGGTCTACGTATATGTTATTATAATTTATTATAATATATATATCGAATCCCGGTTGGTCGTTCGGTTTTTCAAGTGAGGAATATATATAAAGATCTTTATATATTGAAAAAAGAAGTAATTCAAGAAGGTCAATGACCCGCTTGAGGTACATTTTTTGCAAGATACAATCAGAAGTTAATTGTAAACAAAAAACATTCAAACTAGGAATTAAATATCTAATAACATCATTTAATTTTTATGGTGTTTATGTTTATATATCGATTTAATTTAATTCCAAGGGGGCCTCCGTGGTCGAGAGGGTAAAATCTTTGACTTTCACACTCACTCAGTCCCTCACCTCTTTCAGTTCGATGCCCGGCAGGGTCAGGGTTTTTCATGTGGGGAAGCTTTCCAGCTGGCTTCGGGAAGGTCGGTAGTTTACCCGGGTGCCTCTGTGCATACAGGGTTTCCTCCGTAATAAGTTGGACGTATATGATTGAAATACTGTCGCAGCGATGCAAAAATCTAAAACACACACACACACACACACACGCACACACACACAAATGCACTTAATTAACCCAACTTAAAATGACACAACATCCCGGTATGGTGCGAATAACCCCGCGTCTGTATCGGTGACACTTATAATTGGCGTGTGTCAACCGAGTCTATCGAAGGTTTTCATTGGTTGTTGTTATCACATGGCATGCTTCCATTTCAATCTCCGTTTATAGGTTGAGATATGTTTGAAACACCTTGGTAGAACAACTAACCTACCACATGCCGGCTTGAAGGCTTAGTCCAATTCAAATCCAAATTTACGGCGCAACCGGGATTCAAACCCATAATATTAGTCAGCATATATAAATATACATGTAAATCTTGATGCTCAATATTGAACTTGAAAAAAAATTTTGGATAAAAAAAATTGAATATAATCTGAAAAGTCAAAATTCCCCATGAAAAAATTGCTTAAATGATCTCCATTTAAATGCAAAATACCCCCTACAAATTAAAAGTTGCTGACTTGCAATCAAACAGCCCCTCGCCGTGGGTTCGAATCCATGCTGGATCAATAGGATTTTTCATGAGAGAAAACCTTCCAGCTGGCTTGCTGTAGGTCGGTGGCTCTACCCGGTTGCCTCCGTACATTCGGGGTCTTCCCCCGTGACCTGGAATTAGCCAGACGTCGCTATATAACTGAGATAAACTTAAAATAGTCAGAAATAAGTCTATAAGTCTAAACACATACTAATAACACACTTAATACCGTACTCGTGGTCTGGTGTTAAATGTATCCACCCAATGATAATATCTAAATACATGTGTAGAGTTCAACTATTTCTAAATTGTCGATGGCAGATCTTACATATAAAGTCGCTGACTTTAACACTCAGCCCCTTACTCTGTAGGTTCGAATCTCGACAGGGTCAAGGTTTGTCATGTAACTAAGGAAGCTTTCCAGCTGACTTGCGGAAGGTCGGTTGCATACCCGGATGTCTCTGCGCATTCGGGGTCTTACTCAACCTGTAGTAAGCTGGACGTCGCTATATGAATGAAATACTGTCGCAGCGACGGTAAATCCAAACACACACACACACTCAATAATGAAGTACTGTTGCAGCGACGATGAATTCTAACAGCCATATCCATAACGAGTGGATGTGCAAGTATATCGAATTTTTTTTATGCAATTTCGATCTCATCGATATGACAAAATTTTGAACGGCATTTTATAGAGTACCCTTATTGACACTTGGCTTTAACAATCTACTTGAGATATAATATATAGTGCATTTAAACATGTAGTACCACGCCATAGAGATGTGACGGAGTACCTTTTAAAGTCACATTATCCTTACAACAGGCAACCAGCCCCGCAACTCCCCTTACATACCGATCACCAAGCAAAAGCAACTGACCCAAACCACGTTGTTCTGTTATATTTTTTTTTCAAAACCGAGTTTATGTAACAGGTGGTGAAAAAATCATGGCTCGACCGGGACTCGAACCCAAGGTCTCAGGAATAGCGTTCCTGCACTAAATCAACTGGGCTATCGGGCCATATGTAGATATGCATATAGATGATTCACCATGACCTGCAAGTACAGACCGTGACATACTTCCCCTTCCCCTCCAGGACGAAATTCGTCCTCGAATTTCCAACTTGGAAATATGGAGAGTAAATGAAGTATTAAATAGTTAATGGTAGAGCTGTTAAGCATCGTACCAGCCACGGTCCCACGTTGGGCGCCAAATGTAACAAGTAGTGAAAAAATCATGGCTCGACCGGGACTCGAACCCAGGGTCTCAGGAATACTGTTCCTGCACTCTACCGACTGGGCTATCGGGCCACAGGTCGATATGCACATTGATTATTCACCATGATCTGTAAGTTCAGACCGTGACATATAAACATTTAAAAACAATAGCATCGAAGGTAATAACGACAAATAAGGTGATTCTTAATTATGTCGAAAACCGAAACAAACAATGAGAGAAAAAAAAAATAATTCCATAAGTAAACAATGTTAATTCCAGTGGATTTTTGAAAACAATTATATGTATAGTATTTTCTTTATATTTATTCTTCATAAAGGATTGTAAGTTAACATAGAAAATATTCATATAAAATACTTAGATAAAGTAAACAAAATTATGTACATCTAACAAATTATTTGTTACTAAAGTTGATTTTTCTAAAGGAACAATTTTATCTGACATCATTGACAATATATATATACATTTATGTTTATACATAATATTATTTAACAAGATAACATGTTTGCATATTAAACCAAAAAAAAAAACGTAATTTAATATAAAAATGACCCTAGGACGTGTATTATTCAAATACACAGGAAATAAAGCCCGAAATACTCCCTGATCCGACCAAGCATTCTCCCGGTTTGGTTTGTTTGGATAACCTATAATTCTTGAATTACGCCACTGTTTTCTATCAAAAGTACATGAATAAACATGTATAGACTTGGTCTGTTTTGGTATATGAATTGAATAAAAACATGCACACGAACACTATATTAAATAATTATAGCATTTTATCTTTGTCTACTAAACATGCATATTTAAAATAACTCATTTCTTATTTTTTGTACCTGACATTTAAATTTCATAAATAAATATATATATGAGTATTTCGTGTCAAATTGTTGTTTTTTATAGTTGATATTGTACTATTCAAATGACTAAAGGGATTTTGATGGAATATTTAGGCAACTTATTCGATCATACACATATACATAACTATTTTACCATTTCTTATATCTTTTCAAAAAAAATATATCCTATTCACAGTCATTGTGCTCTAAGCAATCAATCTCGTGCTTTACAATGTAAAACAAGGTTTTCTTTTGAAAAAATATTGTTTTTTCCTTCTACAATCTTTTTTGTTGAAGAAGCTGTTTCGGCCAATTTCGTGATAGTTGTTGCTATGGACCCAGGAGTGGTTGCTATGGACTTTTATGCAGTTGCTAAGGGCACGAGATTGATTGCTAAGGACTTAATGATGGTTGCTAGGGATATGTGGGTGGTTGCTATAGAACCATGAGTAGTTACTCTGAACTTATGTGTGATGTTTAGGTTCGATACTGAACCTCCCTACTAAGTGCGACGTTTAGCGTTAAGGTTGTGCGACGCGTTTAGGGGCAGTCGATTTTTTTGCGACGTTTAGCGTTAACGTTGCGACGTTTGGCGGCAGGGCAGTTGCGACGTTTAGCGGTGGTTGCGACGTTTAGCGTTAGTGCTGCGACGTTTAGCGGCAATTGCGACGTTTAACGGCGTTGCAATGCGTGTACACACATTTACGTACACACTCGTGCCTGTCTTTTTTCAAATCTGTCTGCCTTTGTATACATCTATCACTGACAATTGTGATCATTTATTGTCTGTTTGGTAGCTTGGGTTGAACGTCTAAGTCAATTAAGAAGGGAGAGATATAGTGTTGCAACACTGCTATATCAAGTCGCAGACAACTGTCATGATACCATATCCAGTCACATTATCCAAACACTAGATCAACCTGGGACTACTCTTATATGATAAAAACCAAGCACGAGAACCGTGTTAACGACGTTGGTGCCATTACATGTTAAACAACAATTTTCATATTGCGACTCAAACACACATTTTTTTTTCAATTCATTTTATTCTCAGATGAGGTTATAGTGGATTTCAACGGTGAAGATGTTCGCCAAGGCCATTACTATGGGGATGAAATCACAAAACCGCCGTTTAATATAACGGATGGAATACCATTTTCGGGCAAAATGTATTACTCCATATTTGTAAGTGTTTAAGTATCCAATCAAATAAGAAATATCCATGGTCTTCTCTCAAAGAAAATTCGGCAGTTATCAGCATAGATTGTAACTTCAGCTTACCTATTTTTTAATGTATTAAAGCATGACTTGCGGAATGTGTTATTACCGTATATGTGAATGCCGGTTGACAACTTCGATAATTCGTAGTTATCATTTATTTACATTAATACTATAATACAGGCTGTCAGGCCGCTAAGTTCACGTCGCCAAGCCGCCAACTTCACGAACATTATAATGCTCTGATATTTCTAGACCATGTTAAACAATAAACAAGTAGCAATGTAACACTACGTGGATTATTTCGGTCAACTCGTAGTTATAACACCTGACCAATCTTAACTCGTATTTTGATAACATCATGATTCATGTTTATTTCTTTTCATTTTCCAGGTAAGCATGAACGGCTATTTGACATTAGGACAGCCTCTGCATGTCAGATATCCGCCAGGTAACAGCATGACATGGCAAAATCGGAAATTTCCGATAGTGGCACCACTATGGGCAGACATTGAGACGTCCAAAGTGACAAATGCAAATTCCGGATTGACCGTCACTTGGACAACAAATACGACGATTCTGAGCACATTTACATCACACCTAAGGCTACCTGATTCTTGGTTTAGCAATATTAGGTATATTATTCGTATTTTATGATCTAAATTGGTGCATATTTCGTTAATGCATAATAATAAAAGTAGCATAATATCACAATAAAATCACATATCACACATTCCTTAAAATCAAAGGTAAAAGGTTCTTTTTGTTTTGTTCTAAACTTTTTTGTTACACCATTGCTAAGTATTCATTACAAAAAGGAATCTGTTTTAATATGCTATATATGAAATGTGCACAGGATTCCCGGTAAATTGTAAAACAAAAGTGTGTATACATGGTTCAATCTGAGTTGTTAAAATCCTCGTTCTACATAAAAACAAGATCTTTGAAATAAGTATCAATGTAAGAATCTAATGTGAAATGTGAGAATAAATCTTAGTACAATTTTGTGTTGTGCTACTTGAAGCTTATTCTTAAGATTTTTGTTAATCCACAGAACCTTGACGATTTTGTTTTAAGTTATTTGCATTATGTATTTCTTTTTTAATTTATAGTTTTCATTTTCAAAAAATGACCAGCAAGATCTTTGTAATCCGCATCTTGCATACTAGTATATTGTACAACCATTATGCATATAAAGTTGGCTGAAATTAACAGTTTAGCTTCTGTCCGTACTTTATACTTCTGAGTTATTTTCTTTGCACTTTAACGAATTATACGAACAAGAAAGATAAAACCAACAAAAATAAAAATATACATAGATAATTGCTTGATTTATCGCAGGTATGGATTTATTGCCACGTGGAAAAATGCAGCCCCCTATCCTTATAAACAGAATGCAGAATACGAGGTAATCTACTTATATCTCCGTATAAGAAAGAGTCTATTAATCCTTTACCTCATGAATATTAATTGACTGATCTTTAAATGAAAAAAAAATAAATGAAAAAAAAGGATTTATTTTGCCATGAATCTGCGCTTCAGTATCGTATGAGAAAACAGGTAACCCGGATTAAGTAAGTCCATTTCAGGAGCTGTTTATTGACAACGCGCCAAAATGAGTCTATATGAGGAAATGGGTCAAGATATTTCTTTAAACAATAGAAAGCCAAAGCGAGCGTAGGCTTTCATTGTGTAGATAAATGTCACAATAGATAGTATCCGACTTAGAAGTCACCCTACTTTTGTTATCCACTTGATTTGATCTATATTTCACATGGTAAAAAGGAAAGCTGTTCTATTGAAATTAATTGCCGATGAATATACATATTTATTATTTGTCAACATTTATCTATCCCAATGATTTTGACAACATCTTATCTTCTACAGCGAAGTATATGATTTATCATCATGAATTCAGATCAATTCAATATAATTATTTATTGTACATAAAGGCCTAATACAACATACGAGAATAACAAAAACATATAGTAGTTGTGCCACCTTACTGTCTATTTCCAATGAATATTTTTCAATCTTTTAATCGAAAGTACGCCATATTTGTTTGTCACATAGTTTCTTTCATCGTTTACAACAGTCTGCAGATTTCCAAGTGATTCTTCTGACCAACGGGTCAAGGACATTTGCCATATTTAACTACGACCAAGAGATGTTTACCTGGCGGCAAAGCGTAGACAAACACGTCTCCGTCGGGTACTCAGGGGATGATTTCGCTGGCGTTGTTATGTTTGACGGATCCAATTTTACTGACGTGAATAAAGAATCGAGTATGTTATCTATCCGTTCAATTTTCGCGGTTCTTTGTTACTCAGTCTATAGTTTGAGACATTAAGAAAACAATCAATATTGCATATGTAACTTACTAATATGTAAGTCGAAAACACCAGTTCTATTACATACTATATACCTTTTTATTTTACATACTGTGATAACCATCAAAGCTTCTAAGGGGAAAATTCATAATTCTAATTTCAAAACCTTTTTATTAGAAACGAATTGTAATTACTTCTTTATACATTAATATCTGTCTATTTCTGCAGATTTGTTTCCTGTAGAAATACCTGGACGTTGGGTTTTCAATGTGTCTTCCAACAGTGCTATGAATGATGCTGCGGCACATTGCCAACGGTGGTCACAAACAGTTGACCTTGAACATTTAAGACTGACCTCTGCCCCCTGTCCTTGTGGGGTCCAACAGGCACGGCTAGACTGGCCATACCGTTTTATGAAGAATCAGTCAATTATTACAGTGTATGAGTCACGATTCAGTCGGGGTGGGGTCACACAGCGTTGTCATTATAACAGGTAGGTGTTTTTAAGCTCGCCAAAAAGCTGCTTTATTTCAATTTTTTCTGTTGTTGTTGTTGTTTGTTTTTGATTTGTTATTTTTAACTGTTTTTAGCTCACCTGAGCACATGTGCTCAGGGTGAGCTATTAGGATCGATGAATGTCCGTCGGACGTCCGTCCGTCGGCCACAATTAGTTTGTCTGCACTCTAGCATCTTCATTTCTTAAGCAATCATCTTCAAACTTTATGACAATGTTTATTACCATAATCTCTTGGCCAAGTTTGATTATGGCTGATATCGGCCAATTAGGTCAGGAGTTATGTCCCTTTTAATATTAAAAAAATGCCAGATTTCACTTTGTTTGCACTTTAGCATCTTCATTTCTTAAGCAATCATCTTCAAACTTTATGACAATGTATATTACCATAATATCTTGGACAAATTCTATTATGGCTGATATTGGTCATTTATGTCAGGAGTTATGCCCCTTTTAGTATTAAAAATGCTAGATTTCACTTTGTTTTCACTCTAGCATCTTTATTTTTTAATCAATCATCTTCAAACTTCATAACAGTGTTTATAGCCATATATTTTCGGCCAAGTTCAATTATGACTGATATTGGCCAGTTAGATCAGGAGTTATGCCTCTTTTTATATTAAAAAAATGCCAGAGTCCACTTTGTTTGCACTCTAGCATCTTCATTTCTGAAGCAATCATCTTCAAACTTTATGACAATGTTTATTACCATAATCTCTATGCCAAGTTTGATTATGGCTGATAGCGGCCGATTAGGTCAGGAGTTATGTCCTTTTTAACCCTTTCCCTCATAGAGGAAACCATGAAAAGACCTATGCGAACAGCATAAAACCAGATCAGCCTGCGAGTAACTCGCAGGCTGATCAGGTTTTATGCTGTTCGCTGCTCCTCAGTGGTCTGGAAATGAGGACTTTATAATTAAATTTGGTAAGGTTTAACTGTGGTTTTCTGCAAACCTTATGACAATATTTATAGCCATTGTTTTCACCCTAGAATCTTTTCATCGTTTCAATGACAAAGTTTAAAGCCATTATCTCTCAGTCAAGTTTGACCTCAAATTTTGACCACAGGTACTGTTTGGTTTGTGGAATTGAAATGATCTCATGGATTATGTATTCAGTGCAACTATGTTATAATTTAGTAACATGTACATGTAACATGCATGCCACTTAGGGCTATCTTGGCCCTCTTGTTTGTTTTCTTTTTTTATAATTATGAATGCACTTAGGGTTTTGGTGTTTTTTTTACTTACTTAAGACGAGATGACCAATCTTCAAGTGTAATATTTTACAGCAATTCAGTTGATACATCGAGGTATTTTTTACATCAATGAGCGGAAAATAAAGTCCCATCCATCGAAAAATATACTATAAACCTTAAACTCACAGTTGACTAAATCGTAGAACAATATCTGATGCAGTAGCTTTTTTTTAATTAGCCTAACCCCTCTTCTGCATGAACTATTTTGAACATTGACTTCCATTAAATATAAATGCTGGATAGCGCAGCGGGTTTCGCATTTCACCAATGCTTCCAGGGTTCGATTCCTTGTCACATATAATACAGTGTTCGCCAGTTCGGACGCTTTGGTTTCCTTCCACAATAATGACCACATACACCGTCATGAGAGCCATCGTGGGTGATTTATTTAAGTTGTGATAACTTGTTTTGTAATCGATGGAAACTAGATACAGTTAAAATTTAAAAATATACATGCATAGATGACTTTAATTTCAGCTCAACTGGAAGTTTATTACTCGGCTACCCGGATGGAGGTTACGCATTTAATAAAAACGGTACTCTTGGTGTTGTGGAAGCCTATACAAACCTGTTGTAATAAATCAGATTTGTGTACCCTTTTCTATGAGACGAATCCATCTGACGACTGTTCCCGATATGAATCACCATCTATATGTAAGTATCTAGACCGTCCTCGGCTACCGTGTGGTTAGAGCGTCAAGAGCGGGAGGTCCTGGGTTCGATCCCCGGCCCCGAAAAATAACTCAGTTTGATATGCCTTTGGTGTGATCTACCGACTGTGTCAGTGATAGTGAATTTGCTGAATTCATCTAAAAATATATATTCACATGCTTGTATATTACATATTGAGCCTTTTTATTTTTTGTTTGCAAATTATTTAACTTCACAATTTCAGCATCGGCTTGGGGAGACCCACATTTAATCACCATAGATGGGGCTAACTATACATTCAATGGTCGCGGGGAGTACATTTATCTGCAATATACAGGACAGGAATCGTAAGTTCTTATTCTTTACAGTAAAATAGCGATACTTCGAGGAAATATCCATGGATATAAAGATACTTCCAGGACTGGTTGGCGTAGTGTTAGGATAATGCGACTGGGTGTGGTATCATGCCACTTGTTTACGATATCGCTGTGACGCAGCTCTTTAACTGTCTTATGTAGATAAAAGTCACCAAATGACTACATACTACTGATGAGACATTAAATCCGATATAGTCAGTTAGATACGGTGTATATAGTGTCCATAAAATATTTGAAGTCGTTGTCATATACTCAAAATTTGTTCTAATTATGTGTTTATCTTGAATTTCTTTGTAGAAACATAACCGCTCAAGTAAGAACGGAGCTTGCTAATACTGATACTACAGATGCCACAGCGATACACGGGTTTGCAGTTCAGGTACTGATGTTACTTAAGATCATAGATTATCGACATATATATTTTTATAGCAGATCCTTTAAGATACATGAAATATTATCAAAAGTGTCCTGATTCAGGTAATTATGTCAAACTGAAGATCATAAAAATGTCGGATTTTAACCAAATAAACGTTTCCTGAGCCTCCTTCGTGTTTTAAAAAAGTTTCCGATTAAAGCAGACTAAAAACATGCAAATTTTTTAAAACCACATCGGTGGTCACATTGATTACCGGTCCTGGTGGAGGATTGGTCACAACATCGTGGGTTTGATTCAGACCGCGACATATCAAAGATATCATACTGGTACTGGTATAGCTCCTTTTGCGTATGGCGCTCAGGACATATGTGTAGTTCCAAGACTTTTTGACTCGGTTAAAGGACAGTATGACTGCAAGGATGAAGTAGAATAATAGAAGACTTGTCTATATTAAAGCAGTCCTATACATCTGTCCCAAAATAACATGTACTTGCATATGCTTTTGATGTTAACACACATATGTGTTTCAAATCCAAACCATTTAAACTTTGTCGTTGGAATGAAATATAAATGAAATATTAAATTTAGAATACATGTTTTTACAAAAACAAATATTTTGGGGGATTTTCGATTACAGGTTAAAAGTGTAATCATAAATCCAATCTGCGATCAATGTTAAGTTATAACACATATACATTATTTACACATAACTCATGGGCAGTTTTGAGTATGCTGAAGAAAATAAATAAAATTAAACAAACAAAATAAGTGAGAAAAACAATCACATAAATTAATTCATTCATATTTGCTTGGTTTTGACATATTAGTCTATTTTTCATTTATTTTTTTACAGTATTATCATAATTCCAGATGACGCCTTTATGTACTGTATGTGACTGTATGCTCGTTCTCTTTTTATTTATAGGTTGATTCAAAAGAAAGGGTTGAAGTTTTACTGTCTACATCAAACACAACCGAAGTGAAAATTAATGGCACCAGCGTTAGTTCTCAAGAAGTACCGGTCAATAATGGCCAAGGACAGATATGGCAAAACGGGTCAACAACTTTTCTTCTTTATGAATCAGGCATTGGATTTAAGGTATCATAGGAATAGATTTGATTGATATTAGAATATTTCATTTTACGATGATAGGGGTGTAAGTTCTTAATACTAATGCTAATTCCTCTCGATGGTTCCTAGGTTGATTCAGTTCTTTGCGCCCGGGAATATTATGAAAGATGTTTGCCATAAACGGGATATATGATAACTCATCGACTTCTATGTCAAATTTAAACACTGCGTATCTCCAAGTAGGTACGGCAGATGTATATCAGTTATTAAGATAAAGTCCCTGTTGTGATTACGCTACGTCTTGAACCACTTAACCTCTACCAAGATAACCAAGGTACCCTAATGAAACATTAGGAAACCTTGGTTATCTCCGTGAAAGGTCATGAGGTCCGAAATGAAGCCGAACCATTACAGGACTTTACCTGAAATACTTAATAGAAAAAAACTCCCAAAATATAAATCTGGTGATATATATTTAAATATAAGCAGTAAAGATATATTTGGCGGATACATGCATAACAAACAAACAAACTCTCTGTACCTGAATAACAAAAAGATAAACAATTCCGGTGTAAATAATTTTGAACCTATTTTATTCATCGACATATATACAAGGACTATTTCATATAATTTATTTATTTTTTTAAAAATCAGATCAGAAACGAATTACGTTATGCAATTGTAAAGATTGTAAATTATTCATGATAGTAACTTCCTGTGTAGATAGAATATCTAATAAATAATTTGGAAAAATGGCAAATGAATAAGAAAGAGAGAAAACTATTTTAGTTAAGAAAACGTATAGCTAGCTCGACAATTTATGAAAGTTGCTTAATATACTTCGTTACAATATGAGTAAAAAGAAAATATCTACATATATACTGTATTTATAAATAACGGCCTCTCTCTCTCTCTCTCTCTCTCTTAACAATGGATGTTTTGGCGGCGATTCATTTGGCACTTCCTCAATGATCCAATGATCTGCCAATGTTAAAAACTATTCCTGTTTTATACTTTTATATATATGGATTTATTTTGGCGCATCAGACTAAAACCACCAGCACAACTAAATTTAATCCACCGTCAATAATAAGACATATACAGAACTTGAGAAAAGAATGTAACTTGATGTCGACACTCGTCTAAATCGATAATCATCATTTAGTTAACCCGAATGTAAATATGATCTTTGTTTCCGTATTTCAGATAGACGCAAGTTCCATTCTTCATATCATTGCGGCAGTTCCGAGAAAATTTAAGGGAACAGTAGGTCTGTTGGGAAACAACGACGGTAACAAATCAAACGATTTCAAGATGCGCAATGACACAACTCTTGAATCCAATTCAAAAGAAGAAACCCTTTATCTATTTGGAAAATCTTGTAAGATGATTTTGTAATTAGGTTGTAAACTTGTGTTAATAACACATTTTTTTTTCCAGAAAAAAAAAATGTTAATTTGAAAAAAAAAAAATCGAAATTAGCAAGCAGACGATTTAATTGGAAGTATTGATTTTAATATTTTACGGATTGTTTTCTTTTTACTTAAGGTATGTAATTAGAATATTAAACTAAAATGAATAAATACTGTCATTTTATTGTAACAGACGTTAGAAACCCATTTCGAGAGAAAAACATCATCTAACCAAAATATATATAGCGACATTACTCCCAGAACTTATCATGGCAATGCCTTTTTGAAAGAAATAAATATTTCCTTTAGACTAATAGAATATTTCAAAAGTTTAAATAATTTACTATTTCACTATATACGGTATAACCTTGAAACGGTCAGCTCCTTAAGGGACACTTTTTTGTTCGAATAATAGACTCAACTCTAAGTACCTCGCACTTTCGAAAATACATGGTGTTGAAAGTATAAAAATTATGTGCAAAATTTACACTGTGCAAATAAGCGTTGTCCATGATAATTTCATTTCGATCTAAGATTGTGTATCTTCTTTTCTTTCCAGGGAGAATATTTCCAAACGAGTCATTGTTCACGTATGACAAAAATAATTATACCTTTTACAATAACGACTCAATTGCACCACAGCAATTCATTGGAGACATTAATATAGCAGAATATGCTAACGAGACATGTGGTCCAAACTTCACCATAAGTGGTTGTGACGGCAACAAAGCTTGTGAAGTGGATGCAGCTGCTACATGTAACATGGCGCTTGGCGCTGAATCAAAAGCAACTGAAGAAAAGGATGAGGCCGACAAACTTACATTAGGTATAACGTTAAATATAAAAGCGAAAATATATTGATATAATGATGTAGAATAAGCATATCATCTCGACTGAAAACATGGGCATGGTGAGGTTTTTGGATCGTTGGATATTCGTCTACCACTCGTCCGTCATTCAAATTGAATCTAAAATAGGATTGTTAATACTATCTTCTTCGGCTTTAGAACAGATTTTCTCAAAATGTAAAGATGTTTACATTATATTCACATAATTTGCCAAGCAATATGAAACAATACTTATGGTCATTATCTCTCAACCAAATATGGCTGATATTGGAATGACGACCATTTAAGAACATCTGTACTCAGGTAAACAAAATAGGAATCCGTTGCAATATTGTTGACGATTTGTTGTCTTTCTGAATTGAAAAGAACTGTTCAAAAATAGAAATTGCTTGTTACTCATTCGACGTGAAATACGTTTAATTCTTGATAAATTAATTTCTCTCCATTTAATATGTGTTAGATGATTTTCAAAGTTGCTCTGCATATTAAAATAATTAGGAAAACACATATTCATTTTATCAAAGTACAAATGCTAGAATATCCTTACTCACTTTGTATCTCGACATTTTAGAGAACAGTCCACCAAATGTGACCAGAGAGACGTCCCTTTCTGTGTTATATGGAGTCAACAAAAGCGTCACTTTAAAGGGATCTAATCTTTTTTCCGATTCCGATGATGACAATTTCAGCTTATCCTTGGAAACGAACATTCCCAAGAGTAACTACACATTTGGTAAGCTTTTTGTATACTGAGCACCTTTTGAGCCCACAAGTAACACTGCACACTAATATTTATTTCTTTGTAACACCTCACGGCGTGTGAGTTCCTCTTGGTCTGCAAGCACACAGATTGGGGGTTTTATCAAATAAATAAAACAGACAAAGGTGAGCATACGGCTTTCGCCATTTACGATAGAATCAAAAGTGCATAAAGAAAATGAATAAAATGAATGAAATGTATAACAGAAATGTATGAAATGAATGAATGACATGGCACACATTGCAAAGCAAATAATTTCCTGCAAGCACACAGATTGGGGGTTTTATCAAATAAATAAAACAGACAAAGGTGAGCGTACGGCTTTCGCCATTTACGATAGAATCAAAGTGCGCAGGCGCCCCGGTGCAAAGGTGAGAGGTTACCAAAAATAGGGGTATAACTCTACCAATTGTGATGGAGCATGCAAAGCAAAGGCCGTGAGATGAATGATGATTATGAATGATTAATATGAATGATATATTAATGAATTTGATGAGATTAAATATATTTCACTACTAGGGAGGGAATAGTTCATTGATACAATATTACTGATATAAACAATCAACATGGACATGGACATAATAATTACAATAGACGTGACAATTACAGACGTTTGACAAGACATGGACATACACAAGGACATACACTCTGACAAGCACTAACAAAATGACACCGTTACATCTTCAACAATTTTTTGTTTCGTAAATTCAAATCGTATTTCATAATTACGAACAAACGTTCATTTTAACGATATACTATTTCGTCAAAACGAATTAAATGTTCTCTAATTATCAATACAATTTTAAGATATTTCATCACTACTTTTGTAAACTTTTATCATTATTTTTGTAAATAAAAAACAGATGTGCGCCTGGATAGCACAGTCGCTTTTACCAGTGATGCAGCCTCAGGTCTATTCGGTCGGTATTTGGGCGTCCGTTCGAATGTTTTTTGTTGTTGTTGTTGTTGGGGTTTTTTTTTCTATCATTATCTTCCACCTCAAGAACCCTGCTAACGTCACCCTCATTGCCAGCGAGACATTTTTCACATAGGATATCGCTTTTCGTACACTCTTTGTAAACTAAACGAAGTCTAATTTTTTTAATGTAAATCAAGAAATGAAACATATGTTTACTAGAAAGTATAAAATTTCCATTGTTCATTATTGGGATTATTACATACCAGTCCATTACTTAATTACTTTTTATTCTTGGAATTTATCATCTTCTTTATAATACATACACTGAAAAAAAAAAGAAAAAAAAAATATATATATATATATATATATTTATATATATATATATATTTGAACCCTTTGTTTATGTCTGATAATGCATCATTTAAAACATTCTTTTTCAACCATCTATTATTTAGTATTTTGCAACTGATAATTCTTTAAGAATTAAACATTATTTGTGTACATACACATTAACACCTAGTTTGCCGTCTGTCTCTAGATTTGTTAATTTAGTGGGTCACTTGTTGATCTATCTTCAGTGAATAATACCTTTGTTTGGACAATCAGCAATGATTTACGGACCGATGCATACTTCATCAAGATAACGGCTACCGACAGCCATGAAGCCAGCTCCGTGTACTGGCCGAACATCACGTACTGTGGCTGCGAGAAGCCAACACAATGTAACAAGTACGGCGTCAATCAGGCAGATGGTATGTATATATGTTTGGCCTAAGAATACAACAATTTTACTGCATGTTCTAAATAAACATTTACGGAAGTTAAAAATGTTCTGCGGCTGTTTTGACGCATCAATCCATTCATACCTGATGGAACTATTCGGGGGTAGTTATATTTGTCTGTATCGAGACGAGCCGAATAAAATCTCAAAGATGACCATTTTACCCTAAATTTTCCATAAATCCCCTCTCAGCTCAGCTGATTTTCTTAGCTGATCTTACAGAAAAGGTATCCAAAATTGATACTCTCCCATCCCCGCAATATTTAACTGTGTTCAAAAGATTTTAGATTTGATTTGTGATAGGACTAAAACATATTGTTGTATTCTTGGGTCATAAAATCATACTCTTTATCTTTATCACGGTTTTAGGTTAAACTTACATAGTACAACATATTTTTCTTCATTTACCATTTAATGTAATATATTGATCTATATACTATCAATCCTTATAAGTATAATCATTTCTATAACTTTCTAGTATTGTAGTAAAAAAAAGTGTTTGGCGTCATCTATTTTATATTGTAATGTCTCTTAACATTGGTTAAATTTTGTTTGTTTGTTGTTTGTGGTAGTGTTTTTCATGGCGATTGGGCAGCACTTCCTTATAACTTGTATTAACCATTCTGAATGGTCACTGGGTTGGACCAGTACTCTACGACTGGGGAGGTCATGACAGTTCTGTTCTAAAGGGGTTCAAACTCATAACCCTTGTAACTGTAGCCATGTACTCATGTACTACGGCTTTTCTTTAAAATGAGATTGAATTTCTCAAAATATATATGGATAAACAAAAGCAGACATTCAAATTGTTCTGGGTTTTGTTTATATCAAAACGCGAAACATGTAATAGAACTTGACTCATAAACATAATACCTTCACAGATCAAACATTACCTGAAAAAAATGTAACTTATAATAAAACCATTCTAATTTCCAGCTTCGTCCAAGTTTTTCCGATTGACTTGCACGTGCGACGAGGGGACATCCGGGGATTTCTGTCAGGAATCCGTTGATATTTGTGATTTTAGTCCGTGTTATCCAAATGTGACGTGCAACGCTACCATGGAAAAAAGATGCGGAGCATGTCCGCCGGGTTACACGGGAGATGGCATCAGTTGCTATGGTAATTTGTTTCATTATGAAAGTTAGAATTTATTTATTATTTCAATTATTATCTCTTTTTATCCAATGGACTTTGGAAGAAGCAGAAGTATTGAAATCCGTTTGGTCCTTTCAAAGTACATATATGTACATATATGTTTGTAGTTTCTGTACACATTGTGGTCAAACCATGTGGTATGTGACATTACTTTAAGCAGTCGCAAGCAGCAGAAGTTTGTGGCATGATTTTTCACTTCCTATCCTATTATAATTGATGACAAGATACAAAAACTAAGAGCAAATTGAAGCAAAAGAAACTGTTTACGACATCTTAAATTGATTTAAAATGTATTTTGTCTTACACATAGAAAAAAATAACCAGTTTCGTATAAATTCATACAATACAATATCATGAAATGATTGATTTCTAAACTGTTAAAGAAGTCCAAAAGCAGTACATTGATAATTGTAAACAATTGCAGGGACTATGGTATAATGGTGTTATGGTATAAGATAAAACATGCTGATTTTTTTTCCAGTTTACATACTCATTTGATTTTTTTATTATCATCACCATCTTCTCTTAAATGATATATTTATCATTTTTCTTCTCATTATAATCATCACCTGCATCTCAGCCAACAGATGATGATGATGATGATGATGATGATGATTATTAAGATATCTGATATACATTTTTCACTGGCAACGCTCATTTATATCATCTTTTAACATACAAATGATACTTAATTGTAGATATAAACGAATGTTATGTGAACAACAAATGTGATCAGAACTGCAATAACACCATCGGAGGCAAGACATGTAGTTGCTTAAATGGCTACAAACTTAATGATGACGCCGAAACCTGTTCAGGTATGTCTTGATTTTCATTTTAGTCAAGAAATTTAAATAAAAATGAAGATCGAGTGACTTTAATTATCAGCTTTAGTGGCCATGTTTTTCGACATTTGATTCCAGTTTACATGAAGGACCATCGCTTGTCCGTTGCTTTCATCTGTTGTTGTTGTTGTTGTGTCTTAATACTACATTATAAGAATTTCTCACATT
Organism: Solen grandis; assembly: GCA_021229015.1. Taxonomy (NCBI): domain Eukaryota; kingdom Metazoa; phylum Mollusca; class Bivalvia; order Adapedonta; family Solenidae; genus Solen; species Solen grandis. Next base: position 36,034,652 of record CM037788.1, on the reverse strand, counting down.
GTCTTAATAATTATAACTTTCTCTCGGCAATTTCTGATTTAATAAGGCGAAATTTTTAAACTCGTCTTTTTTATATTGATACTCAAGGAAATTTAAATCAACCGGCAAGTCTTTCATCTTATTTTTTTATAAACCCTCAAAGTTGATCGTCAAAATTATATTAATTTTTATCTCGTGGATAGAGAACTGCCTCATAATAATACAGAACTACTTTTCTCATCGTATCGTACCGTCAAATCACAGGCGTTGTATTCTTGTTGTTGTTGTTGTATTGGGGTTTACCGTCGCTGCGATAGTATTTCAATCATATAGCGACGTCCAGCTAATTACAGGTGGAGGAAGACCCCGAGTACACAGAGGTACCCGGGTAGAACCATCGACCTACCGCAAGCCAGCTGGAAGGCCGTTGTATTCTTGGGTCATATTACACACGCACGAGCTATATTATGCAGGATAACTGATATTTGCGAATTTACAAGGTTGAATTAAACTTAGATGCAATGTCTATTGCTTAAAGATATCATTCAATTTCGTTTATGGAAAATAATGAAAACTGAAATTATAAGAAATTCTGAAGATTTACCATTTATGCACTTCTTAATCAGTTTTTTATAAAACTGAATTCAATGTTTATGGCCTTTTACATTTCAGTAAAATTAATTTCAGATGGAACATTGATCAATATGTCTTGAGTTATTGCCCTTGAATCGTCAGAAAAAAAACAAGTTATTTTCATAATACATGTTAATGACAATTTTGTTTTGACAGGCAGTAAGAAAATTTAAAAAAAAAAAAGCATATCACTCTTGACATTACATATGGTGAAAATAAATGTAATCATGAAATAAAAACTTTAATAAAAAGGCAAAAACTGATATTTAAAGTTAAAACATAATTTTCAAATAGCGGAAGTGACCACCGGAAGTATATAACAATCGGAATGGAAATGTAGTATTTAAAGTTTAGTGTATAAATGGGTGATGAATGTACATAGAAGGTTAATTGCCCATTGCATAGAAAGACACTACAATAGAAACATGAGTTGCCGTGTGACATGCACAATGACGCGTGGTTAATTCTTAAACAAACATTTTGGTTTACAGATATAAATGAATGCTCCACACCTGGGATGAACAACTGTTCAAATTTAGAGAAGTGTTCGAACACTCCTGGTGGTTACACTTGTGAATGTCGACCAGGTTATGTCAGACAGAACAATTCCGATTGTTTTGAAGGTGAGTTGAATATACCTCAAGTGATGTGATTAAGAATACCACAGTGGGTTCAATCCCTGTAGACGACATAGTTCAGAGGTAATGTCCAATGACCTTGGTTTTTAAAGGCAGCGAGTTAGAGCTAGGTTTAGGATCGGAAAATGGGGGGCTTCTTCTGCAATAAACAGAGCTTCAAATGGACAGAATTTAAATTAAATGGATTATGAAAATAGAAGAGGAAAGGGTGAAGCACAATGAGCTAAGGGTTTTATATCCATTGAACGATGCGGAATACTCTACATCTATAATCCATTGAACGATGCGGAATAGTCTAATCTCACAAATCAGTAAGATTTAAATTCGCAAAGTCACGTTTTCAAACATCTCCATTTCTATTTAATTAACTTTGTAAAAGTTTGTTCTGCTACATGGTTAATTCACATATAATTTAAAATGAAATTTAAAACAATTAAAATATTCCAATTCAATAGTAAATAATTTATAATATGGTTACATTTTCCTCTGTGATTTTTCCATAATTTTTTTGAAAGTTTGCAATACTCAGTGATCTGCTGTGTGCCTAAACAATATTTTCCACTGGCTTTTACGGGAGTTTCCCATCTCTGTTTAATAAGTCTATGATCCGGATATCTCGAAATAAAAACGAAAAAAAATATTTATAATGGTTGTTTGATTTAAAATCGTTCATTGTTATGTACATGAACCATATTGTGCTATGTTGCAGTCGAATATTGTTTACAGTTTTTGGTTGTGTGTTTTATCTATATCGTGCATGTTTTTTTTTTGTTTTTTTGTGTTTTTTTTTTTTTTTTTTTTTTTTTTTCTTTTCTTTCGGCAGTGGATAAGACATGTCTACTACCTGTAGGAATATTTATAAGCTGTATCTGTACAAATGACAAAATTCGTCCATTTAAAGCCAGAAGAAGCTATCAGCCTTCTTTTTACATATGCTGATGATAGCCCTTTCTGGCTTTCAATTGACGAAATGGTTATTACCATTCCTGGTCTCCGCCGAATTAAAATATTCAACTGAGTTTGCAAATTCGTACTATAGCTTAAAATAAAATCGAACGCTGTTCGGATTTTCATAAAGTTTTTTTTATTCATTATATTCCCCTGTCATCTTTTTCACAGTGAAGTATTCATATGTCGGCACGATAGTGTTCACCACCCGTGTCTCAGACGTAGAAAGTGGCGCCGCCACGGAAGCTCTCAGAACTTTGGTAAGATCACACTTTCACCTCCAGCAAACTATTTAATTGTCTAGACTAGTTTATTACGTTATGTAACTGATACTTCATTGAAAAAATGATATTACAAATGAATATTTATAGCTAAATCTGTGTTGGTTCGAATACCGTGTCAGTTTCTTCCTACAGCTGTTATTAGCTTGACGTCGCTATGTAACTGAAATACATGTACATAATTATACAAAAACAGCTGTTAAATCTTTATGAGCGAGCAACTGTACAAAGCAACCGATTTACCTTAGGAAGCCAGCTATACTGTGAAATCATTCATTTTCATGGGAAACTAATTTATTTTCGTGGATTTTGTGATGGGTTTTATACACGAATATTTAACCCCACGAAAACTTGTCTATTATATAAACCTCACGTTTTCTAGAACATAGATCCTCGAATAAATGTACCCACGAAATCCCCTTAGGTACATAATCAACGAAATTCATTGTCAATGAAAATTAATGATTTTACAGTATGTTTCCAGTAAAGAAAATTTAAATAGATTTTAACCTTCATTTAGCAACCACCTACTTTAAACGGCATTTTTTTTCATGTTCAATTGATAAAACCAGATTTGGTCAAATAATGATAAAATAAGTACTAGGTTTATTTATTTACTTTTTTTATCTATTTGGTATTTTTGTCTTTAATCATGACAAGGATAAGATGATTGTGGTGTTAGAATAGAAGGGCCATCTGATGGTATCAATAGTTTTGAAAGTAGCAGTAGTAGTAGTAGTAGCAGAAATGGTGGTGGTAGCATACTAAAACCACTGAGATTAGCGTTATAAATTAGTTCAACTCATTCAAATAAGTGCCAGGGAAACGTGTTTTTGGTAGAAATTGACACTGCCATCTATGGCTTGACTGTCTTTAGCTTTCGCTTTGTTTTCTAAGATATTTATTGTAGCGTTTATTAGTGTATTTGTGATTGATTTTCAAAATACAATTTATACAGTTTTATTTGTAAATCGATATAGATTCTTAAAAAAATCTTGCATCGGATTCGAACCCGCAGCAAATGAGTCCGCAGTCGTGTAACTATCACTTCGCCACGGCGAAATATTTTCAAAATCAGGCGCTATTCACGCTTCCTCTATTCCAAAGAAATTTTCACCATTAAAACCTGTCAATCTTTATGATGTCATTGTACGGTAGACTTATATACAGACAGATATATTTAGATAATCCTACTTCTGATGGGAATTACTTATGGTGTCTCCAAAAAGGGACTGGAAATATACCTTAAGTCATTATGGTGTTCGAAAAATCACAAGGTTCGAATAACTGAGAGTATTTCTCTTTTCATCAAAGGGACTGGACATATACCTCGAGATATGTAAGGTGCTCGAAAAATCGCAAATTTCGAAAAACTGACAGTATTTTCCTTCTCCGCAAAGGGACTGGATACGCATGGTGCTCGAAAATCCCCTTCCACATAGGGACTTGAAATAAACCTCGAGATATGCAAGGTTAACGATTCACTGACTTAAATAGGGTATTAAATAGAACATGTTTTGTTAATCGAAATCTTTATTTTCAGTTGTTGCAGATCTTCAGTTCTATACCCCAAGTATATATAGATGTCACCATTTCTGAAACTGGCACAAGGTATTGTGTTCTCCTTTTTCTTATCATGTCACAAAGATGTTTGTTTTTAACATTATTTTATTTTATTCAAAAAAGCATTTAAATACTGTTACTCAATCGGTCTTTTTAGACATATAAATAGAAAGATAGTTATTTTTACCTATCAGTATATTACATGTGCACGCGAGTAGCGAAATGCTACTAAATAAGACAAAACCAGATTATTTTAGTCTTATAAGATAGACAAAAACATCATTTATTTAGATGTGCTCAGCTCACATTCGCTCTTAAAAATGCAGCGATTTTCATTTCATGATGTATTTTTATAGGGCGGTAGCACATCGCGGTTAATTGGCGGAAACATTCTGATACATTTGTGTCTGTAAAATAATACCGTACATCAATCTGGGATCATATTACTGTTTTCTATTAGTATGGATAGAAGTTCCCAAATTAATTTATACTTGAAATACGTGTACTTTTGTATTAGTCATATTTTTTAGTTACTGACATATGAATATTATTTTTTCGTCTCCTGAAAAATTGCCAAAAATGTGTTTCGTGGTTTTTGGAAAACAGCGACGATATATTTGTGGTACAGACATGTTTTGATAAGCTGTATTTCTCGTAAAATGATGATCATGTGATGATGATGGTAGTTTATTTCTTATACAGACGAAAGAGAGGTACGTTAGAGAAGCGATACACGGGGAATTTCACTTTGCATACAAACCATGAAACAACTACTACCGAAGTCGAAAACACCTTTGACAGCATGAACGGCAGTAAACCACTAGATGGCATTGTTACCTTTCATATAAAGAATGTTGGTTTCAGAGTAGATGAAAACGAGTCTAAAATATTTTCAGGTAATTTGACATATTTTTTACATTTTATAGGATATTTTAGTTTAAACTAAGTTAGCTTACTTCTTTTTGGAAGCGTATTCTTAAACTTATACTATTCTTCTTGACGGTTCCGGGATTGGACTAGTACTTTGCTGGAAAGCTTTGGCCCGACTGGGTTCGAACTCACAATCTTCAGATCTGCAGTTATGTACGCTGTAACTGGACCATTATCAATGAAGCCCTCATGGTTCATTTAAAAGTAAATTGTTTTTATACGAAAAACAAGGGTAAAAATATGTTGTTTTGTTTATATATGACCTTTAATTCATGAAGCGAAACTATACTTTACCCAAAGTCATTTAAAATTTGTTTGTAAATATTGCAATCTTTAAATTCTTCAGTTATGTTATCGCTGAGCGTTATCTTTGGGCGAATTTCGAGATAACTTTTTCGGATGAGTGTTCCGTACATGATATAAAATGTTAAAGCTACTGCTTAATCATCTTTGAAGAAACTTAAACAAAATCTAGCTGTCTCGCAGTCCGGGACGGGAATCGAAATGCCCGGATTAACAATGTTTCGCATATTGCTGAAGAAAAAAAAATAGATTGTTCTCAATTTAAATTGAATTAAATCTAAAATGTATAAGTAATTACTCACACTTTTAATTTATGCAAATTAGACTCGGAAGGGGCACTATGTCACGTGCCAGGTGCGACAGATTGTGACCCCATTTCAACCACGTGCAGCACGAGCAATGGGAGTTACACATGTAAGTGTAAGGAAGGATTCAGCGGTTGGCATATACCATATATAAGCTGTAAAGGTGAGTTTTTTCTTGATACATTATCTCGGTGTTTTGCGTTTTAGCTCGACTATCCATAGAATAGCCAGAGCTATTGCGGTTACCAGTTCGTCTGCGTTAACAATTAACTGTTTGGGCCATAACTTGCTTACCACATGTGATATGCATTTGAAACTTCGTATATGGATAGAGGTCAATGAGAGGAAGTGCAGTGACTAAGAACCATAACTCTGCCTGGTCCCATTTTTTAAATTATTTCCCTTTGTTCTATTTTATAACATATTTTTGTCCGGAACATTATTAAAAACATCATGTTTAAGTTATTGACTTGAGACTTTAAATATTCATAGATGGTGACGAGGAGAAACGCATTGATCAAGAACCATGACTCTCTACCTTACCCTTTTGATTGTTTCAATAAATTTATTTTATAATGAGTTTTTGTCCAGAGCATTTCTCAAAAATTATACATTGTACTGATTTTAAACTTAAAATATACATAGATGGTGATCAGGAGAAAACAAGTGACCAAGAGCCATAACTCCTATCAGGTCACAGTTTTGGGATTAAAATTAATCTATGGGAAAAGAAATATAGCGTAAACCTCATGATTATTTGAGGTTACTATAATTATGTTTAAATTGTAAAGATAAATCCATTTTCAATTTGAACATGTAGATCATGATAAGGATTCAATAAGACAGTCAAGGCGCTGGAATAGTCGAGTGTGCTGTCCTCTGACAATTCTTGTTTTTTGTTTCACGTCACTCATTGCAATATCTTGTAATCATAAGTGGTCTCTGTATCACACTGAGTCACATAATCCACACTTATAATTGCCAAACATTGGACGCAAGGGTTATATACCAGTTCCATGTTTTACGCTTTAAGACCATGGTACGTTGTGACCGGGGAACGAACCCATGACTTCCCTATTACGGGGCAGACGTTCTAAACTCTTTGTCACTGTGACCCATTTATGATCTTGGTGAATAATAGGGTTTCGTATCTTTTATCTTTACGCGGGTAACTGTGATAGTGGTTTGATAATACGGCGCTGTTTCTCATATAACTTTGTTGTTGTTGCTGTAACAAAGTGAAGGAAGACCCCGTGTGCCCAAGGGCACCCTGGCAGATCTGTCCATCTAACGCAGCTTCCTCACACAAAAATGCGAGTGACCATGCCGGGACTCGAACCCGAAGCGGTGAGGACCTAACTTGTAATGACCACACGACCGGGATGATCTGATATGTTCTGTGTATACGTATATGGCGCTAAACTTGGATCTGCGTCGTATGATATTTATTAAAAGATATATATATATATATATATATATATATTGAAATATATAAATCTGCAGGCAGGTATTAGATCTTGAAACACGTTAATTGAATAGAATCTTGTATTTGACTTTCTAGACATAAATGAATGTGATGATGCAGAAAATAACTGCAAAGGAGGCAAGTGCGCCAATACTCCAGGATCCTACAACTGCACGTGCAACGCAGGTCACGTGTTTATAGACAAGCAATGTGCGGGTAAGGTTCCATATAATTTGAAATTTATCTAAGGATGGTCGTGCGTTTGAAAGGGCCATTCATTTTTTTTCTTCATTAAAAAAATGAATTATAGTTGCTTCATCTAAACTTAGAAACAGTATAATTGCATATACAATTTTTATATTATAATTGTTATAATTATTTATATCATATTACGTTTTATTTTATTTTATTTTATTACATTTTAATAACTAAATCATGTTTACATTAGTGCATATCATGTCCGTATCTATCATTTAGAATATAGCTTACATCAAGTATAATTATATTTCCTGATACGAAAAGTTTGACTATATCAATCGATATGTTATCATACATCGTCGAATACCCTCAGCTGACTTACTGTTTTTACTACATGACAACATGCCGTTAAATTACATAAATGGAATAGTGTGAAACTTATGTTTAAAACTTATTGCCTAATTATATGTATCAATTTTGATTGTCGTTATACCGATTCATATACATGGCATATTGATTCATACTGTGTTAACATCACGTATTTGGGTAAAGCCATAAATAATAGCCCAAACCTTTTCTCTGTCGTCTTTTGTTTGTTACATTAATTGTTAAATTTGTATATAAAAAAGAAGACAATAAAATATGTTTAAACAAAGCAGGTATTTGGCGAAAATACTAGTTTTTATCATATGACATTGTGCCCAAACAGCTGTTTCCGGTTTTGTATAACCATCACATATCTTCTTATATTTAACACGTTACATATAACTTTTAGGCCGAATTCCATCACTCCGCGTCACGCGCGTGTATTCAATATGTATGCATAATGTGTTGAACTCAAACAGCTGGATGAAATATGCTTGATTCATTATTTAATTGATGTTGAAAATATGAGAAACACACACGATAAATCGTTATTTTCAATTATTATTTGAAATTATTTTCTTGGTGTTAGATTACAAAAGTAATTCGTACACAGTATTCATGTTTTGTTTGATGTTATAATCGCGACATACTGTCACTAAAGGTCATATGATAAAAAGAATCTGACATGAATTGTCATTTCATATCAAATTTTACTAAAATCGATGCTCGCTTAATATTAATATTTTCATGAACTCGTTTAGTAAAATTTAATATGAAATGACAATTCATGTCAGATCAGATCAGATCAGATTTAACGTGTACATGTATATAAAATGTATTTCGTAAAAACGGAAATGCAGTTGTGTCTATTATTTCGAACTAACGAAATGCCATTATTACATGTAGTACTTCCGTTAGTATATGTAATAACAGTCAAAATGACGATGGGGATTGTGTTAATGATGATGATGATGGTGATGAGGATGATGATGGTTGCTATTTTCAGATATGTGTGAAATAAACCCTTGCCAGAACGGGGGAACCTGTGTGCATGGAAAAGACCCTGGAGTGTTTGCTTGCATGTAAGTAAAACTTGTAGTAAGGTTAATGCATTTTTAGATAAACAATAAAACACCCATTATTTATAACTCATAACAGACTATCATTACCTAACATACTCTTTCTCTACCCCCTCCCCCCCCCCCCCCCCCACACACACACGCGCGCGTGCGCGCACAGAGATGCTAATTAAGGATCAGTATGTACTCTGAGCAAGATATTAATCGAAAGGTTAACTGTTTCTGTTGTAAAATTACAAGGATTTAAACGTGAGTTGAAGTGACTTATCGGTACTTGTAATTCGATAATTAAGAAGACTTACATCAGAATAATGACTTAAGGTGTTTTTACCGTTTTAAACATGAAATCAGTCAAATCGATTGATTAAACTGACATATTTATATATACAGCATGTAAGACCAAAAATAGAGCACAGTGTTGATGTTCATTTTTCGTTACTGTACAGTGTACAGTAACCTTCGTTAATAACAAAATCCTCGAGGCTGATGATAGGTTCGATATATCCGATGTTCGAATAAAACAAGCGTGTTTATATTATATATATTTATCTGTTCATTCATTTATTTTCACGTAGTCCATTGTTCCCATCCTCGGGTCCTCATAAAATAATGCTTATGAAACAAACACATACTTTTTAGTAACGCTCACTTATAGACTTCTCGGCATACAAAGAAAATATGCTTCGTAAAAGCAGAGTTACGAATTTTCGAGGACCGATTACCCGAGCCCTGTCAATATCCGAACTTTTCATTTTCCCCATCAAACCTCAAAAAAAAATGATTGTAATATATATATAATCATATCATTATGGAAAATTGTCAAAAAAGAACCGTTCTTGACAAATATAATCAACATACACTGGTATAATGGGGATATGGTATTTTTTTTATATCGCATGCAATAGCTATGCAATAACCAACATGTTAGCATGCGAGAACTACATCGGTTGTACACAGTAGCTGTCGCGTGTGCACGCGATATGAAATATATCTTCCATATCTCCTTTATGCCGCCATCGTTTGAACATGTTTTTAGATCTTTTTTATTGCCGTTATCATATCTATTTTCAGTAAAAACGATTGTTTTGTAAAAGGAAAAGTTATAATATTAAATAATAAAAGCCTTTATAGAATATGAAACTAATTACGCCAATCTGTTTCAGATGCAATGACGAATGGGCAGGAGCAACGTGCGAAAGAGAAAATAAACAAGTATCAAGTAGGTCATCAGCAATGTATTTTAGATATATATCATTCTGAATTTGATGCTATAGATGATCAAAACGCCAATCCTTGGTTAGGCTTTTAAGAGGATTTACGGAGATGTTATAATTTGTGGCCCAACCCTTTTTCTTATATAAAAAATATAAAACAAAAACAATCGTATCATTAAAAAAAATGAAATTATACATAATTGTTTGTGTATTATGTATAATTTATTAAGCAAATTTAATGTGTTTAAACCAAGGTAATTAAATTAATTTTTCAGTAATTAGTTTGACTGTTCATAAGTGACGTGTTTACATTTAAAAATGGATTTTTGAGTTTGTTAAGAAAGTTGAGGAATCGGATAATAACTTTGCAATTAAACAGTTTTGTTGAAAGTTAATCGGGAAACAAGACTTACGACTTCTTCTAATTTCTCTCGATGGTTCATAGATTGGCTCCGTACTTTGCTCTGGGATTGTCTTTAAATTCGTCAAGATAACTTCAATGTCACTGAACAATAACGTTATTTTACAATATGTGAATACTTCTCAAAGCTTCACATCAGGCACTTAAGTCGTTGTCTGTCCGTCCACAGATCTGACGACCATTGCTATAGCCGTAGGAGCCAGCGCTGGGGCTGTTTGCCTCCTTCTCTTGTGTGCATTGGTTGGAATGTACAGGTATATTTCTATAGTCACATAGTGTTGACCTGGACAGTATTTCCGATTTATATAAAACGAGAGCTGGCTTTAATTAAAAAATAAATCTTTTATTAATTTAATTATATTTAAGTTGTGCATAATATAAGAGGTTCTTTTAATTTCATTTTACATAAACAACGTCAAAAGTTGAGGTGGGTTGAAATTAACATTGAAATTAACATAAGCTTGAAAGGGGGTTGTTCAAAAAGTATTTAAACTTTTGCTGTCAAAGGCGAAATAATGTCTTTATATTCGTTTAGATATAAACAAAGTCTTCATTATTTTTACAACCTTTGTATTTCTATTCATAGTTATTGATGAAATGAGTCTCACCTTGATGGAATAATCTTTGTCCGACCATGACTACAATGATCAAGTAAACCATACCACTTTGCAGGAGAAACAAAGCCCGGAAGCTGCGTGGATTTACCAGCCACCCCTTCATGGGATTGGACGAGTACTCACTAACCAGAACGGTAACTGAAACTAACGATCCAACCATTGATGACACTAACACGACGTTTTCAATTCCACGGCCAAAACTTTCCATAAGCAACTATGATAGGAGGGAACCCGAGGGTGAAAATGAACCAGAAACAAGCAAGGTAGTTTTTGTTTATTATCTATGATCGACTGTGCACAACATTTGAAAAAGCACGATTCCAATAAAATATATATAATAAATTTATCATATCGACGAAGTTTACAAAGTTTACATACATGTTATTATAAAGAATGTACAATATTAAAGAAACGAATACAGGCATGACGAGAAAACGTTGACGCAAAAGCTACTTAGCAATTATATGATAGCACTCTAGGTATTTAAATTTCCTTTGAATAGACGTTAACCTGTTTTGAAATAGAAAATGATGTTGTAATGTTTAACCATTATCTTTAATATCAAGATTTTTACAAGGTGTTGTATACAGGTTTATTTCACTGATTGTTTTCCAAGTGTATTCTACTCATATTGAATTGCAAATCATTTATTTATGTGTATGTGTGTGTTTTGTATCTTTAAAAATCAGTTCATTTCTTATATATGTAAGCCCTAATTCTAAAAAATAAGGCAAATATCAAAGCAGTAAAATGGTGATTTTCACAGGCAAATAAATCTGAGCAATACACATGGTTGAAATGATTAAATATAAAATAATATGAACAAATAGGGTCATTTATAAATGTTCTGGAAAACAGTGGAAGATCATTTTGGTTTCAGTACTCCCATCATTTCTCGGAAGTAAATGGACAATTTTTCTAATGGTGAGCATGCATGTCGACTGTGAATAGATTTGTCAATATATCCATGAATAGAAATATAGGACATTTTTCATTTATTTGTGTTTTCTTGGAGTTAAATGTCGCAGAGACAGTATTTCAGACATATAAAGATATCAGGCTAATTTGTGAAGGAGGAAGACTGTTTGTGTACGTGCGCAGAGCAACCGACTTACTACAAGCCAACTGGAAGGCTTCCTTATTTGAAATATCTTAGTGACCCTCTGGGTTTCGAACACATAGCGTTTAGGGGCGGGGGACATTGATTTATGGTATATGGTTGTGATTCGACTGAATCAATTGTAGCTTAGATCCCATGTACACCACTTTATGATATCAAGTAATAGTGTAATGAAAATAACCTTAGAATCTTAGAAGTTGTCGTCAACCAGATATACAATTATGACATTATATAAAGCCAGTGAAATCGCGTATATTTTATTGCAACCAATCAATTTTTAATCAGAATTGCAGTAGCATAAGAGATTGCTATCCACTGAAATCCGTGGTTTTAGTCGCATTGTTACAAAATTATATTGATATTACGATCCATTGCCTACCAAAATGGCAGTCGCATTATTGCAAAACACGTTGATATTGTAATCCATTGCCTACCAAAATGGCAGTCGTATTATTGCAAAACACGTTGATATTGCAAACTATTGCTTACCAGAATTTCAGTCGCATTATTGCAAAACGCTTTGATATTGCAATCCACTGCAATGTATTGGTATTTTTCTGTGCACAAGAAATAATTACGAGTATCTCAAAATTATTTTGTATATGCAACTTA